>OY728164.1:1805936318-1807186318 GCA_963277665.1 Viscum album | reverse complement strand
GAAAGACATTGGAAAAAATGAAAAAAAAGCATAAGATTATAGTAAAATCATTCATTAAATCTTTTTTTATAAAACACGGATATGGATGAAAAATTATTTTTGACTATAGAGAGAAACTAAAAATATATTCCTACAAATTCACCTTTTATATCATAAATAATTAATTTGAAGAAAATGAAAGAAATAAAATATAGTCTAAGGAAATAACCATAGGAGAAAAAAAATGAAATGAATTCGTCATAAAATGGAAATATAATTTCCTCAACTGAAATTGATGTATAAAAAATCTTATTTAAAATAATATTGAAACATAAATTTCATAAATCAATTAATTATATTCCTCAATAATTTTCAAAAATCACTTCTCATCCTCTATATCCATATTCTAGAGGTTTTTTTCTTCCCAAATGAGCATCCCTATAGCCCATTAGAGGAGATTTAAGGATGTATTTATCAAACCATTATAAAAATTTCATTTCACATCATAAAAATTATATAGTAATTTATATTTAATACAAATTATTTAAAAATAATATTTCATTAAAATATTATTTATTTGAAAACCCATTAATTCATCAAAATAATCATCTTCATTGAAATAGAATATTAATTAAAAAAAATTATGTTTTGTTATATAAAAATGAAATCATTTTTAATGGAATGAAAAAACATTATTCTACTAAAAATGAAATATACATATTCATATTATCATTTTCTTGATACATATCCATTTAATAGACTAGATAACGCCAAAAGGGTAATGTTCGCGATGGTGATATTTTCATGGGGTGGTTTAGCGTACATTGTTTGGGCCATAATCTCGATGAGCATGAACATATATAATATACAATTTCTCTCAAGAATTTGTTGTTAGATCTCATCTTGGACATGTTCAATGGAAAAGCCAAAAGATTAAATCTTCCAATGAATTTAAGATTAATGTGCTTCATAGGGTTCGATCCTATTAGTTGAAGATATTAGATTCATTTTCATGTCAATTATATTTTTTAAGACCATATGTTTATACTAGTCATATGATCAATTATCAATGACTATATTATCAAAGGTAATGATAAATAACAATATTTTAAATTTTATAGGGTAAAAATAAATAATTTCATGTTTTTCTATAGAAATAATTTATAATAATGAATTTAATTAAATTAAACGGGTTATTTAATTATTTATTTTTTTGGGTCATTATAATCTTCCCCATTTAGATATTTTACCCCTGAAATTTTATTTTCACACTCTAAAATTGAAAAGTGTAATTATTTTTCAACAACTATTCTGTTCCCCACATATCTTCTGAAAACATAAATTTTCTCCAATATACTTTGATCGCATGAATTTAATTATTTCATACAACTTTTTATCTATGATCTATTTTTTTCACTGGCTACTACTCATATGAGAGATTATTCTCCAATGGAACCACCTCTGAATTTAGTACATGTGAAGGGTAGGGTATATACTTCCTCTATAATAAAAAATGGAATAAATCATATACATGATTTATGGTAGGTTGGAGGCTTAGTCGATAGGCCTACACCCCAATGAGATCACAGATCTCGAAGGGACGGATGTTTCTTAAACTAATCTTTAATTTCTTCACAAATTTTATTACATTATTCCATAGAGATGTAACACCCCAAGGTTTTGAAAATAAATACTAAATTCATGAAAAACTGTGTCACTAAAAAAAACATTTTATAATCTAGACGTTAAACATAAATTTTTCTCTATTATGTTTTGAATTAAAAAAACGGTCCTCTTAAGCTGCAATTGGTGAGCCATTTGTAGGATGATAGAAAAAAAATTCTTTTTTGTGAATAGAAACATACCCTTATGAACAGTAACATGAATAGTAATATGACCCTTATGAATAGTAAATAATTATATTATTTTATTTTCTTATGGTAATAACATAATAAGATCTTAATTAATTTTTAAATTTGATATAAAACAAATTATACCTTTAAAATTGTTATTTTTCGAATTAATTGTGATTTTATTTAAAAATTAAATTAATAATATATATATATATATATATAGTAAAATGGAGTTCATTTTTTTAATTCTACATGTTGAAAAATAGAAGGGGTAAATTTTTGGGATGTTTCTAAAATACATAAATTTTCAATGAATAGTAAAAATACAGTTTTGAGTTTTCAGTATGTTTAATGACATCATAATGATGTAATAATTAAAATAAAATGATTTTCTACTTGTGTATATTAATATACAATATTAGGTGTCCCATGTCGATAATAACATGGGAAAATACCATGGGTAAGACCATTGTTTTACAAAACCCACTAATGAGGTGTCTTTTTGAATTAATAAAACATTCTATCTCTTTTACTATAAATTCCCACTCATACATTCATTTTAATTCATTAAAAATATTTCATCCCATAATATCTGGTGTTTTTTCCTCCCTAGGTTTCCTCCCAAGGTTCCTTTAATCCCCCAAGGGCCCAAACTTCATGTTCTAGTAGTTATTCTACATGATAAGGGAACCTTTCTCCCTCCTCTTTTAGTCAGCACTTCATTAATGCTAGCTCTTTGAATTTTAATTATCATATGTTGGGGTTTGATATTATGTATTCTTCTTAATTTATTTTTAATTTCCATGTGATGAGATACCATTTTTCTCTCATCAATTCATTTTATGAAATTTCATGCGACCCTGTTAGGCTGCCGAATTTTCATAAGGGATCCCTCAACTTTGCTTTTATTTTCAAGTTCATCTCTTTTCTTTTCCTCTTCTCACCTCCTCTATCAAAATGATCATGATAACTCCAATATCATATATATACTATAATTATATTATGAAAATTTAAGAACAATCATCAATATCCCCTCTCTCCCTCCCTCCCGTTTATTTTATAAACAAAATCAACGTCCATGAGATTCCAATTTATAGCCTCTGTGGTTGATGAAGTTTCGTTCTTCAATTTATCCTTCATTTCTATTCATTATAAAATTATTATGGTTGAAATAGACTATAATATATTTATTAAAACATAATTAATATTCAGGAACCAGTATACATACATATTATTAAATCATATCACCAAACTAATTCCTAATAATAAAAATACCGCAATTATATATAAGTGAATGTGATTAATAATTTATCTAATGATTAATCCTATTGCCATGTAATAAAACTATAATAATTACCATTAATAATTATGTATATTCATAAGAAATATGTTAGTTCAATTATGGATATTTACAACTATTCCTTGTGAACTCTATTACATAAAAATAAAAGAACCTGTTATGAAAATCAAGAAAACGAACACTCTGGAATGAAAAAATTCAATGTAATACCTTTTCAATAAGAATATAAATGAACTAAATATATTTATCATTAACTAAAAACTTGTTTATTTTGTTCTTAATTATTTTATTAATAAGTATAATTTCACATTCTCGGACCTTCAGTTCACGAGCCGAAGACATTTAGTCTTAAGGTAAGGGTTTTCCACCCGAACTTCCTTTTTCATATAGGTTACATTCATTGTCTAATTACTTAAATGAAAATCTTATATATTATTTCTTATCCGCATAAATTTTGTTTTATTATTCTATATATTTACACCACCATAATCCATCCTTATTTTATGTATGGTTACACATTTTAAAAGGAACATTCAAAATAGTCTCCTAAATACAAGCCCGATTAATGGAAATTTCTCAAACTCTGACCTATTTTCCTGGACACTCTATAATATTTTTTTGAAAACAATTACCATTATAAAATTAATAATTTTAGTATGAAATACTACCTTACTTAAATAAATGTTTTATACAAATTTTTTTACAAAAGAACTCATCTTTTAAAAGAAAAAGGGTATTCAACTCAGGAATTACTCGAAAAATTTATAAGAGTATCATCATCTATTTCAATACTATTGTTGATTCTTATGTATTATTGGGATTAATACAACATGGTATCATCTAAAATATTTTATATAATTTTAATGATTATTTAGGCTTTTGATGTGTTATCTCAAAACCATTAACCAATTTTCTCTATATGGTTAGTGATTATGCTTAATGTTCAGGGAAAGTAGTTTACATTTCATATATTAGTTTCAATATGAATGTATATTTTATTTAAATTTTTCCCCATTCATATGAGGAATTCATTGGACATAGATAGGGTCAGGTGGGGACCACTACAGCCCTTCAGTGCATCGGTAGGTCTCAAAAGAGAAACTACGGTCTTGGCACAAGGCCGTGACAAAATGATTATTTATGATCTTGGCATGATGCCTTGACGGTATGGTTATGATGTCCCGCATTATGCATTCCATCATTATGAAAATAATATTTTGGGTTCATGTGGTTATTTGACTAGTAGAATACAAATGATTAGGTTATATTATGGAATTACTTTGCTATTATTCCTTCCATAATGTGTTCACATTTTTGTTAAAGTCATATGTTTTTCGTTATTCAACTTTCCTAACATTCATATATCTTCAACTATATTGATTACCCTTATTGAGAATTTGAGATCACCACTTTCTTATTTTTCATTTTCTCAAGACATGAGGAATTTTATATTGAATGACGTGCTGAAATAACCTTGGAGTTATGGAAGTTGACTATGTATTTTATATGATGTTTTTTCATTTAATGTTGTCATGTGGAAAAAATTTATGTATCTTGTTTACAATATTACTAAAATACTTGGCCCTTCCAGATTGTTATTCCTTATTTGTATTCCAATGTAATTAATTATGGCACCGGCTCCATCCAACTAGGGTTGGGTCTTTATAGTTGGTATCAGAGGAAGTTTAGTACAAAACATGGAAACTAAATTTAGAAAATGTAGATTAGGGAAGTGTCCCTATGATAGTCATTGAGGATAAACATATAATAACATCCTAGTATTTTTATAAGAAATATATTGTGTGGATATTTCTACAAAATATATACATGTCTCGACAGAAACAGGTAGAGGTGGCTCTAGGAAAGATATACCTAGGTGTGAAAAATCCAACAAAGAGTTTCAGGTTTGACCTGGGGTATCCTGGTACATGACAGCGAGCCTTGATTCATTATTGGTATTGACACTCCCAGGGGATATGTTTATGATAATTCACATTTTATTTAGAAGACATTATAAAGGATTTAAATGTCAATTTTTCTTCAAATAAACAATTTTTGTGATTATGGGATTAGTCATGCATAGGGTTTCAATTTATGCTATGAATTTTGTTAAGTTAAGATTATACATAATGATTCATAACCAAATCTAGTGTATTCCATTATCTAGAAATAGCACCTAGTGGAAGAAATAGACACTGCATGAACATGCATATTCCATGTAGGTATTTCCCTAATATTCTAGATAATGAATTTGTCTTTGGTGTTGAGACTACTTTAGAGCAGATTATAACTATACTGGAACAACTTACTCAGGTTATGAACAATAATCATACCCATATAGAGCATTCAGATCCACCATGTGGAGGATCTATGTTATATAACTTAATGCAAAAATAACCTCCATTATTCAATGTGACTAATAAACCATTAATATCTAATTAATGGATTACTTATCTATAGAATATATTTAACCCTTTAGGATGTAATGAAAGAGAGAAGGTCATCATGGAAGTTTATCGTCTATCGAGTGATTCAGATCAGTGGTAGTCATTAATCCAAAACACAAAGGAGGAGGAAGAAATATAAGAGATTGAATGGAGAGACTATAAGGAACTATTCCTAGAGATATAAAATCTTTGTGAACAACTGGATGATATGGGAAGGCAGTTTCTTAATATAAAGAAAAATGAATATGATAATGTTGCAAGGTATGAATCTGACCTCACAAGGTTAGAAAGGCATGCTATGGATATGATATGAAATCCAAGGAGAAAAATTGATCAATAATTTGATGGTTTAAAACCATTTCTCTGAAGTTATATATTCTCCCAATGTTTTGCATCATATGAAGATATAATCTCATGTGCTATCAAGATAAAAATTGAATTTTATAAGTCTTAAGACTTTAAAGGAAAACTAGTGAAAAATAGGGATGCCGAAAACTTTGGAAAAGGAAATAAGGGAATGGGGATGAAGGGAAGAGATGAATATCCATCCTATAGTAATTGGGGGAAGAAACACCAGGGCACATTTTTGAAGGGAGTGGGTTTTTGTTGAAAGTGTGAAGGAAAAGGGCTCCAAAATTGGGATTGTATGGGGAAGAAAGAAGCTACCAATGTTCAATGCTACAATTTCTCAGATATGGGAAATTATACGCAGTAATGTACTAAGAGTTAGGGAAATGTACCCCAAAGAAGTCCAAGGGAGTAGGGACAAGCTTATGCGATCACAACTGCAGAGGTTGAAGTTCCGAATGATGTTCTAGTAGGTACTTTAAACTTTTCCTCAAAATTATCCAATGCTTTATTTGATTCTATATCATCGCATTCTTTCATATCATCCCAGTTTTCCAATAAAATTAGATATGTCCAATTTCACTTATTAAGGGAGTTTTCAATCAATACTCCTAAGGGATGTATCATTGTAACAACGTTTTGTGAATCAGTTAGCATTATTGAATATAAACATGCATTATCTTCTGATATTATTGTCATACCCATGATTGAATTTTATATAATCCTTTATATGGGTTGGATTTCGGATCAGAATGCGAAAATTTATAGTAATATGAAAGAGGATAAATTTTTTTATGATAAATAATTTATTATTTTATATTAGAATCATCCCCATTTGCTTCTCATCTAGATCCACCCCTAGTACCACTACAAAATTAAATTTTTCGGGAGCAAGGGAATTAAATAACTATGGGTGAGGAAAAGAACGTTCAAATAGAATATGTACTTATTATTCAAGAATATATTGACGTCATTATAGAGGATTTACATGGACATCATCCATAGAAGGAAATTGAGTTTTCAATTGACTTAATTCCTGGTACAAGGACCATATCAAAGACCCCTTATAGAATAGACACTATGGAGTTAGTGGAAATAAAGAAACAACTAAAGCAATTGAGTGATAAAGGATTTACTTCACCTAGTGTTTCTATATGGGGATCCCGAATTCTTTTCATTAAGAAAAAAGATGGGTCTATGAGGTTTTTCATTGACTATAGTAAGATCAATTCTATAACAATAAAGAACATGTATCCCCTACCTCACATTGATGATTTATTTGATCAACTTCATGGAGCCCAATATTTTTTGAAGATTAATATTTGATTTGGATATCATCAGTTTCTTTTGAATAATGAATACATTGAAAAAATAGCATCTCAAACCAGGTACATGCATTACAAGTTTACAATATTGCCTTTTAGACTAACTAATGCACCAACAATTTTCATGGAACTAATGAATTGAGTTTTCAAGGAATACCTTCATAACTTTGTGGTGGTGTTTATTGATGATATATTGGTATATATTAAGATCTATGATGATCATTAAAATAACTTGCATACTATTCTAAACACTCAGAAATTAAATGAGTTATATCGGAAGTTCGTAAAGTGTGAATTTTGGAATCAATTAGTTTCCTTGTTTGGATCATCTTTTATCCATGTAGGGAATATCTGCACATCATGTGAAGGCAAAGGATGTGCAAGAATGGCCTACTCCAATGAATATAACTAATGTACATAGTTTTATTCGTTTAGTAAGTTATTATCAGTGTTTTGTTCAGAACAATGCCCATTTATCTAACCCAATGACCAAGATCACACGTAAAGGGGTTATGTTCATATGTAAAATGTAATTTGAATAATATTTTAATAATTTAGGAGGATGTTTGTGAATTCCTAGATCCTAACCCTACCATCGGGGAATTACGGGTTCATTATCTATAGAGATGTATCAACGAAAGTACGTGGTTGTGTCCTTATGATAAATGATAGAGGGATTTTTTATGCATATAAAAAGCTAAAAATCATGAAGAAAACTCTCTAACTCATGATCATGAGTTAGCAGTAGTAATCATTTCTCTGATAATTTTGAGACATTACCTCTATGTAGAAAATTTTGATAAATATATAAATTATAAGAGATCGAAATATATATTCTCACAGAATGAAATCCCCATGAGGAAAAGGTGATGGATTCAGCTACTCAAATGTTATGATTTCACAATACACTTCAACCCGAAGAAGGAAAATAAGGTGGAAGATGCATTAAGTAGAAAGGACTACTGAATTCTGAACAAGATGAGAGTTGAATGGGATTTTATGTTCATAGATCTAGTAGAGATGGATATGATAATTATCGAGGAAGGTAAAACATCAATACATTTTCAAAATGGATTCAAAACCTTCATTACTGGAATGGATAAAAAGATCTTTTTCAAATGAAGAGGAATTTCAAAAAGAAAGTTAATGTGGTAAATGATGAGATGTTGATTAAATTTATATATGAAGGTGGGAATTTGAAATGTGTAAAAAATATTCATGTTCCCGATATTCCTGAGCTAAATATGGAACTATTGGATGGTGCCCATAGCTCTAAATTATCTATACCCCCTAGTAGCTCAAAGATGTATAGAGATCTAAAATAACATTTTTGGAGGGAAAATATAAAGAGGAAGATTGATGATTATGTGTCAAGATGTTTGGTTTGTCAACAGATGAAGGATGGAAGGAAAATTCCTAGAGGATTCATCAAACCCCTTCCAATTCCTATGTGGATATGGTATGAAATTACAATGGACATTGTCATGGGGATTCAATATTCTCCAAGAAATAATGATGTGATATGTTTCATTGTTGATCATCTTACAAAATCATCACATTTTCTTGCAACAAGAGAATTGTTGCCACTTGAACATTTAGCAAGAATATATATAAATTATGTGGTAAGACTTCATGGTGTACCCTTATCAATTGTTTCTGGTAGGGATCCTTGATTTAGATCAAAATTCCAGAAAAGTCTTTAGAAGGCCCATGATACTGATCTTCTTTTGAGCACTGCTTATCACTTAAAAACTGATGGAAAATCGGAATGGACTATTCAATCTTTTGAAGACATGTTGAGTTCTTGTTCACTTGACTTTCTTGGTATGTGAGATCATTATTTACCTCTCGTATAATTTTCCTATAACAATTCCTTCCATTCAAATATTCTTATGGAGCCATATGAAGTGTTATATGGAAATAGATGTCTTAAACCAACTTACTGGGATGATGTTGGTGAATGAAACCTTGTAGAATGAGAAATTCTTGAGGAAACAATGATAAAGGTAAATATTATCCTAACACATATCCAAACATCTCAAATTAGGCCAAAGATCTATGTTGATAACTGAAGTATAAATTTGGAATTTGAAGAAGGAGATCATGTTTTCATAAAGGTATCGCCCTGGAAGGGTATTATATGATTTGTTAAGGAGGGAAAATTATGTCCAAGGTACATAAGACGTTTTGAAATTCTAGATCAAATTGGATCTGTAGCTTACAGTTTGGATATTACACCAAGTCTATCTACGTTCAGAATGTGTTCCACGTATCAATGTTAAGTAAATACATGCCAGACCCAACACATGTACACACCTATGAGGAAATAGAACTTGAGAATGATCTATCTTATTGTAAAGAGCCAATAAATATTCATGATACCAGAGAACAAGTATTGAGAAATATGATGACTTGTCTGGTAATGGTTCTTGGGAGGAACGATAATATAGAGGAAGCAACATGGGAGCCTGAGGATCTTATATTGAAGACATCCCTAAATCTTTTTAAGTAGTATTTTGTGAATTTAGAGGATGAAATTTTTTAAAGGATGGGAGAATGTAACACCACAAGGTTTTGAAAGTAAATATTGAATTCTTGAGACATTGTGTCCCTATAAAACAACACATTTTAAAATTTAGTCACTAAACAAAACTTTGCTTTTATTATTTTTTGAAATTCAATCAACTTCAATCTAGAGTTGCGATCAGTAAGTCATTTGGAGTCAGATAGAAAAAACTTGATTTTGGTGCCTAGTTATATGCCCATATGAATAGTAATATTACCCTTATGAATATTAAAAAATGGTAATTTTTTAATTTCTTATGGTAATAAGATAATGAGATCAAATTTAATTTTTCAATGTGATATAAACTAATTGTACCTTTAAAATTGTTGTTTTTTGAATTAATTATGATTTTATTTAAAAATTAAATTGATAATATTTTTGAAAAATTGATTTCATTTATTTATTTGAATCGTCGAAAAATTTTATGGTTGAATTTTTGGGATTTTTTTAAAATACATGAATTTCATGTGAATTATAAAAATACATTTTTGAGTTTTCAATATGTTTAATGAAATAATATTGATGTAATAATTAAAATAAAATAATGGATGACTAGTGTAAATAAAATAAAATATTAGGTATTCTATGTATCTAACACCATGGGAAAATACCATGCAAATGCCCATGATTTTACCAAAAATAATAATGAGATGTCTTCTTAAATTAATAAAAAATTCTCTCTCATTTACTACAAAAAACCATTCAACAATTCGTTTTTTTTTCATTAAAAGTCCCTAATACTCATATATCATGAGGTTTTACCTCTCTATTTTTTCTCCCAAGGTTTATTTATTCCCCAAGGTCCCAACCATCTTGTTCTTGGAGTTACTCTAAAAGGTAAGGGAACCATTCCCCCTCCTCTTTTAGTTAACACTTCTTTTTTGTTTTCTCTTTGAAAATCCATTATCATATGTTGGGGTTTGATTTTATGTATTCGTCTTACTGTCCTTTTTATTTCCATATTATTATATACACTTTTTATCTCATCAATTTATTTTATGAAATTTTATGTGATGTCATTATTCTGCAGAATTATCATAAGGGATCTCTCAACTTTTCTTTTATTTTCATGTTCATCTCTTTTCTTTTCCTCTCCTAGCCTCCTCTATCAATATGACGATGATAACTCCAGTAAAATATATAAATTGGTATTATATATTTATAATGGAATAAAAATCCTCAATATCCTCTCTCACTCTCCCTCTCTCCAAACCTTTTATTTTATAAACAAAATCAACGTCCATGAGGTTCCAATTTATAATCTCTGTAGACGATGAAGTTTTGTTCTTCAATTTCCCATTCATTGCTGGTCATGAAACAATTTTGATGGTTGAAACAAAATATAATATATGTATTATAACCTAATTAATATTCAGGAACCAGTATTCATACGTATTATTAAATCATGGGACCAAACTAATTTCTAATAATCAAAATACTGGTAAAATATCTAAGTGAATGTCATTATTAATTCATATAATGATTCATACTATTTACATGTAACCAAATTTTAGAAATGAAGATTAATAATTCTAGATTTTAATAAATAATATGTAATTTAAAATATTTTTTATTTACAAAAAATCCACATGAACTCTATTACATAAAAACAAGAGAACTCCTAATGAAAATCAAGAAAACAAACACTCTAGAACGACAGAATTCAATATAAAACTTATCAATAAAAAACTAAACGAACAAAACAGATTTTTGATAAAATAAACACATTTCTATTAGGTTCATTATTAAGTTATTAATAAGTGTAATTTCATATTCCAATACCATAAGTTCAAGAGAGGATCACACTCTGACTTAAGATAAGGGTTTTCCAACCGAACTTTCTTTTTCATTCAGGTTATATTCATTGAATAATTACCTCAATGAAATTATAATGTATTATTATTTACTCCTAATAAATTATATTTTATTATTTTATATATGTACCCTAACCATAATCCATTCTTATTTTTTGGAAATTTATACGTTATAAAATGAACTTTCAAAATAGTCTCCAAAATACAAGCCTGATTCAAGGGAATTTCTCAAACTCGTACCTATTTTCAAGGCCACTCAATAATATGTTTTGGGAACCCATTATTTTTATAAAATGAATAATTTTATTAAGAAAATACCATCTTAATTCACTTCTGGTTCTATTCAACTTTTTTCCCAAAAGAACTCTTCTTTTAAAATTAAATGGGCATTCAACTGAAGAATTACTCGAAAATTTTATGACAATATATTCATATATTTCAACACACTTGTTTATTATTATGTATTACTGGGATTAATACTACATGGTATCATATACCATATTTAATTTAATTATTTATCATTATTTGGGCTGTGGATGTGCTATCTTAAAACCATCAACAAATTTACTCCGTATCTTTAGTGATTATGCTTAATGTTTGGGGAAAGTTAATTAAATTTAATTATTAATTTCAATATAAATGTATATGTAATTTATATTTATCCCCATTCAAATGAGGAATGAATCAGACATAGAATGCTTCTTTTGGGTCCCATTATAGTCCCTCGATGCATCGGTAGGTCATATGGGACAAACTACGGTTTTGGCACAGGGCCTTGACAAAATGATTATTTATGGTCTAGGAATGAGGCATTGACGGTATGGTTATGATGTGCCGCATTATGTATTAACTCATTAAGAAAATAGTATTGATGGTTCATGTGGTTATTCGACTAGTAGAATACCCATGATTATGTTATATTATGACATTAACTACTCTACTATTATTCCGACCATAATGTGTTAATGTTTTTTTCAAAGGAATATGTTTTAGTTAGTCAACATGACTAACATTTATATATCTTATAATGTATTTATTACACTTATAGAACATTTTATCTCACTCCTTTATTATGTTTCATATTCCTAGGACATGATAAGATTTATATTGAATGACATGCTGAAATAACCTTGGTGAGATGGAAGTTGTTTAAGGAGTTTCTATGTAGTTTTTTCATTTGATGTTGTAATTTTGAACACATGTATGTATCTTATTTCCAATAATACTAAACTAATCAGCCCTCTGTAATTATTATTCATTATTTGAATGTGAAGGTAATCAAATAAGGCATCGACTCTAGGAAACTAAGTTCAGGTCCTTATAAGAGATATTGTAGAAATACATTGTATCAAATATCAGACTATATGTCTCATAGATGATTATAATCATTTCTATTTTGTCGAATATGAGATGCCTGGATATGATACTAAATTTTGTTGACATTTTCTATCATTTCCTTGACCATTTCAGGACCTGAAAATTTTCATTCCCCATAAGCATCAAAACCTACAAGTGTTCTTCGCCACTTCCTATAATGGTCTCAATATTGATCCATTTGGATTATTGAGTGGAATCTATTATTGTATGAGAACAAGACCAAAGGGAGGTGTTATTCCCATTCACATTGTAGAAAAATATAGATTCTCTCATCATGTCCTTGATTTTTTAGATAGTCCCTGTATGTTTTCCATTAGCTTTAGGGTTACAAGTGATGCTAATGTTCAGCCCAGTGTTTAGAAAATTTATGATAGCCTTCCATTAATTTGAGGAAAATATTTGATGTAGATCAGATATAGTCGATATAGTTGTTCCATGAATCCTAAACACTTTTATAATTTATATCATTGCATGTTGATCACATGATAAGTCCCCTCATGTTTCAAGTATATGTGATGTCATTGTAAGACAATCTACCACAACCCAAAAAACATTATTTCCTCTTGATATCTTTAGATAATATTGATAAATCCCATGGAGATATTTTCTCATTTCCGTGTAGTTATGGGTAATGGTTTCATCATCCCCTTCTATTTTTCCTTCAGGACTTCACTTACTAACATTAAATACATCTTTATGTATAATTTATGATCTCATTTTTTATATTGTCCAACTAATAGTGATTTCAATGATCTAGATACATATTTTCTATTCCTAGATTGATAGAGAAGGTTGAACTATGGGTTTCACCCAACGAACCCTTCTATAACTGAGGAATTATTTTACACATAATCATAAACCAATTATCAGAACTCTTTCTTCAATAACATTGAACATTTACTATTTCCATTATCTTATTACATCCTCATTCTTCTGAATTCCCAGATCTTATATTTGAGAATCCATTATCTTCTCTTTATTAGATAGTCATGAAATATTTTGTGAAATTACTGATGATGTTACCTAATTTATGATTCTCATGAACATCTTTCTTATGTTTAATATGATCAAATCAATTTGAATTCGCATAAATGATAGTAATTCAAGATCATTCATACTTAGACCATCATCTAAAATATTCATTTTCCCAGAATGGTAGAGGATTGATAATTCAATGTCCTTGATCATATATAACCATCAATTTTGGAACATATTCATCTCATTCAATGTGAATATACACATGGGGATCTCTTAATTTGTATATATTTCACCATTATTCTAAACGAGATACATCCACTACATTTTCAACATGAAGATCACTATATCCAACTCTAGATTATGTGTTGGGTATTTTTGTTCGTGAACATTAAATTTCCTTGAATGATATGCTATCAGTTTGACATTCTACCTTAACAAACATGTGAATCCCTACATATAAAAATCCACGAATAATATGAAATAATCTCCACCTTTGGGTAGTGTGAGTGTCGGTTCACTGATAATCCCCTTTTTCAATTCCTCTAAGCTCTCTTTACATTATTAATTCGAAGAAAACGCGAATCCCTTAAAATTTATCATGGTTATAGGGTTTGAAATTAATGAGAATGTTCTGAGAATTATACAATAGTTCCCATATAGTTCAAGAAATCTATATATATCAATCATAGATGTTGGCCTTAGCCAACCATCATTTACTTGTATTTTTTAAGGGTCCACATATATCACATTCCTTCTGATAATATTTCGGTCCAATGAGACTTCCTTCCATGAGAGCTCACATTTCTATTACTTTTTAAAATGCTTCTCCTTTCATAATTTATTTTTAATAGTGTTTATATGCTTGTAATGATCCCCCATTTTGTGGATTATATTAGAATATCATTGATAAATACAACCCAAATTTTGTCGAGGTAATATATAAAAAATCTATTCATAATTTCCATTAATATTTCTACATTATTGGTTTTTCTAAAATTAATTACTATGAACTCATTGTGAACATACCTCGTTCACAATTTAGTATTGGGGGTATCCTCCTTATTCACCCTAACATGGTATTACACCAACCACATACCCACATAGGATAAGTATTTTCCTCCATGTAGATAATTGAACATGTCATAAATCCAAGGTATGGGATACATTTTCTTTATTTTGATCATGTTTAGAGCATAATAATCAATTTTATGGTGCATTAACCCATACTTAATCTTGACGAAGAGGGCTGGTGCCCCCCATAGTGAAGCAAATGGGCGTATGAACCCTTTATCTTGTCCCACTAGTATTTTTTCATCAGCTAAAAATTATCCACAACTGCCATTCTATATTTATTAGTGGAGAATGGTAACTCCCTATGTATAAGATCAATTGAAAATTCAATATCTAGAATATGAGACCATGTAATTATTCAAAAAAACAAGTCATCATATTTCACCAGAATGGGATTGTCTTCATGGGTGATTATTTCCTAAGACTAAATCATTTGAGACAGATATGTTTGTTTTTAGGGAAATAATATTCTTGTCTAATATGATAGTGATAAGAAAGATTAATTATCCTATTAGGAGATGAATAGAATCTTGGGATGATTCATGATTCATAGATTGATTTTCTTATCCTTGTAATTTATGATAACTCTATATAGAGAAAGAAAAACAATAACATGCTTTTCCTCCAATTCCACTAATGTATGACATGGTTCTCTAGGAATTTAATCCAATAAATTTTGACTATGTAGTATTTATATACATGAGATGTCATTAATTCCCCATTTTTCATTTTCATCAACAGTTATACTTCCAGGCTTCGTGGTGGTGTTTGAATAGATCAACTGAACATGCATGATATAAAGTAATACATAAATACATAATATAAATGTTCATTTTCTATTCTTAAATGAATAACTAGAATACCCATCACCACTAAATTGTGGTAATCCTCCTTAGTGGTTGTGGTGGAAAAAGATCCCACTTTCTACCTTGTAGGTTTTTGTTTTTCTTTAGTAACCCTTATATTAGTGAATTGGTTTGTAAGATGTCTGGGTTCATTGAAATTAAAAGAATGAGCAATGAATCGGGGTTATACTGGAAAAATCCATTCTTCAATATAATTAGTGGGTTAATTATATTTGTAATTTCTAGGTATGTGTCCCTCATTCCTACACCTAAATCATTTTCTCGTCCCCCATTGGATTTATTTGGGGTGCTTCATTCTATACATTTGTTATGTAAGATGTTGAAATATCTGAGCACTGTTAAATATTTCCATTGGATGGACAAAATTAGACCTCTTATTCCATTTTGTATTCCCATGATACCATTGTGATTCTCCAATCACTGTTTCAACATTGAGGGACATTTGAAAATTTCCTCAAAACTATTACAGTCTATGATATCTAGGAATTTTTGTAGATTAGTTTTTATCCTATCAAAGAAGTAGTCAACCTTTTATTTAATGGTAATTAAAAATATAGAAGAATATCATAAATGTATTTTGATGTATTCTTTATAAGTCTGGATATATTCATCATTTTTTTCTTGAGGTAATGGAAAATCCATTAAATTTTTATTTAGAGATCATGAGTAAATGTTTTATCGCTAAATTTTTTGTGGAATTACTTTCAACCCACTGCTTCAATGTATTCTTCAAGATATATATTAATGATCAATTCCTAAAACTAATCATATTCTTCCTCTATAAAATAAAATAGAAAGTACAACCTTCACTTTCTCGAAACAGTGAAATACATAAAATATCTTTTCGATTGTTTTGATCCATTATTCCATGATTAAGGGATCATATGATCAATTTACTGTCTGATGCCTTTGTCATATAAATTTATAATTCATGTTTGTTTAGTATTAGGGAGATTTAATGATCCTCTTGATCTAGGATTATATTTAGAACCCATGTTATCTATGAGAGTATCATCAACAATTTCATGACTCCCACACTCATCGGTATAGGCATCTCATTGGAGATTTCATCATATTTCCCTTCACATTGTTTGATTACATGATTTTCACTATTTATAGTGATTGGATATAATATTGGAAAAATTACGTATTTGTATTTTTAGAATAATAAACATGTAAACATCAATAGAACAACATTAAAGGGATATATTTTATATTACATGTGTTTCCTTAACTTTTGAATTTATAGGCTTTAATCTATGCTAGAGATGATCAATTTACTAATATAGACTGTTAAGGGAATTTAAATTTTATACTAATAATAGCACATATTCAGCTTATGAATTTATCAATGAATATCACCACGTATTTTCAATAATGGTGTGAAACAAGGCCCTTTTCATGCATCATTTACTAGTCATTTCTATTTTAATGTGGTGTTTTTGGGTTTTATCCCTATATACCTTTGTTCCAAATCCATGTCCACTTGTATTATCAGGAAATGGATGCATTTGATTGACAAACCACTTACTCTATGCTCACAATAATTTATGGATGTTTTCCTATAAATTTTCATAGTCATAAACCATTATATAGTTTTTTCTAATCTTAATCCCAAAATAGCTAAACTATTCTTCTGATACAAACTATGATAACGATTCTCTTTCTTAATAATTAGTTAATGATTTATTACCTATGTTCACACATAATAAAACATAAAATATCAATAAGTCTATTTTATTTAGTAACTATTAACAGTTCATAACAACTTAGAACATGGAATATATTTTATTTATTGAAAAATTTCTTAACAAGAAAATATTATTCCTTCATACATAACACAACATGGAATGAATTGAGGACATTCTAAAGTAAGGTATGAAATATAGATCTCAATAGGGGAAACATGTAATAACATGAATAATGTAATACATGATGGAAAATAGTAATATAAATGAGAAATAAAATTTGTCAGAATCATAAATATGAATAATGAGACATCATATAGAATGATAACAATAAGGAAACATGGTAAATGAAAAAACAACATAAACCACTACATCATTAAAAAAGAACAATACTAACTTCCAATAAATCATTATGAAAGAAGTCCCATTAGGGATTATTATCACTCCGTAATCCCCTTCATGAAATATCATGAGACTAACACATTACTCAATGCATTAGAGCATTATATAATTCCAGGTTTACCTGTCACTTTCATTTCATTATCATGTTTACGTTTGACACACAGATCATACAACATGTATCAAATGATCATCATATATTGTTACAAAATAATTTACTGTGGAATAATAATTTTATCATCCAATAAAATAATTTTAACTGTGTATACATTAACACCACTGATAGGAATTTGGTTATAGTTATTCATTAAACATTTATTTGGCATGGAAAATCATAGTGAAATTTTGGCACTATAATATGGGTGTATAAATGTTCATGAAAGGGATTATTTATAGTGGTATGGGTCTATAATAATTTTTGAATCATAGGTTTTCTATGATATATATGTACTATGATATAAAAAAACTATGAACTGGTGAAAAGGGGCATAATATAATGAAGATTCCTGAATAAAGAGGAGAAAGAATAGAAACCTTACTTTTAGAGTGGGACTTAAAATGCTTTAGAGGAGGTTCATGTAGATTTAGCGAACCTTTTGATGACTATAAAGATGTGATAGTAGATTAATAGCATTCTAATAGGAGTTTGAGTAATGTGAAATGGGGTCACGAATGAGTTTATATTGGAATATAGAAGGAATTTCATTATTTTTTCCAAAACCTATGATTCCAACTCTATATAATAAAATAACCAAAACCACAAAACATGCAACATTATTTTCCCATATATTATACCAAAGGGAGTGGTTTCATTATTTTATATGTTAAAGGGACTAAATTATTAAATTAATAATCTTGTTGAAGTGGAAGTGATTCATTCTCTTAAAGAAATGATTTTAAAACCCTAAAATATATAATATGTTTTTAGAGATTTATAAATTATTTATAAAATTAATCAAATGATCTTCAAATAAAACTATTATAAATAGAAAATTTATTTGTTTGTTGATACCCTTTACAGTAATTATGACATTAATTTTTGTTCATTATGATTCCTTAATATAATGAATATATTAATATGATATTTAATTCATACCAGATAAATTTACATTATAAAAAAATTATGAAAATATAAACATTGTAATATTTCAATGTTTTGAATCCAAAAATGGTAAATAATTAGTTGATATAGTTTTATAAATATTTCTAGTTTTACTTTTAAAATTATAGTTGAAACTTATTGAGAAATGTTTTGTTTTTAATAAAAATAGTTATCTCCGTTTTACAAAAATTACACTTGACTTCATAAAACATTATATGATATTTTATATTTATAAAAAATATTTAATAATAAAATTTCATTAAAAATCTATTTATTTAAATAATCCATTAATTCATCAAAATAATTTTCTTACATTAAATTGAATACTAAATAAAACTATAGTATGTGTTTAATTATCTAAAATAAAATTTATTTTTAATTTATGATAAAAAATTATTATATTAAAGAAACAATGTTCATTTTTTTCTTGATACATATACCATTAATACTATAGATAACTACCAAAGGGTAAAGATCACAATGGTGACATTTTCAGGGGGTGGTTCGGCATGCATGGTTTGGGCCATGATCTTGATGAAGTTGAAAATCCAATGTAATGGTTTTGATCATTCTTATGTTGTTTATTATTAGATTGGTATTGGTAAAGGTAAAATAAAAAGGGAATCTATCTCCCTCAGATTCTCAGATAAATTGGTTTCATAGGGTATGGTCCTACTGGTTGTGGCTATCACTTTCATTGTTTGTGTCAATTGGATTAGATAAAAACCTACATTTATACTGACTATATTATCATTGTTCAAATGAAATATTTTCAAAATTAATGATACATATTGGTATTTTAAATCTGGTAGGATAAAAATATAATTCATGTTTTTTCTATATATATAATATATAATAATTCATTTAATTAAATCACCAGGGTAATATTATTTTTAAACATTTTGTTCATTAGAATAATTGTTACATTCTCAATCCAAATACATCCTAATGGCTTATAAATGGAAAAGACAAGAAATTCTCAACCTTATAATATCTACTAGATATTTTAAAACATTGAAGTATTTGTTAGTAATTCAATAAAAGTTTATTCTCATAAAATATCATTATGGTAAATTTATGCACTACCCAATTAATATGAGTTAAAAGACATAAATAAAAAGAAAAAATTAAAATATAATCCATTAAAACAACACTATCATGTTATATTAAGTTATTTAATTGATGTCATTCTTTAAGTTATTCCAATTATATTTCTTTTTATATTTTTGAAAACACATATTATAAAATTTCTTAATAAAATAAAAATTTCACTGAGGTTGTGTAAGAATTTATAGATATTAAATAATTACTATTTTTTAAAATAAAAATTTCTATATTGAAAAAAATCTTCATTGTAATAAAATTTATAATTAGTATTCATTCATAATTAGTATGTGTTCCTACACTGACACAAAAGTTATATTAAAAACAAAGAGAATGAAATTTCGTAAGTTTCGTGGATTTAAAAAAACTAATGGTAATTTTTAGTGAACCGTTTTTCTTGAATGACTCAATTTAGAGACTAAGGTGATTAGTGTCAAATAACCTTAACCATATATAATGTAGATATTTTTTCACTATTTATTACCACTATATTTTATTTCACCCTTCATTAACCCATTTCAATCTTACCATGACAAATAGGTTTTTTCATCCTTCGGGGTCAATATAGTTACTAAAAATAAAAAAAATAAAAAATAATAGACCTTGGATGGAATTATAAACTAAACCTATTAACATAGAAAATATAAGTTATTTACAAATTTTATATCATTTAATAATATATTATTTATTTTAGAATATCATTGATGTCTATTTTTATAACTATTCATTAGTGATGTGAATCATGGTGTAAACATGCAGCGAGGAGTTGAGGGCGATCATAGATTTTATGATGGAAGGATCATTAATGGACAAGACCCATTGGATGGGATTGGTGGCCCAATGACAAGAGAAAGAATAATGAGGATGAAAAAGGCTTTACATGGCCTCATTTTGAAATTATAGGAGGAGTCCCAACATGCATGCATGAGAGGAAGAAATGGGTCTTTAATCACACTTATTAAAGCCCAAAAGTAATCCCAAAAGGCCCACCAAATGCTTTCACTAAATTTAATACACATTCATGAAAGAAATATCTAAATTCAAAATTTGTGGGCCCCTTGTCTCCAAAATCATGGTGGGAATCTTCAAAGTCTTTGGGGTGGTTCCAAAAAGTCTTCTTTAGAGATATCTTATCTTTTAAAGCCATGTAAATGTGTAAAATAAGTCAAATTCGTGGCATAGGATTTTTACATCTATGGGATAGGTAGTTTTACATGTATTCCTCTCATTTGGTTATAAATATCCACCTCTTGTACCCCTTGAAGGTTAAATTCGAATTTGAGTGTTTTCAAGCATTGTTATACTTGTGTTTCTTGTTTTCTTGAATGAATTCATGTAAGGATTATCAATGGATTGTTCAACCATTGTAGTGATTTATAATTAGAGTTTCAAGGGGCTAGTCTCCTTGTGGTCCAAATTGATCATCCCCCTTCCCCTTTTATTTCTTCTTCACTTCATTTAATTTTCATTTCTCCCACTTCCCACAACCGTGTTTCCATATTTTAGCCAATGGATACCACACTCACATACGGTATCATATCAATTGGTATCATAGGTAGGCAATGGAAACCAGGTTCTTTCATATTTCTATTTATCCCATATTTGTTTCCTCCCCTTCTTCTATTTTTATCCATCACCAATTCTGGATGGAAATTTCATCCAAATTTTTGTCTGCTTTTTCTTTGAGTTTATGGATGTATAATATGTCATTTTAATAGATTAGAATCTCATATTTCTTCTCGATTTAGAAACACTAAAATATGTCACCTATATTGGAAGATTATCTGAATCAATTCATGCTACAGTTTCACTCTTGTGAAATCTAATAATCTCCAAGGCAGATTTCCATTTGAGTTTGAAGTTTATGTTATCCCAACCATTTACATCAATACTATAGGATTTGTACATTTATCATTTGTTGAACATTGAGCACCAAAATTGCACTCTTTGTATTTGAATTATTGTTTATTGAGTAGCAAAAAATAATAATAATAATAATAATAATCTACCAAAAAAATCAATAAAAAAAGAAAAATAAGCTGCTCATTTGAAACATTGTGTTCACTCATAAGTTATAAATTTGATTGAATTTTCTTATCCATCATCTTCTTTCCTTCATCCATATCCAAACTTATTCTATAACTATTTATCCCATTTAACTCCCATATTTCATGGAATCCATTGATTCAAACCCTCTTAAAATTTCAGATTTTTAATGATTTCCATGAATTGATTACATCTAATAGTTGTTTTTATTAATTCTATTTAAGAACAGTTGTAGGAACAGAGTTGTTGTGCTAGAAATTGTTAAGAACCTTTTGAGAGATAAAAAAGAGAGAGAAAGTGTCACGACCCATCCTCGGGGCCCGTTCCGTGACTGCCCAAAGCCCACCTTCCATAGGCCAGGTGATGGTGACTAGAACCTAAGGCGTGAATCCGGATAACTGGGAAGGCATTGCTATTATAAAACACAAACAAATCCAGCAAGATTACAAGCGGAAGTAATACACTAAGTACAAAAGAAAGTGCTACAAGGTAAATGGGCCAGAATACAAACCCAACTAAAAAGTAAAGCTACCACTGAACAAATGTACAACATAAATGACAAAAATCTGGAAGATAGAAGCAGCTCCTGGGGCGTCCACCTCGGATCCTACCTGAAGGGTAGGTACTGAAAGCGCAGCTCCTGGATCGTCCACCACAGATCCTACCTAAAGGGTAGGTACATATATCCTCCTCAATGCTCTCTTCCGTCAACCTCCTCCAAGTACTGTCTCATCGTGAAGTCCACCTCCAGATACTGACTTGTCGTCAGGTCCACCTCCGGATATTGTCTTGTCGTGAGGTCCACCTCCAGTTACCGTCTAGTCCTCGAACACTCGGCCTCCGTCTACTCTGTCTGTTGTCTGTATCCAACACAACAAGGTGCGGGCATAGCCCATGCAGGGGTGAGTATAACGATGCTCAGTAGGGACCCCGAGACCCTCAAGGTCTCACTAAATCCAATAAGGATAACCACAAAGCAGGATCTAAATAGATAATCATTACATAGGTATAGGCCCAAACTTATACCTAAGTTATCAAATAACCCATCTCAATCAAGAGGTATCACAAATATATGAAATCAATGTATAACCACTACTTATGTATATGGTCATACATATACCTAAGTTATCAAGTAACCCATCTCAATCATGAGGAAAACAAAAAGGTCATTGACTCAGCTCAAACCCAGATTTTCATTATCGAAACCGCAACTGCTGAAGAGGTCCTCCTCTGTCGAGTACACTAATCTTGTCACGACTCTGAGGTGCTGCTCACTAACCTTATACTGCTGAGGTACTCTTCCTGTTGAGTACCGCGGGTCAGCCACCCAAACACAGTAGTGCTCCCCGTCGGGGTTTGCCACCCAAACACAGTAGTGCACCCCCCCCCCCCCCCTAATAGCCTGCAGAGGTACTCCCTTTGTCGGGTACCATGGGTCTGCCACCCAAACACAGTAGTGCTCTCCATCGTGGTTCCACCACCCAAACACAATAGTTCTCCCCACTGGACTATACAAGCCACTCCAACTCGAATCGGACAAGCAGTCATCTGGTCTCAGCCACCTACACGGTCTCCGTACTCCGTACGCTCATCTCCAGGAGGGTCCACTCCAGGAGCTACAGGTCGATACTCCAAGTATAACAATGTCCCACGAAGAAGTATCTCAAAGGACTTCCTCGTCATAGGGGTCTCAACTCAACAAACGGCGCGTCGATCGGACGCCCGATCTGCGAGTTATTAGCCTTTTAGTCCCAGGGGCCCGGTTGGTTTCGTGTACGAACCAACCTGGCCGTATCTCAACTATACCCCGAACTCTCATAGGTTATACTCAAAGGGATCGTTTCTCAAAGTGATCACCAATGCCGCTGACGATTCGTCAAATGGATGTCCGGTCTGAAAGTTATCAGCTTTTCCGTTCTAGGGGCCCGGTTGAATTTCGGGTACAATCCAACCTGTCCCTACTCCAACTGCATCCAAACCTCAGGTGCAATGTCCCAAAAGTTCTATCTCATCATGAGGAATCCAAAAAAGTCAACGGCACGTCAATCGGACGTCTAGAACTCAAGTTACATGTGTTTCCGCTCTGAGGACCTGGTTGGTTTCGGTTTCGAACCAACCCTGCCATGCCCATAATTCGTCGAAACCTTGAGTGTAATATACCGAATCGACCGTCTCATTCCAAGGAACCCTACAAAACTAATGGTGCGTCGATCAGAGATACGTAGCTCAATATATGGGCACTTAACTAAATAAGGTTCGCAAAATATGGGGTCTGGGCCCGGTCCGACCCGGCCCAATACCCCCTGGGTCGGACCGAACCGGGTAGACCCAACCCAGATCCGAGTCCGGCCAGGTTGGGTGCGGCCCAGCCCGGCCTAGTGGTCGCGGCCCCACCTGGTCGGCGTGGCCCGGCCAGACCTGGCCCTGCCATGCATCCCGCCGTGGAGCGGGCGGGCTCGGGCCTCACCACTGATTGACACTGGCGGCGTCTTACGCCGCCCCGCCATCCCAGATCCCATGGCCGCACGGGATCTCCCACCTCGCCGCCATAGCACAGTCACGACAGATCCTCCTCGGCGGTGCGCTGAGCGCCGCTACCGCCAACCACTGCCTCCTATTGTCGGCGCCACCGTTCCGGTGAGGCACGCCAGAAGCATCTTCC
Source organism: Viscum album (assembly GCA_963277665.1). Taxonomy (NCBI): domain Eukaryota; kingdom Viridiplantae; phylum Streptophyta; class Magnoliopsida; order Santalales; family Viscaceae; genus Viscum; species Viscum album. The sequence goes on along the minus strand of OY728164.1, from coordinate 1,807,161,393 downwards.
ACGGACCACCGGATGCACTCCGGTGGTCAGGTTTTCCCGATGTCAGTGCCTAAGATCACCTCGGGTCCCGATCATTACGGCAGAGGATTCAAATTTCCTTTTCGGTCCCGTTTCATTGTCTCCTTCAATACACACACCAACAACAATCTGAAGAGGGTTGTCGGGTTGTGTGTGTTCTGCCCGCGCCCTCCGCGTTAGGTGTTATCAATTAGAAACAATCAACACATGATTTCAACAACGTAACAAGGCACAATTTTAATCAAATAAAATTAAACCTAGTTCCCAATAATATTCTTGTAATTAAATATTCCAATATAGTAAATAAAAACATTCATAGATCATCTTGATGATTAGTTGATCTGCGTTCTTTGTTTTAGAAGGAAACAACCATGGAAATAATATCATTCTCAAATTAATCCCCTACCTTGTGTCGTTCGTCATTCATTGACGATATCGCGAAATGGAAAATGACGTCGGTTCGTTGACGTCGTCGCAAGGTAATATGGGATGGTGACGATGGTTGTTGGCAAGTTCCCTATGTCGATGTCTCCTCCCATATTGCGGAGGAAGAAGAAGTTTGAAGTAATTACTCCACGTCCTTCAGGTCATTGAGCGTTCTTCGTGCCATGGAGTATTCTTTGCCGGTGTTATTCTTCATCAAGGGAAGATTGGTGTTCTTCCAAATCTCCAGAGGTTTCCCCACAAAGTATTTTCTAAGGCAAATATTTAGAATAGATCTCTCCCATCTTAAAGAAGAGCCATGCAAAACAAATTATTTTCAACACTCAAAATAAATTAATTAAGTGAATCAGCTAATTAACTTATCATGGGTTGGCATAATTAATTATAGAGAGAAGAAGGTAAAGGGTAAATTTAAAATTCAAAAAGTGAGGGGTTATACATTAATTACAACGGGTTTAAAAGTGGAAAAGTTCATGGGACTTAAAGGGAAGGTGAAGGGTTGGGGTTTTGTGCGGACCCCACCACCCTTGGTCATACCCTCTCATGGGAAGTTAGGTGGGGTGTGGCCCCACCACCAACTTCTCTATGAAGAAATTAACTTCCACATAAAATAAATTGTAACAGTACAATTTATTTAAGACTTATCCAATCCCCAAAAATTAACCACCTCACGCGAAAAAACGCAACTGCGCTTAAGGTCCCCTTAAGCAATTACCGGCGGTGCGAGTTCATCGGTGCCCTAATATTTCAATTATGGCCACTGGTTCAAAAGATAGAAAAACCCGCTCGTTTGTTCACTAAACGTACCCAGCCAAACTTTGGAAATTGATACCGGGCACACCGGGCCTCATAATCAGGTATCGTCAGAAACTGCAAACTCGTAAAATTACAAAGAAATTAAGAAAAAAATTCCCTTGAAATTTCTAGTTCTTTACATTACTCCCACCTCGGGGCTTTACGTCCATTTAAAGCTTCAACACACACTAAGGAAAACAAAGTGGTAATGAGCATGCATCTGAGCCTTCTGCTCCCATGTGCTCTCCTGGAAGTTCTCGTGCTACTTGTAAAAGCACACCTGAGAAATCAACCGTCCACATAGGACCTACTCTTGTCAATCCTCGATCTCCACTGGAACCTTCGTGCATGTCGCCCTGTCATCGACGTCCAACTCCCTATGTTCGATGATGTGTGATGTATCGTGCACGTATCTCCTCAGCTGATATACATGGATGACATCATGCACCCGATGCAACTGAGGTGGAATGTTCAAGCGGTAAACCACCTCACCTACCCTACTAAAGACCTAGAAAGGCCCTTTGAACCTCGGAGATAACTTTTCTCCTCGGCCACATCTCTATAAACATCATCAAGGTGAGACCCGTATAAGGATGTGATCGCCATATTTGAACTCTAGAGGCCTCCATTTCTTGATTAGAACTGAAACTCAAAACTCCTGCTGCCATGAGGGTAAGTTTTACTGACTCAAGAGTGATCGACTGCACCCTCTTGTGCATGAGTTTATCATGTGCTACCGGGCGTTTCCTTTTCACCGACCTAGGAAAACCCATCCCAATGTTTTAGATAAACCACAACCTTTTTTCCTAATACAGTCAATCTGGGTATGAACTGTGAATCCATTCAATACCCAGACCAATGTCGCAAGGCCTCGATGCTGCCACCAAGAGAATCCAACCGAAAATCTCTCCTCGAGGGTCAGATCACACTGTCGGCATAAGTGTGATTATCGAGTCTCCTACCAAATGTATCTCCAAACGTGAGGGTCAAGTAAACGACTTACCAGAAACTCTAGGTCTGGGAAAAGATTCGTGGAAGAAAGGAATGATTCGTATCAACGTCTGTTGTAACGGCATCTAGAGGTGGACAGAGACTATCCCTAGAATCATTCTTAGAGCCATTGGGTCACACTCTTTGACTGCATGCAGCTACTCTTCTTCCCTGCCCTCTAGCTCCCTAGACCTGGCAGGGATAACAAAGGCGGGTGGTTGTAACATGATGAAATGTACACCACCTCATGCATCTCTCCTTGCTCTGGCTCCACTTCTGCTACTCTATAGACTCATATGTCCTTATCACTTATTCTTCTTGAATCATTTTACAGGCTAGAGTCTCTGAGACTGGCACCAGTTTCCTATTTCTTACTGCACTGTGTAGTCTTCATCCACTCCTTGATGATCTGCACCTTCTCCATCGTAGCTTGTACCATCTCTGGTCGGTAGAAAGTTTGCCGACGTGGTAAGTCATTCAATGACCACCCTTCTTCGCCTATGATCTGTAAGAGATGCTATGATTTATCCTTTTCTGAAATGAGAAACTTGGCCTCATCCCCTGGATAAACCATGCCCATTGCCTAATACAGTCAATCCTGACATGAATGATGCATTCATGCCATGGACTATGTCGTAAGGCCTCGATGTTACTACCAAGATATCCAACTGTCACTCTCGCCTCCAAGGGTCAAGTCACATTGTCGGTATCAGGGTGAGGTCACTGGGTCTCCTCCAATAGAAATCTCGAAAGTGAGGGTCAAGTCAACAGTTTTAACCGTAACCTCTCAGTATCAACCAAAAAAAAGGAATGGAAAGTAAACATCACAAAAATAAGTATTGTTTATTACTGCTGCTTGAATTACGAACACAAAAATACAACAATAACATGGAACTAGAAGTACCAATAACCGGAGGAATCCATTAGTTCTGCTCCGGTCCACTTGCTTCCAGAGCTCTACTGCCTTGTCCGCCTCTCAGTTTTTGATCAAGCACCCATCGTTGCTTCTGTCTCAGATGCTCCTACAATGCCTATAGATCAACTATATGGGAAGTAAGACAATCACGTCCCATGTGACCATTCCTGCTGCATGCATAACACTGTCTGTTTCTGGAACGCTTGGCTCTGACTCCCCCCCGGGTGCCCCGCACTACCGATCATATAACCCGAGGTCACCTACATGCTGGTCTGGTCCTCTTGGACTTTTACATCATTTGTCTACTGCATACAGATGACTCGGCTAATGATGGAAAATCCTGCGGCAAAGGCTGCAGCTCCTGAGCATGTTCGGAGTGTAGAGTCACTGGTATAAACTCCACCCTGAAGAAGGTCTCAAAGTCTCCCCAGGTGAAGGTCATATCATCGTGAAACTGGAACATGTGGCTCCACTAACTCTCAGCTGCTCCCTGGAAGAGGCTAACAGCTAGGTACACCATCAAGTCTGCGGGTGTCCCAGCTGTGTGGAAATCTCATGCTACACACTCCAGCCAGTGTCCAGCCGTCTAAAAATCTGACTTTACTTGAATCCTCAGAGGCCTCTAACCCTGGAACTTGTGCATTGCACTCAAGAGGCATGCACTATATACTGGTGTCTCAACTGGTGGAGGGAAATGTACTGAGGCCTCGCTGCTCGGTGGGCTATCATCGCGATCCCCACTCAGTACCCCCGCTGTCTGACTAGGTGATGTAATCCTGAAAGAAACAATCGTGACATGGTCAAACGATTATACCTCGTGATCTGACCTGGTATGAGCAGTTTTAAGGGAAATCCTTTGAAAACACACACGCAATTAGTATTTTCAAACACTGAGTTGGAAATAATAAGTCGAGGTCCTGGGGTATGGATATGTCGGCCGCCCGTACCAACACTGGACTCCCTGAACTGAAAAACCACACTCGATACCCTTAACACTATTGCTTCACAGAAAAGAAATATCAGTGTTATAAGTTCTGTGGTAGAACTGACTCCTCTGATACCAATCAGTCACAAACCGTCCTCGGGGCCCATGCTGGGACTACCCCAAGCCCACCTTCCATAGACCAGGAGCTAGCAATTATCACCTAAGGCATGAATCCTGATAACCGGGAAGTCATTTTCTTTATAAAACACAAAAAAATCCAACCAGAGTACAAGAGGAAGTAATACACTGATTAAAAAAGAAAGTACTGAAATGTATATGGTCTAGAATACAAACCCAACAGAAAAGTACAGCTACAACTAAACAAAAGTACAACAGAAATGACAAATAGCTAGAAGATAGAAGCAGCTCCTGGGGCGTCCACCTCGGATCCTACCTGAAGGGTAGGTACTGATAGCACAACTCCTGAATCGTCCACCACAGATCCTACCTGAAGGGTTGGTACAGATATCTTCCTCAATGCTCTCTCCCATCATCCTCCTCCGAGTACTATCTCGTCAGGAAGTCCACCTATGGATACTGACTCGTCGTGAGGTCCACCTCCGGATACTACCTCGTCTTGAGGTCCACCTCCGAGTACCGTCCAGTCCTCAAACACTCGGCCTCCGTCAACGATGTCCGTCATCTAAATCCAACACAACAAGGTGCGGGCATAGACCATGCAGGGGTGAGTATAATGATACTTAGTAGGGACCTCGAGACCCTCATGGTCTCACTAAATCCAACAAGGATAACCAAAAAGCTGGATCTAAACAGATAACCATTACATAGGTATAAGCCCAATCTTATACCTAAGTTATCAAATAACCCATCTCAATCAAAGGGTATCACACAGATATGAAATCAATGGATAACTACTACTTAGGTATATGCCCATACATATACCTAAGTTATCAAGTAACCCATGTCAATCATGAGGAAAACACAATGGTCATTGACTCAGCTCAAACCAGGATGTTCATTATCGAAACCGCAACTGTTGAAGAGCTCCTCCTCTGTCGAGTACACTGATCTTGTCACGACTCTGAGGTGCTTCTCACTAACCTTAGACTTCTGAGGTACTCCTCTGGTTGAGTACCGCGGGTGGAGAGACATGTTCCAGGGAGCATCTGAGAGGTGGTGGAGCCACATGTCCCAATTTTTCAATGGGATGATCTTCACCTGGGGAGACTTCGAGACCTTCTTCTGGGTGAAGTTTATACCAGTGACTCTACATTCTGAGCGTTCTCAAGAGTTGCAGCCTTTTCCGTAAGATTTTACATTAGTAGCTGAGTCATCTTTAGGAAGTAGACAGATGATGTAGAAGTCCAAGAGGACCAGACCATCAGGTGGGCGACCTCAGGTTACAGGATCAGTAGTACGGGGCACCACTACTGTGTTTGGGTGGCTAAACCACGGTACTCGACAGGAGGAGTACCTCAACAGTCTAAGGATAGTGAGCAGTGCCTCGGAGTCATGACAGGATCAGTGTACACGATAGAGGAGGATCTCATCAGCAGTTGTGGTTTCGATAATGAAAATCCCGATTTGAGCTGAGTCAATGACCTTTGTGTTTTCCTCATGATTGAGATGGGTTACTTGATAACGTAGGTATATGTATGGGCATATACCTAAGTAGTGGTTATCTTTTGATTTCATATCTGTGTGATACCTCTTGATTAAGATGGGTTAATTGATAACATAGGTATAAGTTTGGGCTTATACCTAAGTAATGGTTATCTGTTTAGATCCTGCTTTGTGGTTATCCTTGTTGGATTTAGTTAGACCTTGAGGGTCTCAGGGTTCCTACTGAGTATCGTTATACTCAACCCTACACAGGCTATGCCTGCACATTTTTATGTTGGATGCAGACGACAGACAGCGCAGAAGGAGGCCTAGTGTTCGAAGACTGGATGGTACCCAGAGGTGGACCTCATGACGGGACAGTATCCGGAGGTGGACCTCATGATGAGTCAGTATCTAGAGGTGGGCATCACGACGAGACGATACTCAGAGGAGGTTGACGGGCGAGAGCGTTAAGGAGGATATCTGTACCTACCCTTCAGGTAGGATCTGTGGTGGCCGATCCAGGAGCTACACTATCAGTACCTACCTTTCAGGTAGGTTCCAAGATGGACTCCCTGGGAGATGCTTCTATCTTCCTGCTGTTAGTTATTTCTGTTGTACTTTTGTTCAGTTATACTTTTACTTTTCAGTTGGGTTTGTATTTTGGCCCATTTACCATTTGTCACTTTCTTTTGTACTTAGTGTATTACATCTTCTTGTACTCTGGTTGGATTTGTTTGTGTTTTATGAAGGCAATGTCTTCCCAGTTATCGGGATTCACGCCTTAGGTGCTAGTCGCCATCCCCTGGCCAATGGAAGGCGGGCTTGGGGTAGTCACGGAACTGGCCCCGAGGACGGGTTGTGACAAATTGGTATCAGAGGCGGAACCCAGCCTTATGTGCAGTTCACTTCCTGGGTTAAGATATAGGGCCCACAATGAGGGTGTCGTGCTCTTAAGGGGGGTGATTGAAACATCCCCAAATGATAAAGGGATAAATGACTAAATGATATGACTCATGTCAACAATGTATACCTTCCTTTTCAGGAGCATGCTAGATTAGAACTCCACAGTTAAACGTGCTTGGCCTGGAGTAGTGATCAGGATGGGTGACCTTTTGGGAAGTTTCCCTGGTGTGTGTGAGTGAGGACAAAGCACACTGGAAAGGACATGTGATGGCCTGTGGGGACTATCATTAGTCAGATGACCCGTGCCTCTGTGGGGACTATCATTAGTCAGATGACCCGTTCAGGCACGTGGGTGGACCCTGGGGTGGGCCCCACGTGTCTGCAGGGCAATTGGTGGTACCTGGTGGGCCAGGACCCGACGACCATGTTAAGGCGGGGTGGTTGTGCTGTCACCGGGACCCAGTTGTCACCTTCTGGAAAGTTTCCTAGGGTGTGTGTGAGTGAGGACAAAGCACACTTGAAAGGAAATGTGATGGCATGTGGGGACTATCATTAGTTAAATGACCCGTTGAGGAATGTGGGTGGACCCTGGGGTGGGCCCCACGTGTCTGCGGGGCAACTGGTGGTACCTGGTGGGCCAGGACCCGACGACCATGTTAAGGCGGGGTGGTTGTGCTGTCACCGGGACCCAGTTGTCACATTTGGTATTAGAGCAGGAATCCAGTCTAAAGTATGGTGAACTTCCTGGGATAAGATATAAGGCCCACAATGAGGGAGACCCAGTTGTCACATTTGGTATCAGAGCAGGAACCCAGCCTTAAGTGTGGTGCACTGGCTGGGTTAAGATATAGGGCCCACAATGAGGGTGTTTTGCTCTTAAGGGGGGGAGGGGGGTGATTGTAACATCCCCAAATGATAAACGGTTAAATTACTATATTATATGACTCATTTCAACAACGTGCACCTTACTTTTTGATAGCTTTCCTGATTAGAAATCCATAGTTATGTGTGCTTGTCTTGGAGTAGTGATCATGATGGGTGACCTTCTAGGATGTTTCCCAGGGTGTGTGAGTGAGAACAAAGAACACTGGAAAGGACATGTATTGGCATGTGGGGACCATCATTAGTCAGATGACCTGTTCAGGCACGTGGGTGGACCCTGGGGTGGTCCCCACGTGTCTGCGGGGCAACTGGTGGTACCTGGTGGGCTAGGACCCGACAGCCATGTTAAGGCGGGGTGGTTGTGCTGTCATCGGGACACAGTTGTCACAGAAAGAGTGTCTGAGGTCCATTTTCTTTTCTTTTCAATTTTTCTCACAGGATTCTTAAATGGCAGAGTCGAGTGAAACCAATGAATCGGACATTAAGTTGTTCACGAGTGCTGTAAAAGAATAATTACAATGGTTGAAAGGGAGGAATGATGAACTTCATTCCCCTTCCAATTCTAGATCACCACCACGGAGGTGGGTTGTTAGAGAAGAGGAGGAGTTGTACGGTTCTCAGGAGTCACCAATTTGGATAAATCAACCACCATATAGTCAAGATAATGATCTTGGAGGAATAAAGTTGAGGATCCCTTCATTCTAAGGAAAGAATGATCCTAAAAATTACATGGAATGTGAAAGATAGTTCGAAAATGTTTTTGGTTGTCACACTTATTTAGAAGAAATCAATGTGAAGTTGGCGGATGTGGAATTCACTGACAATGATAGTATTTGGTGGGACCAACTATAAGTGAGTCGATGACTCAGTGGAGAAATACCCATCCACAATTGGGAGGAGATGAAAATTATAATGCGCAAGATTTTCATATCTAGCCACTATTATTGTGATTTTTCCTCAAGTTACAAGGTTTGAAACAAGGTGTCATGAGTGTTGAGGAGTATCACAAAGAGATGGAGATCATCATGATTTGGGTGAATATTGATGAGGAGAGAGAGGCCACAAGGGAAAGGTTTGTGAACGGCCTTAACCATGACATTAAGGTCATAGTGGACATACACTGCTACTTGGACATGGAGGATCTACTTCACATGGATACCAAAGCGGAGAGGCAACTAAATCCAAGAAGGATGCGCCCAACTTCTTATCGTAAGGATTACAGAACTTCTTCCTAGTTTAAATATTTAAAACCACAATAGAATATAAGGGAACACAAAACATATTCAAAGGACTTGCCCAAACCAAAACCATTCTTCCCGAAATCCAATGTTAAAATGGAGTGTATGTTTGTTTCCAAATCACGAGATATAAAATGTTTTAAATGTCAAGTATTTAGACATATTTCCTCAAAATTCCCAAACAAGAAGACAATGATTATTTTGGATGATAGAAATATTCTTAGTGCTAGCTCAATTGAATATGGAATGCCATCACTTGAGGATGATTCGGATGTGGAAGTAGAATGCCACGTATATAGAGAAATGCTTGTGGTAAGGCATGTTTTGAGTGCTCAACCCGAAGGAGAACATGATCAATAGAAAAGGGATAACATTTTTCATACTATATGCCTTGTCAAAGATAAGGTATTTAGTATAATTATTAATTGGTGTAGTTGTACCAATGTAGCAAGTGGTTTGAGAGTTGATAAATTGGGATTGTCTATGACTAGACATCCTAGGCCTTATAGATTGAAATGGATAAATAATAGTGGTGAAGTCAAAGTGACTAAGCAAGCACAATTTCCATTTTCTATTGGGAAGTATGAAGACAAGGTGTTGTTTGATGTTGTTCCAATGTATGCTAGTCATATCTTGTTTGAAAGACCTTGACTATTTGATAGGAGGGTAAGACATGATGGATACACTAATAAATATTCTTTTGTGTACAATGGGAGGATGGTAATTCTTACACCAATTAGTCCTTTGCAATCTTATGAATACCAATTGTGGATTGAGAGAGATTGTGAGAAGAGAGAAAAAAAAGAAAAAAATAGTGGGAATGAGAAGAGTGGAAAAATCAAGAGTGAAAAAGGACTGTTGAGTGAAAACAAAAAAATGAGGGAAATAAAATAGTTGAAAACAAGAGTAAAAATAAGAGTGAAAACAATAGTGTTGAGCGAAAGGTGAGTTTATTTCATAGAAAAAGTGAGGTGAAATGTTCTCTATTGAGTGGGAAAGTGTTATTACTCATTAGTAAGGATGATTACCTTAAACTAATGAACTTCACCATTCTTTTCCTTTTTATGTTGTGTCTTTACTACAGGAATTCAGTGATTTGTTTCCTGAACAAACACCCGATGGATTACCCCATTTGAGAGTCATTGAGCATCAGATAGACTTCGAACCCAGTGCTGCAATTCCCAACAGGCCTTCCTATTGACCTAATCTGGAGGATACTAGGGTGAACCAATGTCATGTTGAAGAACTCATGAAGTAAGGATTAGTAAGGGAATGCATGAGTACATTCATCGTTGTTGTGATCCTAGTACCCAAGAAAGATGGAACATAAAGAATGTGTGTGGATTTTCATGCCATTAATAAGATAACAGTTACATACTATTATCCCATCCCTTGACTTGATGAAATGCTTGATGAATTACATGGGGCTTCATTGATTTCTAAAATTGATCTTAAAGGTGGATACCACCAAATTCGAATGAAAGAAAGAGATGAGTGGAAAACTTCTTTTAAAACTAGGTTCAGTATGTATGAGGGGTTAATTTTTCCATTTGGTTAAACTAATTCACTAAATACATTCATGAGCTTAATGAATTGTGTCCTTTGTTTATTCATTGGAAAATTTTTGTTTTTCTATTTTGATGATATCTTGGTGTATAGAAAATCTGTAGATAACCAAGTTGAACACATGGGTTTGGTGTGTGAGACCCTTTAGGAAATATATCATTATTCCAATCTTCAAAAATGTTCCTTTTTCATTGATTCTGTTGTGTTTCTGGACTTTTCTGTAGGGTTGGAAGGGATTTGTGTGGATGATGAAAAGATCAAAGCAATTCAAGAGTGTCCCACACCGAAGACTGCAACTGAGGTTAGGAGTTTCCATGGATTGGAAAGCTTCTATAAGAGGTTTTTAAAGAATTTTTCATCCATCATTGCACCTATTAATGAACTTTTAAAGAAACATGTTGTCTTTAAATGGGGTGAAAAACAAGAAAAGTCTTTTAACACACTCAAAGAAAAATCAGTCAATACTCCCCTTTTAAGGCTACCAGATTTTACCAATATCTTTGAAATTTAGTATGATGCATCGAGAGTTGGTATTAGTGCTGTATTAACTCAACAGTCACGTCCAATAGCTTACATTAGTGGAAAATCGAATTGGGCAACATTAAATTATTCAACTTATGATAAAGAACATTATTCTTTGAAAAGAACCCTGGAAACATGAAAACATTACTTATGGCCTAAAGAGTTCATTATTTATTATGACCATGAAATCCTTAAGTATTTGAAGTCCCAAGGCATTTTTAACCGGCAACATACATATTGGTTGTAATTTATTGGGACTTTCTCCTATTTGATCAAGCACAAAATGTAAGGAAATTGAGGTTGTAGAATCTTTTTCAGGAATATATACACTTCTTACTTCTCTTCATTCTTGATTAATTGAACTTGAGATACTAAAGGGAATGTATGAAAATGATGGGTATTTTTCTCAAAATTTGATAACTTGTGAAAAACAAGGATTTAAGTACTATTACAAAAATGATGGGTCCCTTTTCAAAAGGGATAAATTGTGCATTCCAAATTGTTCAACTCTAGAATTTCTTGTAAAAGAAACTCAAGGGGGTGGTTTGATGGGGAATTTTGTGTTTGATAAAACACAATCAACTTTGAATGAACATTTTTCTTGGCCAAGAATAAGAAAATATGTTATTGAAATTTTTGCTATGTGTGTCACTTGTATGCTTTCAATTTCCAATGTTCAACCCAATGGATTATATTTCCCCTTGCCCATTCCATCACATCCTTGGGCTGACATCTCTATGAATTTAGTGTTGGGATTTCCTCGATCCAAATCGGTAAATGATAGCATTTTTGTTTTTGTGGATCGATTTAGCAAAATTTCACATTTCATTACATTCTCAAAAACTAAGGATTCTATACATATAGCAGATTTGTTTTTCAAAGAAATTGTGAGATTACATGGACGGGCCAAAGCCATTGTAAGTGATAGATATGTGAAATTCCTTATCCACTTTTGGAGGACATTCTAGAATATATTGGGAACTAAATTATTATTCTCAATTGTTACACATCCTCAAACTGATGGGAAAACTGATGTGGTGAATATGTCTCTTTCTACCCTCTTACGATCAATAATTCAAAAAAAATTAAAGAATTGGGAAAAATGTTGGCCCCACATAGAGTTTTCATATAACCGAGTAGTGCATTCCACTACTAACTTCTCAAATTTTGAGATTGTATATGGATTTAACCCAATGACTCTATTAGATATTCTTTCATTGCCTACTAATGAGGTTGTTGATCTTGCAGGTGAAGAGAAGACCAAATTTGTTCTGGATTTACATGCCAAGTTTAAAGCCAACATTGAATGAAGAAATGAACAATATGAGAAGCAAGAAAACAAGGGGAGGCATAAGGTTGTACTAGAACCTGACAATTGGGTGTGGTTACATTTGAGGAAGGAAAGGTTCCCAGAGCAAAGAAAATCAAAACTCCAACCATGGGGAGATATGCCAATTCAGGTTTTAGAACGAATCAATGATAACTCTTAAAAGATAGAATTTCCCATCAGGTATGTAAAAGTGAGTGCTACCATTAATATTTCTAACCATCCTCCTTTTTAATGTGCATATTCGAGGATGAATCATTTTGAAGAGGGAGGGGATGATGTGAATCAAGGAGCACACATACAGTGAGGAGTTGAGGGAGATCGTGGCATTGATGGTAGAAGTAGAATTAATGGAAATGACCCATTGGATGGGATTGGTGTCCCAGTGAAAAGACGAAGAATGAGGTGGATGAAAGAGGGTTTACATGGCCTTATTTAGAAATTACAGGAGGATTCCAAACATGCATGCATGGTAGGAGAAAATGGGTCTTTAATCACAATTATTAAATCCAAAAAGTGAACCTAAAAGGCCCACCCAAATGATTTCACTAAATTTAATCCACTTGTATGAAGGAAATCTCAAAATTCAAAAGTGGGAGGCCCCTTGTCTCTAAATTCATGGTGGGAATCTTCACTGTCATTGGGGTGGTTACAAAAAGTCTTCATTAGAGATATCTTGTCCCCTAAAGCCACAAACATGTGTAAACAAAGTCAAATTCGTTGGATAGGCATTAGACATTTGTGGGACAGGTAGTTTGACATGTATTCCTCTCATTTGGCTATAAATAGACTCCTATTGTACCCCATGAATGTTAATTTCGAATTTGAGTGTTTTCTAGAATTGTTATTCTTGTGTTTCTTATGTTCTTGAATGAATGGAAGTATGGATTATCAAAGGAGTGATCAGCCTTTGTGGTGGTTTATAATTAAGGTTTCAAGGGGAATGTCTTATTGGGGTCCTAATTGATCATCCCCCTTCCCCTTTTATTTCTTCCGCACTTCATTTAATTTTAATTTCTCTCACTTCCCACACTAGTGTTTCTGTATTTCCACCAACAGATACCACACTCGTATACGATATCATGTGGTTCCAAAAAGTATTCTTTAGAGATATATTGTCCCCAAAATCCATGGACATGTGTAAACAATGTCAAATTTGTGGGATAGGATTTATATTTTTATGGGATAGGTAGTTTGATATGTATTCCTCTCATTTGTCTATAAATAGCCACATCTTGTACCCCTTAAAGGTTAATTTTGATTTTGAGTGTGTTCTGTCATTGTTATGCTTGTGTTTCTTATGTTCTTGAATGAATGAGGGTAAGTATTATCAAAGGATTGATCAACATTTGTGGTGCTTTGGAATTAGAGTTTCAAGTGGCATGTCTCCTTGGGGTTTTAATTGATCATCCCCCTTCCCCGTTTATTTCTTCAGCACTTCATTTAATTTTTATTTATCCAACATCCCACACTTTTGATTCCATATTTTCGCCAAAAGATACCACCCTCGCATACAGTATCATATCAATTAATATATTTAATATCATTAAGAAAATAAGTCAAATTCGAAAAAAATAATACTTTTAAAATATTTCATACTAATAGATAAAATTCATGTGTCAAATTATTTATATACAAATATAAAAAAATTATTATTTTTCATATCATTTATTTGATGTATCACATGATTATGTAAGTATTTTGTCTGTATGGTCTAATCACTTGCATTATTTATTTAATACATAAAATTAATTAATAAATTTCAATTTTAGGATGACTTAATTCTTCTCCAAATATACATTGATATTATTAGAATATTTATTTTCATACATATCAATGTCATGGATAATTATTTAACATTTTTTTACTTTTCTGGCCTTGTGGAAGCAGGACACATGCATTTGGATAATCCACCTATCATATAAATCCAAAAAATATGTAGAACCATAAAAAATCTATGATAATTTATATTTAATAAAAATGTTTAATTTGAATTATTTCATCACAAATATTTCTTTAGGTTTTAGAATTTCTCATTTCCAGTGTTGATTTTATTCTACAACGAGACTGAAAATGATTTTCATATTTATCGTTGCATAAATTAGAATTTATATGCTTTAAAATATTTTTTTATGATATAATTATTATTTTATCACAATTTTTTCATTAAATATTATTCATAAATATTTATACTATATTTAGGTATTTTTCATATAAAACTATATAATCTATTTCAATAAAATTCATTATTTTTTACTATTCTATGAAAAACCAATTTTTCAGAAAATATACATAACATTCACCCTAAGATAATTGTGACATGACATTTTACGAATTCTTTTTATTGAATATAATTTCTAAATATTAAATAAATTATGTACAATATATTCCCACAAATAGAATTAAAATCATTACGGGGGAAGTCGTATTATTTAAAGCATAAATTTACTTTACAAGAAATTGGTTGATTATTTATAATAAAATTTTCATTAAATTTATATTGATCAGGAAATTAATATATATATTTCATAAATTAATTAGTCAAATTCATACCCTTAATATTAACATATATGTTTTAATAATATTTTAATATTTTATCATATTTTCTTAGACTCAGTGTTGTGTGTAATGAAATCTATCAAATAAATAAATAATGATACATAATTTATAAAATATTATGATTTTAAATTATAACACCTCAATATCGTAAATCACAAACTCTGAATTTTATATATTCATCAGTACTAAAAGGAATTATATATTAAAAAATTACATTGTTGAAAACCCACATCATACAAAAGGTTAAAAATACTCCCACATAAAAGAGGGAAAGTTAATAATGAAAGTTATCTTGAATAAAAAGCAAACCAGGTTTTGAAATAGGTGAACATATGTTCGAAGTAAAAATGTGGATATTAAAGAAAATCCTCACGCATGTGGACTAATATAGAGTGATAAATAACATTACCATGATATAATTAATCATCACAAAACTCAAAATATGTGATGGTTTAAAAGACTATTGATTTCTTAGTAGGAAAATTTATTGGATAAAATAATTATTTCAAGTTCAATTTCATAAATTAAAGGGATTCATTAACTATCTTGGTAATTCTCTAAATAACATTAACTTACATAGATTATTTAAATTCCATAATTATAATAACATCCATCAGTTAGGCATTGATAAATTTATACATCATTTATTATTTCAAGAGATAGATATTTGAGTTGAATTTTTCCATCATGATGAAGCTTAAAAAATAATTATATCCATAATAAATTCCATCATCCTCTCAATACTACTAAACCTAAAATAGTTATTTTAGGTGATTATAATTCTAAATTTTACCTCATACAATATTATCAAGATCTTAACACATTAAACAAATATTATACCTTAAATCACATCGAAAATAATATCAACAGTATCAAATAAAAAAATTATATCATAAAAAATCCTTCTATGATCAACATAACATTAATTTTAATCATTCATAATCTTTAATACTAGAATTTAAAAACAGTGATATTATATTATCCAACATATATTAATAATTTCCAAAATATTATCAATAAAATCGTATATTATTGTGAAAGATAATTCACCATATATTCATTTTAAAAGCTATTTTTTATCCAAAATATATTTATTTTGAGGATTTAGTTCTTCCATGCACTGATATATGCGCATATTTTGATTTTGAATATTAAATAGAATTTATTTAGTATAAATATATATATATATATATATATATATATATGGAATCTATTAATATAGTCCTAATCAATGATCCTAATCACATTATGTTTCACAAAATTATAAGATTTCTATAGGGAATATTCATACACATGTAAATATTTAAACCCCAATTATAGACCAGAGAATAAATATTCCCAAATATTCATGATTCACTTAAAATATTGAAATTACATATTATTTAACTATTTATATTGACATTAGAGGTTGTTTTGTCTTACTATATTAATGAACCATTAAATTGTAGATTTTTTTTTTCATAGTGAATGAATTATTTTAATTTATGAAAATACGGTGTAAGTTGCGCAGTTTCATGATCTCTCTAACTATTAATTTAATTGACTACCCTCATAACATTAATCATGGGTAATTTTTCTTGATGTCTAGCATTCCTATAATTTAAATACATTATTTCTTCCTTTTAGAAAATCACACGAGTGAACTGTCACACATTTTTGGAAAGTGGGATGTTCAAAAAAAATTTCCCTCTTTGTGAAAAATAAATAGAGATTCAATGTAGTGATATCATAATTTTTATCACCATAACCTGGAGTGTTTCAGGATTTCATTTCAACGTTTAGTTCACATCGAACTATTATTAATAGCCTCTAAGTACCATGTTGATAATTCATTACAATGTCTTGGTCTAAAAAACTAAATAATTTATCGTTTTTATTTTAAATTCATATTATTATACCATATTTATAACATTCAAGGATTGAAATAAATTCCTCATGCGTACCAATGGATTCATAAAAATTCTTCTTATGCATAATTAATTCATTCGTTAATTTATTATATAGAATACGAGGGAAGTACTTTATGAAAAATATTCTGTTAAAATCACACAATTCCATTGAAATAATTTAAAACACATTCCATGTATTCTTAATAAGGTTTCACATGTTTCTAATTCACCATAAAAATTATAAAAAAATATATAGAGTGTTTTCCATGGTCTAGAACTAAAGAATAGAAAATATATTTTCAGTCGAATTGATCCAGTTGTCAAAAACTAGTGGATCATAAGATCCATTGAATTATGGTGTTCATTGTCATTTAAATGATTCAATGACAAGTGGCTCCCTCTTTGGTGCATTTGAAAGATAAACATTATCTATGTCATCATAAATATCTTAATATAGTTGAGTTCATATAGTCATATGATATTCCATCCCAGTTCATAATCAATTTAGTTTCTTGTGAGGATTGTCATCTCATAATCAATCTACCATTTGTTTTTTTCCAATTCATAATAAGTTTATTGGGAGTGATCTGTGAATTATATTTATTATGTAATATAATATATTTCTATCACATATTTATCATTTCAATGATTTTAAAATATATTTTCCTTATTCTATGTTTCTATTATTATGATCATCATCCTTATGATATAATACTATTCCTCTGGAATCTCATGTTATTCTTCATTTTAATTTCTATTTCCTTATTTTTGATTTATAGATCATTATTTTCCTAATTTATTTTCCCTAGGATAATTATAAAAATATTAGATGATGTAAGGGAATAAGGATCACCATTTGGATTAATAAATAATGATGATGTTTTACATTTAATATGATGTAATTGTATGTCTAACACCAATGAGCCCGTACCCGAGTGGTAAGGGCTCCTACTTGGCATCCAAGAGACCCGAGTTCAAAACTGGGTGGAGGAAAATTTCCGGGGGTACTATAGCATTACTATAGAAGTACTATAGTAGTACTGTAGTAGTTACTTTTTGGTACTGTATTAGCTGAAACTATTAACCCGATTTGGGTCTTCAGGCCACCGGTTTGGGCCTACGGGTCTCAAGGGCCTTTGGGTCAACAAAGGCCTTCAAGCCACAGGGCCTTTAGGTCACATAGACCGTGGAGTAGCCCATTTCACACATAACATGTCCTAAAAAAGGATCATAACAATAGGAGTAGTAGCCACTATATGGAGAGCTAACCATATTGGATGAATGAGAGGGTATGGCAGCCGCCATCGGGACCAGGCACCATACAGCTTTGTATGGGACAATGTTAGCCGATCAACAAAGAAAGGTGGGGAGCTATGTGATCAATGACACAAAAAGCTGGGTAGGGGTAGTTCAAGTGTGTTGGGCCTATGGGTTATGTATTGGGCATGGTTTGCCTCTGGCCCTTCGGGTCATGTATTGCGGGTTTGTTGGGCCTTATGCCTTGGGCCTACTGGTCATGTACGAGTTCCACTTCAACTATTAAATGGGTGATTATACATAATAAAATAAAAAAGAAGGACTTTGGGCCATTCAGGTAATTGTATGACTAATATACCTAATACACTATACCTATAGATCATTGGATTTTATTATTATAAAATTACATTATCAATTATGAATATACATTTTTTGAGGTATTGGGATGCAATAATATTAATCATTGAATTGATATATCTCATCTTTACACTTATTGGGCCTTTGGGATCACAATTTATCATATTTCCATTTCCTAAGGTAATAATTAAGGGTAAAAAGTAACATGAGTCTAGGAAGTTACAATATTAAAAGAATGTTTGTGGAACATGTTTAATATGTTACGTAAAATATGTTGGTTATTTATATGGAATAAATAAATGTATGGTTATGGGGAATGTATTAATCAGATATGTTTTGCATATTAATTTATAATGTTATAATATTTATGTATGTGATTAATGGGTCACCTCACTTGTAATTTTAGTTTTTAGATATGATCATTCAGGTTTTTCAAAATCAATCTTGTGAAGTATAGAGTTAGCCTTTATGATGATTAATTCTATTTTTTTAAAATAATATCATGCTTTAAATATTTTAAAATGATTCTTATATATTTTCATTCTTATGAAATTTCATCCTTATCATTTTTCATCCATGAGAAATATGATATTTAATGTTTTTTATCTTTATAAAAAATAATCCTTATGGTTTTTTGGATAGTCATTATGAAATGATAGTATTCAATATATTTTAGTGTAGTGAATTAATATTACAAATAATTTAATAAAATCTTATATCGGTGTAATGAATCATAAAATGAATAGAATTAACCAAATAAATATTATAACAACCCTGTGACGATTTCAAAATGACATTATATTGATTTGAAAAAAACGTTATAAATATTGCATAGAATCATTAAAGTGATATCAAAATCAAATTAATCATATTATATGATAATAATTTGACTATTTTTAAAAAACCCATATCCATATTTAAAAAAACACATATATATTTCAAAATAACATCACAATTTTTTATATGAACATTATAATTTTAAGGATGAAACTTATCAACTTTTAAAATGATCTATATAAAAATATTTTTGATCCTTATAAAATCATATTGGGTCCATTCAATCTCAATTATGATTCTTTTAATGTTTCAAATTACTCATTCATAATCATTTTTATTGTATTTTTAATATTAGTGAACTGATTACTAAAAATGATATTAGAATTTGAAATGTATATATTGTATATGATATTAATTATGTGTTTCATAAAATATTTCCCTTTAATATATAAAAAAATTAATTATTTTATTTTGATATATAATTGTGTTTTTAAAGATTGTTTCTATATATTATTTATTATTGTTTTACGTTACGTGTTTTTCTAAAAAATTATTAAAATGTTTGAATTCACCATATAAATCAATAAAAAATTTCCTTGATTGTTCTAACTATTGAAATAGATTTAGAAAATACTAATTAATAAATTGGAATATTTGTTTAGAAATATGGATCTAAACACCCAAATGAATGATATAGAATTACAAAGGGATGATCAAATTGAACTGAATGTTTACAATTGAAACTACTATTATTTACACATTGTGATCATTGAGGAAGATATATCATGGTAAAAATAATTTCACTTTATAATAAAAGATTCAATAGAATTATGATATATTAAATAATGGGTTTTATATATATCTAGTACCAATATTTTTCTTTGTTCGTGGCTATATCAAATATACTTTTGTCCTTACAATAATTATTTTGTTATCACTTATACCTCCATAGTAAATGGTGTTTATTTATTATGGTTCTTACTACCATAATGAGAATGTTTATAATAAGGTTGTTACTCAAATTAAATTCTAGGGTTGTGTTGTAATACATCCACAATAATGTGTTGTTTCAAATTTAGTTTCGTCGCTCATTCTAAATTATTGATAAAGTGTTTACCATTTATCTCATGTTGAGATTGTTAATAGTAGTTTTTGGATGACATTATCCAATAAACAGTTTAAATTAATATATTTTCTTATATATATTTCAACTTCAATTTCACCTTAACATGTTTGTTTTCATTTTATACAATCTAATTCAATTTGTTTTCTATTTTTAATGTTCAATTCACCTCACCTATTCATCTACTCAACTTCTCATCCAATGAATAAAAATCAACATTATAAGTGAAATCTTTGTGAGGTTGACCTCCTCAAACCTTTGGAAATTCGCTTTGATAACAATTTGTAGTAGTAAATAATTTTTTTATACTCACGAACATTGGATTATAATCATTTATTGGATAATATATGTTTGATAATATATAGACATGAAAATATAGGAAAATAATTTCATTATATGTGTCATATTACTTCAGCATTGGTGTCACTATACTAGGAGTATGTGTTTTTCCTTTGTTTTGTAGGTTTCATTGACTACAAAATTAATGTTCATTCTGAAGGTATGTAAAGTTCATTAATTACCTATGTAATGGTTAGAAATTGTTTTCTAAATGATCCTATGAGAGCTACATAAAGGTAATCAGAATGTTTCACTAATGTAAAGTTTACCATGTATATCTGGCGTCTCTGTAATGGTATCTCCAAGATCATGAAGAAATATAAATTTTATCATGACCTATGTAAGTTTAATAACAATGTGTCATGAATATCATACATTCATATTAATGAATAAATATAGAAATTCTTTTTTTTTCAAAATATCACGTGCTCAGTCAAGAACCATTATTCATGTTTAATTTCATGATGTTTAAAAGAGAAGAATAATGGTTGAATGGATTGAATATTTTTAATTTAATTATTACATATAATTATTAATGATAGTGTCTATTATTGTTTTGGAACACATTGATAGAGATGTTTGATGTATCTTGGAATAATCGATTTTATAAAAATAAGTTCAGAATTTCTTTATCATTCATTGTTTTTATAAACAAAGTACAAATGAGGAAGAAAAATGTGTTCGTTAATTATTGGATACATTGATACACTGCCTTACTGAAGAGTAAAAATTTGTAGAATATTTAATTTTATACATTTTTTTTCTAAAGAAATTTTTGTTCACTGGTAACACTATCATCATTCTAGTTTCTTGTTGCTAAGAAGTAAGAAGTACTATTTCTGCATGCATTCTCTCTAATATGGGTTTTCCATTATAAATTCCTAAATGGAACAAAAATATGCTACCACTATACAATATTTGTTATGGTATTTGAGGATATTTAAGGAAAAAAACATTTATTTTATGTAGAATCATATTCAAAAAAATTTATCATTTGATTTCTCTAAGAGTGAGGTTACAGATTCAAAGGTTGGTGGTAACATGATAAAAACACATATTTTCAGATATTGTACACATTTACTTATGTCAAATAGACATCCTTTTTATGATACATATGAAAAAATATTTATATCCATGTACATGATCTTTATATCACTTTAAATAACTATTAATTTTTTTCATAATTCTTATCTAAGAACCCATAGCAATCCTACATAGGATTACTACCCCAATTTGATACTAAACCATGTCAAACTCCATTTTTCTCATTGAATCTTATTATTCATGCATGATAGTGTTGAAGTTAGTTTAATTGTTTATTATCAATATAATAATGCATAAGTTTATTATTTCTAAAATATATGAATTTCCAAAAATGTGCACCAGTATTTCACATCCCCTCAAATAGTGTATTAACTAATCTAGGTAATTTATGTTATATCAAGGACACAATCCACCATGGGATAAAACACTTTATAAGGCTATGTGTGGAAGGATAGTGTTCTGTTAATAGCATATGAGTTAAATTTTTTAGTATAAAAATCTATTTTTTTTATAAATTGAATTCTATGTAGTCTTCTCACAGAGTGTACAAAAAATAAATATATAATTAATGTTTCCTTCCCACTAATTGTATAAGATAGAGACATTAAATTTTCAAACATGATAAACCATGAGATATACATTAAATATATTAATAATATATTTTCAACCTTTTTAGATTTGGATTACACTAATGTGATGGAATTATATATGACAATTGGAATGTGGGAAAAACATGAGAACATGTATGGAGGGAATATCAAGATAATGGATGCCAAATTACATATTTTGTGAGGTTTGTTTTATGATTATATAATGGATGGGGAATTATTTACTGAAGAATATTTCTCTATAGTAAAAGAAATTGGTATTTGTATTGACGAATTTGTACAAAATTGTGATTTTTCAACTATAGATAAATCATTTTTGAGAACGTTTCCAAGACGATTTAGCCTAAAGATTTCATCTATTAAATATATGGATGATCATTGACTAGGTGAATTTAATTATACTATTTATAATTAATAAATGGGAAACTCACAAATATTTATAAATACATCTAATGTGTAAATTAATTTTAAATTAATGAGAAAACTTAAATTAAAAGAAGAGGAGTATAAATAGAGTCGGTTCTAAGAACATGATGACAAAAGTGTTGAAATACACAATAAGAAAACTCATCCATCCCAACTCATAAATTAGTTATATTTTTATCATATATTGAATTAAAAGGATCAATCATAATGGATGATTGGTAACTATTGTTATAAGAAAACCCAACCTTGCAAAATTGGTTATCCCAAACTCCTACGATGTTGAAGGAAGAGGCAAAGGTAATAACATCGATAATATGAATTTTCCATTATGTTTTCCCATCCAATTTAGGGTGATATGTTGTGCTCAACTAGACTTGAGATGTCATTACCTCCTTAGTACCCTCTGAATCGAAGAGGAAAAATGAGGATCTCTATTTGAGACAATTATTGTTGGTGTCCCATGAAAATTTATGATCTCATTCACATACAACATCCTTAAGTACAGTTATTTAGTGGTTTCATAAATTGGTATGTAATTTTTTGAATTGGTTAACCCTTAAATGACAACCCAAATAAAATTATTACCTCATGTATTTCTATTCAAACATATTATAGAGTCCTTTATTATCTCATTTCATATCCATTATGGCATAAGGAGAGGAAAAAGTAAACTAGAAGGCTTTTGGTACTCAACCATAATATATTTTCATGTGTAGTGTCAATATATAATGTTGGATATTTCCTATTTCATAAATAACACCCAAAACATATTCATTATTACAAAAAACATTATTGTACTCCCATGGTTTATATTCCATAATGAAATATTATAATATCAAATCACGACCTTTTTCCTGGATCAATGGATGATATACTTGTTCAGGACGTAAAGAATACCCTTCATAGAGAGAGGCCACTCGGAAATGGTCATCCCAGCATATAAAGAATTTCATATATTAAAAAACATGATATCTTGTTGTTTTTCATATGTAATCATCTATATAATATAGGATTCCAATGAAACACTATCCATAACATTACCGGATTCATCCTCTCTAACACCTAAGTATATCTTGGAATAGTGTCCCATCATTCACTTTCTTTAAAATATTTAAGGGAGAAAACATAATAAGATAATTATAATTCACATTAACCTTTCCCAATATATATCATATGTCAAATTCAAATGAGACTAGATATTCAACCCTTTTTCCTTTCAAGATATTTAATTATTTTTCATAAACCATATAACCCAAACTCTTAGGGTGTGAGTAGATAATGAAATTATCTATAAAATGGATAGTTTCCCATAATATTATGGTTATTCAAAATAAATTTATGTTCAATATTTTGAGTGAGATAATTTATTCATATTGTCATGGATGATGAGATCCCTAATCCACCACATGTTCTCCCTGTATAAGAACACAACCCAAACCTTGACTCAAATCATCATAATAATACAGGTGGCCATGTACCACCTATTTTATAGTCCTAATAGATTATTATGACAAAAAACACTCCATTTCATCAAATGATTCCTGAAAATTCATGTACCATGAGATCATATCCTTTATCTGAGTGGTATGAGTAATGGGTGATGCTTGTTTTGGTAAATCCCTCATAAAAAACGAATAATATCTTCTGGAAAACAAATGTATCTAAACATAAATGAAAATAAATGGTTTTTTCAATGAAATTATAGATTTCCCCTTATCGGGATCAACTAATATACCACGTTCCTATATCATGTGTCCTAAAAAACATATTGTTTCAAACATAATTGTAAATTTTATATTTTTTTATATAATTAATGATCCCTTAGGATTTCCAAAACATTTATTAGGATATTTATAAGAACATATTAATTACTTGGTTACTCTATAAATTCATCCATGAATACTATGTATATTGATTCATGATTTTTGTAGAATTTATAATTCACCGATGCCATAAATATTATAGGACTCAAGGCTCAAACATCGTCTTAAGGTGTTCTAAGTGGACTCACATGCTACATATGGTGATCTTAAGAATACGTATATCTTTGATTCTAATATGATTAAAAAAAGAAGAAATGTCAATTTTTTAGAACCAATTTTCCCATTACAAATGATCAAAATAATCATCAATATGAGGCAATTGGTACATTTTCAAGACCACTATGAATTTTATCTTCTGATAAACAATTCATATGTGGATATTTCCATAAACATTCTCAAAAAAACATATTTTCCTCTTCGGATGACACATTGGGAAATATGAAAAGAAAATATCTCAAATCATACAACTAAATTATCAACTCCTTCATGTGAGATAGATTCATATGGTATGATTATGTAGATATAAATTTAATTCAGTGAAATAATTCAATTAAGAAAACAACTTCCCTCTTTAGAGGATGACTATAAAATGGAAATGGAGACACCTAATGGAGTTCATTTTATACAATATTTATTTCACCACTAAAATATTCTTAGACAATTTTATCCATAAAAATGATATTCACCTACCATGATCATGAAGTGAGGCCCCCACTCAACTGGACCTCAGGTTACACTATCTTTGAGACAAAAGGGAGCTTCGATCAGTTGAGGAAAATGACACCCACCAATGATAAAAATGAAATATATCATTATAGGAAATACTCACTCCATCATGGTAATAAAATCTATGATATTAAAATAAATAAATAATAAAAACTAAAATATCTCAATTTCAAACATAAATAATTAGAATAATTCCCCTTAGAAACCCAGTCATTAATCTTTCCCCGAGGAATCATCAACTTTATTACTAGTGACATGAATTATATTGTACGTTTAAAACACTATAAAATAAACATTGAAAAAAATATTGTGAGGAAACAATCTCAAATAATGTGGTCCCAAATGTAAAATCTAAAAAAATGGTACCTCTCATAGTGTAATGGACCAGACCTCTCTGGCCCATTCCTTTGTCAAAAAAAGGGTCATGAAGTGTTCTGGAGGGTAAAATAGAATTTTCTCACACTTTTCAGAATTTTGAAAGTACACGCTGTGTAGTGTGAGTACACGTCGTGTACCCCCTCGCCGGGTATACCCCATGTTGAAGGTCGCGTCCTTAATATGTTAAATAAGTGGGTACATGTCGTGTACCCCAAACTACACGTCGTGTAGTTCCTCCCCGCCTACCCGTTACCCTCAAATCATGTGTTGACCAGTCAACGGCCGTCTGCCGTGTTGGAGCCATGTCCTTACCGTGTGAAATAAATGAGTACACACTGTGTATCCAATACTACACATCGTGCAGTCCCTCCCCACGGATGCGTTACCTTCAAACCATGTGTTGACCAGTCAACGGCCGCATACCGCGTTGAAGGCCGTGTTGGACGTCGCGTGGTGACCATGTGAAATGGCCAAGTACACGCTGTGTACCATAAAGTACAAACCATGTACTTTTGTTATTCATTCCTATAAAAGGAGGGGTCCCCTCCTCCTTTTCAACTCACCCCTCTCCTCCCCAATTCCTCTTAGCAGAGCTCTCCCAAGAGACTCGAAGGATCCTTTTCTTCAATAACATCTTCGTCCGAGCTCCGATTTACGATCCGTCAGTGGCCACATAATCATAACAATGAGGTGGAACTTCTGATCTTGGATCTGTTGACTTTCCTTCGGCCTTTACTTTCCAACATCCACCCGAGGAGGTTTTTTCGAGATTTGACAGAAGTGCCGGATGCCAAATGACATCTTCTAATGTGGATCCGGGGGAGCGTTGTGATCAGAACCTGTTGAGGTAGGGATCATACCTTCGTCTTTATAAATTGTGCATCATGCAGGGTGGGTATCCTCTATTTTTCATGAGAAACTGGTTGTACCTTTAAACGAAGATAAAAACTGGTTAAAGAACGAGGATGGGAAAGTTGTTATGTTTATCTTTATATCTTGTGATATTATGTTGTGAATTGAATAGGATCATGCCTACTTAAAATCAAGGACGTTGGGGGCCTTTGCTTGCGCAATTAAATGTTGCCCTATCTTTATAGACCATTTTCGTAAATGGAACTTTGTTGAATGTGGAATTTGGTTAATCAAATAAAGTTGGCTGATTTGAAATCTGGAACCCTTGTGTGATTACCCCAGTTGAACAAAATGGAATAAATAACTTGTGGGTGTTGGCTTGGATACTTGTCATGTGATGAGGGTGTTTTGTGGGTTGTTGTGGATTGGGTGAGCAGTGGGGCTATGGTTGGCTTGGGTGTGGGTTGGTGTGAATGCTATGTTAGTGATGGGCAGCGGGGCTGCGATAAATGGTATTAAAGGGATAATGATGTACGAGTTTTGGTGTGGTTGGGGTTATGGTGGTTGGTAGTGGGGCTGCAGGGATGGGTTTATTTGTGAACGAACTAAGGGTTGTGAATAATAAATAATAAGTGCAAGATTAAATGAATGGTGGGGCTTGGTAATGGAACAGAAATAATAATTAATGCAGTTGGATGGTTAGTAAGAAGGACTCAGTTGTGTTGCTTGTGTTTTCCTAACTTGATTTGTGGATTGAAGGGATATTCTATACGAACAATCTATGTGGTTGGTTGTGGATAGTTTCCCAGTAGTTAAGAAACTAATAAACTGATTCTGTTGAAACATGAAAACTTAAATGGGGTTTCGGGATTTTGTTGTATGCAAGCTACGTAGTGGTAGTGCCGAGGCATGTGCTCATTTCTCTGATTTCAAGCCATATGTAGGGCTGAGTGTTATATATATATATATATATATATATATATCTTTGTGTTTTATCGCACCCCACCCATGTTGAGAACATAGTGCTGAACACTCCCATTTCATGAGAGAGGGTGTTTTTCCCTTAGTTACTAGCTCCTTCCTGCTCCTTCTCTAGGCTGTGATGGCTTGAGGATACCTTACCCCCAAGACTCTTCTGGTAGGTTTCGATTGGGGGGGGTTTTAGCCCAAGACTCTTAAGGCAGGTTTACTATTTCCCAAGAACATTCGGGATGAGGCCCAAGTGTGTGCAGGCGGGATGTGTGGTTGTGAGGCCCAGGTGTGTGCGGGTGGGAAGAGTGTGGTAGCGTCAGGATGTTTGTCGTTAGGAAGAGCAACTAACTAGTTGTAAATGGTGTGGGGTACCCAATACTCTTGTTCTTATATACTACTACTTGTTGTGATTGTGTTTTGGTGAGTGTGGCTGGTGAGTTTGGGTTGATAGAATTCCTTGCTAGGTTTCTTCTGTTGTTCTTACAAAATATTAGGATGTCTCCCCACTTGTGCACGAGAGCTTTAGGTTTCCCTACTGAGTATACTTGTATGCTCACCCTACATTTACATTTAGGTTTCCAGGAGTACTACCAGGGTTGTGCGGGACCCTACTAGTCGGGACAGTTGGAGTTGTTGCAGTTGTTGTACTTTGTTTCCTTTGGTATTGTACTTTTGAGCTTTCTTGTACTTGTACCTTATTTTAGAACTATTTAAACATGCATGTGGGATTGGTTTGGGATTATTTACATGTCCTTCCATTATTTTTCTTTTGGTTGTTGACTCATCCTATTTCCCGATCATAAATAATAAAAAGGTTAATGCCTCCCATATTTGTGAAAACTCATACCCTTGGTGCTAGTCACCACCTCAAGGCCTACTGGAGGCGGGACTTGGGGGTTATTATCTCCCTTTCACCATTTCCAGCTCAGGAGGGGGATATTTGGGTGGAGGGGGTCATGACAAAATGGTATCAGAGGTGATGGTTGAGAGATAGGATGGATTTTACAATTAGGCATAGTGAAGATTTCATGGGATGGTAGGGAAACAGTGTTGGTTAATCTTGGTGCATGACATAGGCCAGGTAAGACCGGCTAGGACATGGGATTTTAGGCCCCCCGTGATCCGATGCAAGGACTCTGAGCCTACCGAACGACCAAGTGAGACTACATTGATTGCCGGGTAGAGACCCCAGGGAAGGTACATGCCTAATCATGATTGTTTTTTACATGATTTGGGTGTTCTGGGAAAGAATTTGAATAAAATGATAAAATAAAACCCTGAGAAATTTCCTTACTACTTGGGCTTAGGCGATCTTTGTTTACCGTAAAGATATGGCACCTGGACATCGTCCCCGGGTGGCTCAGACAGCCGAGGCCCAGCAGATTCAGGCGGTTGATCAGTTGAGGATTGACCGACCGAAGGAAGATGACCAGTGTAAGAGGAGTCTCCGTTATTTCTAGCGACAGACCCTCAATAAGTACGAGGTTAGTACCTCTGATATGGAGACATAGGGGTGGCTTGATGATCTAGGGATCGCTTTTACCTTGATATGTGCTCCGAGGGAGTATTGGGTTCCCCTAGCAGTTAGTCAGCTGAGAGTTGTGGCGCGACAGTGGTGGATTCTCTACCTCGGAGAGAGGACATAGATAGAGGTTCAATGGACTGAATTTGAGAAAGAATTCCGAGAGGAATTCCTTTCTTCCATGATCAAGGTGGAGAAGCGGAAGGAGTTACTCTCCCTTCAGCAGGGGAGTATGTCAGTACGAGAGTTGGGGATCAAGTTCAAGGATCTCCTACGTTTTTCTCCGGATCTCTTTCCGGATGAGGAGTCTCAGGCGAGACGTTTGGAGGAGGCGCTTCGTCCTTTGCTCTAGTATGATTTCACCCCCTTCTCCCTTCTGACGTACTTGGAAGTACAGAAGAAGGCAGAGGTTGTAGAGAGGATGCACTCACAGGGAGGTGCACCACGTGATGGGATCGAGCCAGGTTCGTCGATGGGGAAGGCAGTCAACAACAGGTCTCTTGTGATGGGACCTTCCAGGTTCAGACCGGTAGGGAGCAGGCCCCAGCAGTTCTAGTTCATATTTTTGGGTCCTTGTCCCTTTTTCACGAGCCCAGGACCGAAGTGTTTTTCTTGTGGAGGTTTCAGGCACGTTCAGAGTCAGTTCCCGACCCGAGCTCAGTACGGTGGATATGGACTGGTTCAGCGCCCACCTTAGTAGCACCAGTTGCTGGTGAGGCCCTTCCAACAGCAGCAGGACCATGCTCTTATGAGGGAAGACTTTGCGGGAGGAGGCCGACCTCAGGCTGCTCCTCCGGACCTCGACTAGGGCGTGTGCGGGGAGGTGGAAGACATCAGAGAGGCAGAGGAGCAGGGGGTGGACAGTTGCACGCATCAGAGTTGGCAGCTCCAGCAGGACCAGAGGTGTTATGTGGTACAATTTGTTTGTTCAGCACTCTCGTTTTTTCTATGTTCGATTCGAGTGCTTCGCACCCCTTTGTTTCACCTGGTCTAGCCCATGATTTGGGACTAGATGTAGAGAGACTTTCCGTACCACTGGTGCTGAGTACACCAGTTGGAGGCCAGACCAGTGTATCTTGTGTTTTCCGGGGATGTGGGCTGACGTTGGGACAACATCGATCTAGTGGGGACCTCCTTCTGTTATAGATTCACCCATACGATGTCATCCTAGGCATCGACTGGTTGTTTTCTGTTAGTGTCATTATCGACTGTTTCTGAAGAAGAGTCGCCTTTTCCGACGTGTACGGGTAGCATATATCTTTTGTTGGAGAGAGGAGCTATCAGGTGGGAAGTCCGCATGTGGAGACTCTCCAATCCTTTTTAGGTGGGTTATCAGTGGTTCCAGCTGATACGAAGATGATGGATGTCCCGGAGGTTGTTGGGGAGTTCCTTGATTTTTTTTCCCATGGAGGTTGTGACTCTACCCCCCCCCCCCCACGTGACGTTGGGTTCGGGATAGACTTACAGCCTGGTGCACGTCCGATTTCGATGGCCCCTATTAGATGGATCCTTCGGAGTTGCGGGAGTTGCGGATTCAGATTTACGATCTGATGGAGAAGGTTTTTGTTCAACCCAGCGTATCGCCATGGGGTGCTCCAGTTTTGTTCGTAATGAAGGAAGATGGTGGTCTCAAGCTATTCATAGACTACTGAAGGTTGAATCAGGTAATGGTCAAGAACCATTACCCCCTTCCAAGGATAGATGATCTCTTCGACCAAATGAAGGGAGCATGTTGGTTTTCTAAGATTGATCTACGATCTGGATATCATCTTCTAAGGGTAAAGGACAATGACATCTCGAAGATGACTTTCAGGTGCAGGTATGGGCACATCGAGTTTGTAGTGATGCTGTTTGGAGTTACGAATGCACCGGCTGTGTTCATGGGACTTATGAACTTTGTCTTCAAAGAGTTTCTAGACCAGTTCGTTGTTGTGTTTATCGATGTCATCCTGATTTACTCAAGATCATAGGAGGAGCACGTTGAGCATCTCAGGGCAGTCCTGGAAGTCCTTCGACACCACCAGCTTTACGAGAAATTGTCGAAGTGTAAGTTCCTGACACAATAAGTACACTTCCTTGGGCACATATTGTCTCAGCATGGAGTGTCAGTGGAGCCGTCGAAGGTGGAGGCAATTGTTTCTTATGAAGCACTCAAAAGCGTGGCGGATGACTGTAGTTTCCTGGGGTTGTAAGGTCACTATCGGAGATTCGTTTCAGACATTTCTCAAGTTTCTTCTCCATTGACATCTTTGACTAGGAACAACCAGGTCTTCCTATGGAGCGAGCAGTGCCAGAAAGCTTTCGACTACCTGAAGGAGAAGTAGGTTAGTGCTCCAGTACTCGGGTTTCTAGAGGAAGGGTTGTTGTATGAGGTGTTTTGTGATTCTTCTAGCCTTGTTCTGGGGTGCGTACAGATGCAGAAGAAGGGTGTGATCTATTATAGGTCTAGGCAGTTGCGCCCTCATGAGCATAACTATGCCACCCATGAACTGGATCTTGCAGCAGTAGTGTTTTCACTGAAGTTGTGGCGACATTACCTCTTTGGGGAGTGCTTTATGGTCTACTCAGATCACAAGAGCCTACGTTATATCTTCTATTAGCGTGACCTGAACATACTGCAGCAGAGATGGTTCGAGTTCCTCCAAGACTATGAATTCAATATCTCTTACACCAAAGGTAAGGGCAATGTCTTGGCTGATGCCCTGATCATGAGGTCGCATATGGAAGTGGTTCGGGAATCCGCTGATGCTTGGAAAACAATGGGAGAGTTGGCTGCCTTGCACTTGGATGCCAGGGTAGAAGTTGTTAGAGGCTGTTTATTTCAAATGACAATGCAGTCCTCCTTGTTGCAGCAGGTGGAAGAGTCTCAGTGGGGGGACTCCGAGGCGGAAGTAATGCAGGATCGTGTCGATCAGGGGAACTCTCCAGAAGTATGGTCAGAGGACAGCTGACATCGGATGCTTTTTCATGGAAGTTTGTTTGTTCTGGAAGCGATGATTGGGGGAGTTCTCTGGGAGTTCCATATCATATCCTTGGCGATACATACAGGAGTTTCAAAAATGTACCGAGGCCTGAGGGAACAGTTTTGGTGGCCCGGGGTAAAACGGGCAGTGGCGAAGTTTGTGGCTAAATTCCTAGTGTGTCAGCAAGTGAGGGCTGAACACCGTGTTCCCAATGGTTTGTTGCATCCTATAGATGTCCCCAAGTGGAAGTGGGATGACATCTCAATGGAATTTGTCATAGGACTACCCAGAGCTATGTGTGGTTATGATGCTATCTTGGTAGTGGTGGATCGACTGACAAAATCAGCTCACTTCTTAGCAATTAAGGAGTCGGAGCTGATGAGTACCTTAGCATAGAGGTATGTAGACAAGGTGGTGCGTTTTCATGGAGTTCCGAAAACTATAATCTCAGACCAGGATACTCGGTTTACCTCATGAGTCTGGAGGGGGTTACAACATCCTTTTGGCACCCAGCTACGCCATAACACTGCTTTCCACCCCCAGACCGACGGGTAGATAGAGCGGACTATCCAGACGTTGGAGGACATGATGCGAGCAAGGATTCTAGATTTTGGAGGGTCATGGGTACGAAACTTGCCTTTAGTAGAGTTTTCCTACAACAATATCTTTCACTCTACTATAGGCATGGCACCGTTTGAGGCTTTGTATGGAATAACATGTCGTTCACCCATTTGGTGGGCATAGGGTGGTGAGATAGGTGTTCTTGGGCCAGAGGTAGTGCAGAGCACCACAGAGAAAGTCCAGCTTGTACGTGAGAGGATGTAAGCGGATCAGGACCGACAAAAGTCTTATGCTAATCGTCGGAGGAGGCCTTTGGAGTTCGAGGTGGGAGACCATGTGTTCTTGAAGGTCTCCCCTTGATGGGGGCAGTGGAGGTTTGGGAAGGGGAGTAAGCTCTCCCCTAGGTTCATCAGACCTTTCGAGGTGTTGAGGCGAGTCGGCAAGGTGGCATATCAGTTGGCCCTGCCACCTCAGTTGGAGAAGGTTCATGATGTCATCCACGTCTCCCAGCTTCGTCGGTACTTACACGAAGAGTCTCACGTTAGCGACTGGGGAGAGTTATATATGGGAGATGACGGGACCTTCGAGGAACGACAAGTCAGAATTGAGGATCGTAAAGAGAAAGTGCTCTGTGGGCGAACCATTCCCTTGGTTCATGTGTTTTGGAGGCATGGCGGCCTTGAGGAGAGCACTTGGAAGCGAGAGGCACAGATGCACGCTCAGTACCCGGAGTTATTTTGACTTTTATTTGGTTGGCTCTTCTGAGTTTTGTTTTGATGTTATACGTTGTACCTTTGATATATGGGAGACTTGGCTTGTGGGTTGTGTGGTATTTTGTTTCCTTGTACCCTGGAAATGTGTAACATGTCCGGATGTGTGGGGAAAGAGAAAAACATGATCCTTAATCGAGAATAATTAATGAGGATGTGATTAAACCCATGCAGGCGAGTCAGTGCCACATAAAGCAGATAATATCTCGACATAAGAGAAGGAATGTTTCCCCAAACCATGTGTTCGGGCAATGTGTGGGTTGTACGGTGTTGGGGGCAGATTAATATTGAAAATCCTAATATATGGAAGTGGGAAGACCCAATCCTTAATCGAGACGCATTAATGCAGATGCGATTAAAACTGTGCCGGTGAGTCAATGCCGCCTAAAGTGGATAATATCTTGACATAGGAGAGGGAATTCCTAACACCTATGATTAGTGTTGTTGGTTGGGTTCCTGTTATAACAAGAACCCCAAGAGGTATCTTGTTGGGTTCCTCTAGGTTGGTTTTTGAATTCTTGGGGAAGAGAATATTTTTAGAGGTATCTGATGTAATGGCCTGGACCTCTCCGACCCATTCCTTTGCAAAAAAATGGTCATGAAGTGTTCTGGAGGGTAAAATAGACTTTTCACAAACTTTTCAGAATTTTGAAACTACACGCCATACACGTCGTGTAACCCCTCGCTGGGTATACCCTGTGTTGAAGTTCGTGTCCTTGCCGTGTTAAATAAGTGGGTACACGCCATGTACCCCAAACTACACGTTGTGTAGTCCTTCCCCGCATACGTGTTACCCACAAACTGTGTGTTGACCAGTCAACGGTCGTGTGCCGTGTTGGATCCATGTCCTTTTCGTGTGAAATAAATGAGTACACGCCATGTAGCCAATACTACAGGTTGTGTAGTGCATCCCCATGGATGTGTTACCTTCAAACCGTGTGATGACCAGTCAACGGCCGCGTGCCGCATTGAAGGCCATGTTGGAAGCCGCATGGTGACCGTGTGAAATGGTCGAGTACACGCCGTGTACCATAAAGTACATGCCGTGTACTTTTGTTTTTCACACCTATAAAAGGAGGGGTCTCCTCCTCCTTTTCAACTCACCCCTCTCCTCCCCATTCCTCTGAGCAGAGCTCTCCCAAGAAACTCGAAGGCTCCTTTTCTTCCATAACTTCTTCATCTGAGCTCCGATTTACGATCCGTTAGCGGCCACAGGATCATAACGACGAGGCGGAACTTCTGAAATTGGATCTGTTGCCTTTCCTTCGGCCTTTCCTTTCCAAATTCCACCCATGAAGGTTTTTCCAAGATTTGACAGAAGTGACGGACGCCGACTGACATATTCCAAAGTTGATCCGGGGGAGCGTTGTGATCAGAACCTGTTGAGGTAGGGATCGTACCTTCGTCTCTCTAAATTGTGCATCATGCGGGGTGGGTATCCTCTTGTTTTCATGAGAAACTGGTTGAACCGTTAAACGAAGATAATAACTAGTTAAAGAACGGGGATGGGAAAGTTGTTATGTTTATCTTTATATCATGTGATATTATGTCGTGAATTGAATATGATCATGCCTTCTGAAAATCATGGTCGTTGGGGGCCTTTTCTTGCCCAATTAAATGTTGCCCTATCTTTCTAGACCGTTTTTGTAAATGGAAATTTTTTGAATGTGAAATTTGGTTAATCACATAAAGTTGGCTAATTTAAAAATTGGAACCCTTGTGTGATCACCCCGGTTGACCAAAATGGAATAATGAACATGTGGGTGTTGGCTTAGATATGTGGCATGTGATGAGGGTGTTTTGTGGGTTGTTTTGGATCGGGTGAGGAGCGGGGATGCGGTTGGCTTGGTTGTGGGTTGTTGTGAATGTTATGTTAGTGATGGGCAGTGGGGTTGCGATAAATTTTATTAAAGGGATAATGATGTACGAGTTTCGGTGTGGTTGTGGTTATGGTGGTTGGCAGCGGGGATGCAGGGATGGGTTTGTTTGTGAACAAACTAAGGGTTGTGAATAATAAATTAAAAGTGTAAGAGTTAATGATTGGTGGGGCTTGGTAATGGAACAGAAATAATAATTAATGGTGTTGGATGGGTTGTAAGAATAACTTGGTTTTGTTGCTTGTGTTTTTCCTAACTTGATTTGTGGATGGCATGGATATTCTTTACGAACAATCGATGTGGTTGTTTGTGGATAGTTTCCCAGTAGTTAAGAAACTAATAAACTGATTATTTTGAAACATGAAAACTTAAATGGGGTTTTGGGATTTTGTTGTATGCATGATTCGTATTGGCAGTGTCGAGGCACGTGTACAGTTCTCTGATTAGAAGCCATAGGTTGGGCTGAGTGTTTTGTATATATATATATATATATATCTTTATGTTTTTGTTTTATCGCACCCCACCCATATTGATCACTTAGTTCCAGACACTCTTATTTCATGGGAGAGGGTGTTTTCCCCTTAGTTACTTGCTCCTTCCTGCTCCTTCTCTAGGTTGTCATGGATTGAGGAGACCTTACACCCAAGACTCTTCGGGTAGGTTTCGATTGGGGTGGTTTTTAGCCTAAGACTCTTTGGGCAGGTTTACTATTTCCCAAGAACCTTCAAGATGAGGCCCAGGTGTGTGCGGGCGAGATACGTGGTTGTGAGGCCCAGGTTTGTGCAGGCAGGATACGTGGTTGTGAGGCCCAGGTGTGTGCGGGCGGGATGTGTGGTTGTGAGGCCCGGGTGTGTGCGGGTGGGAAGAGTGTGGTAGTGTCAGGACGCTCGCCGTTAGGAAGAGCAACTAACTAGTCGGAAATGGTGTAGGGTACCCAATAATATTGTTCTTATATACTACTACTTGTTGTGATTGTGTTTTGGTGAGTGTGGCTGGTGAGGTTGCGTGGATAGAATTCCTTGCTAGGTTTCTTCTGTTGTTCTCACGGGACATTAGGATGTCTCCCCACTTGTGCACGAATGCTTTAGGTTTACCTACTGAGTATACTTGTATGCTCACCCTACGTTTACTTTCAGGTTTCCAGGAGGACTACTAGGGCCGTGCGGGACCCTACTAGTCAGGACAGTTGGATTTGTTGCAGTTACTATACTTTGTTTCTTTTGGTATTGTACTTTTTAGCTTTCTTGTACTTGTTCCTTATTTCAGAACTATTTAAACATGCATGTGGGATTGGTTTGGGTTTATTTACTTGTTTTTCCTTTCTTTTTCTTTTGGTGGTTGACTCATCCTATTTCCTGATCTTAAATAATAAAAAGGTAATGCCTCCCATATTTGCGAAAACTGATACCCTTGGTGCTAGTCGCCACCCCGGGGCCTACAGGTGGCGGGACTCAGGGGTTATTATCTCCCTTTCACCATTTCTAGCTCAGGAGGGGCATCTTTGGTGGGAGGGGGTTGTGACACGTAGTTACAAGACCAATTTACCATTACATTAGACATTCTTTTATTTTGTGTTACTACTTCATTCCAAAGGCCATTATCTATAACCCTGTTGTTTTTAAATCATCCAATTTTACATAATATTCTCTAGATACTGATGATCCAATACCAAAAACCAAAAAATAGTTTTTTAACATAATTTTTTTAAGTGGCCATGATTTCAAATAGAATAATATATTTTAGAGGTATGGGGAAATAATTCTTCTGGTACCCCATTATGCCATGTCATTGACAAGTATGACCACAAAATTCTACTGATACTGAAAAAAATAATTAAATGAAACCCCAAGATTACCACACATGAAGCACACATAAATTCCCCATACCCTTAAAATAACTAATTATGATACCACTATTGGTAGGAAAAACTCTAGTCATCATATAAATTCTATCCAACTCAGTAATCACCTGTAATACCATATCCACCACTTATATAGAGGTATAAAATTTGAACATGAATACATGAGAATATATATCATATTAAACTACTATGTGACACCTATATGATTTATTCTCCTAATTTTACACAATCTCATGGGAAAACATTGTGTGTTTTTTAATGTGATTAAGAAATTCCATCAGTATCTGATTTCCTTATCTAATGTTTAAGGACAAAATGGATTTCTAAAATTTCCTAGAACACAAAGATAATTTCATGGTTAATATAGCCTTCAAAACATTCCACAAAAAAATCCATTATGTTTATTTTATAAAAACAACTAAATTCTACCACCATCTACTCATACCTTAAAGAATGATGATATCATGCCTCAAAATGATGTAATCTAGGGTCTTTAGGAATTCAAAGTGTCTCTCAATATTTAAAGACAATACTTATCCTCTAAAGGATAATTCTCCATATATAAATAATGTGGTGTTTGATGAAGAAACAACAGGTCTTGATTACTATATTAATATAATTTTCGTTCCACCACTCTAACCATGAGTAGGGGAAGTTCTAAACCTTGTTCCCTATCTAATTTTGAGCACAAAAAAAATAATGTTATTACATGTTTAAGGATTCTCACAATCCTAATAATTCTATGGAACTATTCTGGAGGGTATGATGCAGCACAACATCAGATAAAGGCACACGAGAATGTGATACAAGAGAATAACATACATACTAGAAAGAAAAATATAAAATATAATTATAGGGATACATGTAAAAGTGATGTACATGATGAAATAACTATTTATCAAACAAGATTCATTTCCTTACCACCCATGATTACTTAAGGCTTATCGTAATGAGGTCTAGACATACCCTAAATGGAATCCTACACCTTGAGTCCCAAAAATACTTTCTCAACTCTTCCATAACATCCCAAGATCCATAGAAATAATGAGAATAGTAAAAACCTCTTTGATAAAAATTTTCATTAACCAACATGAATTAACCAAATATATGAGAACTCGAGTGAGCCCTAATAAGGCCTCAAGGGATTTTATATTCAATACAGTATGGTGACAAGTGTTCATGAACCATGATCTACCTATTGGGAATGATTCTTCCACAATGAGAATATAATAATATTAAATTAATAAATAAAATAATTTTATTACAAAAAAAGTTATTATGGAAGGATATATGCAATGATGGAAAAACAAGTATTAAACAGAAAACCAAATAAAGGTACACAAGTACAACAATAACCCAAATAATCAT
The DNA here is from genome assembly GCA_963277665.1 of Viscum album. NCBI lineage: Eukaryota > Viridiplantae > Streptophyta > Magnoliopsida > Santalales > Viscaceae > Viscum > Viscum album. The sequence goes on along the minus strand of OY728164.1, from coordinate 1,807,123,189 downwards.
GAAATGTAGTCTCCAATATACTTCAAACCCCTACTACTGAACAAAAGTTTGTCCACCCAAAGGATCCTCTAATTTGCATACATAATATGGAATAAGGTCTTCATACACCAAAATGTGTATGATGGGTGTGCTAGAAACTATCCCCATAGGATCCCACCATGTGTTTCATGAACATTATTTGTAATTGAGACCAATTATGTTCAAATAAGTTAAAACAATGATTGAATTACAAATTTCACAATAGATGTCAAAACATGGAAATATACCATTTTAATAAACTAACAGAACATTTTATAATAAAACAATTTTCATAGTATTCATCTAACAATAATTTCATAAAATCACTCCAAATGAAATTTACAATGATTGACCACATGGAAATATTCTATTGGGTAAATGAAAATAGGGGTAAAAGAAAACTCCTAAAGGGTTTTTCCTTCAATAAAATACTCATTCCACCTTATCTGATTATATCTTGAGAGAAAAAGGCCCAGCATGTAGTATTCAATTCTCAAGAATTTCCCCTCCCTAAAAAATAAGCACACATGGATTACCATTTTCAAAAACTAAAAGTATTCAATAGTTATTTCTCATAAATACAATCACATAATATTTCGACCATATAAACCATTCTATGAAATAGATTGTTTATCCAAACATCTAAATGGGGAAAATATTTCATAACAATTACAATAAAATAATTATATTTCCCTAGTGTTTCCACTAAAACATTTTGTAAAAAATTATCATTATCAATCCGTATATAATACTTTCAAATAATTTTAGAATCAAAATTATAAATGAATGAATGAAATCCCATTAGAATAAATTAATTTCATGAAACCACCTATCTGTAACATATGGTATTGAAACTACTCACCTCACACATTTCCCTAGAAAAATGAACATAGGGGTAAAAGAAAACTCTTAAGGGGTTTTCTCTTCAATAAAATCCGCAGTCCACCTTATGTGATTATATCCTAAGAGAAAAAGGTCCATCTTGTAGTATTCAATTCTCATGAATTTCCCCTCCCTAAAAAATAAGCACCCATGGATTACCATTTTAAAAAACTAAAATAATTCAATAGTTATTTCTCATAAATACAATCACAAAATATTTCAACCATATAAACCATTCTATGAAATTGATTTTTCATCCAATCATCTCAATGGGAAACAAATTTCATAACAATTACTAAAAAATAATTATATTTCACAAGTGTTTCCACTAAAACATTTTGTAAAAAATTATCATTATTAATCCATATATAATTATTTGAAATAATTTTAGAATCAAAATTATAAATGAATAAATGAAATCCCTTTAGAATAAATTAATTTCATGAAACCACTTATCAATAACAAATGGTATTGAAACTACTCAATGGAATCCACAATCCAGATAGAACCATTTTGAAGCCAAAATTTATTTTATAAAAAAATAATATTTTCCAACATTCCTAAAGAGCTCGTCATCTCGATTATAAAAATCCATCTCCTATAACCCATTACTCACACTTCTCAATACCCATGGATCATCCAAACTCATCCCAAATAAGATCCCAACATCCATATATTCCACCTAAGAAGTCTTAACATAGGAAAAAGGCACTTCAAGAAATCATTTTGGTTTAAACCAAAGGGAGTTACCTGATTAAAAGGTCACGTCTTCTCTCAAGTTATTTTTTTATTTTACTTCTCTGACCTCTTAAACTATTTTTCTTCATTTCTTTTATAAAAAAACCAGTATCCTAAATATACTATATATTTTTTTTAAGATGTATTCAAACTAAACATACACACACCCCAATCTAATGGATTTAAACATATTGTTTCTATGGATGGCGAACTACTACCTCACGAAATGATGATTGTTCAATTATCTCCTACCACCTATCATGGTGGCCATTATGATGGAACTGTAATTATATATGATATATAAGATATTTATTTTATCTCTATGCTTATGTAATTATTTTTTAGAAAATAACATTATGATTTTCATGTTATATATAAAAGATATTTTCATTTGAGAAGTGCGGACTACCACCCACTCAAATTGATATAACTAGTTCATACCATACATGGAATGTATAAGTGATGGTGTTAATGAACATATGTAACATATATAAAATATGTTATTATACTGGAATTATAATATACTTTCGTATCATTGGGTTTTCATTGCTTTAAAAATGAAAAAAAATGAATGAAGTGTTCATGCGTATGTATGACTTTCTATCTCCATGAACGGTGAATTTTATTTTCATATATCCAAATGATATGGACTTTTATAAATACATATATACTAGATATATATGATTTATACCATATTTAAATCATGAATATCATTCTATATATAGTGGAAATTTGACCACATGGACAATTTGTAATTATAAGTACCAAATATCGACAAAACAACCTTTATTAACATAAATGATTAGGTAAGGTATATAACATGGTAATAAGTGATGTAAAAGGAATAATAAACTAGAAAATGGTTATGTAGCTAGAATAATTTAACATTATTTTATTATTCATCAGAATTATAGAACAAATGAGTCATTTCAGACACGAGGTAAGGGTCAATCAAAATACATTAAGGCATATTTTTATTTATACACAACTTTCTTTTATACAGTGCATAAAAACATTTGAAATATCATTTCATTCAAAAGGAATCTTTTCTTTGAATCATTTTAATCAACGAAAAAAAGTAATAATTCTTTTTATTGTACACATTGATAACAACCATTCCACCGCCATGAGTGTTATTTGATCTTTTCCTTCCTTAACAAGTCGTAGTTTTTCTAAAGGAAAATACATACCATATACCCTTTTTTACATATTTTGGTATTGAAATTTCTTTTGAAAAACCATTTACTATTTAAATATATTGAAATGATATATTTGGATTGTAATGTGGACATTTTTTCCTTCCCTTATGAATGTTTTATGTGTTATGGTTCTTGGGTCTTTTTTTATGTATATGTGAGGTTTCGTGACAAACCTAAGGTGGCTGAGCCCAAGATAGCTCTATAATGAATTAGGTAATGTGATAGAGGTAAATGTTAATGTTTCTACTATGAGATTTAGGGAATATATTGTGATGGGTTTTCCAAATGTAACTCCCTACATAACTGTGAAAGCTATAATGTAAGTATGTTATGGATGCCACACGTTAAAATTAAGATTTTTGTTTTCTATATGTTATTCATAAATCTTTTGATTACATGAGGTATGCTAACTAGCTTATGTTTTGGTGCATGAATTCCTTATTTCATTATTTTATACACCTTAATGAGCTTTTTATTCTCATCCCAAGTTTCAAAATGTTTTTCACAAGACATAAAGATGAATAGGGTGAAGGAAGGGATCAATGGAAAGTCATGTTGTATAAAACATGGAACTAGACATGAATCTCTTCATTATAGGGTTTTTATTTTATAAAAAATATGGAAACTCGGTAGAAGTGTCTTCTTTTTAATTTTTGAGAGGTAATGTAATAGTTATGGACTATTATCTAAAACTCTAAACCTGAAAACATCATTAATGTGAATTAGTCATTTCATTCAATATTATGTAATCTTTTCAAGATGGTTCCTTATAGTTGGTATCAGAGGTTGATTTATATAACATTTGGAGTTTTGAAATTGTTAAATTAATATCCATATATTAAATTATGGTAATATGGAAATGACATAGCATGTATTGGTAACCACTTTGCTTCACCAATGATATTTCCTTATTCAGAATGGTTTTCCATTGAGGAAACATGGGAGCTATAATGGGATGACATCAGGAGGAAGACAACCTTCCAAATCAGTAGCCTGAGATGGTGGGAATTGAAATTGAACAGTTTTTTGCAGTGATGGAACTGTTGACTCAGGCTATAAATTGTGGTGATATCCATGCACGAGATCAACCAGATCAACCATAGAGGAAAATTTCAGTAGTGGATCATTTCATGAGGCAACATACCCTATAATTCAGGGGACCATCTGACCCTTTGCTAGTAAAAGGGTTGACTACATGAATGGAAATGATTTTTGATTTCATGGGGTGCATAGAACATGAAAGGGTCAGTCTCGTTGTTTACCATTTTGAAGGTGAATCCAATCAGTGGTTGTCAATGGTGAAAAATACCAGGGATAGTTATAAGATTTTGGATCTTTATTCGAATGAATTAAAAGTTATGTTTCTTGAGAAATATTTTCATATGGTGGTCCATCTTATGATGGAAAAATAATTCATATAATTGAGGTAGGTGGATGACTTAGTGGCTGCTGATGAAGCAAAATTCACTCAACTGGAAAGTTATACTCTAAATTTCATATGAGATCTTGATATTAAAATAAATCATTTTAATGTAGGATGAAATTCAATTTATCAAATGGCTTTAGCTTTTCATGAGTTAAAATTTTATGAAAATCTTGTTCTATGGGAAGAGAATGTGGAAATGGAGATTTCTGATGATCATGTGTTCTTTGACAAACAACATAATAAGAGGTCGAGGTGGCATAAGAAAGGGAAGAACTCTACAAAAAAGTCTGATCGTAATAAACTTAAGTTTACATTTTGTGAAAATTGTGGTAAAAATAATGCTTGGGAATGTCTTTTAAAATATGATAAGCACTACCGATGTGGTTAAATGGGACATAAGGCTCATAGTTACACTGGAAAAGGTTAGTGTATTGGTAAAGAAAACATCTGATTTACAATCAATAATATGTATTAAGTGCAATGAAATTGGTCATTATGAAAATGAGTGTCCAATGAAGAAATCAACCGAGGGAAACCAGTCGAACTATATACAGAAATGGGTGGTGAAATCCTTTGTAACTACTTCAGTAGATGTTGGGTCATCGAATGAAGCAGTATCAGGTATACTGTATGTTTAATTAAATTAATCCAATGTGTTGTTTTATTAGGGGTCTACACATTCCATCATTTCTGATAAATTTTCTAGTAAATTTGGAATTTCAACTCAAGATATGAATCCTAAAATTAAAGTAAAAACACCCGGAGGAAATTTTGAGACAAAAATAAATTATAAGAACATTATTGTCCTTGTGTGCGGAAAAAATCTACCTACAAACCATATTATTTTGAATCTAGTAGAGTTTGATGTTATTTTGGATATGGATTAGATTTTTATTTATCATGTTAAGATTGAATACAGAGCTAATGTGGTTTAGTTTTAGAAAGAATTTAAATATATGTAGATTAAAGAACCCTTACTTTTGATCACATATCAGGAATATGAGAAACTAGTAAAAGATGAAAATGATTTTTACCTGGCACATATTGTGGAAAACAAAGGAACTTTTTAGATTAATGATGTGATAGTGGTAAATGAGTATCTTGATATTTTTTCTTAATGAGTTTCCTTGTATACTACCTGATCAAGAAGTTGAATTTACTATTGAATTAGATCCTAAAGTATATAATCTTTCAGAACACCCTTATCAAATGGATCAAATTGGACTTTTAGAGTTAAAGAATAAATATCAAGAGTTATTGTATAATGGATTCATTCAAACTAGCACATCACTATGGGGTGATCTTATCTTGTTTATTAAAAATAAATATGGTTCAATGTGACTTGGCAATTATTATAGAGAATTGAATAACATCACTATTATGAAAAAATATCATTTTCCTCAAATCAATGATTTGATTGATCAACTACAGAAAGCTTTGTATTTTTCGAAGATTGACTTATGGTCGGGGCACCATGAGTTGAATGTAAAGAAAATATACATTCTGGAGACTGTGTTTCATACTATATATGGTCATTATGAATTTTTTTTATTCCTTTTGGGTTAGCCAATTCACCTGCTGTATTCATGGGTCATTTGAATGTAATTTCATGTGAGTTCTTGGATAAGTTTATGGTTGTATTTGTTGATGATAATTTGGTTTATTCTAAATGTAAAGAGGAACATGAATGTCATTTAAGGGTTTTCTTACAAACATTAAATGAAAATAAAATTTATGTGAAATTTATCAAGTGTGAGTTTAATATACAAAAAATTTCATTCGTTGGTCAGATATTTTTTAAAAAATTGCACAACTATTGATCTGGCTAAAAAAAGTTGTTGAAGAATTTCCATGAACCATAAATATAACTGAGATCCGTAGTTTTCTTGGTTTGGAAGGTTATTAGTGGAGTTTTTTGGAATATTTTTCACTGTTTTCTATCCCACTGACTAAATTAACTCAAAAAGGTGTTAAGTTCATTTGGAAAAAATAATTTGATGATTATTTTCAGAAATTGAAAAGAAGATTTGTGAATTCTCTAGTTTTGGAACCGCCCTCCAGAAATGGTGAGTTTTTTATCTACAGTGATGCTTCATTGAAAGGACTTGTTTTAATCCTAATGAAAAATGATAAGTTAATTTCTTATGCTTCACGTCAGTTGAACCATCATGAGTTAAATTAACCTACACTTGATTTGGAATTAGCAACTGTTTTTTGTTAAAAAATTTGGAGGCATTATTTTAATGAAGTAAAGTGTGAAATATATAATGATAAAAAAATTCTAAAGTATATATTCAGTCAAAAATAATTGGACATGAGAAAGAGGAGATGGCTATATTTAATCAAATATTGTTATTTTATGTTTCATTACCATCTAGTAAAAGAAAATAAAGTGGCTGATACTTTGAGTCAGATAAGTAATTCTATATTAAACATGTTACATTTGGAACAAGATTCATTGATTAACGATTTGAGGAACATTGACATAAAAATTGTTGGTGTAGACAATTCCTATGTTTTGTTCCAGGTTTCAGTGAAATCATCTCTATCAGACATAATTAAGCAAGCGCAAAAGGAAGACAGTGAGTTGTAAAAAAAAGGTAGAGTTGTATCAGAAAGGTTGGTTGCCTAGTTTTAAAATTGATAATGATTGTGTTTTGAGTAATGGGAAGAGATTATGTGTGCCTTATGATTCATAGTTGCTGAAAGAGTTATTATTTGAAGCTCATAGTTCTCTATTTTTAGTTCATCCTGGAAATAGTAACTTGTACTGATATCCTCAGGAGAAATTATGGTGGGATGGAATGAAAAATGTTATTTCTGATTTTACAATGAGGTTTTTGACTTGTTAATCGATTAAGGAAACTCAGTAGTTACCAAAATAGATGCTTCAGCCTTTACCGGTACTAGAGTGGAAATTTTAAAAATATATCCCTGGACATCATTGTGGGATTAACAAAGACATCTTGACGTAATAATGCAATCTGGGTTATTTTTGACCGATTGACTAAATCTTCTCATTTCCTTCCTATTTTTGATACATTGCCTCTAAATCAACATTCTCAGTTTTATGTTAAAAAGATAGTCAGGTTTCATGGAGTTCCCCTCTCCATTGTATCTAATTGTGATACCACATTTACTTTTAACTTTTGGAAAGGACTTCAGAAGTCATTGGGTATTGAATTTAATTTTAGTACAATTTTTCATCCTCAATTAGATGGGTAACTAGAATTAACAATTCAGATATTGGAGGATATGCTAAGTGCTTGCTCGATAGAATACTAGGAAATTTGGGATCAATATATAAATTTGGTTGAATTCACTTATAATATCAATTTTCATTCCAATATACATATAGAACCATTTTAGTATCTATATTGAATGTGGTGTCGAAGTCCATATTTTTTTGATGAAGTAGGTGAAAGGAACCTAATGGGACCAGAATTTGTAGAAGGGATGGAAGAAAAGGTTCAGTTGATTCTAAAGAACATGAGAACATCTCAGAACAGATAGAAAAGTTATGCAGATAATCGGAGAAATGATCTTTATTTTGAGGTAGGTGATCATTTCTTTATCAATTTTTCTCCATGGAATATTATGATGCGTTTTGGTAAGAATTTAATGTTGAGTACGAGGTTTATTAGACCTTATGAAATCTGGGAGAAAGTTGGATTTGTTGTGTATATAGTGAAAAACCTCCATGATTAACCTAGGTACACAATGTTTTTAATGTTTCAATATTGAGAAATTATATGTCAGATCCATCTCATGTTTTGAGTCCAGAGGTGGTTTAGTTGGATGAAAATCTCTCTTCTGATGAATAACTTGTCCAAGTTCTTGACTATAGAGAGAAAGTATTGTGGAATATGGTAATTCACCAGGTAATGGTTTTTTTGGTAAAACCATAGGGTTGAAGAGGAAATGTGGGAATATAAAAATTCTATTATGGATAAATACCCTCACTTATTTGATAAGTGAATAGAATTGCGGTGATGTAATTCCCAAAAGGGGGAAGGATGTATCATCCAAAGTAATAAATAATATTACATTTTTATATTTATTTATATTTATTAATTGAATATTAATTTTACTTTAAAGGGAATGATATGTTCGGTGGAATACCTGATACACAACAATGGGTTTCTTTTAAATCTTACATTTCACAGAATGTTATGTTATAGAGAAAAATAATAATATAATATTATTATTTTAATTGATAATTATCTCCAAGTTTTTGTATTGGTGGGAATGAATAGAAAAAACCATATAATGATTATAAATGATTCTTAAATGTGTTTACATATATCCAATAAAAGTTAGTGGGTTAAATTTTTAATGAATCCAATTTTAAGCATAAACATTATAATATTCACCAAAAGGTTGATTTACCGGCTGTTGATGGAGAACATGTTTTAAATCTAGTTTTTCTCATGTATATATTTTATTTTTTTAAAAATAATATTATTTTTTAGAATCAAGACATCAAAATTTACTTTGGATGAAAATTAGGTATTTTTCTGAGAAAATTAATTTTTTAATGAATAGTTAAATATTCCACATTTTAATTCAAAACATCTTTTTCATATAATTTATTAATATAGATATATTTTTCAATTAATTGGTTTAAAAGTATAATTGGATTATATTTTTACCATTTAATCCTATTTTGGTGATGGGATGAAATTTCACTCATAAATTGAACATAAACACATGTAAATATTTTAGAAGTTATTATTTCATAAAAACATGCTTTCTGGTTTTGACGATGAGTATTAATTTTTAATTAAATAATGAAACATATATGTTAAAAATTTTGTAATATGGACATCATTTTTGAATTTAGAATATAAAATTTATCTTCGGGTGAATTTTCTATATTTCTCTGAAAACCTATAGTTTTTTATGAATAGTAAAAAATGCTCGTTAGTAGTTAAAAAACTAACTTTCTCATTTAAATAAAATTTTGATGCATATATGAATTGAATTTTCAAAATATGACTTAAATGGTTGTTATCATTATGGAAAATTCGGTTCAATGGACTATGAGCCCGGTCACACGGAGTGTTGGACTTTCCCCGAATCTCGGAGTGTACTTTGGGTAGTACACAGACACGTGATGAGCTACATGGCGTGTACAACTCGATAGAAGCAGCTACGTGGAGCTCAGTGTGTATCTCGGGGATATGCGGACACGGGATGGAGTGCACAACCTTGAACTCCATCACACAGCCAGGCGAGGCCAGTAACGCGGGTTACCCCGTGTGTAGATTACATGGGATAAAGTACACGGGTTGATAGTCGTGTACGGCCACACGACCACTAACACGGGGCCAACCCCAGTTACTCGGACACGGCATGTACATCATACTACACACCATGTACTATGTTTGTCTACACGACTAGCCTTTGACATGGACCGTTGTACACGGGCAGTACCCAGGGTCAAACAACACAGAGTGAATATATTCTACACACCGTGTACTTTTTGGAAAACAACTTTGTCCCCCTTTTCACCGTATCCTGGACATCTTTCATTTGGGTTAGTGCCCCTTCTTCTCGTTTCCCTGATGGTCAGGCATCATTTCTTTCTATATGAGTATGATCCCTTCAGCCTAACATTCTATGATAGAGTCGACATCCCTCCAAGAGGCCCAGAGAGAGATCCTCTATCCATTCTTGACCGTAGGTAGAGTCAGGAATCGACATGACCAACTCTACCGGGCACTGATCCTCTACCTAGAAAGTGTATCACCTAACTGGTTAATCCGGATGAGTCACAGTATCCGCCATGGCCCTGGAAGTGATCCTCATCTGTGTATCATGATCTTTCCCATTCAAGAGTGTGTCTCACGTAATGAGTTCTTCTATCTATCATAACCTTCCCACTCATGAGTATGTCTCCCGTAATTAGTGAATCTACCTCTAATGACAGTTCCCGATTAACAACACTTCTCAGACGGACGCCATCAGAGCTATAAGACTCATAGAGTGTGTTCTGCAGAAATGAGTGCATCACTGAATCTTCAAACAAAATCCCTAATGGGGGTATGTGGTTGTGTGACTTGTCTCTAGACCACGAGTCTGGGATTTGAGTATATCTGGTTTGTTCTATATATTCTGTAGACATATACTGTGCATATCTAACTGTACCATTACTTTGTGTACGACTTTGTGGTTTCTGAGGTCCTCTGCTGAGTATTGTTATAGTCACCCCTACACGGGCTTTGCCCACACGTCTGGTGTCTTGTGCAGTGAGCAATATTTTGACAGAGTCTAGGGTGTAACAGGACAGGACCGAGCTTTCTGTGTTCCCTACAGGCTGAGGCGTTCCTACAGCTAAGAGCGGTAGTCCCCGTACCTTTTTTGCTTACAGGTTGGACTTTCCAGTTTTTAGACTCTTGTTTTTGGTGGGCTTTTATTCTGGACCAATTTACTTTTACAGTACTCTACCTTTCTTCATACTCTGTTGGATGGGTTTAGTTGTATGCATGCATTATTTTGTTCCTTAGTGTTTTAATTTCACCATTTGTGGGCTTGGGGATGTGTGCGTGTGTACACGTACTTAGGCAATGCCTCCCATGTTAGTGATATGCCTACTCGGTGCTAGTCACCAGCCACTGGCCTATTGGAGGAGCGCTTGGGGAGTCAAAGTGCGGGCCCCACTGGGATGGGTCGTGACAAAATTATTTTGGTTCAAACCATAGGGAGGTACTAGATTTAAAGGTAACATCTTTTCTTAAGTTCTTTTATTTTATTTTATTTCTATGACCCCCTAAAATATTTTTATTCCTATAATTTATAACAGGAAAGCATAATTAATATAATAGGTTGTTTTTATTTGATTTATTTGAACTAAACTTACACACACCGTCAACTAAAGGATATAAACATACTATTTCTATAGACGTCAAACTACTACCTCACGAAACAATGATTATTCAATTATCTCCTACCACTTCTCATGGTGGAAATTATGATTAAACTGTAATTATATATGATATTTATTATATTTATATTATCTATATGAATCTTTAATTATATTTTAAAAAATATCTTTTTGCTTTTCATGTTTTACATATACGATAATTTCATTTGAGGAATTTTGGACTATAGTGCCCTCAATGTGATAGGAATCATTAATACCATACATGGAATGTATAAAATATTGTGTCAAATATCTTATGTGACATATATAAAATATGTTATTATACTAGAATTATAATATACCTATTAATAATTTGGTTTTCATTCCTTTAAAAAAGAAAAAAATGAATGTAGCGTTAATGCGTATGTACGGCTTTCCATCTCCATGAATGGTGCATTTCATTTTCATATATAAAAATGATATGGAATATTATAAACACATATATAATGTAAATATATTATTTATATGATATTTAAATAATGAATAACTTTCTGTATATTATGGAATTATGACAACACGGACAAATTTTAATTATAAGTACCAAATATTGACAAAACAACCATTATTAAATTAAATGATTGTGTAATGTTTATGAAGTGGTAATATGTGATATAAAAGGGATAATAAACTTGAAAATGGTTTTTAAGTAAGATTAAATTATATTTAGATTATTATGAAGAATATTTATAGAATTAACAATTCAGGTCAGACATAAGGTAAGGGAATTCGTCTCAATCACCTTTCATTGAGGTATATATTGATATATACACAACATTATTTTAGACGGTGTATAAAAACATTCGACTTTTCTTTTAATTAAAAGAGAATAATTTTATATTAATCATTTTACTAAAAGATAAAAAGGAATGTTTCTTTTTAATGTACACGGTGATAACAACAATTCTTCCGCAGCGAGTATTATTTGATCTTTAGCTTCCTTAACAAACCATAATGTTTTTTAAAAGGAAAATAAATACCATATACCATTTAAACGTATTTTGGAATTGAAAATGGTTTTGATAAAGAATTTAATATTTCATAATATTGAAATCATATATTGTGATTGCAATGTAGTAATGTTATCTTTATGTTATGATTGATTTATGTGTTATGGTTCATGAGAATTTTAATACATATACGGGAGGTTCTGTGATAATCCTAGGGTGGGTGAGCTCATGATATCTCTTTAATACATTGGGTAAGTTGATAGAGTTAAATGTTAAAATTTATCCTAAGAGAATTAGGTAATATACTTTGTTGATTATTCCAAATTTAACTCCATACGTAGCTGTGAAAGTTACAACGTACGTATGTTATTGATTCCACAAGTTACAATTATGATTTATGTTTTCTATCTGTTATTCATAAATCATATTATTTCATGAGGTATGTTAAAAATCTTATGTTTTTATGAAATAATGTTTATTTTAATTATTTTATAATCCTTACTGAGCTTTTTATTCCCATCCCATGTTTTGAAATGTTTTGCATAGGACATAATGATGAATAAGGTCAAGGATGGTATTAAGGAAAAGTCATGATGTCTAAAACATGGAAGTCGAAATGACTCTTTTTTCAATAGATTTTATTTTATGAAAAAACAAAAACTGTGTAGATGTGTATAATTTTTATTTTTTGGGATGTAATGTAATAGTTATGGCCTAATTCCCTAAAGCTCTAATACTGAAAAGATCCTCAATGTGAATTATTCACTTAATTCAATATTTTGTAGTGTTTTAAGGCTGCGTCCTTATAATAATTATGGATAAATTAAGTATAAATGGTATTTATGAAATAATTTTAGTTATTTAAATAAAATATATTTCATAAATGATCACCCATTTGTCTATTCGAAAATGATAATGTCACCTGTGTGTATGAATGAACTACCATCTCTACAAAGTGTTGTGATTAACTTTTCGTTTCATCCTTATAAGGATTGATATAAGCTTAGAAATGAGGAATAAATATTATATTAATTAAATATTTATGATTCATTAAAAGTAAACTAATATATAAATTATTTAATTTCATCCTACTAGAAAAATTAAAACATCATTCATGGGTAAATATGGACTACCATCTCCATGGAATGATGTGATTCATTATTCATGATTTCCTTAATTGGAATGTTTTAAAATAGTATTTAATTTAAATTTTTTATTAATATAATATTTTTATGATTCATTAATTAATATAAACATATATCTATTGACCACATCCGACACACCAATGTTCCATTTTTTTTATAAACTAAACGACCCCAGAACATCCGATATGAACTTAACCATTTATATGCATTCATAAAATATGGGATCAAATGAAATAATTGTAATAATGGTAATTGAATGAACATGAATATGTTTATTATGAAATTATAAATCTAATATAATTATATTTCCTAACATTTTATGAATATGAATGAAATGTGTCTGGACCTGAGGTAACATACATTCCATTAGAACACAGTTTTAATTATTTTGAAATGTTTCTCCTCCAAATTAATGGTTTTTAAATGTTTTAGGAAACTTATTATTTATTCTTAAATGGTTGATAAATATAATTTTCAAATATAATTTTCTTTACTTACAATGTTTATAATATTTTTATTTTAAATATTTCTAATATGGGAAATTTTTGACATTCTATAACATTGTGAAAAAGGATTATTCAATATATAGTGCATGGAAGAATTTCTATGTTTCTATAAATATTATTATTTATAAAAATTAATATACATGTTAAAAAAATAATTTTAATATAGATTCTATTGCACCACTTCTTAGAAATTATTTTTTATATTATTTCTAATAAAAAATTATATTCCTCACTATGATTATAATAAAATGAAACGTTTTTCATATGGGGTCAAAAGAGTATTCCACAATTTTATGATGATGATGTCCAAAATTAAAATGGTTTTGTTCATGATATGATACATGATAATTATATATGATGATAGAGAATCCCTATATAACTCATGGTGATGTGTGGTCACCATCCATATCTCCAATTCATTGGTTAATAAGGTATTCCTCAGATGAGAAAATGAAGAAGATAACAAGTTAAGTGAATCCTATTAAATATACTAGGATTCAATATAATTGTACGATTTAATAATGAGTGAACAAAAATTATGAATATTGTGCCCTAGGGTATAAATATTATTCCTAAAAAGGGTAATTATGAATCATTTTTGAATTCCTATGGTATGGTATTTTTAGTGATAATTAATGAAGAAATGCTTATTTTTTTCAATGAAATATTTTTTTTTCCAACATTACTCAAGATTCCTTCATGGTTTACCTATGATATATAACTACTATTTAAATGGCTTATATGATAAAAGGTTAATTATCCCATCTGGAAATATTTTATTTATATTTTTAATCCTTTATTGAGAACAATGGTATACATTTTGAAGTGTTTCATGTTTTACATTGGACTAATGATAATAAATTTTATTTATATTCCTCACTGCATATTATTTTACTCATGAAATATTTTATATTTTTTTCCATTGAATATAAGGATCTATGTAAATTTTGGTGGGGAAAATATTTATACTATAGAGAATTGTTATTAAATGGGAAAAAAGTGTATTGAAGGAAACACATATGTAAAATTAATATCCATTTTTTTTATTTTTTTACATAATTAAAATGTGTTTGTTTTTTATAATTTTTTAAATCATAATAAATAAATCTAAATGAAAAATATAATAGAAATTTATGAAATTGAAACCCCATAGAAAATCAGGTAATCGTTATTTGACTATGTTATAGGGAACTATAATTAGTATCCACGAAAGGGTTCACATACCTATAGAGGTTGGGGGATGTTAAAATAAACTCATAATATATTTTTATTTATTTTGAAAAAATAATGAGATTTATTTTTAGAAGTTTTGTATTTGTATCTAATCAATTTCTATTCAGAATTTTTTTCTTGTAGAGTAAATATAGAAGTTAAAAAAAGATGGCACCATGGTGAAAGTATCCAATTAAATTTGTAACATATAATGGTGGGAATAGACTATTTGTTGGTAGTGTTAACTTAGTTCAAATGGGCTATTAGAGGTGGCACAATTGAGAAAGGGTGACAGAATTATATATAGTGGAACATGCCTATAATGAATCATTTCATGAAACAACACCCTTTGAATTTTGGTGGTTCTTTAAATCCTGTGAAACCTGAAGGTTAGATAAATTCGTTGAAGAATATATTTGATGTTATTGGATCCTTATATCATAAAAAAGTAATTCTTTCTATATATTATTTTTAGGGTGAAGGTGATCGATAATGGTATTTAAATTTGATTAATAGGGAAAATAATGAGATTGATGACATGAAGGGGATGTTATTCAATTATCCCTTTCAAGATAATCATTCTATAAAATTTCATTTACAAAGAATGGAATGAAATATTATAGATATATAGAAAATAAAATAAGATTTATTGGTCACATACAATGAATTTTTTACAAGATAATACTAATAGGAATTGAATTTTGTTTTAATCTATG
The DNA here is from genome assembly GCA_963277665.1 of Viscum album. Lineage (NCBI taxonomy): Eukaryota > Viridiplantae > Streptophyta > Magnoliopsida > Santalales > Viscaceae > Viscum > Viscum album. Next base: position 1,807,107,475 of record OY728164.1, on the reverse strand, counting down.
ATATTAAAATTGATAGATTTTGAAGATGTATGAAACAATATTTTAGATGATTATTGATTCTATTGAATTTAGAAGTAATTAGGTTATTCTTTTTGTTACGAAGAAGATGATATGGATTTATTTAAATATTTTGTATTTTATTAAATCATGAGTAAGAAGAAAACTAGGTGGGAAGAAATAGAAAAGTAGACAACCAATAAATCCGGAGGGAATCCCTCCAAATTTTCTGAATTCGATAAATGGAATTTAAAAATAAATTTGTGATAGGATTGAGAATGTGTTATTGATTTAGTAAGCTTGATCATTTAGATCATTACTATATGGGAAAGATTAATAGACATAAAAGTAATAGGAATATTGATTCTCATATATTAGTATATTTTTTAAATTTCAATGAGTTAGGAAATAATTCTAACACTTATTTAAAGGTAGTTACAAAATTTTGGAATCATTAATAATTGAAATATTAACATGAGACAATGTATTTTCCTACTACTACTATAGATGTGGGGGGATTAAATAATGTCATCACATGTAAATTTAATATTTACATGGAATTTTATTATATTTTATTGACATGGGATCTATGAATTTCTTCATATCAAGGTAATTTTCATCTAAAATTGAAATAACATCTCAATAAATTAAGTTCGAAATCATCATAAAATTTCATGGGGTAGTATAAGGGAATATAGAAGTTATCGAAATCATCATGTAATCATATGTGGAATGGGTTTTCCTACAAGCCTTATTGTCTTTCCTATTATAGAGTTTAATTTTATGTTAGGTATGAATTATATATTAGATTATCAGGTAATGATAGGTAGCAATGAAAAATAAGTTATTTTTTAGAATGAGTTTCAATTTTTATAAAGAATTTAATTAATTCCTTTTATAACATTTCTATAAATTAAAAAACGGGTATATTATATAAGTCGATGTTAGCTTGCACATATTTTTTTACAATAAAGGAACTATTCAAATTATTGATGTGAATGTTGTAAATGAATATGTTAACAAATTTCCTTATCATTTTAAATTTTTTATTCCTAAAGAGGAGTTTCAATTTACTATTTAATATGTTCATGATAGTAAGGATGTTTCAATTGCATCAAATTTTATATATCCAACCGATCATTTAGAATTAAATAAATAATTACAAATATACCTGGATAAGGGTTTCATCCACCCTATTATTTCACTGTAGTGTTCTTATAGTCTTATTTTTACAAATTAAGTGGTTTTTGTGATTCTTTTTTAGTACTGTAGGAAACTCAATAACATAAATATAATGAACAAGTATTCATTACCTCATATAGTTGATTTTTTTACCAGCTCTAGGCTGCTCTATAATTTTTGAATATTGATCTCTGGCCAGAGTATCGCCTATCAAAAGTGAAGAAGTAATAAATTACAAGAACAGTTTTTCATACTGGGTATTATAATTTTCATTTCCTTGTTATGTTTTTTTAAAAATTCACCTATTTTTTTATAGATCATATCTATAGAGTTATTTTGAATTATTAGGATGAATTTTTGGTGTATTTCATTTATTTTATTCTTGTACATTTTAAATGTTATGGAGAACATTACAAACATTTAAGGATTAGTCTGAAATCATTTTTTAGAATATAATTTTTATTATAAATTTAGTAAATAAGAATTTAGTTTACAACTAATTTATTTTAATGGGACTATTTTTAATATTAATGTAAAAAATATTGTCATTTGTTCTAAATTAAAATGAAGTGTTCTATGAGAGTTCAAGAACAAAAATATTTAGATGGTTTTAAAATTTTCATGGTTTCGAAAATAAGTTCATACGTTTCTCTGAAAAATTTCACAGTTATCTGGCCCTCTACCTAAGTTAACATTAAAAGATGTAAAATTCAACTATAAAAAAGATTGTTATTAATTTTTTCATAAACTGAAATAATATTTTTTAACTATTTGTACATGACTTACTAGTATGAAATTAGGAATTTTTTATTTATAATGATTCTTATTTGAAAGGACTTGGTTGTATATTGATGAAGTATAATCTTGTCATTTTATATGCTTCACTTTAATTAATACTCTTGGACTATAATTACAATACACATGATCATGAGATTTGAGATGTGGTTTTTTTATTTAAAATTTATTATCCATCATTTATATGTGGTAAAATTTGAGATATATAATAAAAATAAAGATTTAATTTATAAAGTAACTCTAAACATTGAAAAAATGATAGAGAAGATTATTATAATTGACAAAGTATTATGACTGAATGACTCACTATAATTACAGTAACGAAAAGAAATTAGTCATTTCCTTAAGTTAAAAAGATAAATTATCATTAACCATGTTTTTATTGGAATATTACCATTTGGTAAATTTTTGGATTTATGTTGGACAAGAAATTATTTATACAAGAACTGCCTCTCCTTTGGGTTATGTATCAGTGCAGTCAAGATAGTAAGATAGAATTTTTAATTCTCATACAGAAGATCTGTATTTGTAATAAATTGTAAAATTATTTAATAAGTGTATTTTTCATGAATTTGCATTGACAAATATAGTGTTTTTATATTTAGAAGGAGGTTTTGTATGTCATATGATTCTTAGTAGTAGAATAAATTGTTCATTGAAACTCATTGCTCTCAATTTTGTTGTTTTTGGAGGAATTATTATTGTTTATAGGAAACTTCAAGAATATTAGTTGTCGGTATAATAAAAAATTATATTGATGATTTTACAAAGATATAATTTAAATTTAAATAGGTTAATTTTGAGTGACAACTAACAAAGGGGAACATCATCTCGTTCTAGTTTTTAAATTGGCATGAGGGAATATATCCATATATTTTATGGTGGTATTATGAAGTCATATTGAGGGAATAATATGTTGTGAATTATTATTCATAAACATAATAATTTTTTTCATTTTATTCATATTCAATGTAATATTTCATTAGCTTAAATTGGTAGAAATTATCATTAAAATATATTATTATTAAAAATAGTCCATCCCTCTATTTTATTTATTCAATGTTCAATATTTTACTCAATTTTTTGGAAAGGATATTGAAGAATGTTGTATACTAAATAAAATTTTAGTACAGATTTTGATGAATAATATGATGGATAGATGGTGAAAAAAATTATGAATTTGGAATATATATTTTGGGTGTTCTATTTTTACTTTTAGGGATGTTTGGATTCGAATCATTCTATAGAGAAATTTTCTGATAATAACAATTTTAATTCGAGTATACAGACTAAATAATTTTAATAATCATATAATGAATAGTTTCAAACTTTATTATATTATGAGAAAGTTTATAAAAGTTACTTTTTATAACCAAATAGGATAAATGAAATTGGTGAAATGAAAAAGATGATCCAACACCATATATGGGACGGTTAGAGTAGGTAAAATCAATGAAGATAATTCCAAGAAATATCGCTTGTTTTTTGTAGGTGGTCATGGTTTTTTTAATGTAAAACTTTAGAAAATTGATTTCATTTTAGAAATAAAGTTATATTTAATCTGTGGTATATTAGTCCATATTTTTTTTTTAAATGTGGGATCAATTTCATATTGAGTGGACATAACACATTTTTTATCTCATGTACATGAACTATTTCTTATTTTTTTGTTAGAGAAATATATATCTGATAAATCTAATGCTTTAAGACCTTAAGTGATATATTTAGTGGAAAATACATCTTTGGATGTATATAATGTTCATATTTTATGTCACATAGATTTGGTACAATTAAATAAGTTGATTAACTATTCTAATCCTTATGGAAAGAATCAAATAACTATGAAAGTAATTGGGGAATTATAAAAATATCTAAGGTAAAAATACCCTAACATGTTTAGGTAATGAAAAACAATTTGACAACACAATTTCATAAAGGGGGAATAATGTGATAACCTCGTTAATGCTCGAGTAAATCAATATTATGGTTACTATGAACTAATTTTTATGGAATCAAATTCAACACATTTTTATAAATGAATATAAAATTTTTCAATCAAAAACGAAACGATTTTATTTATGTAACTTTGTTTCCATGCATTTAATGTTTTTAATTAAAAGATACAATTTTAAATTTTATTTTTATAAAAAATAATTTTTTTACGATTCAATATGTGAAATTTATCATAGAATAATTATATGTGGTTTTTCTAAAAAAAATTATTTTCTATGGAATAGTTGAAAATTCAATTTTTTTAAACAAAATCCATTTCATTTCATTATTTTAAAATCCCAATAATTTTTTATGTGTTTTAAATGTAACATTTGAAAAAAAAATTAAAAAAAATTATTATTTTTCTATATTAACCATAATTATAATTTATTTAGTAGTGAAATCATGTTTTGGTTAAAATGATGTTTTTCTAAAAACTATTTTCTTTGCTGTTTTTTTATTTTTATTAAAAATCATTTTTCCAATTGTGAAAATTAAATATGGTAAGTTTTATTTAATTTTTAGTATCAGTATAATTATATATATTAATAAGATCTATTTTGTTTTAGGTCATTATGAATATTAAAATTGTTAAATTATTATCACAATAGTAATAATTAAAAAATGTAATGAAGAGATTAAACCTATGAGATATGGTTTAAAATATCAAAAAATACTTATTTAAATTGAAATCAGTGATTTTATTTTTACTCATATCATCCTAGATTTTAAATAAGTCTCATTTTTACAGTATACATTGTGAATTAAGTATAATATATTAATAAATGTTATCAATTTATAATGGTTTCATTCGCCTCTATTATAAAATGTAATCACGTATCCTCACATCTTTACACACATTAAGAAATTTAGATCATTAAATAATTAAAAATATATTTATTCCCTACATAAATCCACACATATTAAAGGTTAGGGTATCAAGAAAACACTATATTACGATTTCTTGTTGTGTAATCCAGGTAAGAATGTGCAAATTCAGGATAATTCTAAATCGATGTCTTCACATTTATTTCTTATACTACCTTCTTAATATCTTCTTTATCGTTGATCAAATAATAACATCATTATAATATATATAATAAATTATTATTATTTTTATTCTAACCACATTTTTTCACCACCTTTTCCATCCTATGGAAAATAAAAACCTTTCTAGTTTGGATGATTGTACTGCCACACCCAATAATCGATGTGTTTTTATTTTCATCATCGGATCAGATATGTGGTTAAAATAATCCATCAAGTAAATAAGTATGTTAAATTTTTCATCATTATAATATATGAATGGTAAAAATAATGCATCATGTAATTATATATGATATTTATTACATAATTATGATTATTTAGGACAATATAATACTTACCTTCTTAATATTCCATCAATCATCAAATGGTAATCTCTCCCGTAAATTATTGTTAGAAATAACCTACACAAAGTGATGTGATTTGATTTTAATTTTCATAGTACAAGGATAGTCATAAAGATATATGTAATGAATAAATATATAATATAGCAAATATTTATGACTCTAGAAAGGAAATTATTGCCTAATTAATTTCTCTTACACCCAGAAAAAATTAAAAACTTCTTTCATGGGTATATAAGGAATATTGTCACCATGATATAACATGATTCATATGTCATGACCACCTTACGTGGTTATATAAAGAATAAATTTTAAATTAAAAAATATAATAATTATAACATTTTTCTGATCTGGGAAGAATTTTAATTATATTTACTTTGACCACATTCAGTGCACAATTGTTGTTTTTAGATTTTAATGAATATGACAAGGAAAAAAATGTGAACATTACCATTATATTAACAAAGTAAAATATGTCATCAAATGAAATAAACAAAATAATCAGAATGGAATGAAAATGAATATTATCATTAATCATGTAGAAATTATTTATAATTTTATTACTAAACATTTTAGAAATATGAATGAAATGATTTAGGACTTAATGTATGTGTATGTTCCATTAAAATAGTATTAATATGTTTTGATATATTTATCCTCTATATAAATGTTCTTTTTAATGTTCCATGAATGTTATTATCTATTCTTTGGAGGATGGTAATATAATTTTTTATATTATTATAATTTATTTATAATTTATAATTTTTTTAACATTTTTCAAATGATTCATTTTTGAAACTCTTTTAAAAAAGTGAAAAGATAAAACTTTTTAAACTTATAGGGATTGAAAAAAATCCCTATATCATAGCCATTATTTATCATCAGTTTTTCAATTAAATATATCATAGTTTTTTCGGTATATTGTATTCTATCTCTTTTAAAATGTTTAGTTTTTTATAGTTTTCAATGAAATTTATATTTCTATTAATAATTATGGAAAAATGGTAACTGTTTTAATTATGGTTTCTAATGTGTTTTCATGGGTTACATAGTTGAAATGTGAAATCATTAATTGTTTTGTTCAAATTTATGTACAACATAGTTATAGATAATAGTAGGTTCACATGATAAATATAATGTTGAAAGATGTCCCAATTATAGATATACAATGTAATAGGTAATGACTTAGTGTTTGAAGGATAAATATGTCATAGATGATAATTTCGGTCACACCTATAGAATTAATTAGGATTTAGTTATTCTAAGATGGGTTATATATGATGTAAAATGTGTTATGAATATGATGTTACGAGATACCTATATAATTCATGTAAAATAGGTTTTATGGGAATCATTTTATTTCATGAGTTCATGAATTATTATGAACTTTTATAGGTGAAAAGTTTTTTTTGGAAGGACATATTTTTCATGAGTTCCCATCTTCCCAATGATGACTTCATGATTATACTATGATTAATAATGGGTTATAAATATTTTTTAGAAATGATTTATTTTCACATGTGTAATTGTTTTATTTATCTCCTCAATTTTTTATTATTATTTGGTAATCATTTTCAGGGGGTTAATTGGAATAATTAGATTCCATAATATTTATATCCCCAATTGAGAATTATTTTTCTTAACCCAAATTTTCATGTTTTTTCAAAAATATCTAATGTTTAGTTAAAATTTCAACAATGAAAATGTTCCACCATTGGTAATTCATCTAAAATAAATAAAAAGTGTCTTGAATAAAAAATTGTTGTAAGATTAAAGGCCATTTTTTGGAAAAAATATACAATGTGTGAAAGAATGTAATTTTTTATCAAATGATTTACATATATCTAAAAAAATATAAATTAATAGATTTTAAATTGAATAAATTATTTCCATTTTTATTCATCTTGTAATTAGGTGTTGAGTATGTTATGAGGAACTATATATCAAATTCCCCCCTCTTCAATTTTTCTAATATTATAAATATCAGTTATATTATAGTCGGATAACCACAACTATTGATGAAAAAATAATTTCTATCACCACCATACATGGATGGGTAAACAATGTATTGAATGAGTATATAAAATATTTATAACATTATTAATTTTTTAATAATTTTAATTTATCAATATATTAATGATAATAAAAAAAGTGATATCAATTTTAACCATCGAAAACGTGTATACTACGATTCCTTTATTAGATTGAATATATTTTGTACAACACATTGATTTGTATAGATCATATATTAGTGGAATAAAATAGATCAATATCTTTATAATTCTAGATATTAATGAACTATTTACAATAATGATCTACTTGAACAAATTCCAAATAGTTTGGATAAAAAAATTTCTGAAAATTCTCATGGTTTTGAAATGATATAAAGTCTATAATAAATGGAGTATATATAATAATAAATGAACCATAACAAATATTATTAACATTAAAATGGTTCTAAATAATGTATTTAATAAAAATAATTTTTTTATTTAGGAAAATTGATGCACGACTATGTTAGTTCAGACATAAGGTATATGAAAATATGAACCACCATATAATATATTGATGAAGCATTAAAAAGATAGGTAAGAACATAAACATAATATTCAAGCATCCTTCTACAAAAAACCTTAAGGAATTATATATGGGTCTCTTGGGAACAAAAAAAATCCTCTAAGGAAGCTAGTAAGTTTTTTAGAAAGTTCTACTTCAATATATAGTGCTCAATTTTTTATAAGAAGGTAAAACAATGAGATCACTTTTATATTTTAGGGGAGATAAACACATAGAATTACATCAAATATTTAAATAATATAAATCCACATTTCAGTAAAAGTGGAACTAAATGTCTATGAATTGATGATTAGGAAAATAAAACATCGAAATATTTTTAAAAATATATATATTCACAAATTTTTATCTTGAATTTTTACAAATTTCTCTTAGTTTAACCCTCAATTAGCCCATTTTAACCCAATCTATGATAAAATGTTTTTAGATTTCTCAATATTCTTAATGATGAAAAAATAAATTTCCCACATTAATTAATTCACAAAATATGATACAAAATATTGGTAGATTTTATAAAATTATAATATTTTATGTGGAAGTAATTCATTTTAAAATTAGTGTGAAAACTCACTGAAAACCCTTTTTAGAAAATACCATTTTAATAATAGAATTGGATTTATTTTTATTATGTCTCGTATGAAACCCATTAAGTAAATGTTAATATATATTATTGAATATATAATATATTAGTATCACTAAAATCGTTCATTAATAGTGATTTATTTATTTTATTAATAGAAGAACACATTTCTCAAGCATTAAAATACTTTTCTACAAAATAAACATTTTTACCTTTATACTGTTTTTCGTTTATAATGAATTTATTAAAAATAAATTAATATTCTACATTTGAAAAAATAATTATAAGATAATTAGTCATAAATATTTTTTTATTAAGGTCATTTAACCATGAAATAAAATATAAATAAAAAAAGTTATAAATATTTTCAAAAAAATTTCTTTGGATGAGAAATATTTCCAAGGTTATTTTGAAATTGAATTAAATAATTATATTTCCTTTAAATACAACATAATGATATTTATTTCAAAATTTATTATCATTACCCACATAATTTTTTTGTATTATATAAATAAATCTATAAAACACTTCAATTTTATTAAAGGGAAACATGACACAAAATCATGGGGATTTAAACATCCCCATAAAGAAATAGGTAATTATTTAATCTCATTAGATCTTATTTAGGGTGAATGTGTATTTATCCCAGAGTTTAATGATATTATTTCATATAATTTATCATTGATATGTGGTTATGATGTTAGGATTTATGTTGTTTTTATATTCCTATGATGTAATGATCTTATGGTATTATCTTGTAATGTTGTGATTACATGTGATTATATATTATCCTTCGTTTTTATGATATAATTATATATCTTATATGTTATGTGTATTACATCATAATCATAAATTACTCTAATTATCCCCTTATTAAATTTCATAGATCACACATTTTTTTATATGCCACCAAGGTATAATATTTTTAGTAATATAATAAAGTAACAAAGGATAACATTATTGAGTTCAAAATAACTATAATATTAGTTTTGTTTATGTTATGTAATATGTTTATAATATCCAAAAAACACCGATAATCAATATTTTTGTGTTCTATTTAATGTAATATTATGTAAAAATTCATCTGAAAAACATGAATGAGTATATGGACTATATAATCATTATCAAAGCAGGGCCAACTTATTTTCCAATTTTAGGATGGGAAAAAATTCATGAATTTTTTTTTGATATTATTGATTACAATAATAAATAAATATTTTTGGTAAAGATAAGAGAATGTGGTTTCTTATAAATTTTATCCATAAGTTGGTGAAAAAATGGACACATGATCTACCTCATATGAACCATCGATTAATAACCCAAAAAATGGTTGGTTTGGTATTTACTCGATCACCAATTAGGTCATAACAAATGGACATAACATCAATCTTGGTGTGAAAATACTTTGAGATATGCTCTAGTTAATTCAAATGAATTTTATAAACCATTATTAAGGATTGAGTTTATTTTTATAAAATAGGATTTTTTATTATATAATGAGTTTTTTTAGGGAAATTAATAGAAAATCGATTATGAGTACCGTAGATTGCGTCCTAGATATTCATGAGTTTTGGAATACATTTTATTTATATTTTATTCCCTCTAAAATTATAGTTTTTATTTCATGTAAGATTATTAATTAATTTATTCTCATACTTAGCAATCATTTTTTAATGGATGGGAATATAAAGAATTATGAAAAAACCATTATGATGGGAAATGTGATGTTAACATAAATGATATTCCTAATAGGATGGGAGGAGTCGATAATGTCATTATGTTACATCCAAAAATTACTCATGTTACTCATAATAACATGAATCATTTGGAACACCCTCCTTTTACTATTAATGAACATGTTTTAATTGATTCCTTTATATAGAAAAATCCACATACAATTAGTGGGTCATTGGATCTCGTCATTACAGAATTATTGGTTAATTAAATTGATAAGATTTTTTATTCCCTCCAATTATATATGTAAGAGTCATTCATACAATACATCTATCACTATGATAGAGAAACAGACCAGTGGTGGACCCAAATGCAGAATATGATACCCAAGGAAGACATTAGTTCCATAATGTTTGTTATATTGAAAAATATAATTTTCAATAAATATTTTCCTCGCTCACACCATCATATAATATAATGGTATTTACCAATATAGAGAAAAATTTGGAACTATTAATTGGTTCTTCTAATGAAAACAACAAAATCCATTCATGGTATGCCATTGTCTTTTTCATTGACCCCAAAAGTATGGTTAACTTCTTCTTTAGTTGACCAATCCATGTCTTTGAATAGATATGGTGATTCAATAATTTTATATCTATGGGGAAAATTATACATGTTAATTTAAATATGATATAGAGATAATAAATTCCCAATATTCTCATGATTATATAATTAATAATGTGATAATTTTGTTTAATTATAGAGGATCATTTGATAAATCACTCAAAGGTAAAGAACTCAAATGCCAACAGGATGGTTGAGTGGGAAGAATTTTATTTGTTACTAGATTGATATAACAATCTGATCATTTATGTGTGGAGAGGAGGGTCATCGTACTATTGAATTACAAAATGGATATGAATATTCCTATTAATATGATGTAATTAAAGAAGGATATTAGAAATCCTAAATATATGATCCATTTTCTCAACCATAAGGGAAAAAACAATGGAAATAAATGCTCAAATCCATGGGTTAGTGGGGATAACTTGTTGTTAGGAACACCAAGGATAAGAGAACAAAGATGAGATGATGCTGTCAAAATAGATTAGGGGGTCCATGGATACAAAGTAGTGATGGGAACAATTATTATTCATTAAAGAATATTTTTTATATTTGATCAATAATTTATTTCATGTAACCAATATTTATTATAAATATTTAAACACCGTGTCAAAATAAGTATGTTGATCTATCAATGATAACACCATGTTTTATTAAATTTTAATTTCAATTATATAACTCATAAATAGTATATCTTTTCTTTTGAATCTACCAAAAACCCTTTTTATAATATTTTTTGTATAATTATATTTCATAATAGAAATAGATATAATGTATTTATAGAGAGTCAACGTCAAAATATGTGGAAATAAAATCATCTGCACTATCCTAAGTCATCCTTTGACTTTACAAAATTTTATATAGGTGATGAATGTTATTTGGAAATATCTTCAAAATAATTAATATTGTTTCTTCTTGATAAATAATAACTATCCTAATATATTAAGATGATAGAGTGGGTCATACATGAATTAATTCTTACATAAATGTAATTTTCAAATGTATTCTCTAAATATTACTTCATTTTTCTTCTGGGACAATAATATTTTTACTTAAATGATATTATACACAGATCGCATCCCATATCATAGACTCTTTATATAACACCTCCTATTAAAATAGAATAACTGTACAAATCACATCAACTAAATCTATAGACCCACTGTATATGCCTAAGTGCCTCACCCTAGGGTCTACGAGTCCTCCTTACAAATAATATGTTTTGGGAAACGGGTCCTTATATATAAAAATATCATGATATAGAAAAAGTATACTCTAATACTAATTAATGAAAAATTGGGGGCCATTACATCATGAAATTGGGATTTTAGAAGTGATATGATAAATCAAATATATATAAGGATGATATTTACAAGACAATTTTTACATCATGGTACCGACATAATGATTCATTGTAATTTCATTTGGACTCACCAGTACTCCAAAAATATTCATGGACATAATAAATAGATTTATTAGATATTAAAATATCAATTTTTTTTATTTTAAATGATATTATCATATACTAAAATTGAATATTTTGACATTGTGGTTATATGGGAATTGTTTAAAAGAACATGATAAATGAAAATATATATGAAATTCATAGTAAATGTAATTTTTGTTTCAAGTAAGTAATATTCCTTGGGTATGTTATCACAAGTATGGGGATATATTTTGATCCTTCAAAGAAAAATTTCATTTAAGAATGGTCCAAAACCTCATCCATAATCGAGGTCCAAAGTTAATATATATTATTTAGGTATTATATGTGATTTGAGACAGAATTATAAAACTTTCTAACCCCCTAATAGAGAAAAATTATAAGTGTGTAATGTTTTTTTGACTTATGAATATGAAGTGAGATTCAAATAGTTTAATAAGAGGCTAATCACCAAAATTTAAATCACATTACACATAATTGGTAAAGACTTTATAATATACAATATTTATTCAAATTTGTTTTTGGGATTTTTACTTCTGAAAAATGATAACATAGTAGCACATACCTCAAGAATGTTAAGGTCTCATTAGATGATTCAAATAATGCTAGATCTAGAATAGGATTAAGTAATATTTTCATGTAATATCCTTTAGAGATATATCTATAGATATAAGTGTGAAATATATACAAATCAGGTGAGATTCAAGTATATATTATGATATATAGAGAATATTGTTTTCAAAAAATATGGTTATAGGTTGTGAAGGACTATTTGTAATCAATCCCCTACCATCCAGGGAAGTTATATAATGTGTTTGACTCTAAAATTAGAAATGATCCTATAAACCTATCTATGATGAAGATTAAATATTGTTTAATATTATTATACATATAAATGATTGACATGTGAATCATAATGGATGCAACCATGTCCTACATATAAACCCCTATGAATTTGTGAATTTTTTGGATTTATTTTTATCTATTGATATTTTTCTTCCCACACAGCACTAAAAATAGTTTTTTACTAATTAAAAAAATTCATTTCACACAATTCTATCATGGTGTATTTTACACACATCCTCATCATGTAAGACATTACATGTAGAAACAAGGTTAGCATACATTACATGTAAGATTGATCTTCCTCGATGGCTTCTGTAACAATCAATAGTTAGTGTTTCCTAATTATAATATATTATTAATAATAATTTTATAATTGGATATGAATTATATTTTAAGATTATTTCTATGAATATTATTATCTAAATTATGAAAATACGTGTTTTACACAAAAATAGGATGAATTCAAGGATTTAAATTATTTAAAAATGAATATAAAAACTGATTGAATGTAAGGAAAATATTATCATTTTCAAAAAGAAATTTTTAACTTGTAATTTAAATTAATAATAATTTTTAAGTGATATTAATGTAAAAAATATGTTATCTATTCAATCAAATAATTTTTATAGTTTTATCATATATTTTATTGACCTAATCTAATAAAAAGCCAAATTTTAGGAATAATAACATATTCTTTTTATAAATGAATTTTTACCTCCATTTAATGGAGAACATGTTTAAATCGATTTTTTGGACTATTGTAGATTTAAGATGTCAAAATAAACATCATATTTAGATTATATACTTAAATATTAGTATATGCTATGTTTTTGGTATTTTCTGTATGGTTTAATTTTTTAATCTATATTTAAAAATACTGGGTTTCAATTTAATAATGATTTTTCATCTAATTTATTTGTAAGGAGAAATTATATTTTTTATTGGTTTAATTGATTAGTTAGATAATTTTTTATAAATTAATCCAATTTAGGTTATTGGGATTAATGTTTCATAGAAATTGGATATTAAAACATAGGAATCTTATGGATATTTTTCATTAAAAACTCGTAGTGTGATTCAGTCCGCATGATTAATATTAAATTAATTAATACGACATCATTGACTAGAATTTTGGAAAATTTATTCTATATTTGTTTTCATTAAAATTTATAATTTATAATATGTTCAACATTGTTATGACCAAACATATTAGTGAAAGTGAATAAAAATAATTAATCAATTAAGAGAATAATAAGGGTAATAAATTAATAAACCATAATTATACGACCCAAATTGACATAGAAACAATTCCAGAACCCATTTTCTATCCATTAATCAGACATGAACCATTATATGTTGAGTTTTTTTTTGTTTTTTATGATTTTTTGGTAGAATCATAGGTACATCTACCTTATTTTTCTAAAAATCATAGTGTCCATTCTCTTCCCTATAAAAGTCCCCCACATCCACCGACTTCCTGAAACCACTCAATCCCATTAAATCTGAAAAGAATTATCAACTAATCTCCAAAAATCCCTAACATATATCTATAATAATTACCTTTAGAATAAGGGAACTCAATGAATCCTTTTGACATAAACCATTATGAGTTACCCGATTAAGAGGGAACGTCTTCTCTCAATATACATTCCATTATTTTTTTTCTACACCCCTCAACTCTAACTATTCCATTATTTTATGAAAATAATGTATAATAAATATATTATTATGTTTTTATGCTATGTTTTTACCTAAACATACACACACATATATATAATAGGTTATGAACATATTGTTTCTATGTAAGACGAACTATTGCCTCACAAAACAATGATTGTTCATTTTTCGATTTCCACCTACCATGGTGTCCATTAAGATGGAAAATATATTTATATATGTTATATTTTAAATTTTATATATTTTTAATCTTCTTTATTAATTTAAAAACCAAATATATTTTTATTCTCATTTTTTGTTAATATGATAATTTTTTTCGAGGATGTGTCAAAAACTGCCGCCTCAAAGCGTTATGATTTGTTCATACAGCATATGGATTTTATTAAGGATTTTAACGGTTAATATAATATATATATATGATATAATAAATCTAATATATCAAAGATATATATATATATATGTAGTTATTTTACTTTCATTCTATCCACACGACAATTAAACAAAAATGATGTTCATGCCTATATACGGCCTACCGTCTCCACGAGCGATGTATTCTATTTCATACTTATATATTATTTAGATTATTATAATAAAAAAATATTGTATAGAAATGATATTTATATCGTCGTTAACATTATTTAAATCATGATATAATTTATAAATACCATGTATATAACAAATTCAGACACATGCGAATAACAAAACAAATATTACCTGAAGTGAAACCTTGACATAGGATTGTTAACAAGTGGGTAATATAAGCTCACGATAAAATCATATATGGAATTATATATAATAAAATAGTTCTGTAAAATATGTATAATAACTTTATATTTATTATAATGGTGGTTTGAACGTGTACAATGAAAGTAAAGACACAACGTAATGTTATTTCATCTCACTTTGTTTTCTGTGATAGAAGTGCATTATTCACCACACATTCCTTCTAGTTGGTGTGTATACTATCTAGGGATGAATTAAAAGATTATTATAATTAAATTTATTGGTATTTACATATCCACTCTAGTCCATTATTTCATGGGTTTTATCTTTCAAAAGTACAGAATTACTAATATAGATTTGTCTTAATTTTCATTTTTGAGACTCATGTTTTGTTATTATTAATCTAGGATTATATATATACATTTTTTAATTTGTATCATGAGTCAAATAAGATTAATTATATTTTTTGATTCATGTAATTTCATTTTAATACTTGGATATTATGATTCTAACATACCATGAGATAGGATTTTATTTGAAACAATCTCACCACTTTTCAAGAATGTTAATGATTAAGCTTAATTATGGAAATATTATGATATGTCTCTCTTGAAAACTCTTGAAATTAACTATCCTATGATTATTCAATATATATCAATATATTATTAAAATTTTTACTAGTATTTGTTACATAAAATAAGTTAGAAAAATATATATTAAAATTAGAAAGGATTTATCTCTTCGGTCGGAAGTCTGATTTATTTCAAAAAACATGTTAAAAAAATGTTTTCAAAAATGTTTTCAAATGATCCTTGAAGACCATTTTCATTAGAAAATTATTTTAAGAATATTTTATGGATTTTTAATATATTATTTTATAATTTTTCAAATATATTTTCAATGAAAAATGTTGACACGTTTTTTTTCAGTATTCATTTATATTTCTTCAAGGAAAATGGTTTTCAAAAAGTTTTTCAATCATTATTTTCCTGTTTTATTTGGATTTTAAATTTAATTGTTTTAAAAAAATCAAGATTTATTAATTATTTTTTGAAGAATTTTGAAATTAACTGTTTTCAAAACATTTCTAGAAATTATTTATATTTTTTCAATTATTTTCTGCAAAATTGTTTTCAAAACATTTTCAAGATTATATTATATGATTTCATGGAAAATGATATTAAAAAGGATTAATTTTTTAAAATGTAATTTTTTTAAAATGAATGGATATATCCTTCAAGAATTTTTTTAAAAATTAATTTAAAATTATGTTGCATCTAAGATGAAATATAATGACGTTACTCAATAATTTCATGGAAATTATCTAAAGGGTCCATTCATATTCTTTCTATGAATGGTTTATGATTTGATATCATGATTTACATGAATCTCATTTCTCCTCCACAAGTTATATTCTTTTGTTTACTTATAATTTTCAATGATTATACTTTCGTGATGTGATTATGAAACCTATCTATTTTTTATGTTTTGGATTTGATAAAATTTTAGGGTCATACATTTCATTTATTGGGCATTTATTTTATTTTTATAGAAAATATGTGTTTTCTGGTTCCTGATATGAAGAATGTTTGATTTTCTATCACATGAATGAATGATGTTATGATGACATGGGGGGAAGAACATCTCCCTCAAATGAATTTGGTAATGATAAATATTTTATGAGATCATAGGGTACATGGGAGGCTACCCCATGCAAGAAAAAAAAATGTCCCATGGGCGGACATTCCTACCCCAAAACAAGAAGGCATATGGGAGTAAATTCTACTCCTGAAACAAGAGGGTATAGAGGAAGAAATCCCATCCTCGAAACAAGAGGGTATACATGAGTACATCCCATGTTTGTAACAAAAGGGTACTTGGGAGGACATCCTAATTATCATGACCCAACCCAACGGGGCTCGAGCTGTGACTCCCCAAGCCTTCCTCCAATAGGCTAGGGGTTGGCGACCAGGGTTGAGTAGGCTATCACACTCATGGGAGGCATTATCATAAGTTACCTATACAAACACACCCACATACACATCCATGAAATAGTGAATAGATATATAAAACTAAAAATAAAATGCATTCATACAACTATCCCAATCCAGAGATCAACAGCAGTACAAAAATTGCAAAATAGGGACCACCAAAAGAAAACTTCAAAGGCATCCAACCTGCCCAGAATGAGGGGTACACTGCCAAAAGCACCACCAGAATGCTCCTCGGCACAACTCCGGTAAGACTCCACGGTCAGTCCCGCTCACTCAGCTCCGCCTGCTCTTGGTCCTCCTTGAACTCCGTCGAAAGGCTTGTGGTCTGCACAAGACACAAACATGTTTGGGAAAAGCTTGTACAGGGGTGAGTATAACAATACTCAGTAGGATACTAAAAAACCTAAAACAAAATAGAGCAACTAAAATGCAACAATCCACTCATCCCTGCCTGAGGGAACCCACCCGAGAGAGAAACTACATCTCGTGACCATCCTCGTCTAAACACAACTAGTCAGCTTAGTCCAGACGTATGCCCATACATACACCATGACCATCCAATAACGTATACACGCAAACATATATCTCAAACATCTGCCCTGCTATACACCCATACATATACAATGAACATCTTCTCAGATATACGATCTTACATATACCAAAAAAATCTAGATATACTTAACTCACGCACCAAGCCTCATGAGGTACTGACCTCATCAAAAGAAATGGTTCACAACTAGGAGAGAACACTCCATGATCACTGTCATCCCAGGTATCACTTGTCCAAGAGATACACAGCATCGAGTCCCACACAAACATCTCAGACGCTCACCCGAGAGATTACACTCGTCAGATATCATCGATGAGGAAACCTCACTGAAACAACATGAACACAAAACTTCTTGGATAGGTGATCACTCTTGGGGTCCTCTAGAATATTCTAGAATACACATAGGTATACGAAGATCTCACATATAGGGGATCACTCCCATGGTACACTGGGGGATACCACAACCTGATCTGTCCTTCATAGATCTCACAGATAGGGGATCACTCCCAGGATCCGTTGGGGGATACCACAACCCGATCTGGGGCTCGACAAAAACACATCACTCAGATAGAGAATCGTCACCCATGTCACGACGATCATGATTATACTAAAACCTTATCTGGTACATCTTATGCGGTAGTGGATCGAACTAACGATGTTACAACCCTATAAAAACCACGTGCTGAGTAGGGGTAATATCACCAAGGATATTGCAACCCTACTATAAATCTCATGTTGAGTAGGGGATCATATACCGGATGACACCCCAACTCTATTGAGCATGGAACACTACATAAGGGATCATATTCTTGATAATTTCACAAATCCTACGGGGTTAACCTGCTATATAGGGGATCGCCGCCCCTGGATATGAAGTCATCGCGGTTCCAAGAACCCAATCTAGGGAAATGATTCTAGAGGATCCCACTAGAGGTATGCCAATACTCTAACAGATAAAACATCCCATTGATATGATCAATAACCAATAGTAAGGTTGTGATGCAATGTGAACCCTCATTGAAACGAACCAAGGGAGTACCCTCAACCACCATTAGTCCAAACATCGCTAACCCGAGCGTCCCGCCACAATGCCACACCACACAACTCCAAGGCCGATACTGAGGCCACCATTGCGATCCATGTGAAAAAACACACAGGATAGGCTTCTTACTCGCCCAAAATGGAAATTCGGTGGAAGAGGCACTATTCACCGTAGCTAGCCCATGTGGGCTCACAGTACTATCCTGAAACTCATCAAGCAGATCATACCATTGCGATCTCCTAGGGAAAAAACACGGGATCGACTACTCGATCTTCCCAAACAAACACCCCGTAAAAAAGGTAATATTAACTAAAGCCAGTCCAGGTGGGGCCCACCCCACGCTCTCAAAACTCATCAAGCAGATCACACCATTGTGATCCCATCAGAAAAACACGCGAGATTGACTTGTCATTCGTCAAAAACGGATACCCGGTGGAAATGTTGTGTTTCTCCGAAAATGCCAAAACCTGGACTCGTGGGGCCCACATCCTGTTATCGGTCAGAACACATGGAAATCTTCATGAAAAGTCATCTGTACCATCAGGGTCTCAACGCCACTAATGGTACGTCAATCAGACACTCCGGGTAGAAGATACAACGGCTTGAAGACGAATAATAATAAAATATTATTTTCTTACTCGATGTTTCAAGTTCTTGGGTCTCGATCCCAAAACATTAAACTCCCAAATCCAACTCAAAGGGTTTTATTTATCTACAGGGTCGCGTTGCCGCACACAACATGCGATTCTTGACCTCTAGGGAACAAATTATGGGGGTTTTAAAAACTCTCATGTATATGTAGAGGGCCGGAGAGATCTGAACCGGCCCGCCCCCGCCAACCAGGCCATCGCTGCCACCGGCTGCATAGGCTGGAAGACCGCGCCGCCGCGCTGGTGTTGTGCCGGTGGACCTTTCGTAGGCCGCCCTGGGTACCCCAGTGGTCCAAACGTGCTTCTGAAGGCATCTGCGCGCCCCTCGGGACGGGATCTACTCGCCATCAGGCTCAAAATAGAGAAAACCCAAAAAAATAAGGATCTAGGATTTTAAAACTCAAAACTCCTACCTTTTGGCGGATTATCGATGCTTCGGGCACATAACGATGCCCGCAACGCCCTGATGCTCGATCCACGGATGATCAGCGCTGAAAACGGATGTCTGTTGCTCGATTTCGCAATGAACGGAGGAAGGGGGAGGTGGTTCTGCAGCTACGCACCCAGGACGAAGAGGGGAGATCTTGATTGACTTCACCCCATTTAATTATTTAATTAAATTAACACTCTCGACCAGACCTCCATGTGCTAAGGAGATTAGGTTGCCCCTATGGTAAACGCGCCATTTAGAACGCGACGGTGGACTCGAATTCTCGATCTAAGACTCCGTTCAGAAGTTATTCAAGTAGATTATCATAACTATATTTTATCATCTATTTATGAAAACGCCCCTGATGGCTTTTCTCACAGCAGGCAGGTGCCCGCAATGTTTACACCCCGCCTAGGGTAAACGACAGTCTCTAGAGGCAACTCTATCCTCAGATTCCAGTTGTGAGCCACATTTTATGAGATAACTCACCCCCGCAACGTGCATAGTATAAAAAACATAAAATTTTTATTAAATTTATTCCGGGCTCACCGGGCCCTGGAATCACATGTTGTCTTCGTGCCTAACTCTGGAAATATTTATAGAAATATTCCAATGTCTGACAGGGCCAAAACCCAAGTCACAACATCCTCCCCACCATAGATCTTTTGGTCCCCAAAAATCCATAAGCATAAGGAAAGGAACTGGACTATCAACCGGGTCTCCCATGCCAGCATGTTTGCCAAAAAACAACCCTTACTGAACACATAAGTCAGAGGGACTAATCCAATACACCTCAATACAATCCGCTTGGGGCGGCACTGACTCGCCTGCACGGTTTTGATCACGTCACAAAAATGCATCTCGGTGGGGGGAAGGATCCCTCTTCCTCACACATTCAAAGCACGCCGAAAACACCCACATAGGGTCTGGCCTACACCTTAAACAAAACCCAAGCAAGCAATAGAAAGGGAAGAGTACTGCTATTTTTTTTTCAAACTACTTTATAAAGTAGAAAGAACACAGGGAATACCTCTATCCATCCGCGGAGCCTCTGGGTAAAAAGCCTCTAGGGTATGCAACTGTCCTTTCCCACACCCTCCAGCTTCTTGAGCTCGGCATGGACCACCTCATGGTGGTGGTGGTGGCACCTGATACCACCTACCACCTCCCACAGCTGCACCCACTCTGTTTCCTAGTATGCCTCCCTGTGGACCACCAAACTTGAGACGCTACCTCTGCCAAGATGGTCTATCGTCCGGCTCCCTCTTAGGAGCATGACGGGGCGGAAAATCTTTAGCAAGATGTCCCCAACCTTCGCAAGCACAACACCGCCTCTCCTGTGGTAGATCAAAATGAGAATGTGATCCCTGTGAGTCCTGAAACATAGATCATTCATCCTGGGGTCGCCTCCTGAAACGTCAGCCACACCCAGATCCAAGCGTCTGCCACCGGCTACCAGCTGCTGATGTCCCAACTGCCACATGACCAGAACTAACAGGCTGAATCGGGTCATCTAGAAATCTCTCCACCACCAAGGCTCTCCCCAGCACTCCAACATGGGTGGGAAGACACAAGGAAACCACACCTTCCCGGATGTCTCTACGTAGGCCCTGCTCGAAGGTCCGAGCCATAAATAACGGGTCTCAAACCATGTACATGGAGTAGCACGATAGGTCTGTAAACCTCTCTGAATACTTCGACACAATCATTCCTTCCTACCGAAGCTACAGAATAATCTGAATCTACAATGACGTCAGTGTCACAAGATAGAAATCTTCCCTGTAAATCCGCTAAAACTAAACCCATTGGAGCATCTCCTCATTGTGGGACTTCGTTACCAAACTCCACCATCACCCAGCTGAACCATGCCGAAACCTCGTCACTAGAACCACCATCTGATCAGGAGGTGTCTTCACCAGGTGGAAAACTTGGGTGACTGCCTCAAGCCAGTCATCAGCTGCCTGGGGATCTGGATCACCCCGGAACCTCCGAGGTTACTGTACCTAGAACTCGTGCAGTGCACTCTGCCTACGCGCAACCTCATTCTGCCTGACTGGAACAACCAACTGCTTGAAAGGTGGTGGCCCCTTAGGCAAACCACCTATAGGTCCATCCTCAAAACCTGCACCCTTCAACAAGGCCTCTACTCAGGGCGGATTTTCAGCCCAACCATGTTGTGGAACCCCTGCTGTCGGTCGTTGTGGAGTTATTCTGAAATACAATCAAGATGTACAAAGTTGAAATATTATATCTAGAGAACTGACTCTAGAAGGACAAGGAAGAATCCAAAACCCAGTAATATTTGATTTATGTGACATTATTTCCCTACGACTAGTTTACGAATGTCCTGGGTTGAAAGGCAGGTCATCAGAGTCTTAGTGTATGGATACGTCGGTAGTCACACCAACATTGGGGTCCCTAGCCTGAAATCCGAACTCGAAACATCATAACATTGCCACAATACGACCCAAAACAGGCTCACAACTAAACCAACCATGCTCATATATCCAAAAGGCGGAACCTCCTCTAATACCACTTGGTCAAAACGTAGCCCAACAGGGCTCGAACCATGAATCCCCAAGCCCACCTTAAATAGGTTAGGGGCTGGAGACCAACGCCGAGTAGGCGATCACACACATGGGAGGCATTAGCCTAAAGAACCAGAACACACACCCCACATACACCTCCATGCAATAGTGCAAGGATATATAAAACTAAAAAGAATAATCATTCATACAACAATACCAAACTAGAGTGCAACAACAGTATAAAAATTGCAAAACAGGGACCACCAAAGAAAACTACAAAGGCATATTCCCATACATACACCGTGAACATCTGCTCATGCTTACACCGAAACATATATCTGAAACATCTGCACAGGTATATTTCCATACATATACTATAAACATTCACTCATATATACACTGTTATGTATACCTAAAAAAATCTAGATATACTCAGCTCACGCACAAAGCCACATGAGGTACAAACCTCATCACCCAAAATGGTTCACAACCAGGAAAGCACACTCCACGATCACTATCATCACAGATGACCCTCGTCCGAGAGATACACTCCATCGGGTCCCACACAAACATCTTAGATGCTCACCCGAGAGATCATTCTCATCGGATATCATCACTGAGGAAACCACACTGAAACAACATAAACACCAAACTTTTCAGATAGGGGATCGCTCCTATGGTCTTCTAGGGGATACCAGAACCCACACTAGTATACAAAGATCTGACTGATAGGGGATCACTCACAGGGTCCACTAGGGGATACCACAACTCAATATGGCATTCGTAGATCTCACATATAGGGGATCACTCCCAAAATTCACTAGGGGATACCACAACCCGATCATGCACTCATCATAAACACGTCACTCAGATAGAGGACAATCACCCATGTCATGATGGTCATGATGATACTGAAACCCTATCTGGTACATCTTGAGATGTAGGGGATCGAAATGACGATGCAACAACCCTACAAAAACCAAATGCTGAGTAGGGGATCGTATAACCAATGATACCGCAACCCTACTATTATCCCCATGCTGAGTAGGGGATCGTATACCCAACAAGGCCACAACCCTACTGAGCATGGTCCACTTTGTATGGGGTCATATTCCTAATGATGCCACAAACCCTATGGGGTTAACCTGCTAGATAGGGGATCAACACTCGTGGATAAGTAGTCACAGTGATACCAAAAACCTGATCTAGGGAAACAATGCTAGAGGATTTTTCTCCGGGCCCACTGGAGGGATTCCACACCTCTAACAGATAAAATGTCCCATAAAGTGGATCAAAAACCTATACTAAGGTTGTGAGGCCGCATGAACCCTCGTATAAATGAACAAAGGGAGTACCCTCAACCCCTACTGGTCCAAATTTTGCTAACCCGAGCGACCCTCCACAACGCCACACCCCTCACGTTCAAGGCTGATACCGAGGCCAGTATCACAATCCACACGGAAAACACGCTGGATAGGATGTTTACTCACTCGTAATGGACAACTGGTGGAAGATGAACTATTCACCGTAGCTAGCCCACGTGGGGCACACACTATGATCATGAAACTCATCAAGTGGATCATACCACTACGATCCCCTCATAAAAACACATGGGATCGACTACTCGATCGTCCCAAATGGCCACCCGGTGAAAATGTACTATTCACCCAAGCTAGCTCGATTGGGGCCCACACCATGCTCCCAAAACTCATCATGAAGATTTCACCGCTGTGATTCCCTTGAAAAACACATGGGATCGTCTACTCGTTCGTCCAAAATGGACACCCAGTGCAAAAGGTTTGCTTCTCTAAAAACGCCAAAACCCATCCTCATGGGGCCCACAACATGTTCTCAATCAGAGAACCTGAAAACCATCATGAAAATTTCACCGTTCCATCAGGGTCTCAATTCCACTGATTTCATGTCAATCAGATGCTCCGGGTAGAAGATACAATGGCCTGAAGTCGAATAATAAAAAAATATTATTATTTTATTTAACGTTTATAGTTCTCAAGCCCTGATCCTGAAACTTTATATACCCCAAACCACCTCAACTGGTCCGTATTGTCTTCTGGTTCACATCACCACAGAAGGCACACGATTCCAACCTCCAGGGTGTAAATTACATGGGTTTTAAAAACCCATGTGTACAAGCAGAGTGATAGACCGGCCTGAACCGGTCAGTCTGGTCGGCCGGCGGACTTTCTCAGGCCCATTAGGGGCACCCCGGGGGGTCCAAACGTGCTTCCAAAGGCATCTGTATGCCCCCCATGACCGGATATACTCACCTGCTAGCTCAAAACGGAGAAAACCCAAACAAATCGGGATCTGGGATTTTAAAACTCTAAACACCTGCCGGTTGGTGGATCGCCGAAGCTTCTGGTGCAGAATGACACCCGCGAGGTCCTCAAGCTCAATCTGCTGATGATCAGCACTGAAAGAGGACGTATTTTGTTATATTTGGTGATGAACAGTTTTAGATGGAGGGGGTTCCACCACTACACACCGGGGAAGAAGAGGGGGGGATCGTGATGGATTTCCCCCATTTAATTAACTAATTAAATTAACACTTTGAACCAGAACACCCGACACGAAAGATATTAGGTCGCCCCGAGGTTAAAAACGCCATTCTGAACACAACTACAGACTCATATTTTCGATCTGAGACTTCTTTCTGATGTTATTCGAGCCAACGCTCAAAAATAAACTTTTCCATCTATTTACGAAAATTTCCCTGGTGGCTTTTCTCACAGTAGGCTCGAGCCCGCAATGTTTAAACCCCTCCTAGGGTAAACGACATGCTCCAGACGCAACTGTTCTCTCAAATTCTCATTTAGAGCTAAATTTAGAATACAACACACCCCTGCCACATTCATGGTATAAAAAAATTAATATTTTTATAAAAAAAATTCAGGCACACCGGGCCTCGGAATCCAACGTCGTCTTCACGCATAGCTTTGGAAGTATTCCTAGGAATATTCGAATGTCTGATAGGGATAAAACCCAAGTCTCTACACTAATCCCAAAATAAGAGGCTATAAGGGAGGAAATGATTTTCCAGAAACAAGAGGGAACATAGAAGAGAATACCATGATTGAAGCAGATGCACGATTGACTTACCCAAGGCTAACATGTTACAAAGCCTTTGGTAGGAATCATTAACTCGGTATTTGTATATGTTTTTTCAACAATTCCATGTTCTATTTTTATGTTATGCATTCATTGATTATGTTTTTAATTTACTTATGGTTCATTTCCTATGATCTTCCAATATCTATTATGCTTTCTTATATGTAGGTTTTGATCATAAAATTTTATGCTCATGTTCCACACCCTTTTCATCATGTCATTATTTCGCATTTCATTTATTTTCGCATAATTGGAATATGATCTCACCCCTTTCTTATGATTCTTATCCCCGGGTAATGAATAATGTTTTGATCATCATGTAAACATGGTAGATATCATTACATCAGATGTTGAAGATTTTCCACCATGATAGAATATTTTGTTTCCATGTTTCGAAAGACACTAATCAATGATGGTCCTAGGTCATGTATTTTTGTAATGTAGAGAATATTCATCCTAAATTATTTAAAATCGATGTATTTATATCCTAGGGATCTATATTTGGTATAGTAGTAAATATTTAGTCAGCCTTGGGAATCCAGGTTGAGAAAACATTAGTTAAATAACTATTTATATTTCTTATGTCTATAGATGTCTCTATGGATATGAATAAGGATGAGTTAACGTATTGGAAAATGTCCATTAATTTTGGTGAAGGATATATTGGGAGGTTTCCAAAAAATACATCAATGTATGGATACTACAGGTGGATGTGGGTCAAGAATTGATGTACTTATGGGTAAGAACTCAAACACGATGTTTCTGGCGTGACTTAGGGTAATCTGGTATATGACAATGAACATTTATGCACACCAGCTTTGAGACACTCGTGAGATATGCTTTTGAAATTCAGAAACTCTTCATGAACCATTAAGCTGGATTTAAATATATGTTGGAAATAAATAACCTAGGATGATCTTAGGGTTTCATATATTAAAGAAGGTGACACGAGTTATAAATCTTATAATTATTTATATTCATGACTAAATGGTTTAGTCTTATGATAAGTAATGATCACATAATTATTCTAGTTTTAGTTACTGAAGGGAATCATAATGGAGTGGATTAATGTTAAATGTGATGAAATTTTTTTGAAGATAAGTAATATGGGATGACCACTAGAGTGATATATGTTGTGATCATGCCTAATCAGTTTTCATAGATACTGATTAATAATGATTACCTTGACCAACTCTCAGGTTCACTAAGGAAGAAATAGAAGGTCTTCTCTCAGACGTTTGGAAATGAAGACCATGGAGTAAAGATGATTCCAATTTCTTTGTCAAAAATATTTTTAATTAATCGCCTATGTAAATGACATAGAGGAACAAAAAGAAGTTTTGGCTATGATAAATGACATAAATAATGTTACTATAGGGGAAACTAAGTGTTTATTTAATGAAATGGATTAGAATATTGGCCTCCCTATGTTCCTATCAAAGGTAAAATATTTTATGTGTAGAGTAAATGGACTTTAGTCATCCCAATTTCAAAAGAGGAATGTTCTTGAAGTGAATCAGAATGCTCGTACAAGTGATGGTTTTTTGCTAATATTGAAAAGACCACAAAAAACATGTGAATGTTATGTGATGTTATTCAAGTATTGTATACATTAAACATAAAAAGCATGATTGTATTGATTTTTTTAAAATTAATACATTATTCATATTTTATATTATCGAAAATATGTTTTATATAATATGTTGGCAATTCTTAAGTAATAGTATTAGAATAAGGTTGGATTAATGATGTTTTTATTTTTTGGAATTCAATGATGATATAAAATGAATCATGAAATATTTATGTATTGTCAGTATAATTATTCATTAAGGATTAAAAAGGTTATTTTTAATGGTGATTAAGGATTAGAAATATAATATTTTATTAAGGGATATTAACCCTTAATGTGATCAATATGATGATAAAATTGATTTTTTTTGGATAAAGAGATTATCATTTTGGAAAATATAAATGTGATAGCACTGATTATCAAGGAAATTATTGTTCAAAATAGGGTTTATGTCATCATGTATTATGTTTAACACATATTGGGTTTGAAAAATATATCATGTAATCATTGTAATAAGGAATCTTGCATGTTTTCCAAAAGGGTCAAGGGAAATTAAGGTTATTACCATGTTTCAAGAGAATATATTATGAGGCTATTCACATATTTGGAATGTAGAAATCAAGAAATACTTTGTGATATAAATGGTACTAAAAGTTAATATGATTTAATGATTATCTTTATAATGTTTTTGACTTCCATCTTTGAGAAGTTTTATAAGCTTAACCATTTGTGAAAAGTTTATGTCAAACTTCAGAGGAATTATTTATGCATTCGGTTTGTTTTGAAAACCATAGATAAAAGACTATTCAGTGATTAAACCCTTTTTAATGATGTCCATAATATATATTTTTAAAATTATATTATCATTGTTTTTTAAAATGAAATCATGTTTGTTGGGTGACAACCAGTCTTGTTCAGAGAGGTCACAGGTCTTGAACCCATGGCTAAAGGATGATAAGGGTTTCATGCCTACCAATGGCCTATGCGATATCCTAGTTAATTTATAATTAATTTTTATGAATAAATACTATTGATGAGTTAGTAGTGTTACTATTAAATTTTAAATATTAATTCATATTTATTTTTACAAGACAAATAGGTATAATTTTCATTCTTTAATGAGAATTAAGATACGTTAGAAGTGTATTTTATTTCGTTGTACATCAATTTTAATTATCAGAAATTAATTCATTTAGGTAATGGATGTAATAAAAATTAATCAATGTAAAACCAAATAATTAATTTTTTTATAGAAAAATATCAATAATTACTCCGCATTCTAAAAGTGATAAGAAAATAATTGTGTCCTTATACATTAAGTATTGTTGTATCAATGGATTTTGAGATCATCATAGAACTATGACTATGAGGTCCAAAAAATTTATTTTATCTTTCAATTTTTTGTTATTGATGGACTCAATCAATACATATAAATAATCACTCTTTTCCTCCATGTCAAATCATCACTCCCAGACTATTTACTTTTATATGGAAACCACTTTATATATTACTTTGGGAAACCATTAAGGTTCAAATATTCCATATTTAATGACTTTTTATTAGTCATTTTAATGATATGTGTTTTTAGGAATAAAACATAACAGAATTAAACCATTCATAACCCAAATGAATTTTTTGGGTGAAATTTATTTTGAGGGGGTAGAATGTAACACCTTGAGATTTTGTAATTTTTATTCAAACTAATTTAATATTTTGATATTTTTCATTCCACACAACAGTAAAAATAGTTTTTCACTAATTCAAACAATAATTTAACACAAAACAAGATTGTATTATGTTACATGAAACCCCATTTTTGTGTACGATACACGTAACAAAAGGGATAGCGTACATTACATGCAATATTGACATTCCTCGATGGCTTGTTTCGCACACAAGACTGACTGTTACTCAACCATAATATATGATTAAAAATATTATGATTATAGGATGTTAAATAAGTAATAATTTTTTGGATATGAATAATATTAACTAAAAAAATGAAAAAATGTGTTTTACACAAAAATAGGATGAATTATTAGGGAACGAATTAATTATAAATGAATATGAAAACTAATTAAATTTAAATGGAAATATTATAATAGTCAAAAAACTATTGTAACCTAGTAAATTAAATTATTTACAATTTATAGGATATATTAATGTAAATAATATGTTATATATTCAATAAAATATTTTTTATATTCATCCAATAGATTCAATAGACATATGATATGAATAAACCAAACTTAATGCATAAAAACCATTTTTTGTAAAGGTAGTTTTACCACCTTTTAATGGATAACCCATTTTCAATCAAATTATTGGGAATTTATTGAAGTAATATTTTTAAATAAAAGTAATTTTTTATGAAATACATAAAAATTATTTTAGGATAAATTTTTGGCATTTTTATAAGGTTTCGTTTATTAATGAATACTTAAAAATACAGGATTTTAAATAAACACTAATTTCTCATATAATTTGTTAATAGGCATAAATTTTATTATTAATTTTTTTTAATTTAATATTTAGATTATTTTTCGTCAGTTAATCCCATTTATTTAATTAGGATTAATTACAAATTGAAATTGGATAAAAAACATACAAATCTTTTGGACATTTTTATGTTAAAAACATTAGTGTTGTCTGTCATTGGGATTAATTTCAAATTAGTTTCTACCAAGCATATTTTTATAATTTGTAAAAAATTATTCCTTATTTGGAATTAGAGTAATTTATAATTTTAAAAAGATAATTTTTTTTCTGAAAATAGTATTAGTGAAAGTGGTTAAAATTAATTACATCGGTTAAGAGAAAAATAATGTTAATAAAGAACTAAACCATAAATATAAGACCCAAAACGCCCTATACACTTTTTCAAACCCCATTTTATGTCCATTAATCGCCCATGAACCTTAAAATTTTAATTTGGCTATTTTATATGACTTTTTTAGGTAAAAACGTGGGTACACTATTGTTTTTTTTCTAAATTGACAAGTGTGTCCTTTTCCTTCCCAATAAAAGGTCACCACCTATACCGACATCCTCACACCTTTCCAGACCCTTGGATAGAAAATACTCTACTCATATAATCTCTTAAATTTACTCCCCTCATACTATAATGCATCCCTTGGGATTAAAGAAAATCAAGGAAACGATTTGGTATAAACCAAAAGTAGTTTCCCGATGTAGAAGTAATGGCTTCTCTCAAGCTCTATTACTTTTTCTTCCTTCTCCATACAGTCTACTCTCTTTAATAAATTATTGTATGAATAATCCAAAATAAAAAACATACTATTTTGTTTTTATTCTAAGGGTTCAACCTACTCTTACAAAAACCTCCATCGAATGGGTTACGATCGTATTGTTTCTCTGTACGCTGAACTACTTACTCATGAAATGATGATAAGTCATTTTTCCATTACCACCTAGCATGGGGTCCAATATGATGGAAATATATATTTATATATTTCACTTATTAAATTTAATATTTATTTATTCTTCATTATTCCTTTTCAAAAATCATATATTATTTCTTTACATTTTTTGTTAATATGATAATTTTGTTTGAGGAAGTGTGGACTACCACCCCCTCGAAGAGATATTATTCATTCATACATCACATAGATTTTTATTAAGAATTGTTTTATTTTATATGTATTATATATATGATATAATAAATATAATTTATTAAATATATATATATATATACATATGCTTTTTTACATTCATTCTATCAATGCAAAAATGAAAAAAAATTGCATTCATGCGTACTTTTAGCCTACCATCACCATGAATGGTGTATTCAGTTTCATACTTATATATTTTATATATTATTATAATACACATATAATGTAAATAAAAAGATATTTATAGCATTGTTTACAATGTTGAAACTATTATATAAAGTACAAATACCAAAGATATATCAAATGATGACAAATGGGAATAATAATGCAAATTTAATCCATAGTGAAACCTTCACATAGGATTGTTAACATGTAGGTAATATAGGGTCATAATAAAACCATATGTGGTAATACATATAATAATATGGTTCTATAAAATATTTATAATAAATTTATATTTATTATATCTGTTTTTTAATGTATGCGATGAGAGTCAACACACAAGGTAAGGGGATTTCATCTCACTTTTTATTTTTGTGAGATACATGATTTATTCAACACCCATTCCTTTTTTGTGTTGTGTATACATTACATGGATATAATAAAATATTATCTTAATTATGGTTATTTGTATTTAAATAAACTTTATATTAACTTTATTTTATGCGGTTTATGTTTTTAATGTTACCATATTGGTAGAATAGTTTTGTCTCAATTTTACTTTTTGGGAGTCAGGTTTTGTTATTTTTTTGAGGTGTATATAAATCCATTTTACATGTTATATCATGAATATATTATTAATTATATTTTCAGAATCATGTAATTTCACTTTCTTAAATGGATAGTATGATCCCAAGTCTCCATGTGTTATGATTTTATTGAAACAATCTCATCTCTTTTCGTGATTACTAATGATTATGCTTCCTTGATGAAATCTTACGATCCATCTCTCAATAAAACTCACGAGTTTCAATATATTATGTTATTTGAAATATATAACTTTATATGTACCAATTTCCCACTCATTTGTACTTAAGATTAGTAAGAAAATGTTTTTAGGAAAATTTAACAGTATTTCTCTCTTCGGCCAGAAATCTATTTTATTTCAAAAATCATTCCTTAAAAATTATTTTAACATATTCATTCAACTAATCCCTGAAGTCAAAATTCATTAATACATGATTTTGAAAATTTTTTATGGTTTTTAAAGATTCTATAATATTTTTTCAAATAAATTTTCATAGAAAAACGTTTTTATATTATTTTCAATATTTTTTTATAAATTTTCCAGTAGAATGGTTTTCAAAAGGTCATTGAATCATTATTTATATGTTTTGAAATCAATTTAAAAGTAATTGGTTTTGAAAAAAAATTCAGTCATTATTTATATGTTTTCAAATAATTTTAAATGTAATGGTTCTATAAACATATTTAAGAAATATTTATATGTTTTCAATGTATATTCAAGGAAATGGATTTCAAAACACTATCATTCTTCATTAATAATATATAAATAAAAAGAGGTTTCACAAGTGTTAATGTTTTTAAAAATAATTTTTCAAGATTAAATTATATTTTCATGAAGGAATGTTTTCAAAACATTTTTCAGAATTATTTTTTATCTATGATGATGTCTGTTGACGTTGCTTATACATTTCTGGGAAATGATCTAATGCGTCCATTCATATTATTTCTATGAGTGGTTTATAATTTGATTTCATAATGTATATGAAAGTAATTTATCTTCCACTAGTTATATTATTTTTAATCCTTCTTCCTTTCACGGGTTATACTATAATGAATTAATTAAAAAACCTATCTATTTTCAAAGTTTGTGATTTGATGAAATGATAATGATACAAATATAATTTCCTTGATTATGATTTGATGTATATAAATCCTATGTTTTTTTATTGGTCATTAAATTATGAATGTTTTATTTTTTTGGAACATGAATGAATGATATTATAATGAGACGAATGTGATTTATATCTTCATATAATTAATTGAGTAATAAAAAATGTTTTACGGTCTAAAAGGGTGGATGAGAGGAAACCCCAATCCCGGAACAAGAGGGTACACAAGAGGACATCCCATGCACGAAACAAGAGGGTATACAGGAGTACATCCAAATCATGAAACAATACGATACACAGGAGGACATCCCAACCCCAAAACAAGAAGTTATATGAGAGTACATCCCATAAAAAATGCAAGAGTGTACATGGGAGGACATCCCAAGCAAGAAACAAGATAGTATGGGAGGAAATCACAAACCGAAAATAAGAGGACATTTTGGAGGGCATCCCTTGTCTAAAGTAGTTACATGGGTGATTAACCAAATCCTAACATGTTACGAAGGACTTGGTACTCTACATTTACATAGGGTTTTTATGGGTGTTTTCCCAAATTCCATGTTTTATTACTATGTTATGCATTTATGCATTTATGGATTAATTTCTTAATTTTTTTATCCCTCATGTCTTATGAACTACCAATCATTATTACGATCTCTGATATGAAATCTACGATTGTCTAATGTTTTTATTAAGTATCTTACGCTTTGGATCATGTTATTTATACTCATTCAAATTATTTACATATAATAAGAAATTGAGTTAACCCTATTCTTTTATTTCTACTCCCCTAGTTATGAATAATGATTTTTAGGATGAAGAAATAATTGTGGGGATATTTACGTGAGATGTTGAAGATCATGCACATGGATTGATGATTTTGTTTCCATGTTTCCAAAGTCAGTCAAATATTCTGTTCCTCGTGATTGTGTTTTGTTAAATTATTGAATATTCCTCTAAAATGTTATAATATCCATTTATTTAAAGCATTGGTTTATATATAACATTTCTAAAATGATTTTTCAACAATACATAAAAGGTATGATCAAGTGTGCTTAAAGAAATTACATAAAGATAAAAAAGATAGTGTAATCTATAAGAAAATAGAAATACTACTTAGTTAAACTTGTATAAGGATTGGGATGTTATATTTTGGAAGTGACTTTTTAAAGTAACATATCATAGGATATAGATGTTACTATTGAAATATTCTTATAGTTCAATATTCTCTATTCACCATTAGTGAACAGATATGTATAAATATATCCTATAGATCTTTTTGTTGGAAAATATGAGGATTGATGTTTTGGAATAAGAATCAATGTTATTTGTATTCCAATAAGTTAAAGAAGAATGAAAAATTTTCAATGGGGTGATCGAACCATTACCCATACCAAGATTTTACTGGTGGCACATCACCATGGATTTTAGCATGGGTATTCTAAACACATTTAATGGATATTACCCCCACATGGTTTTAAGTTGACCATCCAAAAAAACATCTCAATTAATCTCTATTTCATTGGAATTCATACATGATCATATTTAAAATATATATATCAGAGAAGTTGTGTGTTCTTACAGAACAAAAGTGTAACTTTTATCTTATCATGACTTAGGTTTCCCCTCAATGCCTACGAATACTATTCAATATTCATTCAAATAGTATTTAAACATGAGTTTGAAATATTGTAATGACCCGTAAAATTCAAGGGAAATTTTTTCTAAATTTTTTTTGGGATTTTACAAGAACGCAATTTTTGATGGCGCCTGATTCTGAGGCCCGGTGTGCATGGAATCAATTTTCAAAGTTTAGCTCAGGTACGTTCAGTGAACGAACGAGAGGGTTTTTCTATCTTTTGAGCTGGTGCACAGAATCGAAATCTGAGGGCACCGATGAAACCGCAGCACCGGTAATTGTGTAAGAAGATCCTTACTGGAGTTGCATTTTTTCAAGAGGAGTAGTTTTAAAAAAAATGTCAGGGATAAAATATAATTGTTACAATTATATTTTCTTGTCTTGTTAGGTGGATTAAGTGTTGTGTTACAACACTTTGAACCTCTCTTAAGTGGTTATAGCTTATGTAAGGGAGTTTGGGGTGGGACCCACTTGAAGTTAACCACCCATGAGAGGATTAAAGGTGAGGTGGGGTCCACACGAACCCCACCCCTTCACATTCCTCTTAAACTCCCTAACTCCCTCTTTAATTTTTTTGTAAGCTTATCTTTAATAGGTAACCTTCCATTTCCTCACTCTCTCCCTCATTAACTCTAGCCAACACACACATTAAATTAAGTGAATTCAACTTTTGAATTTATTTTGGAAAAGCTTGGCTTGGCTTAACTAAATAATGTGGAACCACTATTTTTTGAGAAGGGTTGGCATTTGTGGTGTTGTGGGTAAGGGAAGGGAGCTTGGGAGTTTTTAAAGAACTTCTTCTTCTTCTTCTTCGTCAAGGATCGTCGATTCGGCAACCCGGATTCTTCGGTCTTCTTCTTTCTTGACAAAGGAGGAGGCACCAATGTGGGAACTTGGAAACAACATTCCACCTTTCAATTTTCTCCCTGCGTGAAAGGAAGGGAGATGTTGCTTCCTCTTCGGACGTTCTCCATCGGCATATACGGAACCTCACCCTGCGACGCCATTTTCTGCAACACCATCGTTCGACAATATTTGTCAAGGTAGGGGTATTATGCATTTCTTTTCATGAATTACTTCTGTCATCTATCCACATTCAATTGGACCGCTTGCTATCGTTTAACGGGAGGGGGCCGGACCGCACAAACACCGCCGACCCTCCACCCTTCTTATTTTTTTGTGTTGTTGCGCTTCAATGGAATGTGACGTGCTTCCATCGCACCGCGCAAGAACGAGCGGTAAGGATGCGCGACATCGTCGCGCCGCACATTTGAAAATCGAACCAAGCTGCGGCGTCGTCGCGTCGTGCCGGAGATAATAAGCCGCGGCTTAGGTCCTGGTGAAGCAGGGGGACCGGCGGCTAGTTCCGGGCCACCAGCGTCGGAGCAGGGGGACCGGACCTCGCGGGTCCCATGGTGGCAGAAGCCGGCCTGCCGGAGCGGGCCAGCTGGTCAGTGGGAGAGCCAGGGGTTACGACCCCCGGCTGGCCAGCAAAGAGAGGCCCCCATTATGGGGGGCCACGATTACAAACGGCGGGGGCAGCCCCCCCCCCCCCCCCCCCCCGCACTCCCGAACGGCTCGGCCTTTCGGCCGAGCCACCTGGCCAGTGCACCGGACCGCCAACATGTCGGGCCACCGAGTCGGGCCGCACCCAGCCGGGCTGGGCTACGCCCAAGCGGGCCGACCAGGTTCGGGCCGACCCAGGGGGTCTCGGGCCGGGTCAATCTGAGCCTGAAACCCCCACTTTCGCGCCTTTCACGGTCTTTTTCCCATAACATGGGTTGCAGACCTCCAATCTAGGCCCTGTCAGCTACGATGCGATCTTTGGATCGAGGTGGTCATTTTGGTATATTACACTCAAGGGTTCAGAGTACATTGGGTTCAGTCGGGTTGGTTCGTACACGAAACAAACCGGGCCCTTAGAGCGGAAATGCTTATATCTTGAGCTTCGGATGTCTGATTGACATGTCGTCGAATTTGTTGAATTCCTCTAGAGGAGACGGAACTTTTGGCATACTTCGCCTGAGGTTTTGACGTAGTTGGAGTATGGCCGCATTCGATTGTACCCGGAATCCAACCGGGTCCCGGGAATGGAAAATCTGATATCTTTCAGACCGGACGTCCATTTGACGAACTGTCAGTGGAGTTAGTGATCACGTTGCGAAACGGTCCCAATGAGTATACCGTATGAGTGTTAGGGGTATAGTTGAGATACGGCCGGGTTGGATCGCTCATGAAACCAACCGGGCCCCTGGGACGAAAAGGCTAATAACTCATAGATCGGGCGTCCGATTGACGAGCCATCTGTTGCGTTGAGACCCCTATGACGAAGCGGTCCTTTGAGATACTTTTTCGTGGGTCTTTGTGATACTTGGAGTATTGACCTATATCTCATGGAGAGGACCCTCCCTGAGATGAGCGTATGGAGTACGGAGACCGTGTAGCTGGATGAGACCTGATGACTGCTTGTCCGATTCGATTCGAAGTGACTAGAATAGCCCAGTAAGGACCACTACTTTGTGAGGTCGCAGACCCATGGCGGAGGAGCACTACTGTGTGAGGTGGCAGACCCACGGTACTCGACAGGAGGAGTACCTCTGTAGGCTATGAGGGGGAGCACTACTGTGTGAGGTGGCAGACCCACGGTGGAGGAGCACTACTGTGGGAGGTGGCAGACCCGCGGTACTCGACAGAAGGAGTACCTCGGTAGTCATAGGTTAGTGAGCAGCACCTCGGAGTTGTGAAAGGATCACTGTACACTCCAGAGATAGTCTCATCAGCTGTTACGGTTTCGATAATGAAAATCCTGGTTTTAGCTGAGTCAATGACCTTTGTGATTTCCTCATTATTGAGATGGGTCACTTAATCACTTAGGTATATGTATGGGCATATACCGAGGTAGTGGTTATCCATTGATTTCATAACCTTTGTGTTTCTTCATGGTTGAGATGGTTTACTTGATAACTTAGGTATAAGTTTGAGCTTATACCTAAGTATGGGTTATCTATTGAGATCCTGCTTTGTGGTTATCCTTGTTGAATTTAGTGATAACTTGAGGGTCTCGGGTTCCCTACTAAGTATCGTATACTGACCCGTGCACGGGCTATGCCCACACTTCGTTTTGTTGGTTGCAGACGTCGGGCAGCACTGACAGTGACCGAGTGTTCGAGGACTGGACGGTACCTGGAGGTGGACCTCACGACGAGTCAGTATCCAGAGGTGGACTTCACGATGAGACTATACTCGGAGGATGTTGACGAGCGACTGCATTGTGGAGGCTTTATATACCTACCTTTCAAGTAGGATCCGTGGTGGATGATCCAGGAGCTGCGCTATCTGTACCAACCCTGCAGGTAGGATCTGAGGAGGACGACCCGGGAGATGTTTCCATTCTTCCAGTTGTTTGTCTTTTTCTGTTGTACTTTTGTTCAGTTGTAGTTGTACTTTCGATTGGGTTTGTATTCTGGCCCATTTACCTTTCAACACTTCCTTTTGTATTTAGTGTATTACTTCCGCTTGTACTCTGTTGTGTTTTTTTTACTTTTATAAAGAAAATCCCTTCCCAGTTATCAGGAATTACGCCTTTGGTGCTAGTCGCCAGCCCCTGGGCTATGGAAGGCGGGCTTGGGGTAGTCACGGCACAGGCCTCGAGGGTGGGTCGGGACAAATTGGTATCAGAAGAGTCGGTTCTACCGCAGAACATATAAATCTGATATTTTCTTTTTGTGAAGCAATAGTGTTTAGGGTATCGAGTGTGGTTTTCAGTTTAGGGAGTCCAGTGTTGGTGCGGGCGGCCGACGTATCCATACAAAAGGACCCTGACAACTGATTTCTGACTTTGTACACAAAACACTGATTGCCTGTTTGTTTTCAAATGTTTTCCCTCAAAACAGCTCAAACCAGGTCAGCTCACCAGGTATAAATTGTTTGACCGTATCACGTTTGTTTCTTTCAGGATGCCTCCCCGCAGACGACCATCTAGAGCCCTGAGAGTTGTACGTACTGACAGCCTGCCGAGCGACGTGGCCTCAGTATAGGGCCCTATCCTAGTTGAGGCACCAGCGGTACTTCTACCTGTTGGGCCACCGATGCCACTAGCCCCAGCAGCAGAGTGTGCACGTCGCTTGAGCACACTGCACGAGTTCCAACGCCAGAGGCCACCCAGGATCAGGGGAGAGATGGACCCGCAGGCGGATGAGGATTGGAAGGAGGCTATGGTGAGAGTCTTTTCTCTAGTGGGTATTTCAGCAGACTTCATCATGATCCTTGCTGCCAACCTTCTTCAGGCAGCAGTAGGCAGATGGTGGAGCCTGATGCTCCAGATGCATGACGAGGAGACACTTCTGTGGGTAGACTTCGAGAGCCTTTTCCGGGTAGAGTTTGTACCAGACACCCTTCAAGCAATGCTTATACAGGAGCTACTTCAGTAGCGGCAGGGCAGCATGACAGTGGCGCAGTATTCAGCGAGGTTCACAGACCTCTTGCGCTACTCCACAGATATGGTACGAGACCCGTTCTTTAGGGCTCGAACCTTCGAGCATGGGCTCAGGCGAGGTATTAGAGCTTCTATTGTTTCTCACAGCATTCTAATGCAGACATGGGTGTTTGAACAAGCCCTCTTAGAGGAGAGTTTCCTTGCTGAGCAGTCTCCAGCAGCAGGACCCACCACTAGCCGGTATGCGGCAGAGTCTTCTATAGCAGGCAGTAGACAGATGATACAGAGGTCCAAGAGGACCAGCCCTACAGGTGGTCGACCGCATGACTCAGGGTCGGTAGTGCGAGGCACCAAGGGGAATGACAGAGCCAGACCTGCCATGCAGTGTTACTCATGTGGCGGGATTGGTCACATGGCACGTGACTATCCAACGCGCCATGCAGATGACCTGCATTTAAATGAAGAACCTCCCAGGCAGAGGTAGAGAATCGATCGAGGTGGACCGCTAGGAGCTGAAGGCCGAGGGAGGGGAGCTAGCCGTGCAGCTGGAGGTGGAAGACACTTCGAGGTGTTGCCACCACCACCACCAGGAGGTCCACCCTGACCACATGGAACAGGTGGACATGGGAGAGCTCAGCTTCATGAAGTAGAATCATACGACTACGGAGCTCCGGAAGCGAGTGGACAGGAGCAGAACTAGTGGTTTCCTTTTATTATTTGTATATCTAGTTCCATGTTGTTGTTGTTTCATTTGTGTCTTTGTACCATGAGCTGAAATAATATAAAAACACTTACCTTTGTGACATTTGCTTCCTTCCTTTTTGAGTACTAAGAGGTTCCGGTTTAATCTGTTGACTGGACCCTCACTTTCGAGATTCCTACTTGAAGAGACTCAGTGACCTCACGCTGATGCCGACAGTGTGACTCAATCCTTAGAGGTGAGAGTGACGGTTGGATATCTTGGTAGTAACGTCGAGGCCTTACGACGTCTTCCCTGGCATGAATACATGAGTCATGTCCAGATTGACTGTATTAGGCAAAGAACGTGGTTCATCCAGGGGATGAGACCAGATTTCTCTTATCAGAAAAGAAGAAATCATAGCATCTCTTGTCGGACCAGAGAAGGTCCAGGTCATTTAAGAGCAGATGAGGACAGCTCAGAGCCGGAAGAAGCCTTATGCTGACAGGAGGCAAGGACCACTAGAGTTCAAGGATGGAAACCACGTTTTCTTACGGGTTTCACCTCGATGTGGAATTACAGAGACGTGGCCAAGGAGACAAGTTATCTCTGAGGTTCAACGAACCATTCTAGGTCCTCAGCAGGGTAGGCGAGGTGGTTTACCGCTTGACCCATTCACCTCAGTTGCACAAGGTGCATACCGAATTCCATGTATCTCATCTGAGGAGATACGTGCTCGACTCTTCGCATATCATCGACCATGGGGAGCTGGACTTGGGCGATGGGGTGACTTTCTCAAAGGTTCCAGTGGGGACTGCAGATCGACAGGAGCAGATCCTACGAGGATGGTCGATTCCTCTGGTGCACTTTCATTGGCAGTAGGGGAATCTCCAGGTAATCACATGGGAGCAGAAGGATCAGATGCGTGCTCAAGAACGCTTTTGTATCCCTAGTCTGTGTTTAAGCTTTACGAGGACGTAAATCCATGAGGTGGGAGTAATTTAAAGACCTGTAAAATTCAAGGGAAATTTTTTGCAAATTTTATTTGGGATTTCATAAGAACGTAGTTTCTTATGGCACCTGATTCCGAGGCCCGGTGTGCCCGGAATCAATTTCTGAAGTTTAGCTGAGGTACGTTCAGCGAACGAACGAGCATGTTTTTATATCTTTTGAGTTGGTGCACGGAATCGAAATCCGAGGGTACCAATGGAACCGCAGTGCCAGTAATTGATTAAGAAGACCCTTACTGGAGTTGCGTTTTCTCAGAAGGTGTTGTTTTAAAAAAAATGTGAGGGATAAAATATAATTGTTACAATTATATTTTCTTTTCTTGTTAAAGTGTTGTGTTACAACACTTTGACCATCTCTTAAGTGGTTATAACCTAAGTAAGGGAGTTTGGGGTGGGACCCAATTGAAGTTAACCACCCATGAGAGGATTAAAGGTGAGGTGGGGCCCACACGAACCCCACCCCTTCACATTCCTCGTAAACTCCCTAAATCCATCTTTAATTTTTTTTTCTAAACTTATCTTTAATGAGTAACCTTCCATTTCCTCACTCTCTCCCTCATTAACTCTAGCCAAGACACACATTAAATTAAGTGAATTCAACTTTTGAATTTATTTTGGAAAAGCTTGGGTTGGGTTGATTAAATAATGTGGAACCATCATTTTTTTCTGAAGGGTTGGCATTTGTGGTGTTGACGGTTAGGGAAGAGAGCTTGGGAGTTTTTAAAGAACTTCTTCTTCTTCTTCTTCTTCGTCAAGGAACGTCGATTCGGTGACCCGGATTCTTCTGTATTCTTCTTTCTCAAAAAAGGAGGAGGCACCGACGTGGGAACACGCCAACGACATTCCTCCTTTCAAGTTTCTCTCCGCGTGAAAGGAAGGGAGACGATGCTTCCTCCTCGGACGTTCTCTGTCGGCATATACGGAACCTAACCCAGGGACTGCGTTTTCCATGACACCGTCGTTCGACAACATTTGTCAAGGTTGGGGTTTTATGCGTTTCTTTTCGTGAATTACTTCCGTCATCTATCCACGTTCAATTGGACCGCTTGATATCATTTAACGGGAGGGGGACAGACCACACAAACACGGCTGACCCTCCTCCCTCATTATCTTTTTTGTGTTGTTGTGCTTCAAAGGAAAGTGATGCGGTGTCGTTGCACCGCGCGGGAATGAGCGACAAGGATGTGTGGTGCCGTCGCGCCACGCCGGAAGAAAAACCCAAAGACACCGCAGCCGGAGCGGGGCCGCGGCAGAGGGGTGAGGAATCGACGCGCCGTGTCGGACAGAATAAGCCGCGGATTAGGCCGCGACGAAGAAGGGGGGCCGGCGGCCGGTTCTGGGCCACCAGCGTCGGAGCAGGGGGACCGGCCCTCACCGGTCCCGTGGTGGAAGAAGTCGGCCGGCTGGAGCGGGCTGGCCGGTCAGGGGGTGATCCATGGGTTACGACCCCTCGCTGGCCAGCAAAGAGTGTCTCCCATTATGGGGGACCGCGGTTACAAACGGCGGGGGGCAACCCCCCCCCCCCCCCCCCCCCCCGCACTCCCGAATGGCTCGTCCGTTCGGCCAAGCCACCTGGCCAACACGCCGGACCGCCAGCGCGTCGGGCCGCGCCCAGCCGGGCCGGGCCGCGCCCCAGCGGGACGACCCGGTTAGGGCCGACCCAGGGGGTCTCGGGCCGGGTCAGTCCGAGCCCGAAACCCCCACTTTCGGGCCTTTCATGGTCTTTTGACCATAACTTGGGCTGTGGACCTCAGATCTACGCACCGTTAGCTGCGATGCGATCTTTGGATCGAGATGGTCGTTTCAGTATATTACACTCAAGGTTTCGGAGTACTTTGGTTTTGGCCGGGTCGGTACGTACATGAAACCAACCGGGCCCTCGGAGCAGAAACACATATATCGTGAGCTCCGGGCGTCCGATTGACGTGCCGTCGACTCTTTTGGATTCCTCTTTTGGAGACAGAACTTTTGGAATACTTCTCATGAGGTTTGGACATAGTTGGAGTATGGATGGGTTGGATTGTACCTGAAATCCAACCGGGCCCCGGGAATGGAAAAGCTGATATCTTTCAGACCGAACGTCCGTTTGACGAACCGTCAGCGGCGTTAGTGATCACGTTGCGAAACGGTCCCTATGAGTATACCCTATAAGAGTTTGGGGTACAGTTCAGATACGGCCGGGTTGGATCGCTCACAAAACCAACCGGGCCCCTGGGACGAAAAGGCTAATAACTCACAAACCGGGCGTCCGATTGACGAGTCGTCTGTTGCGTTGAGACCCCTATGACGAGGCGGTCCTTTGAGATAATTCTTCGTGGGACTTTGTGATACTTGGAGTATCAACCTATAGCTCATGGAGAGGACCCTCCCGGAGATGAGGGTACAGAGTACGGAGATCATGTAGCTGGCTGAGACCTGATAACTGCTTGTCTGATTTGATTCGAAGTGACTAGCATAGCCCAGTGGGGAGGACTACTTTGTGAGGTGGAAGACCCATGGTGGAGGAGCACTACTGTGTGAGGTGGCAGACCCACGGCGGAGGAGCACTATTGTGTGAGGTGGCAGACCCGCGAAACTTGATAGGAGGAGTACGTCAACAGTCTTAGGTTAGTGATTAGTACCTCGGAGTTGTGACAGGATCACTGTACACTCCAGAGACGGGCTCACCAGCAGTTACGGTTTCAATAATGAAAATCATGGTTTGAGTTGAGTCAATGACCTTTGTGTTTTCCTCATGATTGAGATGGTTCACTTGATCACTTAGGTATATGTATGGGCATATACCTAGGTATTGGTTATCCGTTGATTTCCTAACCATTGTGTTTCTTCATGGTTGAGATGGGTTACTTGATAACATAGGTATAAGTATGATTTTATACCTAATTATGAGTTATCTGTTGAGATCCTTCTTTGTGGTTATCCTTGTTGGATTTAGTGAGAACTTGAGGGTCTCAGGGTCCCTAATGAGTATCTTATACTCACCCCTTCACGGGCTATGCCCGCACTTCGTTGTGTTTGTTGCAGACATCGGGCAGCGCTGACAGAGGCCGAGTGTTCGAGGACTAGATGGTACCCGGAGGTGGACCTCACGAAGAGTCAGTATCCGGAGGCGGACTTCACGATTAGACGACACTCAGAGGAGGTTGACGGGCGAGAGCATTGTGGAGGCTATCTATACCTACCCTTCAGGTAGGATCTGTGGTGGACGATCCAGGAGCTGCGCTATCTGTACCTACCCTTCAGGTAGGATCTGAGGAGGATGACCCGGGAGCTATTTCCATTCTTCCAGCTGTTTATCTTTTTCTGTTGTACTTTTTTTTAGTTGTAGTTGTAATTTCGATTGGGTTTGTATTCTGGCCCATTTACTTTTCAGCACTTCATTTTGTATTTAGTGTATTACGTCCTCTTGTACTCTATGGTGTTTTTTTTACTTTTATAAAGGCAATGCCTTCAATGTTATCGAGAATTACGCCTTTG
Source organism: Viscum album (assembly GCA_963277665.1). Classification (NCBI taxonomy): domain Eukaryota; kingdom Viridiplantae; phylum Streptophyta; class Magnoliopsida; order Santalales; family Viscaceae; genus Viscum; species Viscum album. The sequence goes on along the minus strand of OY728164.1, from coordinate 1,807,063,355 downwards.
GTGCTAGTCGCCAGCCCCTGGACAATGGAATGCGGGCTTGGGGTATTCACGGCACGGGCCTCGAGGGTGGGTCGTGACAAATATCATAACTAACTAATTAAAAATCTGAATTAAATATTCACTAACATGTGTATATTTCTAAAACATACTCTATGTAAATCAATAGAGGTTTGGATAAATATATTCCTCTAGTTATTTATCATAATATAATAACTTTAATTCAAGAAATAACATGTTGCATTTTGATTCCCCATATGAGAAAAATTGCAGGACACCCATGTGTTGGGATGATGTTAGTGAACACAAGTTCTTTACACCTAAACTATTTAATCAATTTGATGATATGGGGAAGAAAATTCAACAACAAGTGAAAAAAAGGATTTTGTAAGATGTATGTTTATTACCATTTAAGAGACTAGAAGATTGATGATAGAGAAAACATTTTCCTATATATATTACTCGGTAATAAGTGATGATTGTTTTGATATAAATAACTGTCAATTTCATATTCACTAGAACCTTTGAGATTTTTTATCACACTAGAGTTGGGGAAAATATACTAGAATACCCCATAAATATGTATCGTTTATATGGTGTTCTTCAAATGTCCCTATTAAGAAATTTCATACCAAATAACTCACATGTAAAGAATCAATAGATGGCACATCTAGGGAATTATCACTATTATTAAGTGTATCTTGCAAAGATCTTAAACTATTGAGACTAGGTTGTCCATTATAGGATAAGTCACCTGGTCAATGTTCATTATTGAAACCATGGGTATGAAGAGGAATTATGGTAATATAAAATAGTGAAGAAAAAAGCATACCACCATATATTTTCATTTTAGTTTATTATTTGAAAGTTTTAGGGTGAAATTCTATATTAGTGAATTATGAAATGAACCACACTTTTTGTATGTAATTTTAATTATAAATATATAAATGTTCTATATTTACTATTAATGTATAGTATAATACTCATTTATATTATAATAAAAATAAAAAAATCTAAATATATTTAGAAAATTACATTTAATTATTAAATATTGTCATAATATGAATTTTGGAATACCAAAATAATTGTTGTGTATCTTTTTAAATTAAAATCACATTTATTTATATAAATATAGATTTTAAAAAAAGTATCAAATATGATAAAACAAATATTTTAATATTAGAACTATAATTTTCTGTTTTAGGAAACATATATGATTTAATTTCACTAAAATATATTTATATTATAAATTAAGAAATAGAACATTATTTTATTATTAAAATTTGTTTCTAAAAAACATTTTATTATAAATTATATCACTATTTAATGAAACCATATGAAATATTTCAATGGGTCGTAAAATTGATCTTTCCGTAAGAACTTTTAATTTTTTATAATTGTTGATATTTTTTAAAATAAAATTTCATATATTTTCAAAGTTATTTTGAAAAAATAATTACCAATTTTGAATAATAATGTCAAAATATATCCATGTTGATGTTTTTTTATTTTTCTTAAAAAATAAAATATAGTGGTGAATTTTGAAATATGTTATAAGTACTCTCTCAGTACTAAATATTCTAGTAGTATCTTCATGGAAATAGGTTTACATAAGTTATATGAATATTTTGTTTTGATTTTTATAATAGAGTCACGTTCCCCATAGTATTGAATCACACAATGAGTCTGTATTTAATGATGGGGTATTTTATTCCATTATTTTTTTAATACACCACTCTCATACTCATATATATAACACCCTTAACCACCCCATTTATCCACACATTATAAGCCCCATATCTCTATCCAAAATTTCCCAAATATATCCCAAACCACATCCCCATATCCTATATAAAATAATCTCTCAATAAGACCTTTCTAATAATCATTAAGGTGTTGTATAAGAGAGATCATCTAACAAAATATGTAATATTGCCAACTGATTTCTTTAAAAATTATTTTCTTATCATACCTCTAATATTATATTCTATCTAATCTGACATATTAGAGGAATTAATATAAATATATTGAAATTTTTATATATTAATATAATAGAAAATTTCAAACATTTTCAATTATATTATTCATAAAATGGAAAGATCACCCAAAATATAGATGGTTCACTACCTCCATGGGTGATTTATTTGTATTTATCACCACTTAATATTAAATAATATAAAAATTTATTAAATTTTTACACATAATTTTTATAATATTATTATGATTCCAAAAAATAAAAAGTTGGTATTATATTAATGATAATAATAAATAATGGCCATACTAATTTAAACTATCCAAAACATGCATGTTGAGATGCCTTTGTTATTCTTAATCTATTTTTTAAAACCTACAAAATTTAATAATAATAATTTTAATAGAATAATAGAGGATAAAAACTACAAATATTTTATATTATCCGAGTATTTTAATTCCACTTTTACCATTGTGAAAATAATAAAACCACTTTGGATGAAATTAACCAAACAAACTCAAGTGGATGATGTGTATTAATAATTATTTAATAAATTATAGATATATAAAAATAAATGAACCTACAAAAATAACATCTTCATGAAAATTATTGTAAATAATTTAATTAAACAAAATTTATTTTATTATTTAGAAATATAGATGCGCGTACCACGGGATTCAGAACATAAATTTGTGAACTTCAAAGACACACTATTTTATTTCACGTTACGATTATTCTTTATAATATAGTTATTCAGAATCTATTTTCATCATTAATAACATTAATATTTATGATATGTTTTCTTAAAATATATTCCTTTTTAAAATTACCTTCCATTACTAGGGATATACATTATCTTAAACTTTATTAATTAATTCCTACATTTTATGATAAATCGTCATAGGTAGAACGTCATCGTTTCTTATTTCATTTCATAAAACACTCCATATGATTGTTATATATTTTATTTTCATTATGGAAAAGAATTATTTTTTGAAAAATGTATTTTGCATGAATTCTGGTTATAAGGAAAACACAATGTTCATACCTTCTGTAATGATTTCATTCCCCTTTAATGAAACACCCCTAACGAAGATCCTCTATTTTCATACATCTTGAAACAATTATTATAAATTATCCTTTTTATAAAATCCATATTTAATATCAATTATTTCCTATTCATATATTATCATTTGAATTGTTAATCAATTTTTGTATTTTTAATTTCTGTGAAACATCATTTTTTCCTTAGTTGATGACTATGTGACCTCTTCATTTATCATGGGTTATTCTTATGCTTATTCTATTTGTTTGTTTTACTTATATGGAATAAATATTCATGAATACATTATGATATAATGTGTGTGGATAAAAGTATACATATCCCCATTCAATGGTTAATGCTTTCATCTGATGAGATATCAGGTATAGTGAATTGGAAGTTAGTATAGATTACTACGTTATCTTGTATTTACAATGAGCCTTGGAATATACTAATGATTTCATTATTTATATTTTTTCCATATTATTTTGGTGAAAATTATATATTGATAACAAATATTTATTTTATGATTCCTTGTAATTAAATTATGATCGTCCTCTTTTATTATATCATGATATACTTCATGACTCATTTATAAAAATTCATCATCTTCATTTCCTCAAATTATTCCCTTACTAGGATTCATAGACACCCATTTTTATATATTTATTCCCCTAAGTAAACCTTTTTTTTATTAACGATTAAATAAAAGTTATTAGTTCTTTATGGAGTTTGAAATAAAGATGGTGCATGATATGTTTAGGTTTTTGTAATGCGAATCTAATCTACCATAGGAACAAAGCCTCTAGATTTATTCTCCTTGGTTTATTGAATTTTATACTATATTACAGGGAATAAAATGTTCATGAGGATTGTATTTATATTGATATCATTCACCTATTAAATTTAATGTATTATAACTTCAAAAATCATAAATTATACTACTATAATAAGACACTTTTCATTAAAATAAATTAATTCAATAATTAGGAATACAAATAAATTTAATATAAAATAAAACCCCATGAAAATAAATTTATTACCAATTAGTTCTATAGTTTTAATGATTAATATATATATATATAATTATATTTAGTGGAATATAATTCTTTTACAAATTCAAAACTAAGAAGTTGATAAGACCACATTGAAAAAATATAATATCATTATTAATCTTCACTACAAACAATGTTTGATTTAGCCTTTCCCTTTTTATGGTATAATAAAATTAGTTAGTTATTTTTAGAAACTTAATTTATTTCATTTTTATGTTTTTAATCATTTAAATTTATAATAAACACTGAGTCTGAATAAAATAATAACAGTTTGGAAAAATATAATTACACCATGTTTATAAGAATCTATCAATGTATACAACTATTTTTTTATTGTTTCGTGATATAGAATGGGTGCATTTAACATTCCTCTACTAAATTTGATCATCTTACAATAATTCATGTATAATCCTCTTATTCCCATTTTTTTATGTATCATAAGAAATTTTAAATGTCTAATCAAAATCATAGATTTCGTGAAGATGTGTGTGGGTGAGTAACTCCATGATAGTATAGAGAGCCTAATATTAACTTATTCCCAATTTAAAGGTAAAATTAAACATTTTCTATACATTTAATTATTTAATAAATGTTATAAATTCAAAAGAAAACCCCTAAAAAACTAGAAATCCATTTAAAACTCCTTCCCAATCAAATGTACATTTGGGTTGAGAACTCCTATAATTAATTAATCTTGTCACTATACACTTCACATCAATATCTTGTAATAGAAAAACCCAATGAAAAATATTTTTCTAAGAAACATTATCATTTTTTATATTTCAAAACATTTTTTTCATTCTTATAACATCAATACCTTTCATAAATGATCTACTTGTTCACAAATATACTACATTACAAAAAAAATCATTAATTTACATAATTAATAAATAATTTATTCATGAAACATATGATTAATCGATCACATGAATGTTCTAAGAGTATTAGTGCAATAAAAAAAGAAATAAATAACAATTTATAATGTCCAATTTCATAAAAATGTTTCAAAAAACATAAATTTAATCCCTTAATATAACATGTTTTATATCAATAAAATAAAACTATGTTTCCCAATTGTATTGATCATCTCTATTTATTCAATTAAAACTCATTAAAATTTAAAAAAAAATTATATACATTCTAATCATAATTATAAAATCATCATATCGCATAAAAAATATTTTATCTCATTCCAATGAGTTTTATAATAAATAATTTTTTTTGAAATTGAAAAATTAATGTTTCTCCACATAATACTACACAAAAACATGTAAATTAAATTATATCATTCTCAATAATTCACTCAATATCATAGTTATGAACGAATGACGATATAATATTGTAGAAAATTCTTAATTGAGATAGTGAAACACAAAACCACTATATAAAACACACAAAAATTTGTTAGTAATAAATCTATTAATGAAAACAAAAATCTCACATTCTTATTGATCTATCAGCTCATTTTCTTAAAAAAATACATTTAAAATTAAAATATTTATCCATGAATCTAAAATAAAATATATTCCAATCCCAAAAAATATATATATTCAAAACCATTAGGATTAATATAACATCTATCTAATTATTCTCACACACAACATTAAATCATAAATAATTTAAACAATTAATATATAAGAAACTAACTAGATTCTAAATTATAAGAGTGATCCACTTTATCTAATTTAGGAGAAAAAATACACTAAGAGATAATGTAACATCCTAGGTAAATATAGAACAAGACATATTTCATATTTATTAATATTTTTGAATTAAATATTAATTTTACTTTAAAGGGGTTGTTGTGTTCGACAGTGTACCCGATACGCAACAACATGCTTCTTTGGAATTTTAAGTTGCACACTAATAATATAATATTATTTTTTAAATGGTAGTTAACTCCTAGTCACTGTATTGGAGGAAATGAACCAAAAAGAACTACAATATTATTATATATGTTTGTTAATTGTATTTAAAATTATCCAATAAAAAGTTAGAGGCTTAAAATGTGAATGAATCTAATTTTAAGCATAATTTACATTAAAAGAACAATTTACCACCTTTTAATGGAAAACCTCATTAAATATAGTTTTGGTCACTTTAATACATTATAATTGTCCAAATAAAATCCTTCTTTAGAATAGGGCATAAAAATTAACTTGTGTATTTTTTTGGGATTATTCCGATAAGGTTCATTTTTTAATGAATAGTGAAAAATTTTATTTTATTTCAAAAGTGCCCTTTAATATAATATATTTATATAGATATATTGTTTTTTTAATTGGTTTTAATGTTTAATTAGAATATATTTTTATCATTTAATCCAATTTTGGTCATTGGAGGTAATTTCACTTTGAAATTGGACATAAACAAGTGTCAATCTTTGGATAGTTATTTTTTCTTAAAAACACGCTATTTGTTTTAACAACGAGAATAAATTTTAAAATTAATTAATGACACTTTTATGTTTTGAATTTGGAAAAATAAAAATCATTATTGAATTTTGGATATCAAATATTGCTTAGGATGAATTTTTGGTATTTTTCTGAAAAACGTCAATTTTTGATGAATAGTGAAACCTCTTAGTAGTAGTTTAAAAAACTGACTTTTTCATTTAAATGAAATTTTACCTCTTCTGTGAATTTGATTTTGAAAATAAAACATAAATGGTTGTTATCAATAAGTAAAATGTGGTTCAATAATATGAAAATAATTGTTGGTGAATAGACACTTTTTACTTTTATTTATCGCGGTTAAAGGTAAAAAGGTTAATTTAAGCTAAAAAGAATATAATAATAATTCCAAATTACCTTAATACTTGTCGAAACATTATTGGATGATTAATTGCCAACAATGGGCATCTTTTTGTTGATTTTGGGACTCCATGGTTCCACTTATGATAGATAATGACACTTTAGATTAATTAATTTAATTTAAAGGCAAAACGACTTAAAAAAATATTTTAGTAAATTTATTTTTATATGGTGTTATATAAATTATATTTTTGACTATAAATATTAATTGGAAATATAAAATTATTTCCTACATCATAGTATTTTTTTTATAATTTGTATAAATCAAATAAACTAAATTATTTATGATAAAATAATGAATCATTAATTACCTCATTAATAAATGATTTAAATAAATAAGAATTTGGTGATTAAAATATTATCTGAAACTTTTCCAATTCTAATTGGATGAATTTATTTCTAATATTTTTCATCCTATCTTCGATCTTAATGATGTTTGGACCTTTTGAAACCGAATATATGTTTATAATAAAATAATTTTTGAACACTTTCTTAAAGAGCCCCTCCTCTCTCTTATAAAAGAAGACAACTTCTAACCAATTCCTCACACCACTCAAGCCATTTGGCTCGTCCAAAATCTACCCAATTAAGCTCCCTACATCCATCTACTACTCCTAGAAGCATTAACTTAGGATTAAATTACTTCAATAAGTTCTTTGGTTCAAACCAAATGGAGTTACCCAAATTAAAGGTAACAATTTCTCTTAAATTGTTTTCTTTTATTTTACTTCTCCTACCTCTAAACTCTTTTTACTACATTATATTGAAAAAAAATAGTATGATAAATATAATATGATGTTGATATGAGAATTATTCTAACTAACCTTACAAAAACCTCCATATTATGGATTAAGAACACAATGTTTCTGGGGATAGAAATCTAACGCCTCACGAAATGATGGATGTTCGATTATCTCGTACCACCTCTCATAGTGGCCATTATGATGGTGCTATATTAATATATGATATATATTATGTTTATGTATTACTTATGCTTCTTTAATTTACATTTATATCATTACTTTATGGTTTCCATTATTGGTAAACGCGATAATCTCATTAGACGAAGTGCGGAATACATCCCCCTTAAAGTGATATGATTCGTTAATGCCATATGTTGGATGTATAAAGGATAGAGTTAATGATATTATATATATGATATTATATATGAAATTATACTGGAATTATAATATACCTATGAATCATTATGTTTTAATTCAATTAAAATAATAAATAGAAATAAAAGTAGTGTTCATGCGTACGCACGACTTACCGTCTCCATGAACGGTGCCTTTCATTTATTACCTCCAAATGTTATGTACTATTATAAATACATGTATATACTGGATATATATGATATATATGATATCGAAATCATGAATATCATTCTGGATATAAAAGAATATTAACCACATGGAGAACTTGTAAATATAAGGTGTTCATTTTTTACTCAAGTACCAAATATCGACAAAATGACCATTATTAAATTGAATGATTAAATAATGTTTATAACATTGTAATAAGTGATATAAAGGGAATAATAAACTTGAAAAAGGTTCATAATCTTTAGTGTATTATTTAAGAGATTAAAGAATGATTGAGTCAAGTCGGACACAAGGTAAGGGACATCCTCTCAATTTCCTTTCATTGAGGCATATTTAGTTTTATACAAGAATTTATTTTAAATGGTGTACAGACTTATTTGACTTTTCATTTAATTCAATGGGAATCATTTTATAAGAAGCGTTTTACTAAACAACAAAAAGGATTGTTTTATTTAACTAAAGCGGTGACAACAACCTTTATCCCGCCGCGTGTATTATTTGATCTTTGGATTCCATAACAAGTAGTAATTTTTTAAATGGAAAAATAAATACTATATAATATTCTTATGAATTTTGATATTGAAAATGATTTTGAGAATGGATTTATTAATTCAATATCTAGAAATGATATTTTGTTATTGCAAAGTAGAAATGTTATCTTTCCTTTATGATTATGTTATGTGTTATGATCATGTTATTGTTATTGGGAATTATTTACGTATACGGGTGGTTACGTGATAAACATAGGGCAAGTGAGCCTGAGATAGCTCTCCAATGCCTTGGGTAACATGACAGTGGTAAACGTGAATATTTCTCCTAAGAGATTTTGTGAATATACTGTGATGGGTATTCCAAAGTAACTCCCTTTGTAGCTATGATAGCTATAATGTAAGTATGATATGGATGCTATAAGTTACCTATATGATTTATGATTTCTATGTTTTTTTCATAAATCTTATGCTTTCTCATGGTAAGTAAAGGAGTTTATGTTTTTTATGTATTAATGAACAAATGTATTCTTTCATTATTTTATAACCCTTATTTAGATTTTTATTCTCCTCCCATGTTTTGAAATGTTTTCACAGGACTGAAAGATGAATAGGGTCAAGGATGAGATCAAGGAAAAGTCATGTTGTCTAAAACCTAGAACTATACATGAATCGTTTTTTCAAGAGTTTTAATTTTTTGAATAAATGGAAACTGTGTAGAAGTGTCTACTTTGTAATCTTTTGAGATGTAATAGTTATGTCCTAATTCTCTAAAAAACTAAACCTAAAAAGATACTCAATGTGAATTATTCATTTAATTAAATATTATGTAATGTTTAAGGCTGGGTCCTTATAGTTGGTATCAGAGGTTGTTTTAGATAACTTTTGGAGTTTGGTTATTGTAAAATTAATATCCATAAAGTAATTTATGTTAATATTGAAATCATATAGCATTTCCAGATTACCATGTTGCATCACCTAAGATATTTTGGTGCTCAGAATGGTTTTCTGTAGAGGAATCAGGGCAACTATGTTGGGGCGACATTAGGAGGGAGACAACCTTCCAAATCAGCAACATGAGATGGTTAGAATCGGAACTGAACAGTTTTTTGCAGTGAAGGAACGGTTGACTTAGGCTATAAATGGTGGTGGTATCCATGTACGAGATCATCCAGATCAACCATAGAGGAACATGTCAGTAGTGGACTATTTCATAAGGAAGCACCCTCCATCATTCATAGGATCATCTGGCCATGTGCTAGAAGAAGGGTGGATTAAAGCACTGGAGAAGATTTTTGATGTCATGGGTTGTTCAAAACATCAAAAGGTTGTTCTTGTTGTTTTCGGTTTTGAAGGTGAAGCTGATCAGTGGTGGTCGATGGTGGAAAATATTAGGGATAGTGAGGAGATTGATGATCTCGATTGGGTTGAATTCAAAGGTATGTTTCTTGTGAAATATTTTCCTAAGGAGGTTCTTCTTAGGATGGAAAACATTTCCTAGAATTAAGGTAAGAGGATGACTTAGTGGCTTCATATGAAGAAAAATTCACTCGACTGGAAAGGTATGCTCTAAATTTCATATGAGATCTTAATAGTAAAATCAACCGTTTTTTACTCAGGACTAAATCCAAATTATCGAATGGCTTTATCCTCTCGTGAGTTCAAAATTTATGAAAAACATGTTCGTTGTGTAGAGAAGGTGAAAATGGAGATTGATGATGATCAAGTGTTCTTTGACAAACAACATAATAAGAGGTCAAGGTGGCAGACAAAAGGGAATAACTCTTCAAAAAAAGTATGATGGTAAGAAACATAAGTTTACAGTTTCTGAAAATTGTGATAAATATCATGATGGGGAATGTCTTTTAAATTCTGGTAAGTGCTACCGATATGGTAAGATGGGACATAGGGCTTGTAATTGCGCTAAAAATGATCAGGGTAGTGGTAAGATAAATTCTTATTTACATTCAGTAAAATGTTTTATGTGCAATGAAAGGGGTCATTATGAAAATGAGCATCCTACAAAGAACTCAACCGAAGGAAAGAAACCAGACTACAAGCAGAAAGGGGTGGTGAAATCCTTTTCAACTACTTCAGCATAGGATGGGTCATTAAATTAAGTTGTATTAGGTACACTATTTGTTTGTTCAGATTATGCCAATGTGTTTTTTGATTCAGGTTCTACACACTCTTACATTTCTGATAAGTATTCTAGTAAATTGGGAAATCAATCTCAAGATATGAATATAGAACATATGATAAAAACACCTACAAGAAATGTTGAGACAAAAAAAAACATAAGAACATTCATGTCCTTATGTGCGGAAAGAATCTATATGAAAACCTTATTATTTTTCCTCTAGTAGTGTTTGATGTTATATTGGGTTTGGATTGGCTTTCTATTTATCATGAAAAAATTGACTGCAGAGCTAAAGAAGTTTCTTTTCAGAATGATTTTCAGTTTGTATACATAAATAAACACTTGATTTTGATAACATATTAAGAAGCTGAGAAACTATTAAATGATAAAAATGAATGTTACCTTGAACATATTATTGAAAACAATGGAACTGTTCATATTAATTACGTTCCTGTGGTAAATGAGTACCTTGATGTTTTTCCTGATGAGTTTTCTGGTATTATACCTGATCATGATGTTCAATTTACTATTGACATAGCACCTGATGCGAAGACAATTTTAAAATCCCCTTATCAAATGGCACAAATTGAACTTTTAGAGTTAAAGAAGCAATTGCTTGAGTTATTAGATAAAGGTTTCATTTGACCTAGAACATCACCATGGGGTTATCTTGTCTTGTTTGTTAAAAATAAATATTGTTCAATGAGACTTTCCATTGATTATAGAGTATTGAATAACATCACTACTATGAATAAGTATGCTTTTCCTCATATCGATGATTTTTTTGATCAGCTCTAGGGAGATCATTATTTTCTGAAGATTGATTTGAGGTCGGGGTACCATTAGTTGAAAGTAAAGGAAGAAGAAATTTTGAAGACAAAGTTTTCTACTAGATAGGGCCATTATTAATTTTTAGTTATGCCATTTGTTTTAACCAATGCACCTACTGTATTCATGGATATTATGAATAGAATTTTCCATGAGTTCTTGGATAAGTTTGTGGTTGTGTTCATTGATGATATTTTGGTTTATTCCATAAGTAAGGAGAAACATGAAATTAATTTAAGGGTAGTCTTGAAAACCTTAAAAAAAGAATCTTTTTGGGAAATTCAGCAAGTGTGAGTTTCGGTTACAAAAAATTTCTTTCCTTGGTCACATTGTTTACAAAAATGGAATAACTGTTGATCCTACTAAAACAAAAGTTGTTAAAGAATGGCCAAGACCCACAAATATAACTGAGATTCGTAGTATTCTCGGTTTGTATGGTAATTACCAGAGGTTTTTTGAAAATTGTGCACGGGTATCTAGTCCAATGACTATGTTAACTCGAAAAGGTGTTATGTTCATCTGGGCAAAATAATGTGATGATTGTTTTCGGGAATTGAAAAGAAGATTGGTGAATGATCCAGTTTCGGCACTACCATCCAGAAATGGTGACATTGTTACCTACAATGATGCTTCATTGAAAGGACTTTGTTCTGTCCTAATGCGGAATGATTAGGTAATTGCTTATGATTCACGTCAATTGAACCACATGAGTTAAATTACCCTTCACGTGATTTGGAATTAGCTATTGTTGTTTTTTCTTTAAAAATTTAGAGGCATAATTTGTATGGAGTAAATGTGAAATATATGCTGACCACAATAGTTTAAAGTATATATCCACTCAAAAATAATTGAACATGATACAGAGGGTATGGCAGAAATTAATCAAGGATTATGATTGCATGGTCCTTTACCTTCTAGGAAAATAAAATAAAGTGGTCGAAGATTTGAGTCGAAAAAGAAATGCTTTATTAACCATGTTATGTTTGGAACAAGATCCTTTGGTTTATTATTTGATAAACAATGGAATAGATGTTGTTGGTGTAGGAAATTATTCTTTATTGTTTCAGGCGTCAGTGAAATCATATCTATCAGACAGAATAAAGCATGGGTAGAAAGAAGATAGTGAGTTTCAGAAAAAGGTAGAGTTGGTTTATAAGGGTAAGTTTCCTAATTTTAACATTGATAATGATTGTGTTTTGAGGTTTCAGAAGAGATTATGAGTGCCTTTTGATTCATAATTGAAGAATGATTTGTCATGTGAAACTCATAGTTCCCCGTTTTTAGTTCATCCTGGTAGTACTAAGATATACAGCGATTTTCAGATGTATTACTGGTGGGATGAAATGAAAAGAGATATTGCTGATTTTACTATGAAGTGTTTGACTTGTCAATAGGTTAAAGGAGAGTGACAGTCACCTAAAGGGATTCTTCAGCCTTTACTGGTGCCAGAGTGGAAATGGAAAAATATATCAATGGAATTTGTTGTGGGATTACCAATGAAATCTCAAGGTAGTAACGAAATCTGGGTTTTTGTTGATCGATTGGCTGAATATGCTCATTTGCTTCCTATTCTAGATACATTATCTCTAGATCAAATTTCTTTATTGAATGTTAAAGAGATAGTCAGGTTGCATGGAGTTCCCCTCTCTATTGTATCTGATCGTGATCCCCGAATTACATCAAACTTTTGTAAAGTCCTTCAGAAGTCATTGTGTACTAAATTAAATTTTAGTATAGCTTTTCATCCCCAATCAGATGGGATGTCAGAATGAACAATTTAGACCATGGAGTATATGCTACGTGCTTGTTCATTGGATTATCAGGGACGCTGGGACCAACTATCTCTTTGGTTGAATTTTCATATAATAATAGTTTTCATTCCAGTATACAGATGTCTCCATTTGAGGCTTTATATGGAAAGCATTGTCGACCTACAGCTTTTTGGGATGAAGTGGGTGAAAGGAAGCTGATGGGACCAGAATTAGTAGAAGATATGGCAGAGAAAGTTCAGCTGATTCAGAAGCACATGAGAACAGCTCAAAGCAGACAGAAAAGTTATGCAGATAACCAGAGGAAGGATATTTCTTTTCAGGTAGGTGAACATGTCTTTCTATATGTATCTCCATGTAAAAGTGTGATGCTTTTTGGTAAGAAGGGAACATTGAGTCTGAGGTTCATTGGACCTTATGAAATTCTGGAGAAAGTTGGATCAGTTGCGTATAGAGTGGCTTTACCTCCAATTTTTTTCTAGGTACACTATGTTATCCATGTCTCGATGTTGAGAAATTAAATGCCAGATCCATTTCATGTTTTGATCCCACAGATAGTTCAGTTGGAAGAGAATATCTCTTATATAGAACAACCAGTTCAGATTCGTCACTATAGAGAGAAGGTGTTGCAGAATAAAGTAATTCACCAGGTAAATGTTTTGTGGAAAACCCATATGGTTGAAGAGTCAACGTGGGAATTGAAAATTCTATGAAGGATAAATTCCCCGATTAATTTGATAAGTGAATAAAATTATGTGGACGCAATTTCCAAAATGGGGGAATGATGTAACATCCCAAGGAAATAAAGAATAAGAATTATTTCATATTTATTAATATTTGTGAATTAAATATTATTTTTTGTTTAAAGGGGATTCTATGTCCGATAGTATACCTAATACGCAACAATGGGTTTCTTTGGAATCTTACGTTGCATACTAATAATATAATAATATTATTTTATATGGTAGTTAACTCCTAGCCATTGAATTGGTGGGAATGAAAAAATATAAATACAATATGATTATACATTTTTTAAATGTATTTACACTTATCCAATAAAAAGTTATAGTCTTAAAATGTGAATGAATCTAATTTTAAGAATAATTTACATTGAAAGGTCGATTTATCTCCTTTTAATGGATAACCCTCATTATATATTGTTTTGGTTACTTTAATATATTCTAATTGACCAAATAAAATTTTTCTCTATAATGGGGACATCAAAATTTACTTTGTGTAAATTTTTGGGATTTTTCCGATAAAGTTAATTTGTTAATGAATAGTGAAAATATTGTATTTTATTTCAGAAGTGTATTTTAATCTAATTTATTTATATTGATAGATTATCTTTTAATAGGTTTCAATGTGTAATTGAAATATAATTTTACAATTTAATCCAATGTTGGTCATTATATTTAATTTCACCTTGAAATTTATCTTAAACATGTGTCAATCTTTTGATAGTTAGTGTTTCTTAAAAACACGCTATTTGTTTTAACTACGAGAAATTATTTTAAAATTAATTAATGTAAAATTTATGTTTTGAATTTGGAAAAATAAACATCATTATTGAATTTTGAATATCAAATATAACTTAGGCTGATTTTTTGTTATTTTTCTGAAAAACTTCAATTTTTGATGAATTGTGAAACCACTTAGTTGTAGTTTAAAAAACTAACATTTTCATTTTAATGAAATTTTACCGCTTCTGTGAATTGAATTTATATAATCTGACATACATGGTTTTTATTAAGAGTAAAATGTGGTTCAATAAGATAAAAATAATTTTTTGTGAATAGTAAATTTTGTCTTTTATTTAACGCGGTTGAAGGTAAATAGCTTAATTCAAGGTAAAAATAATATTATAATAATTCAAAATTACCATAACACTTTTCCAACTATTATTTTATGATTCATGGATGACCATGTTAATATTTGGGTCGATTTTGGTACCCCATGGTGCCACTTATTAAAGATAATGACACTTTAGATTAATTAATTTAATGTAAAGGAAAAAATGGCATAAACAAAAATATTTTTGTAAATTAATTTGTATATTGTGTTATATATATATTATATTTTTGACTATAAATATTCATTGGAAAACTAAAAATATTTCCTATGTAATGGTAATTTTTTAAAAAAATTAGACATCAAATAAATTAAATTAGTTATGACACAATAATAATGTAATATTTACCTCATTAATAAATGATTTAAATAAATAAGATTATACTGATAAAAATATCATCCAAAATAAGTCAAATTTTGATTGGATGAATTTATTTTGAATATTAGTCATCTTATATTCTACCTTAATGTTTTTTGGACATTTGGAAACCGAATATATGTTTATAATAAGATAATATTTTCACACTTTCCTAAAGAGCCCCTCCTCTCCCTAATAAAAGGAGACCACTTCAATCCAATTTCTCTCACATCTCTAGATATTTGGCTCATCCAAACACTACCCAATTAAGCACCCTACATCCCTCTACTCCTCTTTGAAGCCTTACCTTAGGCATAAGGAACTTCAAAAAGTCCATTGGTTCAAACCAAATGGAGTTACCCAAATTATATTTAACAGTTTCTCATAAATTGTTTTCTTTTATTTTACTCCTCCAACCCCTAAACTCTTTTTATTAATTTATTTTGTAACAAAACCTATATCCTCAATATACTAGGATGTTTTTAATAGAAGTATTCGAACTACACTTACACACACCATCATCTAATGGATGAAGAACCTAATGTTTCTGTTGATAGAAAACTAAGGTTGCACGAAATGATTATTGTTCTATTATCTCCTACTTCCTCTCATGGTGGAAATTATGATGGAACTTTATTTATATATGATATATATTAGGTTTATTTATTCTTTATTCTTCTATAATTTCCTTTTATATCATGCCTTTATAGTTTCCATTAAGGGTAAACTCGATAATCTCATTAGAGGAAGTGTGGACTACCGCCCCCTCAAAGTGATATGAGTCGGTAATGCCATCTGTGGAACATATAAAGAATATAGGTAATGATATTATATATGATAATATATATGAAATTATACTTTAATCATAATATACCTATGTATCATTATGTTTTAATTTCATTAAAATAAGAAATAGAAATGAAGGTAATCTTCATGCGTACGTACGACTTACAATCTCCATGAGCGGGGAATTTCATTTCTTACCTTAAAATGTTATGTACTATTATAAATACATGTATATACTGGGTATATATGATATATACGATATCTAAATCATGAATATCATTCTGGATATAATGGAATATTAACCACATGGACAACTAGTAAATATAAGGTGTTTATTTTTGACTCAAGTACCGAATATCGAAAAAATGGCCATTATTAAATTGAATGATTACATAATTTTTATAACATGGTAATGTGTGGTATAAAAGGAATAATAAACATGAAATAGGTTCTTTTTCAAGTATAAATTATCTTTATTTTATTATTCAGGAGATTAATGAACAATCGAGTCAAGTCGGACATGAGTTAAGGGACATCATCTCAATTTCCTTTCATTGAGGCATATTTAGTTATATACATGAAATTATTTTATAAGTTGTATAAACCCCTTTGAATATTGATTTCATTAAAAGGGAATATTTTTATATGAAGTGTTTTACTAAACGACAAAAAGGAATGATTTTTTTAACGAAAGCGGTGGCAATGACCTTTCTGCCGCCGTGAGTATTATTTGATCTTTGGATTTCTTAACATGTAATAATGTTTTTAAAAGGAAAAATAAATACCATATACTCTTTTTATGTATTTTGGTATTGAAAATGATTTTTTCAATGGATTTATTATTTTAATATCTTAAAATGATATTTTTTTATTGCAATGTGGAAATGGTATCTTTCCTTTATGCTTATGTTATGTGTTATGATCATGTTTTGGTTCTTGGGTATTATTTACGTATATGGGTGGTTCCATGATAAACCTAGGGCGGGTGATCCCGAGATATCTCTCCAATTCAATAGGTAACATGAAAGAGGTAAACTTGAATGTTTCTCCTAAGATATTTATGGAATATACTGTGATGGGTATTCCAAAGTAACTCCCTATGTAGATGTGATAACTACAACGTAAGTATGATATAAATACCACAAGATACCATTATGAATTATGATCATTTATATGTTATTCAAAAATGTTATGTTTTCATGAAGTATATAAAATTGTTTATGTTTTGTATGTATTAATGAACAAATTTTTTCTGTCATTGTTTTATAACCCTTACTGAGCTTTTTATGCTCATCCCAAGATTTGAAATATTTTCACAGGACTTAAAGATGAATAGGGTCAATGATGGGATAAAGGAAAATTCATGATGTCTAAAACCTTGAACTAGACATGACACTTTTTTTCCAGAGTTTTTATTTTATGAAAAAATGGTAACTGTGTATAACTGTCTACTTTGTAATATTTTTATATGTAATATTTATGTCCTAATTCTCTAAAACTCTAAACTTGAAAATATCTTCAATTTTAATTATTCATTTAATTCAATATTATGTAATTTTTAATGTCGGGTCCTTATAGATAATCACCAATCCCACCTCAAATACAAGAAATTCTCAATTCCACTAAATATTACAATTAAAGATAATAAAAATATTAATAATACCATAACACCTTCCTAAATAAATTATATATATCTAAATGTTTTCACTGATTGTAATACGATTCCATTGGTAGATTGAAATCTATGAATAAAATTAAATGAATCATTTTTCAATGAAAATAAAGATGTAGAGAGTTTAGATGGATTGATTATCTTAATTATTGATCTAAGGATAAGTAATTACATTTAAATTAAAAAAATTCCTAAATAAATAATTAAAAAGAAATATTCTATGATTAAATAAACACATGGGTTACTATGATATAACCAACGCATATCCACTACTCTTTTGATGTGATATTATCATCCATTAGCTGGCTGATCATAGCACTGCATCCCATCTTTCTATTTATCAAGTTCAATAGTTTATCACAACTTAGTACATGGTGGTACTTTTTAAAATTATTTTTAAAAACCCAAAAATTCAACCCTCTAAAGGATACATTCAAAAATTTATAACCATAATATTGAAATTAAAATCCAAATTATGAAATTTTTATTAGGTTTTAACTATTATAATAAAACTATTTTTATTATTGTTTGTAGGATAGATTAATATTTTATAATATGGATAATATATATTCCAATGAAGATAACATTATTACGTTCACCAAATTGATGATATCAATTAAAAAATGGAGTATTGTTATTGGATGAACTTATAATTTATACATTTTAGGTACGCATAAAAAATTCATCGGATTGAGGTTCATAATTCCATAATATGGTGTAAAAAAAATATTAGAAGATGTTTTACCAAATATAGAAAACAATGTTTTTCAGGTGCATGAAAACATGTATACAAGATAACCTTTTATAATTCCTACAGGATGAAGAAATTCATAAATTCCACCAGAATATAATATATCATTCTACTATAAATAATCCACAAACACTATATTAATGAAAATCATGAGGAAAATCTTATCGAGACACTATGTTTAACCTATCATGTTGAAGGAGGCGTTAATATGATGTTTTTTGAACCATGTTTTCGAAATATTGAATATTAAGATAATAATTTCAATAATATATATATCTATGTTATTGGAGGAGTGTGGGAATTAGTAAATATATCTAAATTTGTTTTGAATAGTCTATAAAATATTGTTATAAGAGAGTAATTTATTGTAAATTTTACAGATATTTCCATTATGGAAGTTGGTTGGAATGATAAATTGTAAATATATTAAGTCTTAGCTTTTGTAATCATCGTTTCTAATTTGGTTTGATCGAGAAATCTAATTGTGATGTAATATAAAGGATATATTTATTGTTTAATATAGGGTTCCCATTAATAGAGAAACAAATTTTGTTTTTATTATTATAAATGAGGAATTCCATAGTTTTAAAGGAAACCCCAATGATTTTTTGAATATCATAGATACCCAATTTTAATATTATTATCTTCTATAAAAAAATTCTAAATAATATAATAATTTTTATGTAGTTATTTATAATTTTACATATATACTTTATATTTATCTTTATCACTTTTTTATGAGTTTTTTATTCATCTATGCATGTTATATGAATATTTTGCATTTCTAATTATAAACTCTTTCTTATATTGATTATAAACATAATCTGCATGAATCATTATATGATAAAATTATTATGGAGGATAGTAAACCTTATTTGGTTTATTTTTATAATCTCTAATTCACCCCCCCCCCCCCCACTTGTACAAAACATAAACTCATTCAATACTTCATTTGGTATTATATCTATTTTCTAAATATTATAATGTATTAAAATAACTTTTTTTAAGAAAATATTTATTTAAAGATGATATGTTTGTGAATTGCGACACATAAAAATTTAAATTCAAGAAGAGAATCATTATTTTATTGTGATCATTGTTAATTTTGAATATATCATGTTAATATTTCAATTATCAATAGTTGTGTTGACAACTTTTTCATGTTGGTTATAAATTATAAAATTGATGATAAAAAATATTCTAGATTTACTCAATAAGATAAATCCAAATATGAACTTAATTATAATGATTTAAACACTTTTTTATGTTTAATTTCAAGAATCATATAGAATAAGTTTTGTAGTTTGAATTAGTAAACAATATTTGGAAGAAACATGAAGTAACACATTTTAGAACATATAATGTTTTAGAAGCTATAATATCCATATTAAAAGTACACTATACTAAATTTGATTTCTTATTAAATCATTTAGTTTCTAGGATTTTTTAGAAATTTATAAAATTTTTGAACAATCTATGAACATTTGGTGATAAATACTTGGCTAATGAACATCTGGTTAAGAAAATCATTGATATTGTTAAATTAGAAAGATAATCTAAAATCAAATATCATTATGAGGGAAAGAATATTACAAATATGTGTTTATATGACATTATTATAGCTCTTATGAAATATTAAAGAAGAAGAAAATAAGTTATTGAAAAATAAAAAATATAAACTGAGAAGTTTTTAATTCAACATTAACTAGACCTAAGGAAACTATATCATGTGAAAATTTTACTACGAATTAAAAGTAGAGTCATTCGAATGTTGAAAAAGATAATATTTAATATCAATACAGTGAGAATAGACATTACCAACATACTTTATAGATAAATAAAACTATTTACAAGAAATATTTTCATTATATGTATAGTAATAATAAAAAAAATTAGATGTAATATGAAAGATGCATCTGAGGTGATTTCATACGACTCTAAGAATAAAGGTCATATCAAACCAAATTATTGAAAATTGAAAACTAATCAGATGAATTGATAAACATTCTACAGGGACAAAAATAATAAAACAATGATGGATTCCAAAGCACGGGATAAAAGTGGTGGATACTTTTCATCATAATTTCCTTATAGCAATAGTATGACAGTTAAAACTAGTTGTTATTTTTAAATAGTATTTCGATGACCAATAAATACTTCATTTAAAATTTATCCACTAAATCTAGAAAAGAATTATGATAATATGAAAACAATTCAGATTAATATGATAACTATTATAATTTATCTGATGAATTAATTTATGTTATATCTGATGATTAGTATCCATTACATTGTTTTTTAGGTATTTAGAAATTCTATCTTTCTTGAAAATTTGAAAGATAATTATATGAAAATATTTTAAAGATCAAGGGTGAACATCCCATGTAAAATTATATAATTTTGAAAATTACAGTATAAATTAGAAATATAACTTATGAATTAGATAAAAATACTTATACATCAACTAATGAAGGTAATAATTTAAGAATAAAACTAAAATATGAAATTTTTCGTTTGCAAAGAATCTAACAAAAATGATCTGCATAAATTAACAATTGGATAAATTATATAGGTAGATGATATGTAATATAAATGTATATTGTATTGGTTTTCCTAAAGAAAACCAGTATTTCAAAAATAATTACTTTTTTCAAATATTTTCTACCTTATATAATAAATTTTATAGAGGTGGAATGTGGAATAATAAATGTTTTTTAAACTAGGTGACAATTACTAGTTTTCAAATAGCATGTATTTCTAAATAAGTTAAAAACATACTTCATTATACTATGAAAAATATATGGATTTATATGGTTTTATATGTTGATAAATGTGGAATAGGAATGCATGGGTACAAAATTCATAATTTATCGATTTTAAGTGTAATGTATCATGTTTTGGGAACTATTGTTTTCTAAAGGAAATGTAATTTTTATACGTTGGGGGATGATCCATGTTATGAACATGAAATTTTAATGCGGTTCTGAGTAATTCAACATCTATAATGGTTCTTCATTCTCCAGAATAGAGAAAGGGTAACTGAGATGATGAAAATAATTACAAAAATGATATCCACATCATATATTGAATACGTAAAGTGAATTGGGTCTATTAGGTGCCTTTAGAGTTTATAAGGAGTGAAATATCGGGTATTACTCTGAGGTAAACACAAAGTGTATCAAATAAACATTGTGAACCTGGTTCACAAAATGTAACTAGTATATGATATGAAACATATGACTAGATTTAAAAAAATTAAAGAGGTGGGTTCCCTTGAAATTTTATTCTCAGGTCAAAAGGATAGAATAAATAAAAGGATCTAAGCTAGGATCATATCTACTCCCTCCATTATTTATAGATCAAGAATATCTCATGAATTTTTTGACAACATTAGTGGATTTGATCTTCCCCCTCCCCCCTTAAATATTTTTCCCTTATATTGTTCCTAATTTAAAGAGTTTATTAGGGTCCATTATTATTTCGACCATAAAATGATGTAAATGAACATTTATGTTGGTTCTTTTTCTCTTCCTAGGAGGAAGATGTCCCACGATGTCATCTTCAATTCATGACATTCTATTTCATCAAGGTACTATAATATAGTGAATTTATAAATAATTATTAATTTAAAATAAACTATTTAGTGTTTTTTATTCCATTGGTTATTTATTTTCCTAAAAATGGTCTCAGGGGTACCTAGTATACCTACTACATGTGTCCGGTTTGATAATCATCATGAAATACTAATCTGGTCTTGTATCTCATGTTATTCCTTCCCTAATTAAATTTTATATTACATTGGTTTGTGATGTAACTGATATTTCTGGACTATACATGATATTTCTTGTGTTATGTAGAAGCTTGAATTTCATTGCGTCTTGGCTTAAACATTGGGGAGATTGGATGGATCTATGGAGAGCTATATATAAGTGAGTTAAAGGGTCATAAAGGTAGATGGTCATTCATAAATTCCCCTATGTATTCATGCACATATATGGTTTATTATCCATGATTGGGTTCACCCCTGATCAAAACAGTCCTATTTAAAATCATTATGAATTTTTTTTTAATAAAATGAAATGGGAATATTATATTGTATGAATACATAGTTTCACAATCAACTGCAATGAATAATATTCATCCCATGACAAGAGGATATGAACATGACGGAAGATCCAAAATGGGATTCCCCCACTTATTCCTTTTTTAGGATCCCATGTGGGAATTCCTTTGTTACATAATTACATAGGGGACCCTGAGTGGGATTTGACTATTTACCATGGACCTTGAAGTTCCAATTTTGGATTTATCTTCAATGATTTTCATGAGGGACCTGGTGGTTACCCTGGTGTTTGACTAACCATGAGATAGTATATCAGATATGGGTAAAGACAGTAACAAGTGAAACCATAGAACCCCTAATAAATTTGTAATCCTGTGAGGATGAGGTAGCCATTTTGGATTTAGGAAATCAAACACAATCACTATTTTATTTATTCTTTAATTTATTTTCTAATGATGCATCTATGATTACGAGAGGTGTTGTTTGGTCTGTGGATGTTGTACCTGACGTGATGTGGTATGTTATTTGGATACTTGATTGTATATTCCTAGGATCATTCTAATATTTTTCTTGGGATGCCTAGGCTTATTATTTGAGATCCGCATTCTGATCCTTTTATTGGATTTTATAATTTTTAATTGGAATCGCAAACGTATTTCTTGTGATTAGGCCCTTTAGCCATATATTATATGTGATTCAGGCATAGAATCCAGATTTTTATGATATATGTGAATAGTGTCCCTAAGACTATGATTATTGGGCATGGAATCCCTATATTTTTTATATTAATTCATAGAAACCCTCTGATTATGATACTCAAGTATGAATCCATTATTCATTGTGATACTCGAGCGATGGTGATGAATGTTTCCACCCAAATTGATTACAAGATCAATGTATAGGATATGGAATTTATCACCATTGTTTTGATATATACTCGATGGATTATCACTATCTCCTTGATAAATAACAACTATTCTCTCTAGCATTATATGGAAGAACAATTAATGCATCACATAGATAAACTTTCTCGTGATGGGTCTATTAAGTCGTTTATATGAATGGATGTTAAGCATGTACCATGGTCGAGAGAGAATTCCATGTATAGATCTGTTAAGGGTCACCCCCTTAGGAATTATCCATGTTGTAATGTTAAGGTTTGTTATGGACTGAGACCTCGGAAAAAAACATTAGACTATATATAAATCACTTGAGTGGTATGGTATCTAGCTAAGTAATTATTTTCATTATTTTCCATCAGCACAAGGAATTATTCATTGTATTGATTAGAGGTGTGTATGGGTGAACACAGGGCTACGAATTGTTTCCCCCTGTGCTGATGTTTCTTTTTTAGATAAAATTCTAGTTATGGAAAATGAATTTATTGTTAATCAAGATTACAGAACTATATATGGATAAAATTATACATGGATTGAGTGGTATGTCACCCAATTTAATACCCATTTAATAGGATTTCTAGAGGATTGAATTATAGGGCCAAGGATCAATTGTTGTCGTTTTTTTATTTCATTAAACATACACACACACACACATAGATTTATATATATATATATTTGACTATATATATATATGGGAATAAATATATAAAAAAGTGATGGCACAATTCCTAATTGACCTAGATCATTGAACTATGGACCCACTACGGTTCACATGATTTATTTATTGATATTTTTTTTACCTACCTTGATCAATTCCATTGATGAGGCCTCATATGACTTTTTATTTTAGATTACTTCTTGTTGTTTTTATTATTATTACTATTATCCAGAATAGTATCCCTTTCTAATATACCATGCATATTGATGGATATATACGGGGACATGTTGGTGGTTCCTACCTATTCTTTGTACCCACATCCTACTTGGTCCTCCATTGCAGTAGCAGATAATATATTCACTGATTTGTAGTCATATGTTGGCCTGAGACTCATGACCAATCAAAACAAATGACACATATATGTACATTGAGATCGAGTATGTGGGTCATATCTATAATAGTATAGGATTAATGTTATTTTTTGAATTTTTTTACCCTTGTATATATATATATGATTGGTACAGTGGGAGACCAATGTTATTTTTATAAAATGGTTGTTTGAGCCTTTACATCATTCCATGTATTTTTTTTTCTATTTATACTTATTTACTACATCCATTGTCTTTTCTTACTTATTAGATGTTATCCACTTATTTCATATGTTGTTACTTTTATGTAAGGGTATAATCTTCCAAATATACCTCCTTTGGATCCTAACTGGTAGTCTGAATCCTCTTGTATATAGGGAGGCATGCTAGAGGCCTTGTGGTGAATCATATTAGAGCACTGGTTGAGTGAAACATGGTTGAGGAAATTAAAAAAAAAATCATAGGTGTTTCATTCAAATTATATTACTATTTGGGATATTTTAGATAGTAGTATTATCCTTGTGCAAGAACGTGTGGTGGATTTCGTAATAGTTCATCGAGAACACTAACTCCGCTAAGAATTCCAAGTTTTAAAGGGCATGGAATTGTTATTATGATATGGGATATAATAGTTTTAAATGATTATTTCTTCAAGCGATGAACATTTTGTTGATGTTTTTATTTTTTATGGATTTATAGATCTTGATCCATTGGCAAGTGTCTAGTGGCTAATTTTCCACTTTCTGGGAAAAGGAAAGAGTTATATCTTGTATTAAATTTTTCACATAGGATTTACATGTTATAGGCCTGGTAGTGTGTGATTATAACTTATGGTAGAGGAATATTGTTTAAAATGTCATAAATAACCTAAATGTTATTTTCCTGTATAGGATTTTAGTGTAAATCTACTCAATTCATTTACAGTGTATATATTTTTCCTTCTATTGGAAAACATTGTAGATCTATAATGATGTGAATTGTAGTGTTGTTGCTGACTCAGTCCTTATACATAGGAGGTGCATTGAAACTCTCATGTTGATAGGGAACATTATTCTCATTTTTGAACCCCTTTTTAGAAGTTTTTTCTCATATTCAATCGTTAAAAAATTTCTTCAAAACGTATTTTGTGTTTTCCTTTACAGATTTGAATGACATTTTAATTAAATATAACAATGTTCTAAAGGTTCAAAATATTTTTTTTCTATATCACCATTTTATACATTCATTTTAAGTGGTCTATTCAGTCTTATTTGCATGTTTTTGATAGAATCCTAAGTGTTTAAGTGAACTTAACCTCTTGGGGGTATTAAAATTTACAGATACCCAGTGAGTGTATATTCATCACACTTCAAACATGTACTTCATTGTCTCTACGGGGGTTATCCTCATGAGGATTATTAGATCGTATAAGGGAAATAGTAGGTCAAATTATTATTTTTGACCCTCATAGTTATGTGTTTTCATTACAATAAATAGGTTTCACCATTATCCTAGGTGGTTAGTCCTAGATAACATGTTATGAGACATGATCCTTAAGGTGATGTGGAAGACCTGGTGGCCATTTTTCAACTTGGAAACATGTAGGACGATGTTTATTTATTAACATAAAAAAAATAGAGGGGTTGGAATGGGTTTACAAATGCATGTTTAGCTTGTGATCTTGTTTTTATGCACATTTTAGATCAATACATGCTATATTATAGAGTTTTACGATATATGTATGTTAATGATTTTGGTTATTGAAAATTAAACTAGGCTTCTTCAATTTCATGACGTAGTTATATGGGTGGGATTATTCATGTGTCTGACCTGGTCAATTAGTAGTAGCATGGTTGACATTTAAATTTACAAAATGATGCCTTAGGACAAGAATTCATGGGAATAAATCATGGCCCAAGTGAAGTCCAATTTTTTAATAAGAGTTCCAAGTTATATTTTGGGATATGATAATGACAATCCATGTAGAACATTAATCTTGGGAATATAATAGATGACTCTTGGTAGCACGACATGGGTGATAATGGTTCACATCAATTTTTCACTAAAATGATTAAATCATTGATCAAGGAGAGGTCATCAGACCGAAGAGGAAAATGGTTTAAAATACATTTTCTGTACATTGATTCATGGTAGTTTTAATTAAGTGACAAATTTCCTTCCATTTTAGAGGATACACCTGAAATAAATTTGGTTTTGTGAGTCTGTATCCCCATGTTTCGACTTGAACATAATTTTTTGAGAGGTATAGTGTTATGATTTGGATAAATGAAAGGGTATAATATTTAAAATGAGTGGGGAACAAGATATATATAAACTTCAATCGACAAAATATTAGTTTACTCATAGTGAGATAAGATATTTACCTATCATTAAATCATCTAGAGTGTACTAAGAGAGTGTCAAATCTATCCTGCTCTTCTTAAATGTACATTTTTGGTTTTGAAATGGAGTTGGTCAATGTTTTTTCGAGGTGTTGTATAGATTATTCGGTGTGGTGTGGCTTACACCACTGGCTATCCATTGGTGGTTACCCTCATTATTTTCATTAAAATAAGTTTTCTCCCCCAGAAAATTTTTTTGGGATTAGTAAGAGGTGATGGGAGACATTTTCATTAATGGTCTAGTGAGAGTCTTATTAATCCATATTGGTTGATATGTGAAGGGATGGATGTGGCATGGCTGGTCATGTATGAATGTTATTTTGTGGTTCTGATGATATGGATTCTTCTATGAATGGGAGTAGGGGGATACTGGTATTTGAATGATCATTTGGATTTTAGATTCTATGGTCAAATAGAACCATGTAAAAAAGAATTTAATAGGTTTCATAGGTGTATGTTCAGATATTGACATAGGTGTAGTATAGTTTTTGGCATTGGTATGGTATAACTTATGATGAATGATATATCTTGGGTTATAAATGAATCAGTGTTCATGTGGTGTCACTAAAAAGAGTATGAAAATGGGAAGGGTGTTTCAGGTGATTCCACTAGAATTTGCTTATGTGCATTGGTGAACATGATCATATGATGTTTATACTGCATTGGATAAAGGATTTTGGAATATATTTTGGTCACACACATTTTCAAAATCCAATTTTTTTTATAATAGATGAGCATATGTGGTTTGACATAAGTTCTTTCATATATTAGGGAATGCAGTGTCTTGGTATTTAATTCATAATTATGAGTGTCAACATGAGTTTTAGAGGCTTCTCTACCATCTGTTATATGTAGTACATGGAAGCGCATTGATATTTCAGAGATGAAACATGAATATTTGAATTGCAATTCACAACCCAGGTAAGTCAGCAATTGTTTTTATTCCCCACAATTTCTCGATGGTGATATGTTTTAATGTGGGGAGATAGTAAGGTCCCATGTTTATGGACTAGTTTTTTTATTATTTAGTATGAATTTTTATCCATTGGTGGATGAGTTGAATCATGAACCAGATAAGGGAATGTGGTTCTGGGTTTTTGAACTTCCAGATATGATATTCATGGATACCATCAATGATTCAGGGAAAGCCCTAGGGGTGTAGACTAGATGAAGTATGGGTAGCTGGTTACTATAAATATATGTATCAATAAATCCATTTTAGGTTTTCAATATATTAAATGAATTTTTTTTGGGTGTTCTTGACATTTAAAATGAGTGAAACCCCGAGTCATTCCTCAAAGGATAAATGATGCATTTCAAGTACACATCATGAACCTGGTTCATATCATTTAACTAATTCACAATGTGATTCCTACAGATATATTTTTTTAAAGGAAAATAATGGGTGAAACAACCATTTGTTTATTCCTGTAATAGAGTGAGTGTGTAATAGTCTCTCTACTGAAATTCTATCCACTCCCTTAATTCTTCACAAAATGAGAAGATCCTGATTTCATTTCGATAGGGTCATTGTGTAATATCTTACGCCATAATTATTTTATGATATTTCCATTCTTTATTTACTAATTTTAAGAGTTCCCATATATGGTTACTCTTTGGTTAGACATGGGAATTATGGAAATAGTGGTTTCATTTTGGGATTTTTCTCTTTTATGGTTATGGACCACACAGAGTTTGGATGCATTTTTTTGTGTTTTGTTACATCGAGGAATGTAACCCTAGTAAAACTGTAAATATTTAATGCTTCAAAATAAATTTTTATTGTTTTTTTATGTTTTTGTTTTGTTATTTCCAAAATAAATGTATTGGTGGTACCCAATATTCCTTCTATATGTGGTTTTCTGGATTTTCATCAAGCAATTGGTGACTTCTGAGATATCACCTATTATTCATTTTTAGTTTTCATTTTATACTAAATAATGTAATGATGTATCTAGTTTCATAGGCTATACTATAGATGTACAATGTCATGTTGGATCATGGAAGAAAGTGTTTCTTGGAATGGAGAATAGTGATCTTCTATGGAGTGGTATATATTTTTGCATTAATGTTCTAAATCATTATAAAGGTAAGTGGTATTTATTACCTACCATTTTGTATTCGTGTTTTTTTTTTGTAGGTTGTGGATTATATGGCTCACCAATAATGGTAATTCTCATGTATGAACACATTTTTATAAATTGATGAATTAAAAGAAATATTTATATTGTTCATGATGAATTTCGAGGGTCAATAACAATCCCAATGATCGTGATTCATCCCAGGACATGAGGCTATAAACATGACTGTTGATCCCCTATGGGATGCGTCTAATTTTTTAATATTAGTTTCCAAAGAGGGATTCCATTCTTATATACTAACACAATGTATCCTTAGTGGGATGCATCTTTTTATAATGGACCTTAAGGATCCCAAGCATGATGCCTCTCCAATGGATGACATACAAGGACCATTTGGTGCCCTTGTGTTTGACCATCCATTAGCTACTATATCAGGTTTTTGTAGAGATGATATTGGATTTCTCTATAGAACCAATTACATACTTGTATTTCCATGTGTTTGAGGCAGTAGTGGTTGTTTTAGGTAGTCATCCACACGTGATCCTTTATAAATTATTTCACTTTCTTAACGATGATGCATTTATGATTACAAGAGGTTCTCCATGGTTTGTGGTCGATGTTGCAGACATGATGCAGAATGTTATTAGGATACAAAGACCTATTTTCCAATGTTATGTTTCATACATATATTTTCATGTAAAGATTTAATTCATGGTATATATCTCTTATTCCATATTTTATATGTTATTTGGGAATGGTGTATTTATGTTTTTGATATTCATTAATTTAATCCCAATGATAAAGATATTTTGTCATGGAATCCCTATGTTTCTGATATTTAGGCATGGAGTCACATATAATACGACACTCAAGTGTGGTTTCCCTATTGTTTATGAAACTTGAGTGGTGAAGATGATTACATTATCCTTGATTGATTACTTGATCATAGGGTTGGACATGGACCTCCTCACAATTGATTTGACATAGAATCAATAATTTATTACTCATTCTTTGAGTGAGTCCCATGATTCCCTCTATGGTTGTGTGGATGCACTATTAATTATTCACCTAGATGTACTTCCTAGTGATGAGGCTATTGAGCTGTTTATATGAACAGATTCTATGAATATAATTGGGGCATGAGAGAATTTTATTTATATATCTCCTAATTGCCATCCTTTTAGGGATTACTCAAGTGAAAATATCATGATTTACTATAGATAGGTGAAAAAAGATTTTGAATTCAATAATGAATTATATGGTTTGAGTGATATAGAATAAATCATAGTGTTTATTTATAGGATTGAACATTAGTATACATAATTCATTATTATAGTGATTGGATGTGAGTACCAGTGAACCTAGTTTTAGGACATGTATCCCAATGTGGTGACATAGATTGCTCAAATACATTTATAGAGTCTTTAAAAAATGTATTTCTGATTGGAATTACAGACCTAGATATGTAATTAATTATTTATGGCTTCAGTGGTATAACGTATGTCACAATTCCCTTTTTATAGGTTGTCCAGACGATCTGGTTCATCGAACCAGGGACCGACTACTATTGTTAATGTAATTTATTTTAACATGCTTATGTAAATAGATATATATATATATATATATATTAATATGCACACACAAAAATACATATATAAAAAATGGGACATTTTCTAATTGACCAAGATCATATACCTTGGGGTCGAATGTGGTTCACTTAATTTATTTTTTTATTGATTCCAGTTGTCTCTCATCTAGGTCAAGAAATTTTATTGAGAATTCCTCATACAAAATTATCCTTCATGTTATATATATCTATAATAATAATTATTACTATTATCTTGATGAGTATCACATTGTTACATATATTACATATTATTGGTTGTGGTTGGGACAACATTGGCGATACCTTACTTATTATTGTATTCACACCCCACTAATGCCACCCTTACACTATGGTACTCAAGTTGAAATTCACTTGGTTGGAGGAAAAATTATGGTCAAGGATTAGTATTGATCAAGAAGGATAGCATGGATATGTTTGTATTGATCGGGTATGTGGGTCATCTTGGATTCCTTACATGATACATGTATATTTTTTTGTATTATTTTTACTCCTATATATAAATAATCATCTCAATGGAAAATTAGTACATTTTGTAGGATGTGGTACCTTAGACCTATATTGCATCCCATTTCTTATTACATCATGTTATATGTCTATTTTTTTATTGCTTCTACACTCAGTTTATTACTTCATGGATGATATCTAGTTACTTTCACTTTTTTTAATCTAATATAAGGATAGAGTCACTCCACTATACAACCTAGGGACCCACACTTATAGTTGGTATCCTATGATATACGAGGAGGCATTTTGTGGCCTTGTGTTGAACCATAATGGAGAACTGATTATGTGGAATCCTGGTCAAGATGTTACATCAGGGATAAAGTATGTGTACAAATAAATAAAAAAATGGTTCATGGATAGTGGATATTCCATAAAAATTATTAGAAATTAAATATTTTCCAATTGATCATAAATATGGAAGGTGGAATATGAAAATTTTTATATAATTATAAAGGGGAAATATATTTTATTTTTGATATTATACATATTGAAAAATCCTTAATTTAAAATGTTATTTATTTTCTAGGACTTAATCACAACTTCAATAGTATAAGTCAATTTAGTGATGAAATATATATTGTGAACTTCAAGAATGATAAATTTACAATAAAAATTTCAGATGGTAAACTTATTCTTTCATCATATAGGCTTGAGAATTAATACAATCATAACATAGAATACCATAGAAGAAAATATATACCTCATCTTATTGCAACGGAAGATATGTTTTGATTATGGAATTGAAGGTTAAGATAATGTAATGTTATGAATTTTAACATGCTTTCAATGAAAATTCATATAAAAGATTTACCAGAGCATTGGTTTAATTATAATAATGTTTGTGATCCTTGTAATTTTGGAAGCCAGCATATGTCAAGAAATAATTATATTAGTAAATATTAAACTATTGATGCTTCATAGTTAGTGAACATGGATTTATTTGTTCTAACAAAAATTGTAAGTATTCAAGGAAAATATTATTAACATGAATTAGTTAACGAAAACATATGATATTTGTCGGTCTATTTTCATAATGAAAAATTTGAATATTTTTTTTATTTTAATGAATTTTCATCCTATGTTAAAAATTAAAAAAATATACATTTGGTGACTATTCAGAGAAATCACTGTGAATAATTTTGAAATTTTGACTCTTAATTTTCTTTAGTAAGAAAGGTTTAAAAAAAATTTATATCCATGAAAGCAGAAACAAACTAGTTCAGTTGAACACAACTATAGATTTCATTAGGAACATTCTGGAACAATCTTGAGTGAATTATCATTTGTGATTTTTTGGGTTAAATAGTTAGTATATATTATTATGCTATAAATCATGTTTTACAAAGTAATTTACATAAAAAACACCTTATGAGTTCATGAAAATAATAAATCCAAAATATTCATACTTTATCGATTTTGGAAGTAATGTATTATTTGATAATAATAATGTCAATTTATATAAATTATCCCTATATTATAAAAAAGAAAATTTTCTTTTTTATTCAAGAGATAGTAATGATGAATTTTTTTTAAATAAATATTCAGTATTATTGATGAAAAATTTCATGTTAAATTTGATAAAACCATCCTATTTTTTCAAACAAACACAAAAAACCTCTTCCTATGATATTTCTAAAAAATCAACCCATTTTGGGAAATTATTCACATGATATAAAAAATATACTTTTTCTAAAGTTATATATGTCGATGAAGATTAATATGCTTTTGAAGAACCATGTTTTACAAACCCATGGAATAAAATAATCCTTTGGATTTATCCCACTGATAATATCACTATTATTGTAGACCAAAAGTTTAAAAATATATGTTCCTTAATAATATAATGTGAATATATTTCCTCAATATAATAATTTGAACATACAAATACTGATGTTATGTTAGGTGATAAATATTAGATAAATTTTTTTTTGGATGATCTCAATGAATTGGAGAGGAACGAAGTTTTTAATCCAATAGAATGTGCCAAATATTTTCTTATTGTTGTAGAAAAATGTGTATTCAAAAAAAATTAGTAGAATAGTAGATTTGTAAAAAAATTCTATGCTGGATAAAAATTGTTATAATAGATATGTACTTTAATAGGTATAAACATTTTCCAAAGTAGTTTGACCGGAATCTATTCATATACATCAATCCAGTGAAGAAATGTTCAATTTTACACTTTTACATATGGATGTTAGCTGTTCATTTGTTAATTTATGTGTATAAAAGGAAGATTATTTATAACTACCACCTTGTTTTGAAAACACATTGTCTACATATAATGTTTTTTACCTACTGAAGACCTCTGTCATGACCCGTCCTAATGGGGACCACACTATAACTCCCCAAGTCCGCTTCCAATAAGCTAAGGGTTATTAACTAGCACTATGTCGGAATATTATTGACATGGGATACCTTAGACTATTTAAATACACATATACACACACAATTTTCCAAGCCTTTTAAATTAAAAAATATAAAATCAATTGAACTACCAAACATGGATTCATCTCAATACCGCAACTATATTATGACAATAATTAATGGAATGAAAACATAACCAAATACAAGGCCATCACAAAAACATTGAAATAGAAGTACAACCAGAAAGTAAAACAAGGAATTATATAAGACTACCAAATGAAAACACCTCTATATTTCTTGTCATGCTAAGAATCGTATGGTCTTGATCCATCGAGGAATCTATCAAAAGGTTAATCATATTCTCAAGAAATCGTAGATGTGGGAAATGACTATTCATGGGTGAGTATAACAATAATAAGTAAGAAACCCCAAAAAACCATACCAAAAATAAATACAGTCTTCTCTAAACTGGTATGTGTCTAAAGCACATATAACAACAATATCATGATATACTCAATAAAGACACATGGTCTACATGAATGTCACATACAGAATATACCAGTTTAAAATTCTAGCTCGAATATTCCACAAATAAATACTCTACAAGAACACACCTTTAAGTATGATATAACTGTTTTTTTTTTGAAAAGTAATGCTCATTAGGTATCTACATTATATGTTCAAGCGAAAGGTCTAAAGAGATACCAAACACAGATGAGGATAACACTAAGGCCATGGGGTGACACAAATAACTCAATCTAGGATAACTCACTAATTAGAGGATATGTGCCAGTGTAGTGTTGGTCACAAAAATACAAAGAACTCCACATAATGAAAAAAGATAATTATAGTATCTCACTCCTGGCCACATGGAGGGATACCAATGTCACTATCAATGAAATTGTTCTAAAGGGATTTCTGTCCTATGAGTATGATATGATTCCAATACTAACCCTCAGGGAAAGGATATCAGAATTTAATCCTAATGAAAATTGTCCAATTCAAAGAAAAAAAGGGCTCTTATCCATTTATAATATAGTGCATGACATGTTTTTAGAGTCACACACTGTGTCCCTTGACTGTGGGTCATGCCCATGTAAACATAATGTGTCTCTTTCCCATGTCATTATAAAGGTTCATGGTAATTTGGATGCTCATCTAATATACCAATGTTTCATTACATATCTTAGCCTATATTTCAATTCTCATGAACCTGTACATGGAAAAGCCCACGTACTCTGGTCTAAGTCGTCTCTATGTACGGGAGTACACGACATTCTCCAACCCATATATGTTAACCTATGTTTTTGTACCCTACTATTTACACACTAAGAAGTTGGAGAGAATATATACATCATGTGACCTTGTCACACTACATGTGATACATAATTATCTCTTGTAATCCTAGTTTCTTAATAGGATGGCCCACACACTAGGTGTATCAGGTATACACACCGTGTTATGTAGGATTTTCAAGAATCTCATATCTAGAATCAATTCATCTTCTATATCATCTGATCATAGATATAGAAACCACCTTAAAAATCATGAATCAATTCCAGAGGAAACATTCTATCCCCGAACAACATGATTCAAACCATTTATTTTCATTGAAGATGGTTAATATGTCATTATTCGTTGCATGTCAAAGAACACAAAATTAGGTATCATCATTGTGTGATCTAATTCAACTGCCATCGTTTCACCTTAATCATGACATTGAAATTCTAGATATATTATTTCATATCATTTCACAATGAAACATGTGAAACACAATTGATCCATTAGGATATTTCTATCCTTTCCCCAAACAAAGATTACCCATGATGAACCTAGAATCTAAGGATAAAATCATAAAAATAATGAGAAACAAACTTCAATAGATGATCATGTTGATCTTGGATCATTTCCATTAGAAAAATAATTAATGAATCAACATTCATTGTGTATTCTCCAAAAAAACCTAGAAATAAAACCCATCAAACAATACACATGATCCAAGAATTAATATTTTAGTGGGTTGATTTACATTCATCATATAACAATTCCTTACCTAGAGATAAATCAAGAACAAATGGTTAATGATGCAGATTCATAGTCACTGGTGAGTTCCTTTCATTACACCATATTCCAATCTTAGATCGTAGATATGGTCCTCATTTTACAACAAAATTTCATCCAATGATCTCTAATGTCCTCCCAACAATTTGAAAGTTTATATGGACAACCCTGAAAAATGAAAAGAAGAATGTATTAAAAGCATGTGTTATGTTGTTTTGTCAATGAAATAAATTAAATGATTTAATAAATTATTGTATCCATTTTACGCACACAATAGATTCTCCACAAATTCTATGCACTGACTAACAATAAGTTTCACCTAGGTTTAAATGAACATTTTGAATAGAAAAATGACATTGTATTACTGATTAGGGAAAAGACTTAGATTTTATTCCAGTTTTTTAGTTAAAAAGAGAGTGTGCTTATTTAATATACATAATAAAATTAATCCATTTATTCTGGGCCCATCTGTAATTTAAATACCACACCATCGTAGTTTCTGGTATTGAAAATAATCAATTCAATATCGAAAAATAATATATGGAATATCCATGTCATTAAATTATCCATACATTGGGGCTCTACATCCGCAAAATTCCAAAATAAGGACACCATAATGTGATGTGGCTACTCAGTATGTGTATGAGGATATTACTCACATGTGGTATCCATATTATTCATGTGATATCCCTAGAGATGCACTAAATGAATCACCCACCCATGAATGACCCTCTCCTTTTGATCCTCTATCTAAATTGGGTACTCATAAAAGGTCGTTGCATTCATTAAGTCCAGTTCTCCTCAAACAATAAAGATTGATGGGTCATGCACGTACCTCTTCTACTGTGACACATGGAATACATTGTGTACCTGGTCTAACTGTATAGGTAGAGCTAAGGGGTATTCCAACATTCCTACTATAAATATTATTTGAAAAGGTATTAAGATCCAGAGAGATATATTGTCACCCCTTTTAAATCATCATAATCAAAATCAATGTGAAAAATGTAGGATCACATGACCTCATTCAATGAACTCCAAATGCCTCTCTTATCTATACTCATAAGACTTCAAATGGCTATGTGTAGGCTTCATACGCTAATGGATGATCTATACCCTTTTGATAGTTTCTCACACCATCTATGGGCCCATGAGTGTTGGATCTCATGGGATAGTCTATAAAAGTTGTGAACTATTGGGTTTTCCTAAAAAATACTTGAATGTTTCTATATTGATGGTGGAATGATAAATGTTTTTGTTTTCATTGTCCAGTAGTGGTAGGTGATCCTTCCATCTATGGACAATGTCTAACATGTAAGCTCACAGAATGTCCTCCCAAAAAAGAATGGGATGCCAATTATGGCCATCATTTTTTTTGTTGAAATGATATGAACAAGAAGAGTTGATTCTTAATTGCCTACAGAAATCCCTACCACAATCAAGATGTGAATAGAACATCACTATCAAAAGATGATCACTAATGGAAGTCCATGAAGTCAGATAATCGAAAGCACGTACATGCTCCCCAAGCTCTCTACTGAACTCTACATCTAAGTTTCTAATAA
The DNA here is from genome assembly GCA_963277665.1 of Viscum album. Taxonomy (NCBI): domain Eukaryota; kingdom Viridiplantae; phylum Streptophyta; class Magnoliopsida; order Santalales; family Viscaceae; genus Viscum; species Viscum album. The sequence goes on along the minus strand of OY728164.1, from coordinate 1,807,025,934 downwards.
GTGGGAAGACATTGTGAGTCAGTCTATGATCACCCATATAGAATCATGACCCATGGACATATTTGGTAGACTAATCACAATGTGTATGGATATCCAATCCCACATCCATTTTTTCACAACAAGGGGCTCAGTTAAAACTGCTGGAACATGGTGCTCTGCCTTTACTTATTGTCAAGTAAGGCATTAATATAAAAAATCTACAACTCCTTTCATCATACCTAGTGAAAACACTAACATCATAGGTCTTGGTACATATTTTCAATGTCTTGATGCACCACTTGATGATAGGTATGAAACTCTCTCAAAACATCATCTATCAACATCACGGGTACAATTGTGCATCCTCCGAAAATAATGGGATTATCCCAACCTTTAGAAAACTCATCATGAACATGTCTAGTGGATATATGAGTACGTGGGGTATCAATATCAAAATCCCCAATCTATGCTTCCATAACTCAATCCATGAATGGAAATGTCAAAATCATTCACCAGATGTATGGTAAATTATTTCGATCCAAAAAGTTTAAGAACAAAGAGTCCAACTGTTCTTATGCCTCATTTAGAAACAATGAACAAGATCTTTTTCTGAGAAAATCTGTTACTGTGTTCCCTTTCTCTATAGAATAGAAACTTTTAAAATCATTACAATGGAGGAACTCAAGATATCACATCTTTATGAATATATGTCCCTTATTAGAGAATATATACTGAGAATCATATGATAAGAATAAAAGATAAACCGCTCACCCATCAAGTAGTGTCGCGATAGATTTAGTGTGATGACTACTATTATTATCTAAAATCACGGGTCACATAGTTCTTCTCATGTGGTCTTAACTAATGTGATCTATAATAAATAATTACATGAATCATCATCAAAACACAACTAATATTGGTTCCTAATGCATTTTAGAACACTATGTACTCAACAAATTCCTATAGATTTCTCATGGTGGGAGTGCTCATAAAACTCTGTCTCAAAAGTTGAAAAGACAACGGTCACTTCTTTGTCCAAATGAAAGGATTCCCCTTTCAATTCAAAGATATCAAGGGTGATTATATCCTAGAGAAATCAAGTTTGAATCTCGGATAATAGTCAGCCATCCCATATAAAATCCTCACATCCATCACTCTCTTAGGTTGCTTTCAAGCTATAATAAACATTGTTTGGTTACAATGCCAGTCCCTCAGTTGAGATAACCTATCATAAAAATTATACTACCTAAATCCAGAAATAGCACTTTGAGTGCTTTTCTTAAACATGGTTATCTTAGAGTACATCCCAAACATTTATGAAATGTCTTGAATGCACCTCCTCAGATGATGAGTACACCAGAATATCGTTGATGAAGACTACCACAAACTGATCTAAGAATTTTTAAAAGATATAATTCATGAGTCCCGTGAACCTTTTTGGGGAATTTATCACACAAAAGGGAATAAAAAAGTACTCATAATGACCGTAGAGGCATTGTAATATCATTTTCGGTATATCATTGTCCCATACACAGAATTGGTGATAACCTGACATGAGATTGACCTTTCAGAACCATTATGCCCCTCTCAACTTATCTTGGAGGACATCAATTCATATTAGTTGATTTGTATTCTTCACTATCACCTAGTTTAATCATCCTGAGTCTGAAAAAAACCTCAATCTCTCTACTAAATTCTAGAAAAACAAAATTGGGGTTGTCATGGGTGAAACACTAGATCAAAAAAAAAACATTCCTCTGAATGTCATCCAACAGGACCCTCATATCATGAATATCTATTGGAGATATTAGATATTCTAGAGTGTATATTAGCTTCAATCTAGGTTGTAGAAAAATGTATATAACTGTCTCAAAACATGGTGGTAATCTTGGAACATCCTCATAGAAGATACCCTGGTACTCTTCCACCACTACATAAAATTGGTAACTCACGAAATCCAATTCAGTAAGGGATAGGATATCCAAATGATGGGTAATCGACCAAAACCTCCTATGAATGAGTATATCCTTTACTTCTTGGGATTCCTTTTCACCAAAAATTAACAATCACGTTACCTCACTACAAACACACCACATCACCCACCTAAATGTGTAAATCTATGCATGAATTGTGGATAACAAGTCCATTCCTATGATGACATTTTAGGGTCTCATTACTAAAAAAAGAGATCCCAATAGAAACTCTCAACCCAAAGTGTCGGTTCACACCATCATCTCATGTGTGTGATCATTGTGTCTTCACAATTATAAGACTCTAATTGTAAGGTTCAGGCTAAGGGCTCAACAAAAATCTATTTGTATCATACATGTTATGATGAATGAAATGAATTAATAGCACATGTTTCAATCATTACTTCATCTTTTATAGAAGAGAAATATATCACACCATGAATAATTCACAGAGCCTCTCGGTTGTAATCATTGACCACCTACTGTTGTCCCCTCTAATTCCCTCATATTCCATGATCATTGAGGGGACCACCTAGGTGTGGTAGTGGTAACAAGTCAACATTTCAACTACATCCATCTACTCTTCAGAACTTATTCCCTTTCCACATTATTAAATCATTCATTCTCCTTCCACAATATCGTACCTTTGGCATGTCCACATTCTCTCTATCAGTTGTGCGACATGTCAGAAAATCTATGTTAGATGTCCCCTGCTATCATATGAGTATCACTGCTTCTTCATATGCTGACTAGACCAATCTTGTATGCCCTAAAAAACCCTTTGTCTGAGGAACTCATCCTGAAATGTATCACATTTCTTGGTCCCAAATACTGACATCAACTTCCTGTTACCTTGGTTTCTGCATTTATGCTTGCTTCTGGAAACAACTGGTTATATCTGCTCATCCATGATACTCTCAACCACCAAATCTCACTCTATTTTACTAGCCTTGGTAGGAATTCAGAGAGGGGTAACATTTTCTTATATGTCTCTATGTGGATCTTTCTTGGTGGTTTGAGCCCTAAATGACTATTTTTGATCCATATCCATCATGTACCCTTAGACTTTGGAAAACCTCAATGAAATATTGGCTATTGTTGTGTTGGAATGTTGGAGATATAAAATCTGTTGGATATGTACAACCCTTATCAATTCTAATGAGAAAACCTCAAAGAAATTAACTAAAACTCTATCAAAACCATTGTCATCTCGATTTATGACTTGTTCACTAACCTCCACCATCGTTGAGATGATCCATGAAGAATTATTGATACCAGGACCATCATCTAATATGTTGGTGTTCTAATCGGATAAAAAAAATCATGTAACTACATCAATCATGTCCTAATACACCTATGGATCAGGATCTCCATTGAACCTGAGGGGTATTTTCTTCTGAAACACATGATGTTTTCCTAGCCAGTAACCCTCATCCACTAGTGCTACATACATTATATTCTTTTATGATTTTTTTGGTATGGCTGGTGCACCACCTAGATGTAACATATCTAGAACAAGTCCCAATATAACCACCTAATCACTAATGGTACCATCCTCAGATTCATGATACTAAATCCATGATGGAATATGTCATGATGGTATTCTGAAATTAATAATATAAACCTGGTCAATGAGTATGTCTAGAGAGATGACTCATGAATGACATGGAAACCACAACCTATTCTTATATTAAGAATGTTCAATTGTTTTCCATGGAACCAATATTCTTATGTACCGATCCTAAAATTTTGTGATCGTAGTCCTACATTATGGACACATAATATACCACATCAACACTATAGTCCATGACGTGAAATCAAATCATGAATGTCTTCACACTATTTTTCGAAAATAATCTCACAAACTTCATTCATTAAGTAGAACTAAATTATATGATACCATCTTTTCATAACCTATCACAATGAGGATCAATCCATAAATCCATATTCCCACCTCTAATAGGATAGGGTATGGAGACAAGTTCTGAGTGTGCATATCACTTACATGGAAGGACTTATCCTATGTACATGTAAACACACACATATCCAAGACTATATTATAATAAAATAGAAAAAAATTTAGAAACCATGCATTCATACATCTAAATCCCAAAACTGTAGTATTAAATACCATATAGGAAAATAAAAATTGCCAAATATAATACCACCACAATGATTCTGAAATAAAAGTACAACCTAAATGTTAATATGGGGTTGTCTTCAGAATACCATAGGAAAAAAGCCTCAATATGTAATGTCTCACTAAGCATTATCTAGTCTAAGTCTATCATGGTCACTATCATATTATTGATCATTCAATAAAGAAACAACATTTGTGGGAATGCTCGTGAAATGTTGATTGTAAAATTCATAGTATGATACCACAAAAACAAAATTCATACAAAAAATAAATATAGTTATCTCTAAAAAGTTATATTTTTACAACACATATAACAAAAATATCCATATATACCAAAGAAATTCCACAGTATAAAGGTATGTCACAACCATAGTATACAGTCATATGAATCCATCTCTAAAATTCCACAAACCATTGATTTAAGAGAAAACACTTCTGAGTCTGATATCACTATTGATGTATGTCCAAGAGGTAATGCATAATTAGTCTCGCCAGTGGATTCTCATGATGATGTACTGAAGAGATACGATACAAAAATGATGACCACACCCATGTTTATGGCATTATACCAACAACTAAATATATATTAACAAACAATATAGAGGATCAACACCCATGTAGTGTAGGTTATGAAAACACACTAAACATCACTTAGGGTATGAATTTGACTAGAGGATATCAATCCAGGACTCACTGATGGATTCTAATGACTCTATGGAATAATAAAAATTTAAGGGGTCATTTTTCTAGTAGTAGGAGATGATTCTATACTAACCTTCAGGTAAAGGATATGGGGAACTCAACATAATTAAAATTTCCCAATATAAAGAGGAAAAGGTCTCCAATACAAGTATAATGATGTACAATTTGTGTAATAGGGTTCACACATCGTGTTCCTTTCCCTTGGGTCCTGTCTATGTAAAAATGAAGTGTCTCTTACCCATTTTCTCCTAGATGTACACAACATGTATGATTCTCATCAAATATATCAATGTTCCAATACATGGATTAGGCCATTTACATGTTCCCATGTACTAGAACAAGTTATAACTCATGTACTCAGGTATAGGCCATGCCTGTATAAGGAAGTATACAGTGTGATCCGACCTGTGTACCCCAACTTGTGTCCATGTACCCTCTCAGGTATATTCTCTGTTTCCTTGTAGAAGTCACACTCCATCTAACCTAGTATCATTCCATGTGATACTTCAGTATCACTCGATACCCTAGCCAAAAAACAAGGGGGAAGATGACATGAAGATATGGTCTACATGCCATGTAACACAATATATATTATAATCCCTTATCTGGAATCCACACATATTATCCTTTTTAGTTCATTGATTTGGAAGTTTATTTTCAATATAATCCTTAATCTAGGTGGAAAAATCATTTCTATCACTGAACAAAATGATCTGAAAATTTTTTCCACTTAGAATACAGATTTAGATGTCATTCATCACTATGCATTGAAATTTTTATTAAATCCAGTATCAAAACCATCCAATATGATTCTATTACTACACTCTCACCTATTTCATATCGTGTTTTTCCTATATCTATGATTTTGGATCATTACGACATGAAACATCTGCTCAACGGTCTATCCACCCGGATATGTCAAATAAATTTTAAAGTAAAGAATGGTCATGATGAACTATGAATCCATCGAGAACAAAAATCAAGAGGAATAGACATTGATCAATGATTTTTTAGATCTTGGTTCATTTTTGTTAGAAAAGCAATAAATGAATAAAAAATAAAAAATTAATCTTCCAATAAAATCTGTGTATAAATCCCATACCGTAAAATGTAAAATATGTGAATAAATGAGTTATTGGATTGATTTCCATTCATCATATAAAATCATGAACATGAAATAAAACCAAATAAATGATGTCTTACTTCATGATAAATCAATTGTAGAGGAAGAATGATGTGGAGTTGCAGTGGTTTGCAAGATCCTTTGATTTCCTCTCATTAAGGTCACTAATGCTTGATTTGTTTGTCGTTCCCCAATGGAATATCATACCATTCCAAACAATGTATCTCTATTGATATATAGGTATATGTGAATAACCATTAAAAATATCCAAAATCATACCTTTGAAAAGGGTCAAATAGATCCGTCAATAAATCTACTGAAAAATAATTAATTGTTTTATTGATTTTACTCCCATGCTGGCCCTTCTACAAAGGACCTACACCAACTATGGTTAAGTCATTCATAGTGTAAAACCCATATTATGAAATCAATTTTTACCTTTAATTTCTAATATGAGAACTCGTATAGGAGTTATTCATGATTCTGTATGGAAACTATGAAAACATATTATTTAATTTATTTCATATATTTCATCATTTATTTTGGGCACATCAGACCTCGGAACCACACACAATCTCAACAATTGGGCTAAAAATAATACATATAGTATAAAAATATAGTACATAGAATGGTATTATTAATTATACTCTCCATAGACAAAAAAAATACACACTATCATAGTATGATAGAGATGATGAAATTTTCCTATAAAATAGATATTTTGATGGACTTATAGATCCCAATATTTTTTATTAAAAATATTATTTATAAATTCATTATTTAAATTATTTTGATGATATTATATTTTTATCTACTCAAAAATATTTTTTGATGTATTTATAGATCTTATGAAATCTATTATTGAAATGAGCATGATGGGTGAACTAACTTTTTCCCATAGTTTTCAAATTTCTCAAAAACCAAAAGAAACATTTTATCTCAAAATAATGTTTAAATGATGATTTCTATAAAATGGTTGGATATTAAAATCCTATGATAATTAGTACTATAATGTGTACAAAAAATAATTAGATATTGATGAATCTAAGAAACTAGTTGATAACAAACTTTTTAGCGGATTTTTTTAGTTTACTACATATTATATACAAGTTCATAGAAATAATTATTTTTGTGTGTGTATGTGAAATATTTACGGAAAATAAAAAATATTACACATCAAAAAGTTGTAAAATGAATATTTCAATACCAAAATAATAATTAGACTTGTCCAATTTTATTCTTCGTGAATAATTTTTAATTAAAAAAATTCATATATGTGGGATTTTGTTTTGTAAAATTGATAGGAAAAGCACCTAGGGGACATATCATTTATTATTAAAGGATTTAATTTCTTAGTCTTATAGGAAAAAATAACTAGTGTTAATTTCCATAGATGAAGCTAAATTTTTATGGGTTGTATATTACTATTATTTGATGTTTTGGATTGAACACTCACTGACTAAATTTTGGAATTTGTTTTAGTAAAACTCTTATTTTATGTGATGAGAAAATTTACAAAGATATAACCTAAAAAATATCGCATAACTCTTGATCAAATAAAAATATATGAGACACCATTTCCTTCATAATAAAACAATAAAGGATTTTTCATGTTTCATAAAATCAGAATATAAGAACACCGTTATTTTATTCTTAAAAATATACTAAATACAAATAGATTTTAATACATTAAATAGAGGCTTCAAATGGTTGACATAAAATTATCATTACTCAAATTTTTTGATTATTTATCTATTTATAGTAATTAACTACTTAATAAAGGTAGAGAACAATTATCATATGTTTTGAAAAAATAATATTTAAAACATTCAAAAGAATGTTTTTATAAAAATATTACATACAAAGAATTATTTTAAAAATGATTTATATTTTTTAGAATCATATTATGTTTCATCAAACATTAGTTTGAGATGTACTTTTATTATTTTCCATTGTTTTGTAACAATGATGTTTTTATTACAAGAATAACATGTGTATGAATGATTAAAATAAATAGCTTAATTTGGTTATTTTTCAATATTTTATTGTAAAATTTTATATATTTTTAAATATTTTATAATACATTAATTATTTTTCTGATATTTCTATTCTAAAAATATTTGATGAACTTTTCTGTTTTAGGAGAGTAGTTTTTATCCCATAACACATATACAAAATTTTAAAAAACATCAAGAGTTATTATATATATTATTCTATTAAGAAAATTTATTAGTGAATAACGATTTTGAGGGATTTAATCTAAAAAATTGGATTTGGGGAAGTTGTACTGAATCTCTCTTAAAATTCTAAAAAGATGATCTGTGGGTCAGAACTCCCTCTTTACCACTTTTTTTATAATGAGGTACCTCTCCTTTCAGACTTTCCCCCGTCTGATTTGTTTTCATATTTCCTTTTTGTTTAGAAAGTCATCTGTTCTAAATTCATAAAAACAATTTTAAATAGTTTAAATCATTTTTGGAGAAAGGATGAAAGTTTTTAACTTTCCATAAAAAATAGAAAATATTAAATTCTATAAGGCAAGGGGAGTAAGTTTATTTAAATTTTTTAACTGTAGTTTTTCTATTTAATATTTTTTAAAAGGAGGGTATTGTTGAGAAAAAATGCTACTTTCAAGACATCCTAAACTTATTTTTTGAAAATCAAAATCCACATAATTGAAAATTTGTACATTTTGAACTTTTATTCAACCAAATTTTTTTAGATAATTTTTGGAAGTTAATATTTATTACTATATGGAGAATATATCTTCCCAATGATAGAATTCTTTTATTTCCACTTGAAAAAGTATATCATTTAAAATAGAATAAATTTTAATATAAAAAAATACATTATAGATCGATTAATGTGATGAGATTTTCATTTAATGGAGATTTCTAATGGCCAAAAAATTAAATATAAGGAAGTCTTTTAGATAAATTCATATTAAATATATCAGTCATAATTTTTGGATAAAGGTAGACATGTCTACCATATGAACATTAGTAAGGCCTACCTGATGAATAAAATCATATATTCCACTAGATGAAGATATAACATTCTACGAGATTAAGCCAACAGAAACTATATTTGATTAAACTATTAATTATATTAGGTGGAGATATAATGTTGAACCATTTATGTGAAGAGTAATTTTTTCCAATTTCATCACAACCACCTCTATGAAACACAGATTATGATAATTATATGTGAGGTATTCCACTTGATGAGGTTTAATTGCATTATCCATTAAAGACAATGTATCTATGAAGTGTTTATAATATCATTTTAAAGATAATTCATCATTTTTTAGATAGTTTTTATTTAAGTAATATAAATATAATAATACATTGAAATGTATTATTTCATTACTTGAGTAATTGTTTTTTCTGATCTAGTTTAATCGTTAGCTTCAATTGTTAAGGAAGATAAAATATATACTGATTATATTCTCTATGGTTAAAAAGGATTAGGTAATTGAATCTCTATCTTATTTATGTTACCTAGGAATCTCGTGGCTAGGAAGGTAGACTCGATGTCAGTGTGAATATCATAGACACCCTAAGTAGAGGTTCTTTGAACACATTAACAGGAATGGTTAATGAGTATAATAAATTTATTGATTTTATTTTTATGTTATCTTACATTCTTTACAAATATATTTAATAATTGTGATTATAATATTTATTATTCGGGTTTTCATGTTATACGAATAATATATATTGTTCATTATAAACACTTTATTACTCTAATTATGAAGTTACTCTTTATGAAACGTCATCAGATAATTTTATTAAAATAAATGGGGTAAGTTGTATATATAAATATATATATTATAATTCATCACCCCACCACTCTTATAGTAATATTATACTACTGTGATCATATATTTTTCATTAAAAATAGATTTAAGTTTTTTTATAATGTTACACAAACGACATGTTTACAAAAGAGTATCTATGTTTTTAATATGGAAGGTTTGTCTGTTGGGGTAGTTTAATATTTAAATATAACATGACCATAAATATTTACTATTTATGATAGTGAATATTTAACAGACCTTATGAATCATCTTGTATCAATATTGGCAAAAAAATCTAAAATGATGATATGAAAGTTTCAAAGTAATTATAAGAAAGTAATTACTTTTACATGATAATATAGAGGTGAATTATAAAAGTAAATTTATTATCATGATTAATTTTTTATATGAAATTAATATAATCATAAAATTTTATATATAATTATTCGAATCAACTAAATTTTTTTGTATAAACTCAAAGTAACTCATTTTGGAACACAAAAAGTTATAGTAACTAGAAGATCCATGTTAAGAGAAGAATAACATTATTTTGATTTATTACCCTGAGAATATGAGTCTAAGATGAATCAAACTATTATACCCATTTTAATTGTTCTATATATCATGGATATATATTCATTACATATGAATATCTAGAGGAGAAAATTATTGATATTATGTTATATGAAGGGGGATCAAAGGGAACAACTCTGGAAGATACAAATCATCTTACAATGTTGTTCTTAGATGAAATGATTGGAACACTAATTCAATATATGGTCTAATTAAAATGATATATAAATAAATTAAAAATGGTTAATGTACCAGCACTTTGTTTATACAGATTACACTAAATAATGTTGGATCATGAGAAAATTTTACAAAGTATTCAAAGAAGAAGATTGTGACAGTTCAGACATAATGAAATTCATATAATGAATTGATAATTAAATTTCAAAAAATATGAATAGGTTGAATAATATTTGTGTGAAAAAATTATTTTTTATAAATAGAGAATTAGAAAAAGACAAAACATAGAAGAATGAACCTTTTGAGGTGATTTGTTATGAATATATGAAACCTGGTTATATGAAACCGACTATTCCAGAAATAAATAATAAGGATAAGAATTTAATAATTATCCATAAGATGATAAATATGGATTGATTTAAACATTATAAAACATGAACATAATGGTGTATATATATTTAATTAGTTAGTTATCCTATAAATACCAATTATAGTTAAATTGTATTGGTGTTTATGGTGGTATTATGAAGACCAATAAATTCTTCATGGATATGGTATCCACTAAATACCTAACAAATATAATACTAAAGAAAAAATTTCTTGATTAAGATTATGAATGTTCTACATATTCTAATGAAGGAAAATATAATCCATCTAATGATGAGGATTAAAAACCATGTATTGAAAATGTATCTAAATAATCTTCTTTAGAATAAAAACATAATAATAATGTATAAAAATCCATTAATGTGATATGGAATAACATTCAAAAGAATATTATAGAATTTGGAAACATAATTAATCAAATTTAAATAATAATTTTGATTTAGATTTAAAAAATATATTTCTACCTCAACTAATAAAGAAAATAATTTTGTTGTAAAACTAAACATTTTAAATTTTAGTCTATAAAAAATTAATAAACTTTTACCTCTTGGATAGAAATCATTGATAATATATAAAAATATATGATACATTCAATAAATATTTATTTTATTGGTTTTATAAAAACAATATTACAAAAACAATTACATCATTCCAAAATGTGATCCCCTCTATACTAATTTTTTATAGGTGGAATGTAGAAGAATGATTGTTGTTTAAACAAGATTTTATCCTTCTATTTTCTAAAAAATATATATATTTCTATGGAATTTTAAGCTACAAAACATATTAATGACTGATAAATATGGAATCTTATTATTTTATTTGACAATAATTTTGGACTAAATAATGTATGGGTACAAAAATCATTAATTTTAAAATTTAGGATGATAAGATTTATACAATAATTAAAAATTATTATTAAAAATATAGTTTATGTCATAGAAATATGACTAGAAAAATGAAAATTTTTCAACAGATCATAATGATGAAATAATGAAATGTAACTTTCATAGATAATAACCATTGAGAAATATATATTATTTCTGATATTGTACTGCATATAAATTCCATAATATTGAGTGTTTTATTTATTTTTCATCTTAAGCACAACATCATTAGAATAATTCATTTTTTTATTATGTGCATATTTTGAACTTCATGAATGATTAATGTACTGTTTAATGCATAAAGGTTAAATTAATTCCTTCCAGTGATAGGTAAGAGAATGAATACACTGTTAACATAGATGGCCATAGATTCCATGATTTACCTTACTTTTTTGAAATGGAAGATCAATATTCTTTATATAATAGATGGTTACGAATCTGTAATATTAGGATGTTAGCCACAAATTCAAAGAATGTATTTTTTATACATTTATGAGAGTATAATTTTAATACTTCTAAATTGAGATATCATTGTAAATTATGAATGAATCATAAGTCTGACATTAAATATATTTTTAATTTTTTAACATCTAAATAATTATAGTTAAGGAACGTAGATTTAATTAGTTTAATAAAATAAAGAGGTATTAGGGGAAAATACTATGTATATATCAATGTTGATGACAACACTAGATACACATATGTCAATTTTCATGCATAAAATATGGAATCCTTTCTTTAAAAAAATATTTTAGATATTAAAAATGAAAAATTACTACCATTGGTAAATATTAATTTTGATCTTAGAGAAGAGTAAGAGAATTTTGATTTAAATACATTTTTAGTATGAATTATTTTACCCAAAATGATTCATCTCATAGAATAGTTTATAAAATGGTTTTTTTGATCTAGGAATTAGTGTTCATCCAAAAATGTAAACAACCATACAGATTGAATTATCAATTATTAAACATTTGTTGGTAGAATCCATTAGAACTATTTGTCTTACCATTAATTGTGTTTTACTGAGACAATTTTCCATTAAATCTCTTTTTGATTTATGAATGGAAACAATTCCAAAACATTCATAAATCAATGTTCTTGGATGAAATGTATTCATATTGAATATAAAAGATTATTTCATGATATTTTCAAAAAAGAGCTAATGAATTAATACTTCATGGTTATTTTATAACTAGAATGACCTATCAGGTTTTTAGAAAAATATAATAACTATTGAGGAAACATTTAATGAAATTTATTTTGAAACCGACCCTATTGTTTTATGAAAACCTCATACAACATATATGGTTGATTATTCTAAAAAGGGATTTCATTTCATTTTGGAAAATTTTTCACAAGGGAAAACAACTGATGTATAGTTTTATGATGTCATACTACCAAAAAAAATTATAATATAATCATGAAGAATTTAATTTTACATTCCATTGAAAGATGATAAACCGTAAGAATCATTGCATGAATAATGTCACTAGTTATGTAGATCAATTGTTCAAAATAGTTAGATTCTTAATAGGTGAATGTGAACATTGATCATTACTAATACATTTTCAACCTAAATATCCCGATTAGAATTTAGGTAATGAAAATTTCATAACAAAAATGAACTATGAACATAATGAATTTGAGAGGAATAAAGTTTGTACAATGGTAGAACCTTCAAAATATTTTTCTATAATTTTATCCAAATTGGAATTCTGAATTACGCATGATGAAAATGAAATAATAATTATAAATATGTAAGGAATTGTTAGAAAGGGTTATGAAAAAAATAAATTTACTTGGAAGAAACATTGTATCTAGAATACACACATGAATCTATTCGAATACTTATAAACTATATATAACTTTTAATTTTGCCTCTTTGTCAAATGGATGTAAAGTGTTCATTATTAACAGATATATATAAGCGTCTGTTTATGTAGTAAAATCATCTAATTTTGATAATAAAAAATCTCAAGATATTTTTTAGACGTAATAAGGCCCTCTTTGACATAAACAATCCCTATGATCAAATCCTTTTAGTCAAAAAGAATTTCTTAGAAAACATCATTGTTGAAATTTATTTCAGTGAAATTATATTTGTCTCATCATAGAAATCACTTTTTGGTTCACGTGTTGATATTATTTAATATGATATTTAAATGATCATGATGAATAAAAAAATTTCTATAGTTTTCAAATTTCCTAAATATAAAAAACTACTTATCACAGAAAAATTTATATAACATATTTATTTAAAAAACATTATAAAAAAATATATGATTATTAGTACACCTATTGGAGCCTCATAAACATTATATCCTTAGGAATCTTGGAAACTTATTTATCATAAAATTATTAGATGAATTATTACTAGATTAATATATATATTAAATCTAATTTTCCAGACATAATGTTTTATGAATTCCTTTGTGTGTAGTTTATAGATAACTGAAAATATTAGTATATAAAAAAAATAAAAAAAAAATTGTTTCCTTATGTGAAGAATAAAACCTGGGATATTTTATTCATTGGGAATGATTTTGAATTTAAAATGTTTTTTGGATGCTACCTTTTGTGGAAAAAAATGGTTAAAAGAAGTACATATTGAAATTTTTATTTATTATTAGAGGATATTGTTTCTGGTTCTTTTTTGAAATAATGTTCAATAGGACTTTCCACTTTTAATATTCAATATGAAGTATATGAATGTTATTATGATTAGTTTTTGTGGATTCCATGCACACTCATTGATTTTATAATGAGTTTTTGTAGAAAATGTTTTTTAGATAAAACAGAAGTCCAATTAATTAATGTAAAAACCCATAAAAACACTGATGAGATAATAAAATAGATATGAGGCACTATTTTTTCCAATATCAAAAAAAAATCATTTTTGCAATTCATTGGAACATAAGAACAACTAGAAGATATTTTTACAAAAATAAATAATTCTGGTAGATTTGAGAGTATTGAAAAAAACCTTATAATGGTTATCATAACATTATTAGCTATCTACTTTTTGTTTACTGATATCCTTTCAGCAATAAAATATTGGAAAAATGGTGAGAAATTTTTTCTTATGTTTAAAAAAAATTGAAAAATTTCTATAAAATTTTTTAGTCAAAATATTTTGAATAATGAATTTAAAAAATGAATTGTAGACATAGTTTTTTTGGACACTTGTTAAGTTTCATTGAAATTAAATTTTATGGACTATTTGTTTTTTTCTATTTTTAGGAAACAATAATGATTATATTAGTAGAAGAAATTCATATTAATTTTTTTAAAATATATCTTGGAGTAATTTTATCAATATAATTTGTAAATAATTCAATCATACTTAATCTATTATATATTATTTATAATTATTTTCAAATATTTTGTTTAAAAAATTAATTTATAAACTTTTTAGTTTCATTTGGACAATTTCTTTCATATTGAATCATATAAAAAAGTTATAAAATATCATGTGTATAAATTGTTTATTTCTTGAAAATCATTATCAGTTGATATAATTTTTCGGGGATTAAATCTAATCTACTAGATTATAAGAATTCATACAGACTCTCTCTTCAATGTCCATAAAAATGAGCATTGGTCCACCACTCCCTCATCCCCTCTTGTTTTCTAAGAAGATCTCACCTTTCAAACATTCTTTAATCCAATACATCTTTTTGTTAAATTTTCTTTTTGTCTCCAAATTCATTTGATCTGAATTCATTTAATTAAGGTTCTAAAAAGATGGGAAATGGGTAGAACAGAAAACTTTCTTTATTTTTACTAAACATTAAAAGGTTCAATATTAATTAAGGTATGGATAGAATGTTTATTTAATATTTTTATCAATTTTTTTTTCAACTTCATATTAATTTATTTTTTAATTTTTTAAAATAATGACATTATTGGGATAAAAGGACACATTCAACACAATATATCCATAAAATATATTATTAAATTCCACAATATTATAAGATTATAAATTCTATGATTTTATACATCCCAAATTTTAAAGTGGTTTTTTTCTAGGAATTGTAAATATTTTATCAGTTGGAGAATATTTCTTCCAATGGAATGAAATTTATTAATTACACAAGACTGATGATATCAATTACAGTAGAATGTGTTTTCTAATTAGATAGAAATGTACATAGTAAATAGGATTTATATATACATATATCACTATATGGTGTTGTAAAAATTCAATAAAATGAATTATAACAAAATCCATCAAATGATGTTATACAAAACCTCTTGGAAAAACATTATCAATCAAAGACATACATACCTACCGAATTAGATTTTATAAATCCTATTAATTAAATAACATCATAAATTCCAATAGATGAAAATATCTCAATCTATAATATATATTGTACATAAAGTACAATGATTTAGATGATGAAGATTGTCAGAAAAAGCTTCTATGCCGAACCTTTCATTTCAAGATGATTTTTCTCATTTCACTACAATTAACACTGAGAAATGTGGAATATGACCATTAAAAAAGTATATATTAATAATGATAAATTCCTAGTGTCTGAATCATATTACATAATAAATCAATACTTTTTATGAAGAGTTTGTATCATCAGGTTTTATGATATTTCTTCATTGTAATGTTTGAGTGTTTTTCCTTTACAAAATCAAGTACAAAAGCAATATAGAATGAATCCTCAAAATACTATTCCTTAAAGAATAAACAATCAAAATTTTTGTTTGATCAAGATATTTTATTTATATAGGAGATAGAAAATATTCTGATTATCTAATCAATGGTTCTCTAGAATTGGGAAAAAGAATATGTGTCTTATCTTTGTGAACAAGGACCAACGTGTATGGAAAGGAAGACCTAATGATAGGTTGAATATCATAGATACAATATTTTAATGTTTTTAAATTCCTTAAAAATAAAATATAAATTATAGAATATATCACCTGTATTTTTCATTCATGACTACTATATCATTTTAATATATATAATATTAAATTGTTAAAATAGTGGATCCAATAGATTAGTATCATCTAAATATTTGGAAAATACATCACTTATTGATAACAAAAACAAACATTTATTTAAAATAATATTCTTTATCCATCTAAGTCTCACGATAACTATCTAATGATATACATCAGTGAAATGGGTGATCTTGAATCCTACTATGATGGTGGAAAATGACATAATTATATATAACATGTGTAAGAATAATAATAATCATCATAAAACGAGAATAGGACAGTCATAAACATCATAAGGGAAAAATTTTATAAACTAAATAATTGATTAAATGCATTAAAATAAATCATCATGTCAGAGTTATAAAATAGCTCATATTATTGTGAACAAACCTAGCATCAAGTTCATGCATAACATGTGTGCATAATCATATCATCATATTTGTGAAAAAATATAGAAACATTTTAACATATATTAAATATTATCTCAGGAGGTAAATCACATTACACAATTAAGTATAGGGAAATATAATTACATGGACACCCGTCACATCATAATATTATTATAATTATACATTACATGTAGACCATATTACAATAAAAGTCATGAAATAACACATATAAAGAAATGGGTTACATATAGATTTCATCAATTTTGATTTCAATATAAAAACATGGGATTCCAAAATTAAATTGAAACAATATATGTTATACATAAATCATTACACTTGAGTGATGATAAATAACTCATTAGGAATCAAGATGTGTTTTAGAAAGAATAATTCATTTGGAAAATCATAATTGTTTCATAAAATCATGTTTGGAAACAAATATTTCCTGAAAAATAAAAGGAAACAAATAATGAAATGATATTTAAGGAAAATTAGTGTAGTACACATAAATAATATTCCATGAAAGAGGAATAACCAAAATAAAGGGGTTTTCTGATAGAGAATCCACGTACCTTATACCTGAATACATTATGCACTTTCACTTAATATTCAATATAATAAAACTAAATTCATTAATTACAAAATAAATAACCTATTATACATGTAATTTATTTATTATAGTTTATTTATGTTTATTTCTGGCCATTTAGATGAGTTATAGAGTTCAATTTCATCATTCTATGAGTATTGGATTGATGATTTCACGCTCGGTATACTTACATATAATTGTAAAAGTTCTCATAAAAGGGGAATAATTCCCAAGAATTGGTATTTAATGGTATTAATGATCTTAGATGGGTTTAAATTCTGCCATATATCATTTTTTACAAGAAATGGGATGATTAATTTGTAAAAATTCTAATGATAATTGATTAGTTTCTTTTAGATTTTTTATCATTACAAACTAGTTTCATTTTATTAAATATTATGTATATATATTAAAAAGAAAATTAATAAAGTTATATAATTCCTATTAAAATATGGTTTAACAATAATTATATTTTTATGAACATCCTTGATGGAAATGATGGAAAAAATAAAACTCTTCCTCTATGATGGTGATGAACAGACATATTAGAAATGATGTTTAAATTTCAAGAATAAAAATAGTTTTGATGATACATGAATTTTTATATTCCATTAAAATATATATAATTAATGTACATATATTATATTGTAGTTATCATTACACTTTATATAGGGGATGTGAGGATAGGATAAGAAAATAATGTAATTAAAAGAAAATGATTGGGGACTTTACCTTCTTAATGTTGCCTCTATGAGAACCTCCTTAAGGGACATGGGTTTGGACTTCTGTTGAGACCAGTAGCTCTTCGAAGCAGTTAAAAGGCATAGTAATAGAAATGGTCAGACTAATTATATGCTAAAATGATTATAGGTTATTACGGGAAGGTGTGGTGAGAGGTGTTATTTATAGAGGGACCATTGGTGTCTTACTGATTATTATATTAATTAATTTATTATTTTGTATCAAAAAATTCAATAGAGTATATTTTTATTAAAAATAAAATAAATGGTCTATTAGATATAAAACTAATGGGTTCTCACATCATGCATAAGACAAAGATAAATGTATTTATTTTGTAAGGTTAAATACCATCAATTATATTATTTCATTATTCACCATTAATTCAACTATTATAAAAAAACCAGAAAAATAACCCTAAACATTATTTGATGTATATATTTTAAAAATGAAAACCATTTTTGGAAATAATTTTCTATTTTTGAGATATTAAATTTTTAAATAAACCAATTTTTATTTGAAAAATTTCGATATTAATATTATAATTGATTTATGACCCTTTAAAAAATTATTTCAGCTCTCTTAAGATTATATTTTAATTATTATAAAAAAAATTATTTATCAATCTATTATATTAAACTAAATATTATTTTGAATATTTATTTTAATTATAAAATTTGAAATAAAAAATCACATTCCAAAAAATACCATCACCTTATTTTTCATTTTTAATACATTTATTTACTATTCCAAGATATAATTATATAATATTATAATTTATAAATATACCTAACTTTTATTTATAATTTCATAGGAGAAGTCATTATTCTTTTGGAAAGATTAATATTCCAAACAAACAAATTATTATTCCAATTTTTTAGGATTCTTAATTTCTATTAACACTTTTTATTTAATTTATTCTTCCAGAAATACTATTTTCCCAAAAAGTTTTATATAATTTTATATTCAATATTTATTTTTTATTTCAATATCTATTTAAATGACTGAAATCATTCTACGGGATCGATAATATCAAACTTTTCTTATTCTTGTTATTTTATTTTCTATTTGTTGTCCCACAATAACATTTTTCATTCGTATTTGTTTGTTTGATGGCTAATGTATCATTCATCATTTGTGAGAAGAGTGTTTTTTTGTTCGACTATTTTATCTATGTGATTTATAATAAATTAAATAATTATAATAAATGACATTTATTTGATAAAATTTCGGTTTGTAATGTTCTTCCCCATTATAATATTTCCCAATCAAACATTTTCTTCAGATACTACAGTGAAACTAAGTGAGGGTATTTCCCCTTCATCATTTCCTCTTGTTCCCACATCACTACTTCGCATTTGTCATTCTCCCAAAATAATTTTACAAGGTTAGTCATCTTCTTTCATTGTACATCATCACTATATTCCAAGATCTTTAATGGTTTCTCATCATATGAGAGGTCATTCTCCAGTTTTATAACCTCCAGATTCTTCACATGTGTGGAGTTAGGTATGTACTTCCTTAAGAGAGATACATGTGACATGTCGTGAACTTGGACCGTATTTTTGGGAGGTGTAGTATGATAGACAACATCTCCTATGAAATTGAGTATCATTAAAAGGAAAATATACCAAAGTATAAGATTCCCTGTCTCTCCAAACTACATGACTCTCTTCTATGTCTATATTTGAAGGAAATCATTGTCTCCAATTTCAAACTCCAAAATCCCGTTGATTGTTGATAGCATAGATATTTTTTTCACTATGTGAATATTTTATCTATTATTGTAAGGATTTATCATTTTCTTTCATCCCTTATATAATATCACGTCCACGTAGCTTTTGTTATATATCTTCATACCAATAAGTTGTAGTTCTACCTATCATCACATACAGATCATCATTCAAAACAATTTGAAATATCGAGTAGAAACTATTGTTGTATGACAACTAAAATAATGATAGATGTTGATCCCATCGTCCATTGAATTACCTTGATAATTTCCTTAGAATTTTCTCAAATTAATATGTATTACATTAAGATTGAATATCATTTTGGGGGTTAATGGTCATACTGAAATTCCGTTATGTGCTTAAAGTACGTTGAAGACGTCTCTAGAATTTTTTTGTGATCCCTAAATCATGATAAAATATGATAGAATTTTATACTCCATCTAGTCTCACCATATCAATCACATATATATTGGCATGTTGTTCAACAGTTAAATTTTTATGAATAGTAATGAATTGTGCAGTCTTGGTACGTCAGACCACCACATCCCATATCACATTGTTTCCTTTGGAAGTCTTCAGGATACCATTGAAAAAAATCATATTGAAATTATCAAATTTTATCATGGGAATATAAAAAATTTTCAACATCCATATTGTTAAATTTCATTCTTATTTAACATAATTACATATTTGGAACCATGATATGTACTCAGAAATCTCCATGTTCATGTTTTCTTATAAGTATTTTTCTCAAATATCACATTACATCTCGTTACATCATTGATGAATGGAGAATGATGAGATCTGTAAATTAACTAATATCACCTTATTTATCACAAGTTATATAGGAACATAATATCTTTTTACAAATCAATTGATACAATCTGTACCGATGTGTAACTCCTATTGATTCCCTTACATTATTGTTTTCACATTCTTTTTTAGTTCCAGATCACCCTTTACTACCACCTTGATCATCTCTTGGATAGATGGGTGGGAAACCATTTCTCCATACTAGGATGTGTTCCCTATCATTATGAATTTAGGATACATACATTTCTTATACATGAAGATAGAATCTTTACCAATTCTCATTGTGGGTACAGTAGTGGGTTCTTTTCTTTTAATATCATGAACTATTTTATTCACCTTTCTCAGATGGTATTGAGTATAGAAATAATAATTCATGAATATAACTAACAATATTTTTCGAAACATGTTCAACTCCATTTGTGTTAATATATACTTTAGACTCTTTTGATATATATACATACAATAGTTTTGACCATTGAGGATGTGAAATCATATTTTCATGGAAAATATCATAGCCTCAAACTCCAGATCATGCATCGGGTAGTTCTTCTCATGGGTCATCAATAGCCGATAGGTGTATTCTACAACATTATTTTTCTACATGAGTATAAAATCCAATCCTTTCTTTGAATCATAACTGTATATAAAAAAACAATCCACTTATTGGTAGTTTTAGAGAAGGAGTAATAATTATCCACTACTTGATATCCTTGAATCTTTCCTCACATTCTCCCATATGAACATACATTACCCCATTCTTTTTTATCTTAGTTAGAAGGCTTGAAAATTGTCATATTTATTTCAAAAAATGTCAATATTATGCTATAATGAAAAGGAAGCTATGTTTTTTCAATACACTATTTGTAATGTCCCAGATCCTGGTACCACCCAAAGGTGCCCCGTATCAGGTTCATCACACGGCCTCAAGTGCATTTCCATGAATTCGTGAGGCTTACTACTAGCAGTGAGGTCCTTGGGTGTGACAGTGGGGAAACAATACCCTCATTGGTAGAGCAACATAGTGGAATAACAACAATAAACAAAAACATAAATAATAATACCATATAATAGAAGTAAACAAGTGAATACTAATAGTAAATAAACAACTGGATCACATATATAAATGATTCATGTCACATATTTCATGTAAATCAGGCAAACATGTCACAATTATGAAAATAAAGTACTAAACAAATGATAAAATGAAATGAGTAAACGCCAGCAGCATCGCAATCTATAACATGGTCCCATGCTCTCCAGCTCAATCGACAATCATGTACCTGATGTAGAAGTGCTCTTTCCCTTCTCAATAACTACAAACATATAATCCTTTAAAGCCCAAAAGCATGAACCAAACAGTTTCTGAGGTGAAACTCATAATGAAACCACCAATAGATCTATTCCTAACTGTCAGTGATTATATTTAGCAGGCAATATAAAAAATGAAGCAATAAATAAAGAATTACTCAAATGTAAACAATCCCATAGTTTCCAATTACATTCATTTACAATTATTTAGTAAAATAACCGTTCAATAATTAAATATCAAGAGGTAGGATATGATCTTTACCCCCTATGAAAAATAAAAATAGTTGTCCGAGAATACCATCTTACAATCAAGTAAGACCGAGTCCAAGCTAGTGATTTGGCTTTGCAGGCTCATCACAATCAACCAATCATTCATAGGAAACGCCCTGGGAATGTTCTTATAGCCTAACCCCTCTGATTCAACATATCATCAATTCAATAATGATATAATGAACCTTTGGGAAATCTCACACATACTAACCCCTTTGGTCTCACATAAACAAAGACTCTTTGAGGAAGCACTCACCACCAATTCCCTTGTGGTCTTTTGATGATAAACTATAGAATCTCTGAGAGTCACTCAATGTTCAATCACCATGTGGTCTCGTAATGGTATACTATAGACACTCTTAGGAAGCACTCAATGCGATTCCTTCTTATAGTCTCACAACGTAAATATAATAAAAACTCCGGGGAAGGCCTCAATGTCAATTCCCCTTATGGTCTGACTACACCAGGTTCCCACAACCTTGTATAATAATGTCGTACACAATCAACATCCATAAGCCCATATATTCTCAATTACTACTGGGATAATAATCCACAATGCATAAAACATGCATTTATAAAGAATCAATTCCAACCTAACAAGAAATTCAAAGAAACAAGGTCTGCCTCATTGGAAACCTAGAACAAATGGACATAAAACATCAAACAAGGAAACACACTCACAAGGTGTCTCCAGAACATTATATTTATCATAATATAGCAACAAAATCCCTTAATCTATCAATCAATTTATGGAAAATGATAACTGGGTTCAATTCATTAACATGAAATAGCAGAATCAAGGGTAATCAGTAATTTGGAATATTTAACAAAATGAAAAACCTCAAAAGGAAACAAACCACCTACCTCGACATTGTATGATGAACACTATTTAATTTAATCCCTTGAATTGTCCTAGAATGTTGTAGATATACAAATTGGTCAAAATGATCAACATTGGATAACACAAGAAAGAGGAAAAATCTGGAATAGAGGCTCTGTGGAAAGAGAGAACTCACAAGTGAGAATCCAATGCACCCAACTACACCTCAATTAGAGATCGGATAGAGGAATGGGTGGCACTCAAATTTAATCAGTCATACATTTCCTTCCTGGATGAGACACGGGAATAATAAAGGGGTTTTGAAGATGATACGTGACCCCGATTAGACTAATAAAATAAAAAAATTACATGGAATGTTAATTTAATGTACACTCTATGTTCATGCATCAACTGTCCCCCGCATAGGCGGCCCAAATTACTATGTACTTGGCCATTACATAGCCAGTACATGGCCACCCACGACAACCGGGTACACATCGTGTACTTAGAAAATTCCAAAAAAAATCCAAATAGACAACCTGAAACAATATCAATGTCTTCAATGAAGCTGTTGGGTCTTAGAAACTTCCCCCATGAATATATTCTTCCCCAAATTGACCTTCCATGGGTGGGGATGTAAAAACATCAAACAACTCTGGCCACTGCGATTGAACGTCGGCCTCCATCTCCCATGTCTCGTCCTGTACTTGCCTGTGTATCCATAACACTCGTACTAGATGAATAGACTCACCATGGACAACCTTCATGTTTTGATCAAAAATCCATATAAGATGCTTCTCAAAATATGTATCCACCTCTAATTGTACCTCCTTGGGTTGAATGATGCAGATGGTTCCAAAATGTAATGTTGTATCTGAGAAACATAAAAGACATTGTGCATATCTTGGTACCTATGAGGTAATTGAAACTGAAAGGATATCGGCCTGACTCTCTCTAAAACCTCAAATGGCCCGACATACCTCAATGAATGCTTTCCTTGTCTCTTAATCCTATTGTGTACCATCCTTGGTGTGACACACAAGAAACCCTGATCTCTTTCCTCGAACTCCAGAGGTCATCTCCATCGATTAGCATATGATTTTTTGTTAGAATATGTTATAGTCATCCTCCTACGAAACAACTCCTCGTGCACAATGTTCTCCTAGACAAGACAAGGTCCCATCAAATATACCTCTCCTACCACCATCCAACATTGGGGTGAACGACATGGCGTACCATACAAAATCTCATAATGTACCTTCTGATTCGTCACCTAAAAACTATTATTGTATGAAATATACACTAGGGGTATGTCTCTCTCCCAAGAACCCTCAAAATCAAGGACACATTCTAGAAACATTTCCTCTAAATACTGAATCGTGTGCTCGGATTTGCCATCTTTCTCAGGATGGTAAGTTGTACTCAGAAGTACCTGTGTACCCAAATCCCAGTGTAGTCCCTACTAGACTTGAGATGTAAAATGGGCATCCCTATATGAAATGATAGAGTGAGTAACCCCATGAATATTATACAAGCTCTCAGATGTACAAACTTCCAATCTCATCAATGCTGAAGGTATCCTTGATCGGTAATAAGTGGGCAACCTTCATAAGTCTTTCAATGACTACTGAAACTACATCATTCCTACTAGGAAACCTTGGTAAATCTATCATGAAATACATCATGATATCAGTCTTGTAGAGACCTAAATCTTGATGTATATGTACATTACATTACTTTTCGGAATATTTAATACATGACACAAACAGACGCCCAACGATTGTATTAGTTTAATGTCTATGGAAACTCGGAACCTAAAATTCTAATCATGGTGAAAAATCTTCAAAAACACCCATAAAGATCTTACCCTTTTGATTTTCTTACCTAAAACCTTTATTTATATCCTGGGGAAAAGAAAACATAAAAATGCTGAGCTCAATTTCTCAGTAAGGGTAAACATAGAGAATATAAAACAATCCATAAACATTTGAATGCAAAATCATGAACATAAATCTAAACATCAAAATATTGAGCAAAGACATAAATCATAGAAGTACGTAAGGAATATATCATAATGGATCATCAATCATGATAAAATATCATGGGAATAAAGCATGTAATTGTGGAAACCATTATTCACATGTTATGATTTCCATAGTGGCCAAGGCATTACTGCCATGACCATCTTAGTGGAAAAATTCCCTTCTGAATCGAGTTCACTCCTCTTTTCAGTCCTGTGACAGTGAACCGGATTAACTTACCATTCCAGCCATGTCTATCTCATGAGATATAAATATTTACCCAATTCATTGGAGGTATATATAGGTCCCACCCATATCATAATGAAATCATTCTTACTTGTTCCCCAACATAAATATATATCATTCATCAATACCCAAAGAATAAAATGGGTTTCTTAAACATCATCACATCATAACATAATCCATATAAAACAAATGGATATCATTTCATCATAAGAAAAATGAAAACATGTAAATCATAGAGATATTATACTTGAAACATAATCATACTCAATAATTTCATTTAAGATGGAAAATAGTTTTGAAAAAACACTTGACATGAATTCTTGTGGAACATAACCTTTCTTCTTCAAAATCATTTTCTTTTCAAAAAATCCCATGAAATTTTAAAATAAAAGGATTTTGTTGAAAATAATAAGGAAATATTTTAGATTAAGCTTCTTGAAAATAAGGTGTTTTGAAACCGTAGAAATTCGTTCATGACTTATAAGTTAAAAAAACAATGTCCTCGTACTTTTGTCGGAAAATTCAAAAAGGTCCTCGTATGGTAAACGAAGAAACATTCCTTTCATAACACGTGGTAAAAGTAAAAAATGGGTAAAAAGGACATTAAGTATACATGAAACCATTTTTATAAAATAAGGACATGGATGATAAATATATCCCCAGTAAATACTTATGAATAAACAATCTCGGATAAAAACGAGATTGGAAAAGTTATCCCTTACCTTATGTCTGATATGCTTCGTATGTATCTGAACCTCCTGTATATTGATTTAAATGATGTCATTGACTTATTACATATTCATATTCATTGTTATGATATCATATATAGTTTACTTATGACTTTATATTACCCGTTCTTTTGTATATTTGATGTAAAAGCAGCGATTTTGGTTAAATCGTTTCATTTATTGTACGTGTTTTAACAAGTTGTTCATGATATTATTAATTATATCATGATTTACTTAATTCCATAATTTAAAACATTATTTATATATAATATATATTTATAATATACACATATATATATGATAGATTGATAAATGGAATGAAATACACTGTTCATGGGGACGGTAGGTCGTACGTACGCATGAACGTTGTTTTCACTTCTTTATTGAATTGAATGGAATTAATTAGATGAAATATAAATATATATATATATATATATATAAATACAAGATCATTATTATGTAATATAACTCATAATTATTAATTAATATATTTTATAATCATTCATGAATGGTTAACATGGAGAATGAATCTCATCGCATCGTGGAGATGGTAGTCCATACGTATGCACGAGCGATGATATCATTCTCATGATCATGGAATTGTATTTAAGTGTATTTGTAATATTTAAGAATCAATATCTCTTTACAATAATAATATATAGTTATTTATTTACACCATTATACCCATCCAAGTAAGGTGGTGGACGAAAACAGATTACACCACAGTGGGGAGACGGTATTTCGTACGTACGCACACGCGGTGATTTTGTTTTCCGTAGGATGGATAGATGGTGAAATATGGGTTTTTCATATTTATAATAGCATATCATTATATAATTAATATTGATGTTATTACTTTATAATGAGACAACTAAAGAATAAGAAGTAGAAGAAGAAATAAACTTGAGAGAATCGGAAGAAAAGATTACCTCTTCTTCAACGCACCTCGTATAAGCATCCTCTTAAGGAAGTAGAGTTGGTCTTTTGAGAAGCCCAGAACCTCTAGAATGTTTCTAGGGAAGTGTATAATAGAAATGTGTAGGGGTTGGCCGAGTATCAAGGCCAAAAAGGGTGTGAAGAGAAGAGGGAAGGGGTTCCCTTTTTATAAGGGAGGAGAGGGGCACCTTTGAAAAAACATAAAATATTTTTAGAAATTAAATAATTTAATTTATTTATGACAGAATGGTGATGCAGTAATTACCTAAATAATGAAATATTTATGACAGTAATTTAATTCTTCTTTAAATAAAATAATATTAAATGTCCTAATCTAATTCAAGTGGACCTAAATGGTCATATTTTATTCCTAAGGTTGTTTTTGGTCGAATTAAACTTATCCAATAGAATTATAACCGGTGTTAGGATAATAATAAAATCATTTTTACCCTTAATTACCCTATTTACTTTTAACCGTGGTAAATAAATATAAAAGTTACTATTCAGAAAAAATTATTTTTATCTTATTGAACCAAATTTTACTCCTTGAGATTAACCGTGTCTCTCGTATTTTAGAAATTAAACTCACAGAAGTGGTAAAATTATGTTTTATGTAAAATTTTAAATTCTCCTTGGAGGTGGGTAAAAGACGGTGAAAAGTTCAATAAAATTTTAATTTATCTAAAATTATTATAAAATGACTCAAATGAATTACATTTAACTTATTTAGGTATTATGTATCAATTGTGACCTAAAATAAATTTAAATAAAATAAATAATTTTTTAAATAAAAAGTCGGTTTTTAAATAGTAACCCAATGTTTTCACTATTCATCAAAAATTGAAAGTTTTTAGAAAAATACCAAAAATTCACCATAGGCTAATTTCGATATTCTGAATCCAAAAATGAAGTCCATTTTGAAAGATAAAATTTATAAAATTTCAAAAAGTAGGTATTACTATTCATAACGGCTAGTTCATAATAATATCTCATTTAGTGAAACTTGGTATTGCGTATAACACATGCTATCGTGGAAGGTCATGGTTGCTTGTAATGAAATCCATGTCTGGATTGCGTGTAGTGAAAGATTCATTTGTTGTTTCATATAATAGAATCCAAAAATATTTAATTTATACATTGAATATATATATATATATACTCAATGTTGCGTAAATTAACCTCTATCAAACAAACATGAAATTTTTTGTAACACGATCCATGATTGGTGTTGTGTATAATACAAGATAAAACGGTGTTGCGTATAGAACAAGATAATTTGGGTGTCGCGTACAACACAAGACATCAATGAAATTAAAAATAATAATTCTCATAAAATCTTGGGTTGTTACATTCTACCCCCCTTAAAATGAATTTCGCCCTCGAAATTTGTCGGGGTTATAAATCGTTTACTACATGAAACTTTCTTTAATAGAAACTCACATCATAAAAAGGAATAATAAAACTTAATTTTAAAAACTAATGTATGAAACATTATGGTTACCCAAATTAACATATCCCTGGGTTTCCACATAGAATAATATAGGTGAAAATATGGATATGGAAGAGAAATCCAATTGTCAAGTTCTGATGGAGTGTGGTAGAGAACATGGCTATGAAAAATCCAACAATAAAAAAGCCATAAATTTGTGATGATCTATGGTACCATCTGATTCATCAGATAGGAGAGTACTAGAATAATATTTTTGGTTTCCAATATCATTTCCCTAATGTTGTTTAACTTTTACATAAGTAGAAATACTTACTTTATTTTAGTGTAATATCATTATTGGTCATTCCATGAAGAATTTCAACTTCATCTCTATTTAAAGAAATGAAGCTGATTTTTTAATTCATGAAGTGTTATCAGATCATGCGATTGATTGATAAGTCATCCCATCTGTTTCTATCACAAAATGGATAGCATAAGTTATTAAATATACATAAGTCCATCTATGGTGAGATTAATCGTATATGATTCCAAAAATTGACTTATACTTTATCTATCATACCACTTAATAAAATAAAACTAGTTTATACTAACCAGGGACTTCCTCTAGGCCAGTGGTATGTGATAAAGGCGTGTCGCACTTCATTTGTGGGTTCGATTCCCATAGCCTTGTCTGACGCAACGGGTTGTCGCCCATCCTGCAAGTTTTCCTTTTTCTAAAACTACATTATTTTAACATTCAATAAATAATATCAAAAAAAGTTCTAGCCTTAAGCATTTCTATATGATTTTCAACTTAATCAATTCCAACTTTTATGCTTATCAAAAATACTTCTATCAAATCTTATAGTATAAAGAAAATGATTACTAGAAATGTCATCAACCAAGCATGTGAATACCATAATTTATCCCCCATATAAGATATATCTTGTTAGTCACATTACAAACTTGTGAATACCTTAATCATGTATTCTCTTGAAAAATGAATACCCATTTGAACCTTATTGAAAACATGAATGTTGCCAAAGGTTAACACTTTCCCCATACCAAAATCCAAAAAAAAATTATATAATCAAATCGTGATGTCACATTGTCCATATATCAGCCATGAGCTCATCAATACTATAAAACATCTCATTATCTCCTAATCCCTTCATTATGCGCATACCATCTTCTTTACAAAAATATATGAATTAACATTTCATAGTTACCGGTACCATTCAACATATACTTTCAAATACATTAGCAAAAGCAACAGTGTAACAATCCTTAGATGTCTCTTTATTCCATAGTACCATGAGATTACTTATACAACATTACTCTTGATAAACATGTAATCATTCAACTACCTTGTTAAACCATTGACCGAGCTTCAACATTTCATTCATCTCACATATCATTTGTAGTCTCTTCATCATCATCAACATAAATACTACCCATAAGACCACGATGATTCTCTTCATGAATCTTTCCCTTAGGGCATTGGTTTGCATAATGCCCGTACATTCCACATTTTAAACATTTAACCATTGTCGATGTCTTATAAATACCATTATCCTTGTCCATGGTGTTAACTAAACCTCTTCCTTTACAATTATTGGCATTGTGTCCTTATTTTCCACACCCAAAGCATATTCCGGTTCCTTTGAAAAATTATCCCGGATGCCTCTTCCCACATGATTTACATGAGGGGAATTGAACTTTCATTCCTCTATGATCATCATGAAACTCCATATTTATCTTATTAGCATAGTCGGGATACTTACCAATGTTGAGATTACTGATCATATTATGATATTGCTGATAAGGAATAATAATGATGTTTGGACTTCTAGATCCAATTTCATTTGGTTTCCCATGAAGAATATCATTCCATTGTCCTTCATATCCTCCATTATTGTGAATATTTTTGTTTCTAGCCATTTTGTAAAACCCAAAATGAATATTGTGAGTGGAAAAAATCATGATAGGAAAACAACATAATAAATGGGGAGTACCTTCAATATATAACACCTTAGGTTTAATTCTAATATCATTACCGTAATTCTAGAACTATAACCTATACGTATACTTAACCATAGAGACATCCCTATACATACCTTAGAAATATCTCTAGGAATCTCACTAAAGTTCTTGCATCCTAGTTTCCAAGGGTTAACTAAACCTTCACTTTGATACCAATTGTAGAGACCTAAATCTTGAAGTACATCGACATTACATTACTTTTCCGGAATATTTAATACATGACACAAATAGACACCCAAAGATCTTATTAGTTTAGTGTCTTTGGAAACTCGGAACGTAATCTTCTAAACATGGTGAAAGATCTTCAACATCTCCCATAAAGATCTTGCCCTTTTGGTTTTCTTACCTAAAACCCTTCTTTATATCCTGGGGAAAAGAAAACATAAAAAGGGTGATCTCAAATGCTCAGTACGGGTAATCATAGTGAACATAAAACAATCCATAAACATTTGAATGCAAAAACTTGAACATAAATCTAAACATCAAAATCTTGAGCAAAGACATAAATAATGGAAGTACGTAAGGCATATATCATAATGGACCATCAATCGTGATAAAATAGCATGGTAATAAAGCATGTAATTTTGGAAAACATTAAGTACATGTTATGATTTCCTTAGTAGCCAAGGCATTACTTCCATGACCATCTTAGTGGACAAATTCCCTTTTTGAATCGAGTTCACTCCTCGTTTCAGTCCTGTAACACTAAACTGGATTAACTTACTATTCCATCCATGTCTATATCATGAGATATTAATCTTTACCCAATGCATTGGAGGGAGATATAGGTCCACCAATCTCATAATGATATCATTCTTACTTGTTCCACAACATAAATATAAATCATTCATCATAACCTAAATAATAAAATGGGTTTCATAAGCATCATCCCATCATAACATAATACATATAAAACAAATGGATATCATTTAATCATAAGAAAAATGAAAACATGTAAATCATAGAGAAATTATACTTGAAAAATAATCATAATAAATAATGTCATCTTAGATGGAAAAAAGTTTTGAAAAAACACTTTAAATGAATTCTTGAGGAAAATATCCTTTCTTCTTCAAAATCATTTTCTTTTCACAAAATGCCATGAAATTTTAAAAGAAAACGATTTTGTTGAACGTAATAATGAAATCTTGTACAGCAAGCTTCTTGAAAATAAGGTGTTTTTAAACTGTAAAAAATCAGTTCATGCCATATAAGTTAAAAAAACATTATCCTCGTACTTTTGTCGGAAAAGTCAAAAAGTTCCTCATATGTTAAACAAAGAAACATTCCTTTCATAACATGTGGTAAAAGTCAAAATTTGGTAAAAGGACATTAAACATACATGAATCCGTTTTTATAAAACTAGGACATGGATGATAAATATAACCCCAGTAAATACTTACGAATAAACAATCTCGGATAAAAACAAGATTAGAAAAGTTATCTCTTAACTTATGTGTGATATGATATGTATGTATCCTAACCTCATGTATAATGATTTAAATAATGTCATTGACTTATTATAGAATTATATTCATTGTTATGAAATCATATATAGTTTACTTATGACTTTATATTACCCGTTCTTTTGTAAATTCAATGTAAAAGCAGCGATTTGGGTAAAATCGTTTCAGTTATTGTACGTGTTTCGACTTGTTGTTCTTGATATTATTACTTATATTCTGATTTAATTAATTAAATAATTTAAAACATGGTTTATATATAATATATATTCATTATTTACATATATATATATGATATATCGATAAAAGGAATGAACTACACCGTTCATGGAAACGGTAGGCCGTACGAACGCATGAACGCTGTTTTCGTTTCCTTATTGAATTGTGTAGAATTAAGTAGATGACATAAATATATATGTACATAAATCCATTATCATTATTATTTAATATATTTATATATTATTCATTATATATACTTTATAATCATTCATGAATGGTTAACATTGAGATTTAATCTCATCACGTCGTGGAGACGGTAGTCCGTACGTACGCACGAGCGATGATATCATTCTCATGATTGTGGAATTGTATTTAACTGTATGTATAATATTTAAGAATCAATATCACTTTAAAATAATCATATATAGTTATTTATTTACACAATTATACCCATCCAAGTAAGGTGGTGGTCGAAAACAGATTACACCACAGTGTGGAGACGGTATTCTGTACGTACGCACGCGCGATGATTTCGTTTTACGTAGGATGAATAGAATGTGAAATAGGATGGTTTCATATTTATAATAACATATTAGTATATACTTAATACTAATGTTATTATTTTATAATGATACAACTAAAGAAGAAGAAGTAGATGAAGAAAGAAACATGAGAGAATCAAAAGAAGAGATTACCTCTTCTTCGACACACCTCCTTTAAGAATCCTCTTAAAGAAGTATAATTGGTCTTTTGAGAAGCCCAAAACCTCCACAATGTTTCTAGGAAAGTGGATAAGATAATTGGGCAGGGTTTGGAAGAGCATAAAGGCTCAAAAGGGCATGAAGAGAAGAGGGAAGGGGTGTCCTTTTTATAAGGGAGGAGAGGGGCACCTTTTGAAAAACATAAAATATTATTTAATAATAAAGTAATATTCGTTTTATAATAGCTCCAAATTGATTTATTTCAAATATAAATTGATTATAGGTCTAAATACCCTCAACCAATAGGTTTTAGACAAGTTTAGGTTACTATTTTAACCTTATCTTTTAGATTTAACTCTAAGTTAAATAATTTAACTTTTATAGTGTCTTCTTCTTTTCTTACACTATATGGTTAATAAACTTACTATAACCAGCCAAACTAACCCCAATTGGTTAATTATTAATATATATAACCTTATTTAAGTCATTTGTCCGAAACATATATTTTTATGAATATAATAACAGTTAATAATATAATATTTGTTTTAAAAACTATTTGATCTCAATTTTGACACTATTTGGTAATTGATTTTTGTGAAACTTATAACATCATGATTAGTTCGAAAAAAAGTTACATAAATCAATAATAATATGTCATATTAACCTATAAAATTAGTGGAACTTATAAAAAGCCTCAAATTACATTTATTAGGGTATTTATAATATCAATTAGTTTAATATTTCATTATTTATGTAATTACTGCATCACCATTGTGTCATAAATATCTTAAATTATTTAATTTCTAAAGATTATAAATAAAATAAAATTAGGTAGAAAATATTTTTATCTTTCTAATGAATATTTATAGTCTAATTTATCTTATTTATTACCCTATATTAAAAAAATTAGTTATTAAACATTGATTTTAACTATTTTAACTATTCTTTAAATAAAATAATATTAAATGTCTTATTCTAATACAAGGGGACCTAAATGGTCATATTTTATTCCAAATTTTCTTTTTGGTATAATTAAACCTATACAATAGAATTAAGACATGTGTTAGGGTAATAATAATATTTTTTTACCCTTAATTACCCTATTTACTTTTAACTGTGGTAAATAGAAGTAAAAGTTACCATTCACCAAAAATTATTTTCATCTTTTTGAACCATATTTTACTCCTTGATATTAACCATGTCTCTCGGATTTTTGAAATTCCACTCACATAGGTGGTAACATTATTTTTTATGTAAATTTTTAAATTTTCCTAGGAGGTGGTAAAAGACGGTGAAAAGTTCAATAAAATTTTAGTAAATCTAAAATTGATATAAAATGACTCAAATGAAATACATTGAACTTATATAGGTATTATATATCAATTTTTTCCTAAAATAAATTTAAATAAAATAAATAATTATTTAAATAAAAAGTCGGTTTTTAAATAGTATCCTAGTGGTTTCACTATTCATCAAAAATTTAATATTTTCGGAAAAATACCAAAAACTCACCCAGGGCTAATTTCGATATTTCGAATCCAAAAAATATGTCCATTTTTAAAGATAAAATTTATAATATTTCAAAAAGTGGGTATTACTATTCATAATGGCTATTTCATAATAATATTATAGTAATATCTCTTTTAGTGAAACATGGTATTGCGTATAACACACGCTATCGTGGAAGGTCGCAGTTGCGTGTAATGAAATCAAAGTTAGGGTTGCGTGTAGTGCAAGATTTATTTGTTGTTGCGTATAATACAATCCATACATATTTCATCTATACATTGAATATATATATATATACACACTCAATGTTGAGTAAAATAACTTCTATCAAACGAACTTGAAATTGTGTGTAACACGGTCCAAGATTAGTGTTGTTTATACTGTAAGCTAATACGGTGTTGCATATAGAACAAGATAATTTTGGAGTCACATACAACACAAGACTTCAATGAAATTAAAAATAGTAATTCTCATAAAATATCGGGTTTTTACAATTCCACTTCCACTCAGGAATGTGTAACTGTTGTAAAATCCATGTTAGTTGCTGATGATCCTCCTTCCCCTGCTGATAGGTGGAAAACCTCATAAAAAACTTGTAACATCTGTCTTTATACCTGGACACCAATACTAATGGTGTAAATCTCGATACATGTTCCTGAAACCAGGATGATCAACCAAAACCGAGGAATAAAAATTTTGCAATAGCTCATTGCATATGTCTTCTGACACCCATACGCACCCATAAAATTGGAAGACCTCATCCTTTATTATGGTCCTCATAAGAGTAGTGTCCTTTCCTGACACACTCTCTCATAGGACAGGGACATTGGAATTTGATTACTGCCTCATCCACACTCATTTTAGACGATTATAGGTAATAGATAAATAATAAAGAAATGTCATCCCCTATCTGTCATGAACATCCAAATGCATTTCAAAAAACAAAGCCATAATATACAACTAACTCATGGCCTACTAAACATCCTATATTTGGTTCCTCTGGCTCAATGCATCTGCCACTGCCTTACCATTCCCAGGCATGTAGGCAAGATCAATGTAAAAATACTAAAGGTACTCATCCCTCCTTTGTAGTCTCAAATTCAGATCACGCTGAGTAAAGATATACTTGAGACTTTTGTTGACATTGACAACCACATAATTCCCTCCAAATAGATAATGTATCCAACTATGTAATGCAAGCACAACTATAGTCAACTCGAGATCATGTGTCAAGTAATTCCTCTCATGGTCCCTCCACTACCGAGACCTGTATGAGAGAACTCCTTCCCATTGCATAAGAACTACTCCCAGCCCGATACATGATGCATCGTAGTAAATGGTGTGACTCTTTCCCGGCTCCGGAAAAAGTAGTATCAGTGTCGAATTCAATCTCCCTATTAGCTCATGAATTTATGAATAAAAGGTATCTTTCCACAATTACCTCACACCCCTCTTAGTCAGGCCCATTATTTTCAATGTTAAGCAAAAAAGGTCTCGTATAAAGCATATATAGTATCCATATAGCCCCAGAAAACACCGTACCTGAAATATATTATTGGGATAATCCCAGGAAACACATCTCTCAATTAATAAGGGTATATTGATACTCCAATCTCTGAGAATACATGACCCAATATGTGAATCTGGTCCATGAAAAATATCCATTTTGAGAGATTTCCATATAACTGATGCTCTTTCAGTGTACTCAAAATGATTTCATGATGGGTGGCATGGGCATGTCGAGTGTAAGAGTACACCAAGAAATAGTCAACATAGACTACCACAAAGGAATTCGGGTAAGGATTGAACACTATTTTTTTCAGTTTCATGAGAATGGAAGGTATTTTCATGAGACTGAATGACATAAAAACATACTCGTATAGAACATACATCCTCAAAAAGGTTGTAAGATGTATATCTGATGGTAAAACATGCAACTGATGATAACTGGATCTCATATAAATCTTTTGAGAACACGAGGTCTCCTCAAAGATGATCAATGAGATCATCAATCCTCGACAAGGGATAACGGTTCTTTACTACAAACTAGTTTAGCTTCAAATAATCCATGCAATGTCTGAGGGTATTGTCCCCCTTCTTCACAAAAAGGACAAGAGTACCCCAAGGAGAAGTAATAGGTCTTGTAAAAACCTTTAGCTAATACTCCTCTAACTACTTCTTGATCACTTGTAACTATAGTGTATTCATCCTATAAGGAGTAATTGACACCGGTTCCACTCTTGTAACATGCCCAATAGAGAAATCTACCTCTCACTCCGTAGGTACACCTAAAAAAAGTTTGGAAAGACCTTTTTGAAATGATCTACCACTAGAGGAATGTCCATCTGTGAATTCATCTGGTGATCCATACATAAACTAGTAAGGTGAGCCATAATTACTCCCAACCCAAGATGCTGGAATCCCTCTCGAATTATAGGGGCATCCCATTCACCCTTGTGTAGAATCGACCTTACCTCTAGTGATATGAAACTCACTCTAAAGTGATAACAGTCAACAAATCCCTTGAAGGAGACCAACCAGTCCATTCTGATAATGGAATCTAATCCTGTCATCTCTAAGACTAGAGGTCCCATAAGAAGTGACACCCACCAACCTCTAGAGGGTACACCTTGAAAATAATTACATTGGTCATTCCAATCACCAACAGAGCATCCAACATCATAACTTCCTCATAAGTAAATATAAAGATCCCATGGATATCCAAAGAAGCAATATATATAATTCTATGGGATTCCCCTGTATCAATAAGTGCAGTAGCTAAATTTGAGGTAACTAGAATCATACTTATAACGGTAGATGGTCTAAGATTCTGCTCATGATGGGTCTACTCCATTGAAAATGTCTGACTTATACTACAGCCATGGGACCCTACCGGACTACTCTAAGCTGATCCACCATACTATCGCTAAAAGCCTGCCAACTGGATACCATGACCATGGCATCCACCTCAGCCTGAATGGCCAGATGAACACCCGTTCCCAGACTGATGAGAAACTGGTTTTCCCGCTCTTGAACATGGAGTCATAGAATAACTATTATCATTAGTTGCGGGTGAGAAAAAATGGAAAACTGATGAAGAATCCCATTTGTCGCAATATCGGCACTCGATTAGGTCTCTTGGGAACTAAGGTCTCATATGCCCACTCTTACCACAATGGTAGCATACCACTTGGCTACCAAAAAGAATATTAATTCTACTCAAATCTCTACACATAGACTCCCTTTGGAGATTCCTACATTGATTCAGTGGACTACCAACCTCGGATGCCGAACCGCTGTGGATGACAGCTCCTGACTCCCTCAGATTACGTTCAGTGATTAGCATCTAGTTTACTATAGAAGATATGTAAGTCAACCTGAAGATGATCACATGGGATTGGATGTCATGTTAGATACCATACTCAAACATCCTGGCCAGAAATAACTCATCATCCCCCAGAGTGGGTGTGAAGCGATGAAGCTCTATGAAGATAGAAGAATACAACATGAAAAAAAGAATACCATGTTCCAGAACCATGAACTCTCAGGCTTTGTTAGCCCTCAAGGTATCCCCATATAAATAGTTATATAAGGTCTACAATAACACATCCCAAGACATAACTCATTGGTTTCCAACCTGCGATATCACATCCAACTATCTCTAGTTTCAATATCAAAGCATGTAGGTTGGGAGATTAACCCTCCCCTCAAGAGGTGTCTCATGATACTCAAAGATTTACATCATTGATTCTAACCATGAATCTATAGCCTGAGGTCCTCCATCACTTAAGAAAGTGGGATGATGAATTCTCTAAATGAACTAGGTCATCTCTACGACAGACTGGGTAGGACGTGTTGTTTCTTGGTAGGTCTTCATGAACCTCATGAAGCCTTCTCGGAACTGTGAATCAGCACTTATATCTGGTATAACAGTTGGTTCCATGACACGCAAGGCAGTAGGATATTCCTTTAGTCCATGATCTACCATTTGAAGTGTCTGATTATTTCTGTGTATCTGGCATAAAATTCGATGACATCTTTGTGGCATGACTCTGTAAGGTCAAGAGAACACATTAGTTCAATATTTTTAAGGACTGAAACATAGAATTGCAAGAAAGGATCAAGAGAAAAGAACATTAATATTTACCAAAATAGGGTTACACAACATGTATATTCTCCACACGACATGTCTCCTTAGGTTTTAACATGGTCTTGTACCTCTGCACAACTATGTCGTGTAACACCCATACACACAACATTTTAATTCTATGACATAGAGTGTACCTAATATTTCACTCCTGCCCATGTTCTTCAACACATCTAAACCACACGGTTCTCTCATTATAAACACTACACATTCTGTTAACCCTAGACATGATGTGTACTACCAAATCCTTAACCACCCTTATTGTTAGTCACGTTGTTAGAGACATGGTCGACATCCACACTACCTGTTGAAGATGGACAGAGTGTGTACTGCCCAAAATTCATCCTCCTATTTCGTCAATCACATGGCCGGATGCATGGCCTTTATAGAATGGTGTGTACTCCTAGTACACTATGTTTACTACCATAAAGATACCAACTCATGTCTCTACTAACACAGTCACTCACATGTTTTAAGACTACACTGAGTATACATAAATTACAAAGTCTGTACTTAAGAAAAGTTGTTTCTTCTAGAACAAAATAATAGGAGGCATGTGTTCATAACACCATACACCTTGTTGTCTGGGTTTTAGAAAAGTAGGCCTCTGAAACATCTCTGAAACAATTAAAAACCTAATTTTTTACCAGGGGATGATAAATTACGACCTGTGAGAGACCACACTCCTGCGAATCAATGTTTGGAATCATTATTCAAACCATACTAGACAAAATTAAATTTATGTTCATAGATGATCCACCAAATTACGATCCAAGGGGGCTCATAACACCTCAGGGGAAAAATTTCAGCATCTATCTAAATGAAACATTACATATTAGCAATACCCTATCAAATAGCTGGTATTCTATCAATGCATCTATCAAAACAGCATGCATATCTAGCACAACATCTTTCACAAAAACATGAAATCGGTAATTCACCCTAAATGGTATGAAAATAATGAATGGCGTGTCATCTTTTGCAAGTTCATATATGATTCATGAAATGGAATACCTCCATCTCATCGGGTTTCAATAGTAATAGAACCACAATGATATAAATCATAATAGCACAAAACATGTGTATCACACAACAGTGAAATCAAATCAATGTTAACGATTGAAAAACTATGAAAATTTCAATATTCAAGGTAAATTTGCTATTCCCTATACACATGATAGCTACTCTTGGGCACACCTTATTACCAACTACCTATTCATTCCAATCCTTATCTATAGGCTCCAATAAGTATGA
This sequence comes from Viscum album, assembly GCA_963277665.1. Lineage (NCBI taxonomy): Eukaryota > Viridiplantae > Streptophyta > Magnoliopsida > Santalales > Viscaceae > Viscum > Viscum album. The sequence goes on along the minus strand of OY728164.1, from coordinate 1,806,985,879 downwards.
AGAAGCAAAAAAGAACCTCCTTTGATACCACTTCATAACATCATGGGTCTGGGTTCCACCCAAAGGTGCCCCGTACCCGGTTGGTCACATGGCCTCAAGCACATTTCATTGAATTTCAGAGGTTGGTGACTATAAGCGAGGTCCATGGGTGTGATAGTGGGGAAATTATACCTTCCATTAAAGATCAACATAGCGGAATAAAAATAATAAACAATAGTAAAAATAGTAATATCATACAACAAATATAAACAGTGGATGCCTGATAGTAAATAAAAAACTAGAGAACATATATAAATTATTGATGTCACATATGTCGTTGAAATCATCCATTCAAGTCACAAGGATGAAAATACTTTTCTAAACCACTGTCCAAAAGAAAAATAGTAATCTCGTGCAGCATCACAAGCCTTAGATTGGTCCCATGCTCTCCACCTCCATCTGCAATCATGTAGCTTATGTAGAAGGGTTCTTGCCCTTATCTATATCTACAACCATATAATCTATGTGGTCCCAAAATCATCACCCAAATAGAGAGCGAGTTGAATCCCAGTATGTGAACACCAAGAGATCTGTGTATAACTGTCAGTGAATATTTATAGATGGAAATATGAAAAATGAATCAATAAACAAGGAAGTACTCAAAAGTAAACAATAATACAGTTTCCTATTACATTCATTTATATTTATTTATTATTCAAAACATAGAATAATGAAATCCTAGGATCTATCCTAATATCATTATCCCATGTGTAAAATAAAAAGAGATTTCTCAAAAGACCATTTTACAATCAAGAAAGACTGAGTCCAATATTGTGGTTTAGCTAGTCAGGCTCTTCAAAATCGTTCAATCATTCACAAGAAACCCTCTAGGAATGTTTTCATAGCTAAACCACTCTGGTCCAACATATCATAAATTCAATGATGATAGAACAACCCTCTTGTAATGCTCACCCAATCTAACCCCTTGGGTCTCACAAAAACAAATACTCTCTGTGGAAGCACTCCCTGTCAATTCCACCTATGGTCTTTTAGCAATAAACTACAGACTCTCTAAGGAATCACATAATGTCCATTCCCCCATTGGTCTCATAATAGTATGCTATATACAATCTAAGGTAGAACCCCCCCCCTCAATCCCCCTATAGTCTCTCAATATAAATATAACAGACACTCTCGGGAAGCCATAAATGTCAATTACCCCAATGGTCTAACTACAACAATTTCCCACAGCCCTATGTAATGTAGTCCTACACAAATGATATCCAGCAGCCCATTTATTCTCAACTACTAAAAGGATAAGAAACTACAATGCATTACATATTAATTTAACTAGTAGTAGTTTAGAAATCAATTCCAAACTAACAAACAAGGCAAGGAAATTATGTATGACTCATATGAAACCTAGACCAAACATCCATAAACCTCCAAAAAAGGAAACTCACCCTTGGGGTGTCCCCATAACATTCAGTCTTGCATAATATATCAATGAAAACCATTAATCTATCAATCAATCTAAGGGATATGATAACATGGTTCAATTCCATAGCACTAAATACCCGAATAATGGGTAATTATTACTTCGGCATATATCACTCAAAGACGAACTATGAAATGAAAAAACCACCTATCGTGACATTGTACTATAAACACTCTTGAAAATCAGTCTTTGAATCTCCTTGGAATATCATAGATCTAAACAAGGTCAAAAGCGTTCAACCTTGGATAACTCAAGAAGGAGAACAAATCAAGAAGAGAAACACTTGGGAAAGAGAGATCTCACCATTGGAAATCCAACGCACCCAGTGGCGCCTCAAGCAGAGATCGAACAGAGGAAAGGGAGGCATTGAAAAATAATTGGTCGTACGTCACTATCTTATATGAGATGCGGGAAGAAGAAATGGGTTCTAGATATGAGACATGACCCTTATTTGATTAATAAAATAAAAAGAAAAGTATACTATGTGTTCATTTAATGTACATGTCGTGTACATGCCTCAACCGACCCCAACTTTCGGCAGTCCACATGGCCATGTACTCGTCCATTACACGACCAGTACATAGCCACACACGACAATCGGGTACACAATGTGTAATCAATAGTACACTATGTATACTTTGCAAATTTACAAATCTTCCTATTTTCTAAAGAACAACTTGAAACAAGATCCATAACTGAAATGAAGATATGTTTTTTTACACTAGTGGTTCTTGGACATTCCTCAATTTCTGTTGTTTTTTTATGGGACCATAGAAATTTCCTACATTTTTTCCATGTTTCCTAAGAATGAAAACTAGTATATCTATAATTCACTATTACAGAACATGGAATACAAATGATCCATCATTAATGCTGCCAGAAAAATCCACATATGTTATTCATGATCCTAATTTATCTTCGTTTTAATGGAAATATCATTGATAGACACTATCAAAAAAAATTCATGGTTGTTTCTAAATACTCAATTCATCAAATCCACAATGATTTTTTTTTGTGGAATTAATGTACAAAGGGAATCAGAAGCAACTAATAGTTCCCTTAACTTTTTCAGAAAATTGTTATTTTGAATATTTGAATTAATCACCTTAAAATGATGATATCTAGAATTAATAACTAACTTTTAGATGTACTAATATCATTATAGTTTACCAAAAAAGTAAGTTTTCCATTGAAGAGGATACTTGTTCTTTATTGTGATATTTTGGAGATCTAGGTAATTGAAAAAAAATTGCATCAATCCAACATTTTTATTTATGATGATAACTATCCCTCCCCAAGGTTATTCACTATGGAATTTCAACCCATTGTGAAATTGATCTTGAAACAAATTCATTAACTTCTCCAGTTCAATCGAGGTCATCTTGTAGGGGAATTTTGAGATAGCAGTGTCTCCAAATGAGATTCATGATTTTTATTGAATATGTAAAGAATCCTGAGAAGGTTTTTACTATGAAAAGATATTTCATTTTCCAAATATTTGACATGTTTTATATATAACAAGAGCTGATACACGCACCATATAGAGATGAATTCCTACATAGGATGATTTCTGAGAATCACTGGAAGAATATTCCCATATATTTCAATGGAAGATGATCCCGACACTTTTGTAGATAAGATAAAACAAATTTTTGTTCCACATATGTTAATAAATCAAGGTATTGCGTATTAGATTAAATTGTTATAGATAACATTTAGGATACAATGTAATTCGTAGAACCATTACCCAATAAAACTTTTCCAATTATTGAGTGAATATGAAGTGTACCTATAATAACTTATTTTTCTTGAACCACTTTAATAGTAGCTCTGGATTAATATTTTCCTATCTACACTATATTTGGTGAAAACTAGAATTGATTAACCTCAAGGAAATATTGGATGGTGCAATGGATTTCATAGTTCCCTTACTCCATATAGATTAATCATTGAACCATGTCAGTTTCTCTCATTTCCGTTATCACATTGGCCAACTTCTTTGTGTCTCTTCAACATTCATGTTATTGGTTCCCCTATCTCCCACAATTATTGAATTACTATTTACCTTTGAGGTAGCTCCTATGATGCTTCTTCCGATATTTTTAACATGGGGGTGGTTGAGTTTTCTCTCCACCTATGTCATTAGATCCTCTAGATTAAAGATCCATCGTTCATTTTATACCTCCACAGACATGGGTCTATTATCCAAACTCCATATCCACTTTGATTGCGCATAAATCCACTTATTCATGACTCATAAAGTGTTGGATAACTAAATCCTTTCATAATGTGTTTTTTTATAAATCAAAATAAAGAATCTATTTTTCTATCATTATTGATAAAAAACCCAAGTTATATCTTCTATACCTTTTGAATTTTACTTCATAATTCATGGAATAATCATATTCTTTTTTTCTTCATTATTAATTCCTTCTATATCTTTTTATGAAGATATTTAGGGAAATACTTGTTAGTAAATATTTTCATAATGACTTCCAACTCCATATCTTCTATTTCAACCTTCAAAATGTAGTCCTTTATCAATTCCAACCCATTAATATCTTCTCTGACTATATTATATATGAATAGAGTCAAATTCTCCTTCTTATAACATTAGAGCATAGAGAATATCATGTCCATTTAGAAAAACCACTTTTCTACTTGGAAGATCCACTAAATAGTAGTCGTCATTAAAATATTAAGGACCTAATGGATAGTTTCTCCTTCTTGGGAGAATGAGGATTTTACTAATGGTTCATGTTATTATTCATATCTTGAGTCAAATTGGAAGTTATTTCCATGAATTTTTTAACTCGACTTTCCATGGAATTGGGGAAGTCTTTCGGTCAATCATTTAATTGTAATTTACAAGGGTTGTTGGACTGGTTTGTCCAAGTTCCCATAATTTTCAAAATTTGAAAACTTGTTAAGAAAATGTAAATCAAAAAATAAAAAATAAGTAATTTATAATTTCATGAAATTTAATATAAAGGAATATCATATGGTATCTCTATGTTTAGAATATTTCTAATGCAATTCATCATGGATGTTTTCATATACCTAGTATTATACTAAGGCTTTATACTATAATTCTGAAATCACAATTCCCAAACTAACTAAACTATTTTTTGAAACCAACTATTGCGACCCTACTTTTTCTTACATAACTATAACATCAGTTTTAATATAAACAACATAATATTTTTTTAATACATGAATTAAATTTTTATTATTTTTGAAAAATGAGGTCCACAAATCACATAGGAATTGTAAAACATAAACATTTATTCAAAATATTCTTTGTTATCCTTTCAAATATTTTTTATCACTAGTAAATATTATCACATAAGGATTTAAATTAATAAAATGAATGAGATAAAATTATAGTAATATTATGAATAAGATTCATGAATTTATAAATCATGAGTGAGATTAATAATCATCATTATAAAATAGGCAGATAATAATCAACAAAATCTTATGGGAAATAATGGTTAAAGGAAAGGAATGGGAAAATTTATAAAAATGAAACATCAAGTCATACTGTTCAGATACCACCAATAATTGTGGACAAGATGACATTGAATCCATGAATAACATAAGTTCATAATCAAAATTTATCATTATGAACAATTATAACATCACATTCATGCATATTACACATTATTAAAGGAGATAAATTAAATTACCCAATGCATTGGAGGACTATATAATTATGGACCCACCCATCACATCATAATATTTTCATAAGAAATCAGGCCACATTGAACATATTACAATAATAGTCACGAGTTAACCCAAAAAAATTAATAGTTATCATAATGATTTCATCAATTATGATTTGATTAATAAACATGGAGTTCCCAAATGAAAAATGGAAATGAATATTTGGTAGAAAATTAATCACTTTAGATTGAAGAGGAAACAACTCGAGAGGAGTCAAGATGTGTTATAGAAAGAATAATACTTTGTGAAATCATTATATTTGACATAAAATCAATCTTGGAAACAATTATATCAAAAAAATAAAACAGCATAATCATGTCATGTCATTTATGGAATATTGGAGGAGAATTTTTACCAAATTAGTTGTAAAAGTGTAAATCCCCATGAAAACGAATTGGGTTTGATAGTCCTCTCACCATATGTTCTAATGCATTCTGAACCATAACTTAATATCCACGATAATAGATTTAGCTTAATTAATTACAAGATCCATTACCTATTCTATTTTTACTACATTTATAAGAATTTTATAAATATATTTGATGTCCTTTTTGATGAGTTATAGAGTTTTGTTTTGTCATTCTGGAAGCATTCATTTAATGATATAATGGACTATTTATTTTTGTATAATTATATAAGTTCTTCTATAATTGTAATAATTCTTTAGAAGGGAAAATATATGGTATTAATTAACTTTCAAAACCTTAAATTATCCCATATATCTTTTTTATTTTGGTATGTTGATGATTCATTTGAATAAAAAATTAAAGATAAATGTTTAGTTTATGTGGTTATTTTCTCAATCATCATGAACTATTTTCATTTTATTTTTTATTATTTCCATGTATTTGTTCTAAAACACAAAACAATTTATATTATTCATATTAAAAAAAATTTAACCATAAACTTTTTTTATGGAAAACTTTGGTGGTGGTCATGGATATCAAAAACTCATCGTCCATGACGGGAGTGAACTGGCATATCACAGATGATTTTTTCATATCTAGAATAAAAGGTGAAAAGTGGAGATGTGATTATTGAATTTAAATTTACATAGTATCATTCAATTATATATATATTACTGGGGTTATCATGACAATTTGGATCATAGTGATTAGAAGAGGAAAATAAAAGAACATAAAATCAAAGGAAATGATTGATTATTTTACCTCTTGAATGCTGTCTCTTTGAGTACCTACATAAGGAACATGGATTTGGAATTTTTTTGACAAAACAAGATATTTGAAATGTGAAGTGCATTGGGAAGTTAATTTGTGAGAATATCGATACACTACATGGATTATAAGGTTTCTAGAAACAAGGTGGTATTTATAGGGGAGGAGGGGATTTCTTTTTTATTATTTTGTTATTTTATTATTTAAGTTCAATTTTATCAATAGTTTTGATTCCTATGACTATATAATGTAAATGGTTTAGGATATTTCAATCTAAAGGGTTCTTTCATCATGTATGAAAATGTGTTTAAAGTATTATCTTTATAATGTTAAATACCCTAAATTATCATATTTCAATTCTCACAACAAAATAAAATATTTTTGAAAAATAAAATACATCTGAACTAACCATTTTTAAATCTATAGATTTCAAAAAGAAAATAAATTTTCTGAAAAAAAAATTATACATATGAGAAATATTATTAATTTATAAAGTCGTCATTTATTTGAATAATACTGATTGTAATATTATCATTCAGTTTATAACTATTTGAAAATAATAATTAAGGTCTCATGAAATTATAGTATAATTATAATATAAAAAATATTACATTATTATTATATGTTATGAAAATAGATTTAGTTTTAAATTATTATATTAATTAAAAATATTAAATGAACATTTATGTTTCAAAAAAATTACAACTCTTAATTTATCATTTTTAAAAAATGCTTATTTACACATACCATGAAATAATTATATCATATTTTTTTGTATAGATATACCTATATTTTGATTATATCGAAATCCTAAAGAAACACTGAATATCATACACGTTCTTTGGTTTCTACTAAAAAAACATATCTCTCACTTTATTTAGGTAAACTGAAACTGGTGAATCCAAAATGATATGATCCAAGAAGTAGTATTTTTCCATCAAGAAGTGTCATTTAATTAGCTTAGCATTGAGTTTCTTCTCTCTCAGTATATTGATCAAAATCTCATGATATGTTTCTTGGAATATTATATAGAATGAATACAATAAAATATCATCAATAGAGACAATGGAAAATGAATCCTGATATGGGTGGAACACTTGTTTTATAATATCTATGGAGACTGAAGGAGAATTCATGAGTCGAAACGGTATAACCATTTACTTATATAACTCATACCTACTATTGAAATCTATGTAGGGTATTTATAAAGTCATTCCATGAACCTGATGATATTCAGACCTCATATCTTTCTTGGAAAACACAATTTATCCTCAAAACTGAATAAATTGGTCATCTATTCTAGGAAATGGATTCCAATTATTTATAGTTATGTGAATCAACCAATGGTAATCCACACATAGAATAAGGTTAAAATATTCCTTCCTGCAATGAAGATTCATCAAACCCCAACAATAAGTTATGGGGTGTATAAAACATTTACCCTCTAGATCCTCTGATTGTTACTTCATCTCCAGAATATATTTTAGTGCCATCCAATATGGTGGAATGCTAAATTTTACTACTCCAAGAACAAGATCAATAATAAACTCTACCTCTCATAGTAGAGGTAGAACAGGGAATCATTAGGAAAGACATCTCTAAAATGATACACTACAAGTGGAAATACAACGGGTCATAACCAATGATCATCAAGGAAAACAATAGAGACCTACATTTTTATATCACCCGACCTCTTTAACTTGGGTCGTCAAAGAAAAGATTAAAAATCCAATAATCCCTTATGTTCATTGGTGTCACCCTCGGGTGTTGTAAACTTAACCATCTAAAAATATTGGTCAATATGGTTTCTGTAGGTAACTAACTATTCAATCACATTGATTTTATCAAATCCCATCATGTCAAGGATGTATAGATTCTACAAGAAAACATAACTTCCTACCAAAAGAGTAATACTGTTACAACAATGAACTCCTTATGAACAGATACCTAATGTGTGTCTAGCATCACAAATCTATCGAATTACATGAAGTTGAGGAAGAAACTCTTAATGATTTTATCATATATAAATGAGTGAGGAATGCCTATATCAAACAAATAAGACAATAATGTTATGGAAACTAGAATAGTACCTTGAAAAAATTAATGGTCCAGAGTTCTTCCCATGCAACTTAGGATATAAGGCATGTAAATATCCTATTCCATGACCTTGAGTTACTGCCTCACTGCCCTGAGTTGGCCTACTTTTTTGGAACCGATAATCATAATCATGGATACCTATACCCTCACCACCACCTCTTCATGTTCAGCCAGAGGTACTTCAGGTACTTGTTTAATGTGATCTTATTGGTCCTTCTCCTAACCATGGAGTTGTTGTAGACACCCACTTAGTTACCACTAGGGGAAATTCTTTTAGAATCATTAGAGATTTCAAACCCTACCATATCTTCTGCATTGGACTTGATTCCAAAATAATTGAGATTCAGTGGTTTTAATCTTCTCACATCGTTGATAGATAATAAAATTATTATTGTGAGGATCCAAACTGTTTCCACCCTCATGAGTAGTCTCATATTGACTATTTATACCAGAATAATAACCAATATAATCCTTTGGTGTCGAACATCCTTGGATCACACCTTCAACATCCCTCAAATTTTTCTTTGGGATAAGGGCCTACATGATGATTTCAGAAGTGGTCGTCAGCCTGAACATATTGACATGTGATCCAATAGCATAAACCAAATCACCTAAAAATTTCAAGGTAGTCATAAGATCATCATAAGCTAAGGAGGTAGTGAAACATTTTATCTTAGTGAAACATGATCATTACTCTATAATTGACATAGTATGTTCTTTCATATTCAATAGTTATCTAGCTTTATCTACCCTCAATGTATAAGGAATGAATTATTCAGAGAATGTAGTTTGTTATTCTTTCTAGAGCATGTTTCTATTATTCTATGTCATAGTGAAGACATACCACCACCTCTTACCTGAATCCTGAAGCATATAAGCAGCAAGATTTACCCTACACTCTAGAGGCATATTTAGCTGATTTAATATGGACATGAGATCCCTGATCCAAGACAACATATCATATAGTATTTCATCCCACAAAAATGTTAGAGGAATTTACTACTGAAACATATGTTTAAACTCTACCATACTCAGAGAAGGTTACACTCCACCTTTCATGTTCTGAAGAATATGTAGAAAACCACCTAGTAATGTGGCATCTATTCCCACATCAAAAATTGGAAGAGGTTTCACCTAATTCTATATAGGAGGAATGATTGGCAGCTTTTCCCCTGCCACCTTAGGAACATGTTTATCACCACCTTCATGGCCTGCAAATCAGGTTTTTAATTTTAGAATAATGATACAATTTCAATTTAACATATTAGAGTACATTTAATTAATTTAAAATATTGAACTCAAGAAAATTGGAAAGGTATTAAGGCCTTCCAATTATAATGAACACGCTTACCGGCATACTTCAAAACCAAGGTCTTGACCGTAGAACAGACCATAATAAAAAATTAGAAAGGGAAAATACCCACTACCCACTACTAAGGCTGGGTTTAGGTCAAAGTCTATGTGTTATGAAAATGTAATATGGTTGTTTTCTATTAAAAAAAATTCTACATTTTAATGTTTGTGTATTTAATATTTTTACCATTCCAAAGTAGGTCGATCCAATGATTTACATTTTCTCGGTCTATAAGGGACCACAGACCTTATGAACCAAACAATACATTATCTTTGATTTAATTTTAATTTATATTGTGCATGTTCAACTATTTAAATTAATTTTAATTAGTATAGGTTTAAGTAATTCCATTTTACAATCCATAAGGTCCCATACACATTATGAATCAAAAATTGGCACCCCCTTAACCTACATGATATCACATTCCAAATCTTATAAGAAATTTAAATTCAATATAATATATATATACACTCAATTAATATATATCCAAAAATTATCACTGAAAATAAAACATGGAATAACAATATGTATAGACTATAATTCATGTCGTTCCTATGATGATGCCTATTCTAATTCATTACCCACATTTCATCGGGCCTAAGTAATGAAATCACAATAAGAATGAAATCAATATCAATAACATGACAATACTTGTGAATCACCCAATTCTGAAATTCTATCAACAATAAAAGGAAATAACCAAAAAATATTGATGATTAAGGCAAGTTTTCCATTACCTAGTGCATGGGTTTGCGATGCCCATGCATGACATAATGCCAAGTCCCAATAAATTCTCAATCATAAATATTATGTTTCCAAATAATAAAGACATAATGTAACCACTTTGATACGACTTTGGGACATCCCGGACCCGAATTCCACGTAACCTGTGCCACTTGCCTTGTTGGCCACATGGCCTCAAGCATGCCTCCTTGTATGCTACTGGATTTCAACTCCCTGTGAAGGTGTAATAGGGGTATGTTTGGAGACTATAATATCAAGAAATATTAGTAAATATGAAAAAAGGAGAATAAAAGTTACTTAATCATAATATATCAAACAAAACTAGTATACAATAGAACTGTAAAAATTAACTAAATAAACAAGCATTGAAAGAAATAGTTAACTAGATAACTTCATAACATATCCAAAAGACTCCATATAAGGGTATAATACATGATTCATGTTATACTAGTGATACAGAAAAGAACATATTGACACAAAATTCTATTCAATAGTACCAAAATAAAAAAATGGGCTAAATTTCACCACAAGCATATCATACCTAAGGATGATCCTCCGCTCCTAAACATTAGCTGGGAAATACAGATCAGCAACCTATAAAAGGGTGGTTTCCCTCATCCTTAAGTGTAGGAAGCTAATTTTCCCGGTTGAAAAGAGTGACATGAGTAGGGTATTTTTTTAACATATTAGTAGGCCACCAGAAATGGTGTGTAAAGAAAATCTGATTATGTACTCGTAACTAAAATTTTTTCAGGTATAATCAAGAAAGTAAAGAAACGCTGAATAAATAAATAACCTCCCACTATGTTTTTTAAGGGAAACCTGACAAGTATACCTACTTCTTCTCATGGATGGAATGTCTTATCTCATAACAATATATATATTATATAGTTATATATTTTTTCCATTGATATATTCCAAGTGAGTGTTGATGCCAAGTTTCCATATACATAGAGTATTAGTGTTGGGTTGGAACGGTATGTAGCTCACAAGCATCAATATCTATTCTACCTCCCTAGGGGCTCATGAAATAGGGTACATGACTATCATCCTGATAGTGTGTGGGGTGCCACTCCTATTACTCTATATTGAGAGTTTTCACACCAAACAAACACTCTATGATGTAACACGGCACTGCAACCCATCGCCCATATAGTGTCATTACTGTCAATCGTCATGCTCAACACTAAAGAAAGGAATTGTGATAACCCTATAAATCATCACCCATTACCATAATACAAATCCTCTTTTATGTTGTGTCTCATGTATTTATAGGTGGAATGATGTATAATCCTCTCATCAAACATAAATATCTCATTCATATTATATGTAATTATGCATGATCGAAACATAACATAATACTTTGAGAATAACCACATAATCATATCTTATCCATGAACAATTCCATAATAAATTATTACATTAAAAAGAAATAATAATAAATGGGGAATTTTATCACCATCCCTTGGGGTTTTTTAATTTAACAAACATTTGATTCCATTTATGAAAATAATCCCAACATGCTTTAGTAATTTCATTTAAGGGAAATCGACCAATTTTAAAAATACATGCCAAATCTATTAATGTGGATCAAGGTAAGTGGAATATGTTATTTTCATTTTAATTGAAGTATTTTACCATCCTGTAGAGCTTATTCTTACCATGTCTATTTCCATAAGAAAATAATCTAACTCTTTTAAATAATGCCAAATCCATTTCAACGGCTTAAATGCAAAGGAGGATGACATGGGTAACAAGGAGTACCCCCACATAATAAATTTCAATTTTAAAGGGTCAATAATATTATGAGGTGTCTTGGGGTTAATGAATTACACATGTTTCGGTAGATAGTACATTTAAGATACATGTTGATATCCAATAGAGAGTTCTATTAAAATTGGACCAATTAGCCAAATTGGCCAATTCTTATTGGCTCCTATATAGTTTTCTGTAAAATTTGTAAGTGATATCTAATCCAATAACTTATAATCAATTACTATGTATCAATAAAATAGGATAATTTATACCTGAAGTAAAATATTCAATTTATATTCTCAGAAAGGGATGGAATATGGAACAACATAATAATTACGAAATGTCTAATACTAAAATAGAAAATGATGTTACCACCTACCTTCTGCTTATTAGTGACGCCTTTCTCGATATCAACCATAGATTCAATGATAGTTGGAAAGGATTAAGGAAATTTTCAAGAACCCTAACAAAATATAGAATTATCCTACATATAAAAAACATGATAGATGGAATGATAAACTTTGACATGAGTAAGGAGACTATGGTAGATTACCTCAAGGGTTTTAATGCTTCCAATATATTGAGTTTAAAACACCGTGAAAAGAATATATATCTTTATTCCTAGGTGAGGAGGGTTATTGAGGTCATTTGGGAATATATTCTAGTGGTTTTTTTCACTATAGGAATCAGTAAATAGAACTTTGGTTATAATATTTAGTCGGGGAAAATTGTAATTTATTCCCAACATGTCATTTTTCATTGCTTAGTTTCATGGTTTGTAAAACTCTTTACTAACTATGGCCATTTTCCTATAGGAAAGGGGGTCTCCACATATATATATGTAAATATTTTATGTAACCTTGTGAAAAAAAATTTCAAATACATGATCCCACATATATATTAGGCCACATGCTCTTGCACCCTGGGTCGCATGGTTGCAGAAAAACCATATAACCCATCCTGGTTTTCCATATTTATGGTTTCCTATCTCTGAACATGACCTAAATGATATCTTGACCACCATGATTTGATTAAGACTCAAAATTAGGTCTATTTAATATTATATAAAACAAAATCCAATGATCAAAAACTTCGGTGAAAATATGATTTGTTAAACGCTTTGGTGAAATGTATTGACTAACATTGATGAACATAAAATGAATTCTATATGCGTGAATTATATTATCTATGAAATGATATTTATTTTTATTAATATATATTTATAGTCATATAACATGTAAATTATGCATTTAACACCATATAATGATATTTAAAGATTATGATGATGGTTACAGTCTCTTATAATTATATAAGGTTATGCTGATATTTAATGCAATCTTGGGAATCTTAAGGGTACAATGAAGTTGATGGTATCCAAAAAATAATTATTGTTAAATTGGTGTTACAAGATATAAAATAATGATTACAATATATACTAGTGTTTCAGATGGTTGTGCCTCAAATATCAATAAGGTATGTGTCTATAATCATCAATGTAAGGCTTTGGAAAACTATGGAAACATTATTTGTAAAGGATGCATATATATTATTCCTAATTATAGAATGGAATTGGTATAGTGATCCAATATTAAATTATTGGGGTAAAAACATGGATAAATTCGTTTCCTGAAAAAGCATAGAATGGTGCATCTTGAGAAATTTTTTAGGGTTTAATGATGACATTAGGGGGTACTCGCATGAACTTAATTTGGGAAAACATAGATGAGAATTTTATAATTATTTTATAGAAAATCAAGATTAAAATGGTTATATAGTTTGATAAAAGTGACTATTTTAGGTCCATGGGATGTAACATAAAATATAACCATATTATTTAACTATATATCATGTTTTTACCCATATATTAATTTTCTCAACACCAAAAAATATCTAAAAGACCATAAAATGGGTTTGAATATATATGTGGAATATATGTTACATTCCCGATATATGGTTCAAACCACCACAAAAATAGATTAGGTGATTTTTTCAAAGGATCTATATTTATATGGTGTGATAAATTGAAAAATTAATTGAAATACTATTTACATATCCTTCTAACATTGAGATAGATTTTTAGATAAACATGAATAATGTAATCTGAATTAGGATCACAATATATATTTGAGGGAAGAGTTTATTACATTTATTTCGTTATTCTAAATAATTCTCTCTAGAATGAGATTTTTTAGAATAAAATATTATAATTATAAGGGAATACATGATTCTTTTGTTTATTCTTAATATAATTTTATTGTTCTCAGGGATTATTTTGTTTATTGTGCTTTAAATGAGCAGGGTATTAACCTATGGTCATTGGTTTCTAATTAGAGGATCTCAACATAATACATTTCGGAATAATGAGAAGTGGTATAGACTCAATGAATTTGGTACCAGGAGGAGTTTATAGACTCATGAATTTTGTAAAAAAAATTAACTTATGGACTTTTGGGTCCAATAGATGACAATGACATTTAGTTGTTATAGAGAACAATAGGACGACCACAAATCATTCTATTTGAAACTTGGAGGAGAATTTTGACTCATGGCCTTTGGGTAACCAATAAGAATATAAAGAATCACTTATTTTTTTGAAACTAAGTTGATAAACTCAACTCATGGATTTTTGGTACCATGAAATGAATATCAACTAAACAATTTTTAATCCTAGAAGTTAAACTCAACGGAATGAATTTCTATAAAAAGTGGAGAACCATGTCACAAGTATTTTCAGGAAACCAGAATAGAAATATCAAATATTATTATTTGAAATTATTGGGTGGACATCAAGTCATCTAATTAAGGGATACAATATGAGGATCTCAAAAAAAAAATTACAAATTAAGGGAGGATCTCAGCTCAACGGTTTTTTAGAATTTGTGAGTTGGATCATAAAACAGGGAATTTGGGGAACCAATAGGATGATATTTACTCAAGAAATTATTAAAATCCAATATCTAGATCAAAATAATGGATATTAAAGAACCAATAATATATTATCAACTGAATGTTTATTATATAAGTGGATATTTATTGAAAGATTTTTTGGAAACTAATAGGATAATATCAACTCTATGCCTATATTGGTGCATTGCGAATAATCCTAACTCTAGTTTTTTTATTCATGATTATTCATTACCATATATGAGAGGGATCATGAGAAAAATATCATATATTTTATTTAAATATTGGATTGATATACAAATTTTTAACATCGAGTATATTTTTGTGCAATTTTATAGTGGTAATATCAGTAAGGTAGCTCATAAAATATGAATTATTATTTTCAAATGGAAGATTATGAAAGATTAGAATAGGTTAATAAATGGTATTTGGATGAATGACCGCCCAAAATTATAAAATAGTATAAAGGGTAAGTGGTATATTATTTGGGAAAATGAATTTACAATAGATTATTACTTATTATCTCAATGTAATTTTATATTTCAATCTATCAAGGGAATCTATTAATATTGGTAAATAAACTCATTACAAATTAATATGAAAGGGACTAGTTGGTGGTGACAAAATATATTGCATATAATTAAGTGGATATTCCAACCAAAAAATGAATATTTATAGGGTGGTTACATATAGTATCAAAAGAAAATTATATTTATCACCCTACTAGATATGTTAATTTTAGATTATTTGATGATTCTAATTAATTGTTCCATAAACGGCTTTTATTATTGATAACTCACGCATGACATATATGATTATGGTTTATAAATAATGGTATTTTCATGAAGTATTCTATTACTATAAAGGTTATATCATTAGTAAGTGAGCACTTTTTTATGAAAAATGGATATGACATAAAATGGAATGGATACACGATAACCCAAAATGAATTTATTAAAGATGGGAAAATTTAGAAATAATCAAATTAAATAGTTTAAACTCATATTCATTGAGTAAAGATACATTAAGATAACTTTTACCTAATGTTGTATGTATATAGGTCATAGATTAAAATTTTATTGGGGAAGATAATTGTACTTTAATGTTTTTTACCATTTTCATTTATTCTCTTACTTTTTCATGATTAATTAAAATAAATTATGATTAATAAGAGAGTCAATACCATTGATAAAATATGTATTAAAGAAAATTTATAATCTAAAAGCATCATGAAATTTTCGTTTAAAATATGATTCCATAAATTATTTAATCCATGCACAATGATATATAATTATAAATCATTGTTGGGATAGTTTCTTTTATAGGAAAATATTTATCAGAAACCATATTACAATACATAATGGTTTTTATGTGTAAACACCTATGAAGAATTGATAATTCATCACAATATAGCTCGAACCCCTCACCAAAAAGCAATAAAATGATATTTATAGTTATTCTCAACAACTTCATAAACTATTAGAATATTTCTTTTCATGAGTCATACAATAATAATATATCACCTTTATATATCAATTTTTTCAATGGAGAAACTATTTATCATAAATCATGAATAAAACAATGGAAGTATCCCATAATACCGAGGAAACAATTTACCTTAAACACATTCAATGGTACAATCTAAGAAAATGCTAATTAAAATTTCTAATGATAAACTAAGATATCATATTTAGAATTTACATTCCTATGGATGATCACTTCTCAGATATATTATGATCATCTGGATGACTTTGTATAAATATGATTTACTAAAAATCTCTCCCATACTTATCAATAAAATGTTAAATGCATTGGGTATTATCCAACAAGACTATAAAAAATATTATATTAATGAATGAGATAAGTTTTTTAATAATTCCAAAAACATATTTTTAGCATCATGCATCCCAAAATATGTAACCAGATACACAACATGACAATAAAATCATCAAAATAGTATTTTTGAAATATTTTTAATCCTTACTCATAGTCGATGATTGATTGATTTTATTTCATTTTTAAAACCCAATTTTACATCATTAACTAATCAAATATGTCATTGAATCTCTGAAATGTATAATGATTAATGTTCATCACATGGTTTAATTTCCAATAGTAAATACTTATATGCATATTATATTAGAACATATTTGAAAAACAAACTAATTAACTACATGGAGAATTGTTAGATCCAATGAATCAATTTTCATCATTATCTTTTAACTAATCATACAATGCTCTAAATTCAGTTGGTTCCATAAAATATGTATGAATAAATATAGGTTCAATTTCTTGAAAAAATATTTAATTTCTCACATATGAGGGATTCCATAAATTTATTAGGTAATAAAAAAAATTATATAGTCCTAGGCTTAACATATAAGGATATTACATCATTTTAGACTAATATTTAGTACATTACAATTATACATGGCGAATGACTCTAACAGTTTAGTGTCTTTGGTATATTGGGAGTAATATTTTCTATCATGGTGAAAGATCTTCAACATCTCCCATAACGAACTACACATTTGTAATTCTACCTAAAACCATTCTTCATAACTAAGGTAAAGTTTACAAAAGAAAGGGTGAGATTTGATGCCCAGTAAGGGTAAATAATTGAAATTGGTAAGAATAAAATTATCAATGTGTATGGAACTTAAGAATAACATTTGTATATCGTACCCTTTATACTAGATATCATAATAAAGATCAATAGTTCATAAGAAATGAATCATAAGATATATATGTGCATAATTAATGAATGGATACCATATGAATAATACATGGAATTTATGACATGAAAATTGGTTTACAACGTTGTGAACATGTATAAGTAGAAAGAGGTCCACTCGTTATGTTAATGATATAAAATCAGGCCCCCAAATCAACTTATGGACAATAAACCAGGTCCATAGATAACATTTTGAACATATAATCAGTTTTACACATATCCTTAAGGACATGATTCTGGGTCAATGAATAAATTTGTGAACATGTAATCATGTTCACACAAATCATTGTAGGAATGTAATTATGTTCACAAATAAACTATTGGTTAGGAAAACATGTACATGAATAACATTTTGAACACATAATAATGTTCACTCATAACATTGTGAACATTTTTTCAGGTTTACACAACATTTATAGACATGAAACCATGTCCACATATTAAAATGTGAACATGTAATCAAGTTCATACATAACAGTTATACTCATGAGTCATCCATCTTTACCCAATTCATTGGAGGGAGATATATGTTACTCCCTTAACAAAATAAAATCATGCATACATGTGCCAAAGGAAAATATCATCATATCCTGACCCATAAATGAGTTAGGTTTTATAAATATAAAATCATAACCCATGAAATTAAATGGGTATAATTAACATTTCATCACATCATACACCATGAAAAGGGATAAGTTCCATAATTACTTAATATAACCTACTTGTTTCGATTTCATTTCATCTTTATTTCCAAAACATCATAATCACTTCATGCAAGCATAACCTGTGAGAAAATGCATGTTTCATAATAAAATAAATCATAGAAGATAAATGAGTTTAATAAACATCATGTCATTAAAGAGTAAACCATTCATAGAAATAATATGAATGTATCCTTTAGATCATTTCAATGAAAGTAATGATTAACATAAAGAAATGTCATCATAGATGGAAACTAATTTTGAAATATATTTTAAAATCTGTTTTTTAGTAAAATATCCTTTCTTATTTGTGGTGATTCCTTAAAACATAAAAAACATTTGGAAACCATTTTCTAGAAATTAACCTGAAATCATATAAATAAATCTCTGAAAACATTTTATAAACCTTTCCCTTTTAAAAAATATAAATATATCTTGAAAAATTTTTGAAACCCATTTTCCATTAAAATATATTAAAGGTGTTTGAAAATGTTTTGAAACCCATTTATTTGTAACTAAATTGAAAATATGTAATTATTTTTTGAAATTTAGTTGAAAATCATATTCCCTAGAAACATATAAAAGGATATTGAAAACTTTTTGGAAACTATTTTATTAAAATTATTTTCAAACATATAAAGAAGTGATGAAAATTATTTGAAACCCAATTTCTTCGAAAACATTTAAAATAATATTGAAACCCTTTTGAAAATAGTTTTATTTTAAATTAGTTTTGAAAACACATTAAGGATGATTTGAAAACCATTAAAAAATTTAATATCCCTTTGCCTTGAAAAATATATTTGAAAACATTTTTGAAAACATTTTTGAAAACATGTTTTTTAAATAAAACTGATTTCCAACCAATGAGAGAGCTATAATCATATTTCTATTAAAATAAATTCTTAATAATATTTAGTAATAAATAGTGAAAAATGGTAAATAAGAATTGATATATATTTAATAAATATAGGAGAAAAAATTCATGATTTTTTTAAGACACGGATCATGATATTTTAGCAATGGAAGAAAAATCATTACCAATCTTTAATAGTTATTAGACTATTTTAGTAAACACTATCCCTTGTTACATGGGATCATACTCTCCATGTAATCAAATAGAATTACATGAATAATTAAAATATAATGAAAATAAGTAGATTTATGATTTATCAATTAAGATTGTATTTTTTATACCTTGAAAAATAATGGAGGTTTATAAAAAAACATGTGTCTCAATGAAAGTAATTAGAGAAAACAATTATCAAACAAATTTTGTATGGCTTAAAGCATAAACCCCTTGAAATAAATATCTTACAATGGATACATAAATATGCATAAATTTAATTATATCAATAATATAATACATCCATTTCCATTATACATACCACACAAAAGTATTGGATGCTGAAGAAATCATGTATCTCATAGAAATAAAAAGTGAGATAAAATTGCATTACCTAGTGTCTGGACTCATCTAATACTAATTAAAACCTTCAATATAATAAATATAAATTTATAATAAATATATTAAATAACCATATTATTACATCTTATACCATATAAGTTTTAATTATGGATTTATTTTATACTATTTTAAAAAATTCTATCATATGGTTTCACATAGTGTAATATCAACATTGTTTTTTGCATGTCTCTTAAATTGTTATGTATTTGGACAGTATATTTATATCATGATTTACATAAATAAATACATGATTTAAATTTAATTTATATTAATTATATTTTCATTATTATAATCTATTTTATATATATGTATGAAATGGAATACATCATTCATGGAGATGGTAGGTCATATGTATGCATGACTGTTGTTATCGTTTAGTTGTTGTATAGAAAGGAAGAAGGAAAATGAAATATATGTATATAAATGTATATATATATATGTATATCATTATTATAGTATATTTATTACATTATATAAATTATATAATTTCACAAACCCATCATTAATACATTCCATGTAGCGTGGGAATGAATCACATCTCTTTGAGGGGGTGGTAGTCGACACTTCCTCAAACAAAATTATAGTTTTTACACAGAATGGAAATTAAACAAGATGTGTTTTTAATGAAATATATAAGGTTAAATATATAATAAATAAAATATATGTAATATATAAACATATTTTTATCATAAAATCCACCATGAGAGGTGGTAATGAAAAATGAACAATCATCATTTTGTGAAGCGGTAGTTCACCAAACACATAAATAGTATGTTTGTTACCCATTAGATGGAGGTGTGTTTATGTGTATGTAAAATAATCATAATAAAAAACATCCTAGAATATTTAGGATAGTGGTTTTATTATAAAATAATGTAATAAATATATTTTAGTAGGCGGAGAATGAAAATAAATTAAAGGATCTTGAGAGAAGATGTTGCCTATTAATCAAGTAACATCTTTAGGTTTGTGCCAACAGGCTTCCTTGGGTTGATTTCATCCCATAGGGAGGATTATGTGTTCATGTTTGGGTATTTTGGAAGTGTATTGTGATGATATTGGATGAACATAAGTGGATTTAATGTAGTGATGAAGATGGAGATGTAGTGCCCTTTTATAGGGGAGGGAAATGACTCACATGCTATTTTTGAAAACAAGACAGATGTACCCAAGTTGTTAACGAAGAAAAATCATTAAAAAGAAAAAAACTCAACAATGGAGATTTAATTTTCATATAATGGAAATACAATGGGAGTTGTTCAAGTTTCTATGTCTTTTGGGGTCCTAAATTTAATGTTTAGTACTTAGTTAAACTCAATTTTACCTTAATCAATGTAATTAATTTTAATTAGGTTGACTAATTTTTTTGTTCAAAAACCAATATGACCTTATTATATATTATAAAGTATTCTAATTAAAAATAAGTAATCCATTTTACCAAATTCTAATCACATATGTTCTATAAATTAATTTAATATTAATCCCTCTGTCGAGTCAACAATACTGTGTTTTAAAGTAAAAAAGATTCAAAATTTTTCTTAGTTTTTATATCCAATTTCAAAGTAAAGTTATTATAAATGAAATAAATCACATTAATTTATAAAAATATTATCTAATTAAACATATAAATAGATTTAAAATATAATTTAACTTTATAAATAAATTATATGATCATGAAATTTTGAACTAAAAGCGTTATTCTTAACTATTCACTAAAACATGAATCAATACCGAAAAAAATCCAAAATATTATCATAAAGAAATTTTTATGGATTCATTTCCAATATTAGGTTTATTTTAACATATTATGAAAAAAAATATCCAAAATTGTGATTTAAAATAGGTTCTATATTAAAAGGTTGTAAAACTACATTTATAAAAATATAATTTTTATGGATAAAATTGGTTTTGTTACCATTGTACATCTATCAAATCTATTGCATAAATATCAAAAATATTTTATTTTATTTATAAAATATAGACTAATTTATTATAACTCACTAATTGTATTTATATTAGTTTTATTTTGTTAAAACAATATTGGGTCCATAAAAATAATAATATTTCCTTTTACATTCTATTAGTTTTCATATTCCATTATAATTAATTGGTAACCAATGAATTCAAATTAATTTTTTTCAACCATATATTTTTATAAATTAATTAATATTATTCATAACCACTAATTTAATTGATAGGTTATATATTATTATATTAAATATGAACATTTTAATGATATACTATTGATCAGTAAAACTCAATTTTGCGTGTTACACAACACATCCATGAAAGTCATTATTGCATGTGAAAAAATATAACCTAAGTTTTCCATGAATAGAAATATAATATTTATGTTTCATTTTGTGAATGATTAACTTGTTGTTAGGCAAAACACAAGCTAAATATAGTTCTTAATATAAAATAAGTTATCTTTAGTGTTATGTAAAATGACAAATATAAAAATGGTAAATTAACTCAAAAAACAATAATTCATAAATTATTGGGAAATTATTGTTTACCCCACTTAATATGAATATATTCCACAAAATTCATTTTGGTTATCAATGTTTTAATACTTTAATGTTTCATTCATGTAAACCCAAATTGTAAAAATAAATATTAAAACATCCCTTAAATAGAGAATGACGGAACCAAATTAGTGACCCAATGTAACATATAACTAGGTTTCCTCAAATGTGAACATAGTTGTGAAGTGAAAAATGGACATTGAAGAAAAATACAACTATCATGTTCTGATGGAGAGTGAAAGAGAAAAATTCCATGAGAAAGTTAACAATCAGAAATCCAAGAATCAGTGATGAACTAAGGGACCATCTCATATATTGGAAATGGAGGTAATAGAAAAAAAATTGGTTCCAGGATCCTTTTTTCCTAATGATAAAAAAATTTCTTGGAAAGAAATACTTTATTTATTTTAGTACATCATCCCAGTTTTATTCATTGGTCCACTTCTCCACTTTCTCTAATAAAGAAGGTGAATTTTTCATTCCCATAGTAGTCAAATATCATGAGAACCATGAGATTCTATTCCATCTATAATCAGATAGCATCAAAACCATGTTTTTATATAATTTATCCAATATGAATAAGTACTCATGTTGTAAGATAATACATCATTCTCCCAATTGTCATCCAATGTTTAACATAATCTTTCCACAAGTTTGTAACCTCATAACCCATCCAAAAGATTAAAATTTAAATAATTATAATGAAATTTGTGAAATCAACTTAACATTGTTCCCCCATATATCACAAAGTTACTCTTGGTTATCAAATTCAAAACATGGTAATAAAGTCACCATATATTCCCTTGAAACAATGTAATAACCATAATTACCATAAGTCCTTTCAAAAAATATGCAAGATTCCTTATTCCAATGATTATTGTATATATTATTTAAATCCTTGAAGTTGTAAACATCATCCTTAATGACAAAGACCATTTATCAATAATCATATATAGGGTAATTTGTACTGTCTGATTTATCTTATTTATAACATACATATCATTATCCAAATATCATTATCTCAATTATATGCATTAATTAAGGGTTACCTTCCTTTGGTCAAAATATCACATTTCTATGAAAACACTTTTCTCTGTCTTTAGCATTATTTAACATTCATTTTTCAATCCATAATGATAATACTGGTACATTTCATACTTTATATATCATAGTCATTGAACTCAAAAACCTAAATACTTCATTAATCCACCTATGTGCTTAATAAATTACTCGTGATTCATCAAATTAGTCCTTTGGAACTCATTCCTATAATATGAAATTTGAATCATGTATTAAGGTTCCTCAACCTATATCTAATCGTGCTTCTTATGATCAATGTATAAAATACTTGAAGAAAAAAACATACCATTCACATATCGTTTACAGTCCCTTTATCTTCAAATATATAACCCACACTCAAATCACCTTTCTAATTATATTTATGAGATTTTGACTTCAGAAACAGATATTCATAATTCCAAAAAATTCCAAATCAAAAACATTCACTTATAACCATGTTCCTCGTAGTTCTCTCTATTGGCTAAAATGAGAAATCACTTATTTATAAACACATAACAATGAATAAAACCTCATAATCATGATTAATTATATATAGGAAGTATATATCATGACTCTAAATTTTTAATTGACAATACCATAGGTTTTTAATAGGTTATTCATATACATCTTCCATTAACATAAATCATTATGGTCAGTGAAGATATTTTCAAATTTCCAGGCATATCCCATGGTAGTTTCAAATATTGTATACAACAAGGCTCATTGTTTTGTACCAGATTACCCAGAGTCTGGCCTGAAACAACCTGATTTAGTTGTTACCCTAAGGCACATCTATGGAAGATATGCCTTAACTTGTAGTATCTAGATATGTATTCATTTCTATAAAACCACTCATCATATCATTTACCAAAATTCCATGAAATATTCCTAAATGTTGACTGATCGTTATATTTTTCCTTAGAGACATCCATAGACATATCTTTAGAAATATCCCTATGGATAAAACTAATTTTTTCTAATTATACTTTACAATGATTGAATTAAAACATCATTTTATAACATTTATTGTGACCCAGGATTAACATTCATGGATATTAAATCATTTTAGATTAATATTCATAATATTAAAAAAATACATGTCTGGAAACTGTAATAGTTTAGAGACTTTGGAAACATGGAAACAAAACCTTCTATCCTCATTAAGGATTTTAAAAATTTCCTATAAAGATTTCCAAATTTATTAATTCTACCTAAAACCTTTATTTATAACCAAGTGAAAGGAAACCTAAGAAAAGGGTGAGGTCAGATGCTGAATAAGGTTAAATAAAGGAAATACATAAGCATAACCTAAAAAATGGTATGGAACATTAGAATAACATCTGATGATCATACCCTACATATTAGAGATAATTATAAATATTGTAAAATCATTAGAACTATATCATAAGATAATTAAGATCATAATTCATGAAATCATAACATAGGGATAAGACATCAAATTCCTATCATGTACATTGCATTATGACATTGTGAAGATGTATAAGTAGAAAAATGGTCAATTGTTAAGAAAAGAACCAAAAATCAGGCCACCGTATCAACATATGGACAAGAACAATGTCCATTCATAACATTGTCAACATGTAATTAGGTTCGTGCATAACCTTAGGGACATGAAAATAGCTCCATGGCTACCTTTTTGAAAATTTAATCAGGTTCATGCATAACATTTTTGAACATGTATGTACATTCACAAATAAACATATGTACATGAAAGTAGGTCCATGAATAAAATTTTGACATGTAATAAGTTTCAATCCTAACATTGTGAACATTTAATCATGTTTACGCATTAACCAATAGATATGAAAATAGCTCCATGATTCACATTTTGAACATGTAATCAGTGCATAACATTTATACTCATGAGTCATTCAATGTAACCCAATGCATTGTAATGAGATATAGGTCCCACCCATCTCATAATTAAATCATTCAAATATGTGCTACAAGGTAATTAAAAAAATCATTATATCATTACTCATAATAAGGGATATGTTTTTTAAACATCAAATAATATCCTTTGAATTGAAATGGTTATTATTAACAATTAATCATATAATAATTTATGAAAATATATATCATTCATAAAAACATCATGAAATCATAACCAATTAAAAAAAGTATGTTTCAAAATCATATTACTCATGGAATAAAAATGGGTTACATAAAAATAATGAAATTAAATCATTACCCATTTATATAAACAATATGAATTTAATATTTATATCAATTCCGAGAAAGGCATGAGTAACATCAACATATGTCATCTTAGATGGAAAATAATTTTTAAATATCAATTAAAAATAATAATAAAATATAATTTCTTCATAGAAATGGATCTATAAAACATAAATACCCTTTGAACCCCATTTTTATGAAAATATACATTAAATGTTATAACTAAATCTTTGAAAACATTTTTGGAATCTTTTTCATTGAAAACAAATAAAGAGATCATGAAAATGATTTGAAAACATTTTTACATTAAATCATAAAAAAGTACAATATAAAAATTTTGAAAACCCATTTATTTGTAAATAAATTAAACACTTATAAATAATTCTTGAAAAGAATATGAAAATATTTTTACTAAAAATAAATAAAAGGATCATCAAAGGTTTTTGAAAACCATTTTATTTGTAAATATTTAGTAGAAGCTTGAAAACCTTATCAAAACTTTTTTATTTGAAACTAATTTTGAAATTTTTTAAAGGAATATTTGAAAACCATATAAAAAATTAAAATTGTTTTTCCATATAACCAATAATTGAAATAGATTATACTTTAAAAAACGTTTTTAAAAAATTTTCTTAAATAAAATAGATTTTTGGCCAGAGAGAGAGATATGGTTAGATTTTTCATTAACATATTTTTTATCATCTTAAGTAATAATGTAACGCCCCAACCCTAGTTACCCAGAGTCGGTGCATTATTACATAACATTGGCATGATCACAAGAAAGATCAAATCTCGAAAGAAAGATTGGTTTAGTAGCCTTGGAAACACTAGATATATTCATAAGTCTTACATTACATCATAAAATGAAAAACTACTACAACAACATATTGTCTCCATAAACCACACTCATATCCCCACATAATATCCCTGCAGGTCATTCATAATTTACTTATTCACTTCCTGGGAAAAATAAAACATAGAAAAGGGGTGAGCTCAAATGCCCAGTAAGGATAACAATATACCGGAAACTTTCATAAATAAGAATAAACATTTAAGGCTATGTATAACTAAAACAAAAGCCTTTTAAACTTGAACTTAAACATAGTATGGCAAAAGTAAAATGAAATAATTCCATTTACTTGTTCACATGGATATTCTACTAAACGAATAATCACATGCAATATCAATAACCACTTTCATAATGTTGGAATGCATAATGCCAAACTATCATAACCACATAGCCAAGGCCTCGTGCCAAGACTACAAATAAGATTTTGCCAAGGCCTTGTTCCAAGACACTAGTTTGTCTCATGAGACCTACTGATGCATCGAGGAGCTATAGCGGGCTCCACCCGTCACATATTAAGTCCAATGCATTCCCATATGAAAAGGTTTAAACATAACATAAACATTTGTATTAAAACTAGCATAATAAATGTCAATAATTTCTTCATAAACTATGAATGGTATAAAAATATCACATCCACAGTCAAACATATCACAAAACCTTCAATACAATATAGAAGTTTTGTATCATAATAAATCAATTTCACATAAGCGTAAAATCCATCAAAGGATGTTGACATAGATGAAATCAAAACTCATTTTAGAGAAATATCTCTTTCTATTTTGAAATCATTTAAGAGTCATATATTTGTAAAATAAAACATTTTCTTTGAAAATATTCTAATAATCTTGTAAGGGAAGCTTCGACGATTTTATAATGGCGGAAAATAACCGCACCCGCCGTATAAGTTAAAAAAAACATTCTTACCTTAATTCTATCGAAAAGGTTAAAAAGAAACTTGTTTGGAAAACGACGGAAAGATTCATTTATAAACCTCTTATAAAAAGTCAAACAAGGGTATAAATGATTTTAACCCATATTCTAGTAAATAGTAAAAATGTTTTGAAATTCATTTTTAAGAAACATGGATGTGGATGATAAAGAGATCCCAGTAGATTATTACGTATAAACAACCTCGGATAATGAAGAGATTGCGAAATAACCCTTACCAATTTGGTAACTTATGAAACATACAACCAATGAAATAGTTATCATACAATTAATATGTAAATACACATAAATTAGAGTGTATTACACAAAGAATATAATTATGGGCAGTACATACACCACACAAAAGGTGATGGTGGCAATATGGCATGAATCTCACGGGAATAAGGAGTGAGATGAAAACCCCTTACCTTGTACTTTTCCTTGGTTGGGGTAGGTTAAACACCTGTATAATGGTGAAATAATTGTTATTAAATTATACAAGAATCATATGATATCAAATATGATCTTTTAATATTGATTTGATAATAATATCTTAGTATTATCGTTGTTTCGGGTGTTAACTTACTTGTTTTCTTTTATATGTTTTGTTACGTAAGACATGTTTGTAAAGGATAGGTTGTATATTATTCATATCCAGAATGAAATCAAGTCCTTAAACATCATTTTTTAAATCGTCAAATGATAATTATACTTGAATGGATACGATGGAGAATGAATCTCATCGTGTTCATGGAGACGGTAGTCCGTACGTACGTACGAGCGACAATATCATTCTTTTGATATTAAAATAATATATAAATGGATGGTATATCAAATATAAATAATCATTAACATGTTATATTTATTATTTACATGAGTTACATATCATTATTATACCCATCCAAATAATAATATATTGAATAACAATTACACCACGACGTGGAGACGGTAAGCCGTACGTACGCACGTATGGTGACATGTTATTCAAAGGGTGGATAGAATACTGAATATGGTTGTACCATATTTATAATAACATCACAGTATATATATGATACTAGAGTTATTATTTTAGAATGGTAACATCAAAGGAAGAAGAAGTGGAAGAAGAAATGAACTTGGAAAAGGGTGGTGAAATCATTACCTCTTCTTCGGGTTCTTCCTTTTGATTTGATCAAAAGGGCTCCTTAGGTTGGATTTCTGATCAAAATAAGGAATCTAGGTTGTAGTGAGGGAAGTTTGGAGAGTATATGGGCAGATTTTGGCAGAACCAAAAGGCTTTGAAGGTGTGAAGAAATGAGAAGGAGGAGTTCCCTTTTATAAGAGGGGTGAGGGGGACCTTTGGAAAAGCTAGAGATATTAGTTTATAATAAATTCATATTCGGTTTCCAATGGCTCCAAAGTTGACTATTCAAAGGTTAAGGTGGGGATGGGTCGAAGAAAACTCAACCAATAGAATTTAGACAGGTTTGGGTACTTATATTAACCTTATCTTTATGTATTAACTCTAAGTTAATTAGTTTCACTTTTACAATGTCTCTTTGTATTTTTATATAATATGGTTAATAAACATACTATATACATAAAAGAGACCCCAAAGTGGTCCATTAATGATGAACCTATCATTATATAAGTCTCTTGGCCGAACCTTAGATTTTTAGGAATTTAATATCAATTAATAATATAATATTTTTTTAAGAACTCTTTTATGTCAATTTGGACACTATTCAATAGATGATTTTTTTGAAACTCATAACAGATTTATTACTTAGAAAAAATTAAATTAAATCAATCCTAATATATCATATTATCCTAGAAAATTAGTTTAATTCATTAAAAGTTTCATATTATATTTATTTGGGTATTTATAATATCAATTAATTTAATTTTTCACTATTTTAGTAATTACTGCAGCATCATTGTGTCATAAATAAAATAAATTATTTAATGTCTAAAAATTATAAATAAAATATCATTATGTAGGAAATATGTTTATCTTTCTAATGAATATTTATAATCTAAAATAAAACATATATAACCCTATGTAATAATTGTTTTTCTAAAAGATATATGCTTGTGTCATTTTTGTATTCATTTTAACTTAATTAAAATAAAGTGTCCCTATCACACACAAGTGGAACCATGGGGTCCCCAAATCGACCCAAATATGCCTATGGTCGAACATTTATCAACCAATAAGTCTAGGACACGTTTTAGGGTAATTTAGTATTATTATAATATTATTTTTTAACCCTTATTTACCAGATTTACCCTTAACCATGGTAAATGAAATATTTACCACAGTAATTATTCAAAATGTCTAAAAATAAAAGTTACCCATTTACAAAATTTGGACATCCTGATTCCAAATATGGAATCCATTTTTCTAAATTCAAAACACAGAAGTGGCAGAAATTAATTTAAAATTAATTCCCGCGGTCAACACAAAAAGCGTGTTTTTAAGAGATAATAACTATCAAAAGATTAATACTTGTTTATGTTCGGTTTAATTGTAAAATTATGTCCAATGACCAACATTATATTAAATGGTATAATTATATTCTAAATATACTTTAAAACTACTCAAATTCATAATTTATCACTATTAATTATTTTGATTATAAAAGTTGTTTTTAATTAAAATTTAGTAATTTTCACTATTCATCAAAATATGAAAGTTATCCGAAAAGTACCAAAATTTCACCTTAGGCTAAATTCGATATTCCGAATCCAGAAATGAAGTCCATATAAAATATATATAATTTCGCAAAGTAGGTATTACTATTCATAACGGCTAGTTTGATTGGTTGTGGTGTGTGTTAAAACTCAAGGTTGTGTACAACACACGCTACTGTATTATTCAAAGAAAGCGTACCGTGGAATCTTGGGATGTTTAATTTTAAATTTTTGATGTCCCCATTTAGTCAAAAAGTTAAAAATATTGTATTTAAAAGGGGTTCACTATTTGATAAAAGTGCAATACTGAAAATGAATTTGTTCTTGCATTATATCTAAGAAACTCATAATATGGATTCTAAAATTATAAGGATTATATAAAGTTTAAAATTTAGATAATACTATTCATAACCTCTTTTGAATGGCTTTTTTTTGTAAGTCATGGTGTGACTGAACTCGGTGTTGCGTGTAGTGCAAGTTATTGAATTGTTTTGAAGAAATAACACAATATGAAATCTTGGGGTGTTACATTCTCCCCTCCTTCAATAAATTGCGTCCTCGCAATTTGAAATTGTTCTTCGAAAATAAAAGGTTGAAAATAGAAAATATATTTGTGGGAAAACCCACATCGGAAATTGGGTTACTAAAATTTAGTCTTAATATGAGGAAAAGAGAAATGAAAGGGTCACCACCAAATTATGATCTCGATTAGAAGAACATTGGTGGCAATTAGAGACATACAATTGGAGGAAAAACGTAAATATTTATAGGTAGTGATTGAGGTCATCAATCACAAACAAGTATAAAATTGAGGTCCTTAAATTCATCAATCTATGATGATTTGAAATACCATTGGTTCAACAAAACATAGGGTATTAGGATAACACATTTTTGACATTTCAAAATATCTTAGTTGAAATCCCACATCGAAAAATGAATTAATGAGGCCTCTATTTAAAATAAAGAGTCGAAAGTATGAAGATTACCGAAAATAACACATACTAGGGTTCCATGTAGGAAAATATGGATATGGAAGAAAAATCTAACCATCAATTATCTGATGGAGAGTGGTAGAGAACATGGCTATGAAAAGGCCAACAATCCCAAAGCCATAAATTAGTGATGATTTAAGGTACCATCTAGGAAAACATTTTTGTTCTAAGTTGCTTTTCTTAATGTTGAGGAATTTATTTATGAGATTGGCTAAGATCATAAGGAGATATATTTACTTTATAATTAGAGTTTTATCCATTAATAAATTTCTACCACAAACTCATCTTTCACTCTAAAAGATAACAGAATGTAAAAAAATTCTATTTACACTATTCGTATAGGGTTCCAAAATAAACGAATTTATAATTCATCTACAAGATCTTTTAATAAAAACTACATTATTTAATCCAGGAAATCTCGTGGGCCAGTGGTAGGTGATACACCCTTGTCGCCCTTCGGTTGTGGGTTCAAGTCTCGCAGCCTTGTCGGACGCGACGGGTTGCCACCCGACCTCCGGGTTGTCCTTTTATGGCAATCCAAAATAATCCAAACTAAAACTATCCAAAATACTTCTGTCCAAACTCACAGTCCAACATTTATAAGGAAGGTAAACATAATATAGATCCTTTTTACCCCGTAATAGCATATGAATACCTTCATCATGTATTACCATATTCCTTATTGATTACATTCATACTCCCTTATTCCATATAGAATGCTGGATATACTTCATCAATCCAAAAATGTTTTAAACCCCAACAATGATGGAATAGACAAATCATTAATCAACTTCAAGGTAGTCAAGAATATCCAATATAATTTATCCAAATCAATCATGTATTATTCTAAAATCACTACCTCGGTATCAGAACAATATTATGGTTTATCTTTCTCTCAAACATATATTTTCCAAAAAATTAACCTTCTATTGAGTCACTTTTCATTGTTCCACACAATCTCAAGTCCTTAATGAAATAGTACTACAGTGCAATCCTTATACACTCTATAATTATTATAACAAGTACATTATTGATACAACACTCAATTGACATAATCAACATAAGAACTCTAATCATTCCTCTTCATCTGTGGTAGTATCATAACTTGATTATTATCCAATAACATCATTTGCGGCATAGTCTGATGACTGGGACATAGGTTTGTGTAGTGTCCAAACTCCTTGAAAATGAAGCATTGTACATTTAAAACCATTTTCTTACCCTTGCAGTCACGTACTTTGTGCCCTTTTCCTCCGCACTTATAACAAACTCTCATTCCTTTCAGGAAAGTTCCAGGGTGTTTCTTTCCACAGTTACCACATATGGGAAAATTCTTCTTTTCCCTCTTCCCTTTATCCATCTTTCTCTCTTCCATCCTTTTCTTCTCTTGCTTCCATTCAAAGCCATAGGACTCAGTAAACTCTTTACTTATCTTATCAACACATGATATTATTTCTTCATATGATGATAATACATGGGAGACTATTTCTCTTATAAATTTTAGCTTAAGACCACGAAAGATATGATCCTTCCATCTCTTTGGATCATGTGCATTTCTGGAGTTCTCATTCCTTCTATTGGGCGCCATTTCTTAACAATGGCATACACTAGATCAGTTTATGAATCAAAATACATAATCCCATACTTATAAAACACTTAACATAAATTGAACTATTTATGGATATAATCCATAATCATAAAAATGTCTCCTTTGAGGATGTATATACTCATAAACCCTTCATAATGGTTTGTAAAAAAAATGAGAATTATCCTAAGCATATCCCCCGGGAGTGTCGTAACCAAGAGTGCAGCAAGGCCCGTTGCCATGCACCAGTTCCCGTTCGAGTCTAGCTCAAAACAGTGTTTTCGGGTTTTACCCCTAGGTACATATGTGCCAGATCCGCCTCTACCTGCTCGTATCCAGACAGGGATGTATTGCTCGGAAAACTCACAAAATCTCTACAATACCAAAATTCTACGAAGTTCTTCTATACTAATCCTCAATGTCCATCTTAGGTCTACGTGCTCTAATCAGAGTTTATCTAAATATAGATTCCAAGGTTTGTACTAAACTTCCTCTGATACCAACTGTAATGCCCCGACCCTAGTTACCCAGAGTCGGTGCATTATTACTAAACATTGGCATGATCACAAGAAAGATCAAATCTCGAAAGACCGATTGGTTTAGTAGCCTTGGAAACACTAGATATATTCATAAGTCTTACATTACATAATAAAATGAAAAACTACTACAACAACATATTGTCTCCATAAACCACACTCATATCCCCACATAATATCCCTGCTGGTCATTCATAATTTACTTCTTCACTTCCTGGGAAAAATAAAACATATAAAAGGGGTGAGCACAAATGTCCAGTAAGGATAACAATATACCAGAAACATTCATAAATAAGAATAAACATTTAAGGCTATGTATAACTAAAACAAAAGCCTTTTAAACTTGAACTTCAACATAGTATGGAAAAAGTAAAATGAAATAATTCCATTTACTTGTTCACATGGATATTCTACTAATCGAATAATCATATGCAATATCAATAACCACTTTCATAATGTTGGAATGCATAATGCCAGACTATCATAACCACATAGCCAAGGCCTCGTGCCAAGACTACAAATAAGATTTTTCCAAGGCCTTGTGCCAAGACACTAGTTTGTCTCATGAGACCTACCGATGCAGCGAGGAGCTATAGCGGGCTCCACCCGTCACATATTAAGTCCAATGCATTCCCATATGAAAAGGTTTAAACATAACATAAACATTCGTATTAAAACTAGCATAATAAATGTCAATAATTTCTCCATAAACTATGAATGGTATAAAAATATCACATCCACAGTCAAACATATCACAAATCCTTCAATACAATATAGAAGTTTTGTATCATAATAAATCAATTTCACATAAGCGTAAAATCCATCAAAGGATGTTGACATAGATGAAATCAAAACTCTTTTTAGAGAAATTTCTCTTTCTATTTTGAAATCATTTAAGAGTCATATATATGTAAAATAAAACATTTTCTTTGAAAATATTCTAATAATCTTGTAAGGGAAGCTTCGACGATTTTATAACGGCGGAAAATAACCGCACCCGCCGTTTAAGTTAAAAAAAAATTTCTTACCTTAATTCTGTTGAAAAAAGGTTAAAAAGCACCATGTTTGGAAAACGATGGAAAGATTCCTTTATAAAACTCTTATAAATAGTCAAACAAGGGTATAACTGATATTAACCCATATTCTAGTAAATATTAAAAATGTTTTGAAATTCATTTTTAAGAAACATGGATGTGGATGATAAAGAGATCCCAGTAGATTATTACGTATAAACAACCTCGGATAATGAAGAGATTGCGAAATAAACCTTACCAATTTGGTAACTTATGAAACATACAACCCATGAAATAGGTATCATATAATGAATATGTAAATACACATAAATTAGAGTGTATTACACAAAGAATATAATTATGGGCAGTACATACACCACACAAAAGGTGATGGTGGCAATATGGCATGAATCTCACGGGAATAAGGAGTGAGATGAAAACCCCTTACCTTGTACTTTTCCTTGGTTGGGGTAGGTTAACCTCCTGTATAATGGTGAAATAATTGGTATTAAATTATACAAGAATCATATGATATCATATATGATCTTTTAGTATTGATTTGATAATAATATCTTAGTATTATCGTTGTTTCGGGTGTTAACTTACTTGTTTTCTTTTATATGTTTTGTTACGTAAGACATGTTTGTAAAGGATAGGTTGTATATTATTCATATACAGAATGATATCAAGTCCTTAAACATCATTTTTTAAATCATCAAATGATAATTATACTTGAATGGATACGATGGAGAATGAATCTCATCGCGTTCGTGGAGACGGTAGTCCGTACGTACGCACGAGCGACAATATCATTCTTTTGATATTAAAATAATATATAAATGGATGGTATATCAAATATAAAGAATCATTAACATGTTATATTTATTATTTACATGAGTTACATATCATTATTATATCCATCCAAATAATAATATATTGAATAACAATTACACCACGACGTGGAGACGGTAAGCCGTACGTACGCACGTATGGTGACATGTTATTCAAAGGGTGGATAGAATAATGAATATGGTTGTACCATATTTATAATAACATCACAGTATATATATGATACTGGAGTTATTATTTTATAATGGTAACAACAAAGGAAGAAGAAGTGGAAGAAGAAATGAACTTGGAAAAGGGTGGTGAAATCATTACCTCTTCTTCGGGGTCTTCCTTTTGATTTGATCAAAAGGGCTCCTTAGGTTGGCTTTCTGATCAATCTATGGCCTCTAGGTTGTAGTGAGTGAAGTTGGGAGAGTATTTGGGCAGAGTTTTGCTGAACCAAAAGGCTTTGAAGGTGTGATGAAATGAGAAGGAGGAGTTCCCTTTTATAAGAGGGGTGAGGGGCACCTTTGGAAAAGCTAGAGATATTAGTTTATAATAAATTCATATTCGGTTTCCAATGGCTCCAAAGTTGACTATTAAAAGGTTAAGGTGGGGATGGGTCGAAAACAACTCAACCAATAGAATTTAGACAGGTTTGGGTACTTATATTAACCTTATCTTTAAGTATTAACTCTAAGTTAATTAGTTTCACTTTTACAATGTCTCTTTGTATTTTTATATAATATGGTTAATAAATTTACTATATACATCCAAGAGACCCCCAAGTGGTCCATTAATGATGAACCTATCATGATATAAGTCTCTTGGCCGAACCTTAGATATTTAGGAATTTAATATCAATTAATAATATAATATTTGTTTTAAGAACTCTTTTATATCAATTTTGACACTATTCAATAGTTGATTTTTTTGAAACTCATAACAGATTTATTACTTAGAAAAAAGTAAATTAAATCAATACTAATATATCATATTATCCTATAAAATTAGTTTAATTCATTAAAAGTTTCATATTATATTTATTTGGGTATTTATAATATCAATTAATTTAATTTTTCACTATTTTAATAATTATTGCATCATCATTGTGTCATAAATAAAATAAATTATTTAATGTCTAAAAATTATAAATAAAATATCATTATGTAGGAAATCTTTTTATCTTTCTAATGAATATTTATAATCTAAAATACAACATATATAACCCTATGTAATAATTGTTTTTCTAAAAGATATATGCTTGTGTCATTTTTGAATTCATTTTAACTTAATTAAAATAAAGTGTCCCTATCACCTACAAGTGGCACCATGGGGTCCCCAAATCGACCCAAATATGCATATGGTCGAAAATGTATCAACCAATAAGGCTAGGACACGTTTTAGGGTAATTTAGTATTATTATAATATTATTTTTTAACCATTATTTACCAGATTTACCCTTAACCATGGTAAATAAAATATTTACCACAGTAATTATTCAAAATGTCTAAAAATAAAAGTTACCTATTTACACAATTTGGAAATCCTGATTCCAAATATGGAATCCATTTTTCTAAATTCAAAACACAGAAGAGGCAGAAATTAATTTAAAATTAATTCCCGCTGTCAACACAAAAAGCGTGTTTTTAAGAGATAATAACTATCAAAAGATTGACACTTGTTTATGTTCGGTTTAATTATAAAATTATGTCCAATGACCAACATTATATTAAATGGTAAAATTATATTCTAAATATACTTTAAAACCACTCAAATTCATAATTTATCACTATTAATTATTTTGATTAAAAAAGTTGTTTTAAATTAAAATTTAGTAATTTTCACTATTCATCAAAATATGAAAGTTATCCGAAAATTACCAAAATTTCACCTTAGGCTAAATTCGATATTCCAAATCCAGTAATGAAGTCCATATGAAATATATATAATTTCGAAAAGTAGGTATTACTATTCATAACGGCTAGTTTGATTGGTTGTGGTGTGTGTTAAAACTCAAGGTTGCATACAACACACGCTACTGTGTTATTCAAAGAAAGCGTGCCGTGGAAGCTTGGGATGTTTCATTTTAAATTTTTGATGTCCCCATTTAGTCAAAAAGTTTAAAATATTGTATTTAAAAAGGGTTCACTATTTGATAAAAGTGCAATACTGAAAATGAATTTGTTCTTGCATTATATCTAAGAAACTCATAATATGGATTCTAAAATTATAAGGATTATAAAAAGTTTAAAATTTAGATAATACTATTCATAACCTCTTTTGAATGGATTTTTTTGTAAGTCATGGTGTGATTGAACTCTGTGTTGCGTGTAGTGCAAGTTATTGAATTATTTTGAAGAAATAACACACTATGAAATCTTGGGGTGTTACAAATAAATAGTGGGAAAATGGTAATTATATAATTAAATTTC
This sequence comes from Viscum album, assembly GCA_963277665.1. Lineage (NCBI taxonomy): Eukaryota > Viridiplantae > Streptophyta > Magnoliopsida > Santalales > Viscaceae > Viscum > Viscum album. Next base: position 1,806,948,119 of record OY728164.1, on the reverse strand, counting down.
ATTAATAAATAGTGTATAAATAAATAATGAGGGTTCTTAAGAGATATGTCAAAATATTTCAACAAATAAATTATAATCATCGATTGACTTAAAAAAAAGTGATGAGATTGTTTAAATAAATTCTTATCACATTGTTACATGGGGTCATACACTCCATATAATAAAATTGAAATATATGAAGAAAAAAATTATCATTAATGGAATGGGAAACATGATATAATGTGTAAAAAAAATTTATATACACTTCAAAAAATGGAGGTTTATAACAAAAGATGTGTCTGATAGAATGTAATTTGAGAAAAAAACTGTCATATCGATTTGGAAACTCTTATATCAAAAAACACATGAAAAAAAGATCATAAAATTGATGTGTAAATACCAATATATTTAATAATAGTAATCATATAATACATCCATGTTCAGAATACACACCTCACAAAAGGAATTGGTGGGGAATAAAGCATGTATCTCACAAAAATAAAAAGTCAGATGAAATTTCTTGACCATGACAATTGGCGTACCCATTAAAACCTCTAGTATAATTATTATAAATATTTTAAATTTCAATTAAATAACAATATTATTACTTCAAGTACTATATATGGTTTTATTATTTCTTTATATTACAGTCTTGTTAACAATTCTATCTTTAATCTTCACTTAGGCTAATATATATATATTTTTTGTATCTTTCTTAATTTGTTATATCATTGGTACTCATTTTTATATAAAAATTTCATGAATTCAAAACATTATTTAAAAATAATTTATATTTAGTATATTTTTATTATTATAATCCATATGATATCAAACTATGAAATGGAATACACTGTTTATGGAGACAGAATGTCATATGTATGCATGAACACTATCTCAGTATAGTTGTCTTATTGAAAGAGATAATCTAAATGAAATATAAGTATATATATGTGTATATATCATTACTACAGTAGAATAATTATATATTATATATCATATATTTTAAATAAACGCATCCTTAATAAATTCCCTGTAGTGTGTCAACGAATCACTTCACTTTGAGGGGAAATAGTCCACACATTCTCAAACGAAATTATCGCATTTTAAAAAAATAAAAATTGAAAAGATATATGTTTTAAAATTAATGATGAAGATTAAATATGTAATAAATATAATATCTTAAATATATAAACATATTTTCCATCATAATTTCTACCATGGTAGGTGGTAATGAAAAATGAACAATCATCATTTTATGATGCGGTAGTTCGCCATACACATAAACAGTATGTTTGTTATCCATTAAATGGAGGTGTGTGTAAGTGTAGTCCAAAACCTTAGAATAAAAATATACTATAATATTTAGGATAATTTATTTTTTATACTATAATATAATAAAGATATTTCTTGGGTGGATAAACAAACAAATGAAATGAGTTTGAGAGAACAAGTTGCCTCTTAATCGGGTAACACTTTTAGGTTTGTGCCAAAAGTCTTCATTGGGATTCTTTCTTCAAAATAGAAGGCTTGAAAGAGTAAGGTATGGATGTTGAGAAGTTTATTGGGTAGATATTGGCCAAAACTATCTGGTTTTAGTAGTTTGAATAAGAGTTATAGGTTGTGTTCTTTATAAGGAAGGGAAAGGACTCACTTGCAATTTTTGAAAATAGTGTAGATATAACCATGTTATTACCTAATATAAGGTATAGAAAACCACAAAAACTCAATAATTAAAGGTTAATAAAATATTAATGGCCATAAAAGTATTTTTTGTACATGTTAATTTGTATTTTTTTGTCATAAATTTAATGTTTAGTCCATAGTGAAACAAATTTGTTTCTTAATCAATGTAAATTTTTTTAATTACTTTCATTAAGATTTTATTGACAACTAAGATTATAGTATTAAAAATTATATATTTTTATAATTACAAATATGGAATGCATTATTAAAATTTCTAATCTCATATATCAACTAACTTAATTTAAAATTAAACCCGTAGTTTGGTCGACATTGCAGGTTTTTAATGTAAAAAACATTGAAAAAATGCAATGTTTTGTTTAAAAAATAACAATGTGAAATTTTTATAAATGACCTAAATTATATTAATTTATCAAAATATTGTCTATTTAATTATTTAAACCAATTAAAAATATATTTCACCCTTGTAAATAAATTAGATGAAAAATGTAGTTTTCAACTAAAATTCAATATTTTTAACTATTCATAAAAAATGAAACCTTATAGAAAATTATCAAAAATTTATTCTTGAATAATTTTAATGTTTCTATTTAAAAAATTGAAATTTATTTCCACATATTAAGTCTATTAATTTTGAGAAATTGGTATTTAAATTGGGATATCCATTAAAATAAAGTAGAACTACATTTATGAAAATATATGTTTTTAAGAATAATATTTGGTTTGTTCTTATCTTACATATATAAAATATATTTAGTGAAAATAAAAATTATATTAGTTAATATATAACATATATATTGAATTATTATCACTCAATAATTTTATTTTATTTAATTTATTATGGTAAAAGAGATCGGTGACCATAAAAATATTTATATATCCTTTTATATTTAATTGGTTTTCATATTCCATTATAATTAATTTGTAACCTACGAATTAATATTATATTTTATAAAAAATATATTTTCATAAATTAAATAATACTATTCATAACTACTGATTTAAAAAGTAGGATATAGCTTATTATATTAAGAATCAAAGTTTTAATTATATATTATTGTTTTATAAATCATGGACTTTCATGTTACACAAGCCTTCTGGGAAATTTATTATTGAGAGTAACACAATATAATTTTAGTGTTCCATGTAGAGAATAATAACATTTATGGTGAATGTTGTGAATGATTATCTTGGTGTTTTTCATAATGTATTCCAAATATATTCCTTCAATGTAAAATAGTCTACCTTCAATATTACATAAAATGAAAAATATCAAAATGATTTAATTAATTTGATAAGTAATAATTCCTAAAATATTGGGGTGTTAAATTATACAACAATAAAGTATTTTCTTCTTCAATATTCATATGGGTTACCAACTATTTAATACTTTAAATATTCATTCATACAAACCCATATTATAAAAATAAATATTAAAACATCCCTTAAAAATAGAATCTTGGAACCATAACGGTTACCCAAAGAATAATATAACAAGGTTACATTATTGGGTAATATAGGTGGGAAGTTAAAAATGGGCATGGAAGAAAAATATAACTATCACATTATGATGGAGAGTGAAATAAAATATTGTCATGTGAATGTTAATAATCAGAAAGCCATAAATCTGCAATGATAAACGAGACTATATGATTCATCAAAATAAAGGTATTGGGATAAATTTTAAGGTTTTAATATTATTTATCCCTAAATTTAATGAACATTCATTAAATGATATAATTTCTTGATTTTAGGACAATCTCACTCATTATTGTTCATCGATCAACATGACCTATTTCACCAAAAGTGAAGCATAATTTTTCATTCCCAATGTAGTAACAGATCATGAGATCTATCATAATCCACCCCAAATATCATTAGTTGTCATGAATACCATTTTTTAATAGAAATTTGTCCAAAATTAATAAATAATCATGTGGTATGATAATAAATAATTCTCACAAACTCTACCAAAATGTTAATGTAACATTTCCCTAAATTATTATCCTCATTACCCTTCTGAAAGATGAAAATTCAAATAATTATAATGAAAGTCATGAAATAAATGTAATATTGATAAACTATATATCACAAAGTACCACATGGTTATCATATTCCAAACATGTGAATAACATCGATGTATGTTCCATAGAAACACTATAATAACAATAATTACTATATATCTTTTTGAAAAATGTGCATGCTTCCTTATTCCAATGATTACTGGATATATATTCTTTAAATCCAAGAATTATTAAAATTCGTCATTTATGACATAGAAATTTTTTCAATAATCAATGTCAGGGTAATATTTACCATCCAATATACTTATTCATAACTAACATATCATTATCCATAGACCATTATCTGAATTTCAGGCATTAAGGGTTACCTTCCCTTAATCTAAATATCACCATTCCATGAAATAACTTTTCTATATCTTCATGACCATTCAAAATTTACTTTTAAATCCATAATGAAAACATATAATAAAAATATTTATACATTTATTGATTGAAATTACATAATCTTTGAATTCCAAAAAAATGAATACATCATTCATCCATGTTTATTCTTAAACCATTACTCAGGCTTCATCACCTTTTTTATTAATACATATTTCCTATAATATGAAATATGAATCATGTATTAAGGTTAATAAACCTCAATAAAACTAGACATTTTAATATATATGTAAAAAATATTGTAAGAACATCACATAACATTTGCATGTCATTTTCTTCTCTTTATCTTCACAGGTATAACCAATAATCATACCACCTTCTTGATTTCCATTATGAGATTTCCAAATCAGAAACTAATTTTCATAATTCTCATACATTAAACATTAAAATATAATGTTTTAACCATCATACATATAGTTATATCCATTGAATAATTCCCAAAATCATTATATGAGAAACACATATCGTAGAAGAAAAATTTATAATCATGAACAATTACTTATAGGGTGTCTAAATCATGGATCATACTTTTTAATGGATGAGAAATTAGGTTTATCCTAGGTTTTCTATATCCATATTCCATTATTATCCTTCATTTATGTTCATGAAGTGTTTTTAATTTACAAAGCTTATCCCTTGGGAGTGTAAAACGAGGTGTGTAGTAAGACCCATTTTCATGTACATGATTACCCCGAGTCAGGCTCAGATAATATTTTTAGAGTTTTTACCCCTAGTAACATATATTCCATATCGACATCCACTTTTATTATCCAATTAGTGATATATTTCTATGAAACCACTCACTCAATCCATTACCAATATTCTAAGAGATTATCCTAGTCATTAACTCATCCTTATACATATACATATAGACATCCCTAGATATATCATTATAAATATTACATGGGATCTCCCTAATATTTTATAATACTCATTTGAAAATATTTAATAAACCTTTACTTTGATAACAACTATTGTTACCTAGGCATAATGTACATGAATATTACATCATTTTAAGGAATATTATCTGCATTAAAAAAATACATGCTTGAGAACTGTGATATTTTATTATATTTGGATGATAGGAAAAAAATAATCTATCATGGTTAAATTTCATCATAATATACCATAAATATCTCCACCTCTATTAATATTACCAAAAACCATTCTTTATAACCTCGGTAAAGGAAACATAAGAAATGGGTGAGCTCAGATGCTCAATAAGGGAAAATAAATGAAATGTGTAACCATAATATGAAAAAATAGAATGGAACTTGATAATAACTTTTTAATATCATACCATTCATATTATAGATCATAATAATGATTTTTATGTTCATAATACATGGATCACAACATAATTAATAGCATAATCCATGACAATATAACATAGGAATAAGACCGCGAATTTGTGTCATTCACATAGGTTTATAACATTGTGAACATGTATAAGTTGAAATAGGTTCACTAATTAATTTATACACATGAAATCAGGACCCCACATAAATTATAGACATAAAACCGGGACCAGGAATAACATTGTGGACATGTAATCAGGTTCACTCATAACCTTATGGACATGAAATGAGGTCCATTCATAACTTTGTAAACATGTAATCAGTTTTACACATAACATTGTGAACATGTATTCATGTTCAGGTGAAATCAAATAGATATGAAACTAGATCCATTCATAACACGGTGAACACGTAATAACGTTCACTCATAACATTTTTAACATGTAATCAAGAACACACATAAATTTATGTACATGAAACAAGGACCCTGAATAACATTTTGAACATGTAATTAGGTTCATGCATAACTGTTATACTCATGATTCATTAACATTTTTCCAATTCATTATAAGTAGATATTGGTCCCACACATCTCATAATAAAATCATTCATACATGTTCTCTAAGGTAAAAAAACATTTATCATATCATGACCCATAACAAGAGATAGAATTTATAAACATTAAATCGTAACCCATTAAATGAAATTGGAATCATTAACATTTCATCACATCATAAACTATGAAAAGTGGTACATTTCATAATCACATCATGATGGAATAACCAATCAATAGAAGAGACATGAAAAATAATATAACTAATAGATGAGAAATTAGTTTCATACACATCATGAAATTAAATAATAATTCATTCATAAAAAGAATAAAAATGGGAACATTAGTTCATTTCCTATAAATTCATGAGTGACATCGATTGATGTCCTCGTATATAGAATACTATTATGTTATATATTTTGAAAACATTTTTTTAAGAAAATATCCTTTATTCTTTGAAAAGTATATATAAAACATAAAAACCATTAAAAAACCATTTTCATGAAATTATACATGAAATATTATAAACAAGTCTTTGAAAATTCCATGTAACCCATTTATCGTTATATATATATATAATGATATTCAATTTGTTCTGAAAACCATTTTCGTTGGAATCATATACAAGAAGATTGAAAACTATTGGAAAACCATTTCATTGTAAATAATTCTCAATATTATAAATAAGGCTTAAAATAATATGAAAAACATTTCCTTAAAAGAATCTAATAGGAGCTTGAAAACAATCTGAAAACCATTTCATTAAAATACATTTCAAACTTATAAATAAGTCTTGAAAATGATTTGAAAACCATTTTACATGAAAAAAAGTAAAAAATAGTGAAAACCATTTGAAAACCATTTTCATTGACATTAGTTTTGAATAAATATAAAGGAATAATTGAAAACCATAAAATATTTTTAAAATCATTTTCATTTATAAATATTTTCGAAAACATGTTTTTTGAATTAAAATATATTTCCAACCGAAGATAGAGATACAGTATGTTTTTTTAAAAAAATTCATAATCATCGTAAGTAAAAACGAGTTGAAATTGTTACTTATAGAGATACAAATTATAAATAAATATATTATAAGAAAACTCATGAGGTTTATTAATACATGGATCACTATATTTCATAAAATGAAGTATGATCCTACAAAATCTTGAAAAGAAATTAGATTGGCTCAATAAACTCTTAGAAATTGGTTACATTGAATCATAGAAACAAATGTAATAAAATGTAAAAAAAATTATTAATATCATTAACAGAAGTTGATTCATGATATAATGTTTCAAATGGATGTATATACACCTCAAAAATGAATGAAGGTGTATAAAAAACATGTGTCTTAAAGGAGGCAATTTTATAAAAAAATGTCTTACTGATTATGTAACTCCTAAAATATGATCCCCGTGAAATAAATATCATAGAATGGATTAGTAAATAGCTATAAATTTAATAATAATAATCATATAATACATCCAAGATTAGTATAAACACCATAGAAATGGAATGGGTGGTGAATAAAGAATGTATCTCAAAGAAATAAAAATTCAAAAAAAAATTACATTACCTTGTGTCTTGACTCTCTTCATACTCATAAAAAAAATCCAATATAATTTATATGAAATTATTTTATTCATATTAAAAACCCAGATTATAAAATCAAATACCATATTGGGGTTTATTATGGCTTTATAATACCTACTTATTAACAATTATATCCTAAGATTTCACTTATAGTAATATCAACATTGTTTTCCACATGTATCTTAATTTGTTATATATTTGGTCCTTATATTTATTTGAAGATTTAGTGAATTTAAACCATGATTAAAATAGAATTTATATTAATTAACTTTTAATTATTATAATCCAAAGTTTATAGAAGTAATAAATGGAATACACTTTTCGTAGATACGTTAGGTCATACGTACACATGAACTTTGTTTCTAGTTAATTATTGTATTTATAGAATGAAGGTAAATTATATACATGAATATATCTGTATATAAAACATTATTAATGTATATACTAATAACATATGTATAATATATGTTCAGAAAACCCATCCTTAAAATAATTGATGTACTTTGTAAACGAATCACATCGCTTTGAGGTGGTGGTAGTTTAGAATTTATTAAACAAAATTATCTTTTTTACAAAAAAAGGAAAGTAAAAAATATATGTGTGTTTTAAAATGAATAAATAAGCATAAATATATAATAAATATGATATATGATATATATCAATATAGTTTCCATCATAATTTCCACCATGACAGGCTATAAATATTGATATATATTAAAGATTATTTGAAAAAAAAATTAATATCCTTTTTCTTTGAAAATTATTTTTGAAAACATTTTTGAAAACATGTTTTTTATATAAAACAAATTTCCAACCAAATAGAGAGATACAATCATATTTTTATGAAAATATATTCTCCATCAGATTATGTAATAAATAGTGTGAAATGGTATATAAACCTGCATATATATTTAATAAATAGAGGAGAAAAAAATCATGATGGTTTTTAAGACACGGATTATAATATTTTAGTAATGGAAGTAAAATCATTACCAATATTAAAAAGTTATGAGATTATTTTAGAAAACTCTATCCACTTATTTTCTTGGGATCATACTCTCAATGTGATAAAACTGAATTACATGAAGAATTTAAATATAATGATAATAAGTAGATTTATGATATATCATGTCAGATGGTATTATTTACACATTGAAAAGTAATGGAGGTTGATAACAAAACATGTGTCTTAATGAATATAGTTTGAGAAAAAAACTATCTTACCAATTTAGTAATTTTTAAAACATAAACCCCATGAAATAAATATCATATAATGGATACATAAATACCCATATAATTTATAATAACAATCATATAATACATCTATTTCTATTATACACACCACACAAAAGTAATGTGTGCTGAATAAAGCATATATATCACGAAATAAAAAGTGAGATAAAATTCTCTTACATTATATCTTAACTTTAATTGTAGTAATTAAAACCTTTAATATAATAAATATAAATTTACTATAAATCTATTAAATGACCATATTATTACAACATATATGATTTATGTTTTCATTATGGATTTATTTTATCCTCTATTTAAAAATTCTATATTAAGGTTTCACTTAGGGTAATATCTACATTGTTTTTTTCAGGTCTCATAGATTGTTATATCATTGGACAATAAATTTATATCATTATTTTCATAAAGTAATCCATGATTTATATTTAATTTATATTATTTATATTTTCATTGTTATAATCCATTTGATTTAGACGTATAAAATGGAATTCACCGTTCATAGAGACGGTATGTTGTATGTATGCATGCACGTTGTTTTAGTTTAGGTGTTGTATTGAAAGGATGAAGCTAAATGAAATATATGTATATAAATTTATATATATAGTTATTATTTTATAATTATTACGTCATATATAACTTATAATTCCACAAAACCATCCCTAATACATTCCATGTAGTGTGGGAATGAATCACATCTCTTTGAGGGGGTGATAGTCCCCACGTCCTCAAAAAAAAATTCGTATTTAAAAAAAATGGAAAGTAAACAACTTATGTTTTTTAATAAAATTTATATGGTTAAATAAATAATAAATAATGTATATTTAATATATAAACATATTTTTAATCATAATTTCCACCATGAGAGGCGGTAATGAAAAATGAACATTCGTCATTTTGTGAAGCGGTAGTTCACCATACACATAAATAGTATGTTTGAAACCCATTAACTGGAGGTGTGCGTACGTGTAATTTGAACCATTATAATAAAAACATCCTATTATAATTAGCATATGAGTTTTTTTATAATATTATATAATAAATATATTGGAGTAGGTGGCGACTGCAAATTAATGAAAGGATCTTGAGAGAAGACGTTATATCTTAATCAGGTAAAACCATTAGGTTTATACCAACAAGCTTCATTGGGTTGATTTCATCTCATAGGGAGGATTCAGTGAGGAAGTTAGGGTCCTTTTATGTGTATTGTGATGATATTTTCTGAACTTTAGTGGATTTAAAGGTGTGGTTAATAGGGATATGTAGTTGACTTTTATAGGGGAGGGGAAGGACTCAAATAGTATTTTTGAAATCAAGATTGATGTACTGACCTTTTTACCAAGAAAAACTCATTTAAAAAACTCAACAATGGAAATTTAATCTCAAAATAATTGAAATAAAATTTGTGTTTTTCAAGTATCTATGCCTCCTGGGTATTAAATTTAATGTTTAGGACTTTGTTAAACTCAATTTTACCTTAATCAATGTAATTAATTTCAATTAAGTTCACTAAATTTTTTTCAAAAACTAATATGACCTTATTAGATGTTATAAATTATTATAACTCAAAATATGGATTCCATTATACAAAATTCTGATAACATAAGTTGCATAAATTAATTTAATATTGATCCATTAGTCGGGTCAACAATACTGGTTTTTAAAGTAAAAAGAATCAAAATTTTACTATGTTTCTATACACAAATTCAAATTTAAATTGATATCAATGAAGTAAATAATATTATTCTATAAAAATATTATCTCATTAAACTTTTAATGTAATTTTAAATATAATTTAACTTTATGAATAAATTATATGATCATGAAATATTGAACTAAAATCAGTATTCTTAACTATTCACAAGAACATGAATCCTTACAGAAAAAATCCAAAAAATTATCATAAAAAATTTGTATTAATTTAATTCAAATACTATGTTTATTTTTACATATTATTTCTATAAAATATACAAAATTGGGAATTAAAATTGGTTATCTATTAAAATGTTGTAAAACTAAATTTATAAAAATATAATTTATTAGGATAAAATTTGTTTGGTTCTTATTGTTCTTCAATAAAATCTATTGAGTAAATATCATACATATTTTATTGCATTTATAACATATATATATTACATTATTATAACTCTATAATTGTATTTAATTTCGTTTTATTAGGGTAAAATAGCATTGGGGCTATAAAAGTAATATTATTTTCTTTTAAATTCTATCAGTTTCTTATTCCATTATAATTAATTAGTAACCGGTGAATTTGAATTAAATTTTATAAACCATGTATTTTCTAAATTAATTAATACTATTCATAACCACTGATTTAATTGGTAGTTTATTTATTATTATATTATTTATGAATATTTTAATGATATACTATTGATCATTAAAACTCAATCTTGTGTGTTACACAAAACATCTAGGAAAGCCATTATTGCTTGTAACAAAAGATAACCTCGGTGTTCCATGAATATAAAGCTAATATTTATGTTTCGTTTTGTGAATGATTAACTTTTTGTTGTTCATAACACAAGATAAACAAAGTGTTTAATATAAAATAAGTTATCTTCAGTGTTATGTAACAAGAAAAACATAAAAATGGTTAAATTAATTAAAAAAATAGTAATTCACAAATTATTGGGGAGTTATTGTTTACCCCACTTAAAATGAATATCTTCCTCAAAATTAATGTTGGTTATAAATGTTTTAATACTTATAAGATTCATTCATATAAACCCAAAATGAAAAAATGAATATTAAAAAATCCATTAAATAAAGAATGATTGAACCATAGTTGTTACCCAACGTAACATATAACTAGGTTTCCTCAAAGTGAACATATGTTTGAAGTGAAAATAGACAGTGAATAAAAATCACACTATCATGTTCTGATAGAGTGTTATTGAGAAAAAGGTGACGAGAAAGATAACAATCAGAAATCCTAGATTCTATGATGATGTAAATGGACATATGATATATTAGAAATAGAGATAATAGGACAACATTTTTGGTTTCAAGATCCTTTTTTAATAATGGAAAAAATCCTGTAAATATATACTTTCATGATTTTAGTACATCATCGCCATTTTCTTTCATTGATCCACTTCCCCTCATTCTCAAAAAATGAAGGTGAATTTTTCATGCCAATATTTGTAAAAGATCATGAGATCCCTGATATTCCAACAAATCTGTCATTAGATGTCATCAACACCATGTTTTTATATTATTTATCCAGTATTAATAAATACTCATGTTGTAAGAAATTACATTATTTTCAGAAATGTCATCCAATTTTTAACTTAATCTTTCCACAAATTTTTAACCTCATAACCATTAAAAAATATGATAATTTGAATAATTGTAATGATATTCAAGAAATCATATTAACATTGATCCCCCATATATCACAAAGTACCACTTGGTTATCAAATTACAAACATGTTAATAAACTCACCATATATTCCCTTGAAACCAGTTAATAACCTTAATTACCAAAAATCTTTTAGAAAAACATGAATGATTCCTTATTCCAATTATTACTGGACATATTATTTAAATCCATGAGGTTTTAAACTTCATCCTTGATGACAGAGAGAATTTATCAATAATCATATCTAGGGTAATTTGTACTGTCTTATTTACTTATTTATAGCCAACATATCATTTTCCAAATATCACTATATCAATTATAGGCACTAATTAAGGGTTACCTCCCTTGGATCAAAATATCACAAATCCCTAAAAACAGTTTTCTTTGTCTTCATCACTATTTAACATTTATTTTTTAATCCATAATGAAAATAAAGATACATTTCATGCTTTATATAGGATAATCATTGAATTCCAAAACATAAATATTTTATTAATATAACATTATGATTAAACCATTACTCGTGCTTCATCAAATTAGTCATTAAGAACTCATTCCAATAATATGAAATATGAATCATCTATTAAGGTTCCTAAATATATATCGAATAATGGTTCTTATGATCTATATAAACAATACTGGAACAACTACACATACCATTCACATGTCGTTTGCAATCTTTTTATCTTTATAAGTATAACCAACACTCATATCAACTTCCTGATTCTATTTATGAGATTTCCCCTTCAGAAATAGATTTTCATAATTCTAGGACATTCCAAATCTAAAACATTAAATTATAACGATGTTTCTTTATAGGTCACTCTATAAGGTAAAATGATAAATCACATGTTTAGAAATGCATAACAAATATTAAAACCTCATAATCATGATAAATTACTTATAGGAAGTATATATCATGACTCCGAATTTTTAATCAACAAAACTTTAGTTTTATCCATGTTTATTCATATACATATTCCATTAACATATATCATGATGGTTAGTGAAGATATTTTTAATTTCCCAAGCATATACCCAGGAATTTTCAAATGTAGTGTGCTGAAAGGCTCGTTGTTATGTATCTGGTTACCCCGAGTCTAGCCATAAACATCACATTTCAGTTGTTACCCCAAGGAAAATCTATGGAAGAGACCCATTCACTTGTAGTATCTTGATATCGATTTATTTCTAGGAAACCACTCACCCTATCATTTACCAAAATCCCAATAAGTTTTCCTAATTGTTGACTCATCCTTGTAATTATCCTTAGAGACATCCCTGGACATATCCTTAGAAATATTCCTTGGGATAACACTAGTGTTTTCTAATTATAGTTTTAAAAGGATGAACTAAAACTTCTTTTTATACAATTTATTTTGACATAAGACTAACATACATGGATATTAAACAATTTTAGATTAATATTCATAATATTACGAAAATACATTCTTGAGGACCGTAATTGTTTAGAGACTTTCGAAATATGAAATAAAATCATCTATATTCATGAAATATATTAACAATATCCCATACAGATATCCAAAATTAGTAACTCTTCCTAAAACCATTATTTATAACAAAGAGAAAGGAAACATAAGAAAACGGTGAGCTCAGATGATCAATAAGGATAAAAAAGGAAATGTGTTAGCATAACCTGAACAAATGGTATAGAACATGAGAATAACATTTAAATATCATACACTACATATTAGAGATCATTATAAATATTTTATGTTCACTAGAACTAGATCATAAGATAATTTAGAACATAAGTCATGAATTCATAACATGGGGATAAGACATCATATTTCTATCATGTACACTGGTTTATAATGTTGTGAATATGTATAAGTAGAATCATGTTCACTTGTTAAAAAAAAGACCTGAAATTAGGCCACTATATCAACATATGGACATGAACAATTTCCATGCATAACATTTTCAACATTTAATTAGGTTCTTGAATAACCTTAGGGAAATGAAACCAGGTCCAAAATACCTTTGTGAACATTTAATAAGGTTCATGCATAATTGTGTGAACATGTATGTAATTTCACACATAAACATATGAATATGAAAATAGGTCCATGAATAAAATTTTAACCCAGTAATAAGGTTCACTCCTAATATTTTGAAAATTTAATAAGGTTCATGCTTTAAATTATCGACATGAAAACAACTCCAAGCATAACATTTTTGACACGTAATCAACGCATAACATTTATAATAAGGAGTCATCCATTGTAACTCAATAAATTGGAATGAGATATAGGACTAACCCACCTAATAATAAAATAATTCATACATGAGCTACAATATAATAAAAAAATCATCATATCATTACTCATAATAAGGGATATGTTTTTTAAACCTCAAAAAATATCCTATGAATTGAAATGGTTATCATTTACATTTCATCACATGTTAATGTATGAAAAGATATATCTTTCAAAATAACATATTGAAATCATAACCAATAAAAATAAGAAGGTTTCAAAATAATATTACTCATGGAAGAGAAATGGGTTTCATAAACATAATGAAATAAAATCATAAACTATTTATAATAGAATATGAATGTAATCATTAGATCAATTGTAGAAAGGTATGAGTAACGTCAACATATAACATATTAGATGGAAAATAATTTTAAAAAATCAATTAAAAAAATTTAGGGCAAAATACTTTCTTCTTTGAAATGGATATTTAAAGCATAAAAACCCTTTGAACCCCATTTTCATGAAAATATATATTTAACATTATTAATAAATATTTGAAAACTTTTTTGGAAACTTTTTTGTTGTAAACATATAATGAGTGCTTGAAAATGATTTGAAAACGCTTTTAAATTAAATCTTATAAAAGACGACGGAAATCATTTTGAAACCCATTTATTTGTAAATAAATTACACACTTATAAATAACACATGAAAATCATATGAAAAAATATTCTTGATAATATATGAAAACATATTAATATGTTTTTGAAAACTATTTTATTTGAAAACATATAATATATGCTTGAAAACCATAAAAAATGTTTTTCTTTGAAAGTAGTTTTGAGATATTATAAAGGAATATTTGAAAACCATATAAAAAATATAAATTTTTTTCCCATAATTCTAATATTTGAAACCCATTATACTTTCAAAAACTTTTTGAAATCATTTTTTGGAATAAAATAGATTTATGGACAAATAGAGAGATATGGTTAGATTTTTCATTAACACATTTTTTTAATAATATTAAGTACTAATGAGTGGTAAAATAGTAATTATACATGGAAATATCATTTATAAGAAGAGTAGAAAATAAAGAATTATGGTTTTTATGAGATATATCATAATATTTCTACAAATGAATTATAATCATTGATAGTCTTAAAAAAGTGATGAGATAGTTCAAATAAATTCATACTAATTTGTTACACGGGTGCATACACTCCATATAATAAAATTGAATTATATGACGAAAAAAATTATCATTAAAAGAATTGGAACCATTATATAATATGTAAAATGGTTTTATATACACTTAAAAATAATAATGGAGGTTTATAACAAAATATGTGTCTCAAAGATGGAAATTTCAGACAAAACTGTCTTACCGATTTGGAAACTCTTAAATCATAAAACACATGAAAAAGGTTCATAAAATTGATATGTAAATACCCATATATTTAATAATAAGAATCATATAATAAATCCATGTTCAGTATACACACCTCATAAAAGGAATTGGTGGTGAATAAAGCATGTATCTCGCGGAAATAAAAAGTGAGATGAAATTTCCTAATCCTGACTATTGGAATACCCATTGAAACCTCATGTATAATTAATATAAATATTTTATATGTATATTAAATAACAATATTATTACATCTAGAACCATATATGTTTTTATTATGGCTTTATATTACCCTCTTGTTAATAATTATATCTTAAAGATTCACTTAGGGTAATATCTGTTTTGTTTTTCGCAACTGTATTAATATGTTATAACTTTTGTATTTATATTTATATCACGATTTAATGAATTTAAAACAATATTTAAGAATAATTTATATAAAGTATATTGGTATTATTATAATCAATATGATATTGAAGTGTGAAATGGAATACACAGTTCATGAAGACGGTATGTAGTATGTATTCATGAACACTATCTCGGTATAGTTGTCTTATTGAAAGAGATAAGATAAATGAAAAATATGTGTATATATATAAGTATATATATATCAGTACTACTAAAGAATAATTATAATCTATATGTCATATATATTCAATAAACTAATACTTAATAAATTCTATGTAGTCTGTGAACGAATCACATCGCTTTGAGGGGAAATAGTTCACACTTTCTCAAACTAAATTATCGTATTCAAAAATAATGGAAAGTAAAAACATATATGTTTTAAAATTAATTTTCAAGAATGGTGATATCATAAATATAATATATGAAATAAATAAACATATATTCCATCATAATTTTTACCATGGTAGGTGGTAAGGACAAACGAACAATCATCATTTTGTGATGTGGTAGTTCACTGTACACATAAACAGTATGTTCGTTATCAATTAGATGGAGGTGTGTATAAGTGTAGGTCAAAAAATTAGAATAAAAATATACTAGATAATTTAGGATACTTTTGGTGTTATACCAGAATATATTAAAGATATTGGTGGGGTGGATAAATAAACAATGAAAATGATTTTGAGAGAAGAAGTTACCTATTAATAGGGTAACTCCTTTAGGTGTGTTCCAAAAGGCTTCGTTGGGTTGATTTCTTCAAAAATGGAGGGTTAAAGGAGTAAGGTAAGGATTCTAAGAAGTTTATTGGGTAAATATAGGCTGAAATAATGTGGTTTTAGTGGTTTGAATAATAGATAAAGGGTGTGTCCTTTATAGGGAAGGGAAAGGACTCACTAGGTATTTATAAAAACAAGGAAGATATAATCATGTTATTACCAACCATAAGTCATAAAAAACAAAAAGAAACTCAATAATGAAATATTTTTAGTGAAAAAAATATATTATTTAATATAAAAAATTTATATTACATTATTATCACTCACTAATTTAATTTAATTTAATTTATTATGGTAAAATAGAACTGTGACCATAAAATTTTGTATATATGCTTTTACATTCAACTCATTTTCATATTCATTTAAAAGTAATTTGAAAGATATGAATTCATATTATATTTTATAAATAGTATATTTTCATAAATGAACTAATACTATTCATAACTATGAATTTAACAAGTATGATATCTATTATTATATTAAGAAACAACATTAACTGATATATTATTGTTTGATAAAGCTCGGACTTTCGTCTTATGCATGACATCTGGGAAAGTCATTATTGTGAGTAACACAAGATATCCTTAGTGTTCCATGTAGAGAATGATAAATTTTATGTTACATGATATGAATGATTAACTTGGTGTTTTTTATAATGGAGTCCAAATATAGTCCATCAATGTAAAATAATATACATTTACTATTACATAAAATAAAAAATATAAAAATGATTTAATTAATTTGATAAATAATAATTCATAAAATGTTGGGGTGTAAATTATACACTCATTAAATTATTTTCTTCCTCAGTATTTGTGTTGGTTATCAATGTTTTAATACCTGAATGATTCGTTCATAGAAATCCGCATCATAAAAATGAATATTAAAATTTTCCGTAAAAAGGGAATGTTGGAACTATAACGGTTACCCAGAGAATCATATAACAATGTTTAATTATTTGGTAATATAGGTGTGATGTTAAAAAATAGACAAGAATGAAAAATACAACTTTCATGTATAATGGAGAGTGAAATATAAAAATTTCAGGGGAATATTAATAATTAGAAAACCAGAAATCTCCAATGATAAACAGAACTATCTGATTCATCAAAAATACAGGTACTATGATAAAATATTTGGTTTTAATATTCTATATCCTTAAAGATAATGATTTTTAATTAAATTATATACTTTCATTATTTTAGGAAAAACTCACTCATTATTGTTCACTAATCCACTTGACATATTTCTCCAAAAATAAAGGTTAATTTTTTATTCTAAAAGTAGTAACTGATCATGAGATCTATCATATTCCCCCCACCATATATCATTAGTTTTCATGAACACCACTTTTTAATAGAATGTTATCCAATGTTAATAAATAAAATGTGTTATGATAATAATGTATTCTCACAAGATCCACCCAAATGTTAATGTAATCAATCCTTAAATTGTAAACTTCATAATCCTTCTGAAATATTAAAATTCAATGCAATATAAATAGCATAATTACATTAATTTAGCATTGATCAACCATATATCACAATGTACCACTTGGTTATCATATTCCAAACATGTTAATAACATCGATGTATATTCCCTTGAAACACTATAATAACCATAATTACTATATATGCTTTTGGAAAACATGAATGCTTCCTTATTCCAATGATTCTGGATGTATTATTTAATTCCAAGACATCATAATATTCATCCTTTATGACATAGAAATTTTTTCAATAATCTGTTCCATGGTAATCTTAACCATCCAATTTAATTATTCATAACCAATATATCATTGTCGTATTTCTGGTGATTAAGGGAAACATTCCTCTAATCGAAATATCACCATTCGATGAAATCACTTTTCTATATATTCTCTACCATTAAAAATGTAATTTTCACTCCGTAAGGAAAAATTACACTGAAAATACTTATAAATTTCATGATTTAAATTATATAATCATTGAATTATAAAAAATAAATACTTTATTCATCCATATTTATTATTAAACCATTACTCATGCATCATAAACATTTTCATTAATACCTCTTTATTATAATATGAAATATGAATCATGTATTAAGGTTACTCAACTTCAATATAATCATACTTTTTATTATCTATGTAAAAAATATTTCAATAACATCACATAACTTTTACATTTCATTTTATGTCTCTTTATATTCATAAGTATAACCAATACTCACATCATCTTCTAGATTCTCTTCATGATATTTTCACATCAGAAACTAATTTTCATAATTACCATACATTACAGATATAAAATACAATATTTTATCCATGTTCCTTGTAGTTATATCCATTTACTAATTCTATAAAGCACAATATGAGAAACACATATCATAGAATACAACATCATAATCCTAAAAAAATAATTATAGGATGTCTAAATCATAGGTAATACTTTTTAATTGATGAAAACATAGGTTTATCTTAGGTTTTTCGTAGTTATATTCCACTAAGATCCTTCATGTATGTTCATGAAGAGTTTTGAATTTACAAAGCTTATCCCTTGGGACTGTAAAACTATTTGTGCAGTAAGACTCATTGTCTTGTGATTGATTACACCGAGTCAGGTCTGCATAATATTTTTGGAGTTGTTAACCCAAAGTACATCTATTCCATATCAACATCCACTTTTACTATCTAGTTAGTGATATATTTCTGTGAAACCATTCCCTCTATCCATTAACATAATTCCATGAAATTTTTCTAATCATGGACTCGTCCTTATAAATATAAATATAGACATCCCAAGATATATCATTAGAAATATTACTTGGGATATCACTAATATTTTGTAATCCTTGTTTCAAATGTTTGACTAAACAATTATATTGATAAAAATTATCATTACCTAGGCTTAACGTACATGGATATTACATCATTTTTAGGAATATTATGTGCATCAAAAAATTACTTGCCTAGGAACGGTAATATTTTAGTATATTGGAATTCTAAGAAAAAATTGCCTATCATGGTGAAATTTCATCATAATATACCATAAATGTCTCTACCTTTATTAAATTTAATAAAAACAATTATTCATAACCTCAGCAAAGGAAACTAAAGAAATGGGTGATCTCAGATACTCGGTATGGGAAAATAAATGAAATGTGTAACCATAATATGAAAAAATGGAATGGAACTTGATCATTACATTTTAATATTACACCATGAATATTATAGATCGTAATAATTATTTTTATGTTCTTAATACATGGATCATAAGATAACTAGGAGAATAATCAAAGACAATATAACATAGGAATAAGACCTGAAATTTGTGTTATTCACATTGGTTTATAACATTGTGACCATGTATTCTTATTTACATGTAAGCATAGGGATATGCGACTAGATCCATTCATAAAATTGTGAACACGTAATAAGGTTCACTCATAACATTGTGAACATGTAATCAGGTTCACACATAAATTTATGGGCATGAAATGAGGACCATGTATAACTTTTTGAACTTGTAATTAGGTTCATGCATAACAGTTATACTCATGATTCATCAAACATTTCACAATTCATTATTCGTATATATAGGTTCAACCCATCTCGTAATAAAATCATTCTTACATGTTCTATAAGATAAAAAACATTTATCATATCATGACCCATAACAGGATATAGGTTTTATAAACATTAAATCATAACCCATGAAATGAAATTGGTATCATTAAAATTTATTCACATCATAAACTATGTAAATTTCTACGTTTCATAATCACATAATGAAGGAATAGCCTATAGAAATAAGTAACGTGAAAACTAATGTAACTATTGGATGAGAAATGAGTTCCATATAAATCATTAAATTAAATCAGAAACAATTAATAAAAAGAATATTAAGGGGATCATTAGATAATTTCTTATAAAATATTAATAACATCAATTTATGTCATCATATATGGAATATAATTTTGTTATACTTTTTGAAACCATTTTTTAGGAAAATATCCTTTCTTATATGAAAATTATATAAAAAACGTGAAACCATTTAGAAAATCATTTTCTTTAAATTATACATGAAGTGATATTAACAAGTATTTGAAATAAAATTAATCCATTTATCTTTTAAAACCTCTAAACATATATTCAATATGTTTTGAAAACCATTTTCCTTGAAATCATATACAAGATGCTTGAAAACTTTTAGAAAACCATATCATTGAAAATAATTATAAATATTATAAATAAAGAATGAATTCATATTAACACCATTTTCATTGAAAAAAATATAATATGATATTGGAAACAATTTGAAAACCATTTCTTCAAAAAAATTCCAACTTATAAATGAAATATCATTTCTAACCCATTTTACATGAAAACAGGTAAAAAATAGTGAAAACCATTTGAAATCCATTTTCAATAACATTAGTTTTGAAGAAATATTAAGGAATAAATGAAATCCATAAAATCCATTTAAAATCATTTTTCTTTTATAAACATTTTTTAAAACATGTTTTTGAAATAAAACAGATTTCCGACTAAAGAGAGAGAGATATTGAGATTTTATAAAAAAACATTCAAAATCCTTGTAAGTAAAAAAGAGTGAAAATTGATACTTATAGATGTACATATCATAAATAAAAATATGAGAAGAAAACTCATGAGGTTTATTAAGACATGGATAATTATACTTCTGTATAGGAAGCGTAATGCTTAACTATCTCAAAAAGCAATTAGATTGGTTCAATAAACTCTTATCAATTTGTTACATGGGATCATACACAAATTGTAATAAAATTTAATAGAAATAAGTTAAAAATTTATTTTATAGAAAATTATTCATGATATAACTTTTCAAATTGATGTATATACACCTCATAAACGAATGGATGTGTATAACAAAACATGTGTCTTAACAGAGGCATTTTTAGAAAAAATTGTCCTACTGATTTGGTAACTCTTAAAATACGATCCCCATGAAATAAATATCATTGAATGGATATGTAAATACCTATAAATTTAATAATATTTATCATATAATACATCCAATGTTAGTATAAACACAACACAGAAGGAATATTTGGTGAATAAAGAATGTATGTCATAGAAATAACAGGTGAGAAAAAATTACATTACCTTGTGTCTTGACACTCTTCATACTCATTAAAAGCTCCAGTATAATATATATAAATTTATTATATGACTATTTAAAAACCATATTATTACATTAAATACCATATACGGGTTTATTATAGCTTTATATTACCCGCTTGTTAACAATTCTATCATAAGGTTTCACTTAGGGTAATATCAACATGGTTTTTGTATGAGTCTTAATTTGTTTTATATTTGGTCCTTATATGTATATGAAGATTTAAAGAATTTAAACTATTATTAAAATATAAATTATATTAATGATATTTTAATTATTATAATCCATATGATATTGAAGTAATAAATGGAATACACTGTTCATAGAGACGGTAGACCATACGTACTGATGAATAATGTTTCAGTTTAATTATAATATTTAATGAAATAAGGTAAATGATATACATGAATATATGTGTATAAATATCATTATTAATGTATCATACTAATATCATATATATAATATAATTTTATTAAACCTATCCTTAATAAATTTCATGTATTTTGTAACCGAATCAAATCACATTGACAAGACGGTAGTCGACAATTTGTCAAACTAAATTATCTTATTTACCAAAAATTGAAAGTAAAGAACATATGTGATTTAAAATGAATAAAGAAGAATTTATATATACTATAAATGTTATCTTAAATTTATAAATATAGTTTCCATCATAATTTCCACCATGACAGACTAAAAATAAAAATGAACAATCATCGTTTTGTGTGGCAGTAGTTCGTCGTACGCATAAATAGTATGTTTGTTTCCCATTAGACGGAGGGGTGTGTAAGTTTTGTTAAAAACATAAGAAAAAAATAATAATATTATATTGAGGATACTAGTGTTTTTATACTATAATTTAAAAAATATAAGGTAGGGTTGGAGAAAGAAAATAAAAAAAAGTTGCTTGAGAGAAGTTGTTTCCTCTTAATTGGGTAGCTCTTTTTGGTTTGTGCCAAAAGGATTATGTGGGTTTCCTTGTGCCCAAATTGATGAGTAAATGAGTAAGGGAGGGATGTTTGAAGTTTTATTGGGTATATATTTTCTTATTCTATGTGTTTTGATAGGTGTTATGATG
The DNA here is from genome assembly GCA_963277665.1 of Viscum album. Lineage (NCBI taxonomy): Eukaryota > Viridiplantae > Streptophyta > Magnoliopsida > Santalales > Viscaceae > Viscum > Viscum album. The sequence continues at coordinate 1,806,924,861 of OY728164.1, read as the reverse complement.
AGATATAGGAGGCAGCCTTTTATAGGGAAGGGAAAGGACTCATTTGGAATTTTTTGGAAAAAGTTAGGTGTACCCTCGTTTTTAACTAACAATAGTCATATAAATACAAATAAAACTCAATAATGTACAGTTAATTGATGAATTATGTCTTTTAAATTGGTGTTTGAAAAAATTTTAAGACTTTTTGGGTCTTAAATTTAATGTTTAGTCCTTAGTTAAACTTAATTTTACCTTAATCGATGCAATTAATTTTAATTACCTTCACCAAAAGTTTTGGTAAAAAACAATGATCAAATTATTATAGAATATTAATTGTTGTGATTCATATTATTTAATTCATTTTTCAAAATACTAAACACATTGGTGATAGATATCAATTCAAAATTAATCACGTAGCTGGGTCAACAATGCTTGTTTTTTAAGTAAAAACATTCAACTTTTTTCTATGTTTATATAAAAAATTTCAATGTTTAATTTAAATAAATGACCTAAATTATATTAATTGATAAAAACATTATCAAATTATAATTTTAAAATAATTTAAAATAAAATTTACCCTTATAAATATATTTGTTGAAATAGAAGTTTTGAATAAAAATTCGGTATTTTTAACATTTCATTAAAAATGAAACCTTACAAAATAATAAAAAAAATTATCCTTACCTAATTTTTATGTTTTTCATTAAAATAAGAAATTTATTTAGACATAATATGTTTATAAATGTTCCATAATTTTTATTTAAAATGTGTTTTCCATTAAAAGGTTGTAAAACTACATATATAAAAATATATTTTGTAAAGCATACAAGTGGGTTTATTATTATCCTACGTCTATAAAGTATATTGAATGAATATCAAAAGTATTTGATTAAATATATTAAATATTAATTACATTTTTATCACTCTATAATTTTAATTAGTTTAATTTATTACAGTAAAACATCTTTTTCACCTTAAAAATAATAATATTTCACTTTATATTAAATTAGTTTTCATATTCGTTTGTAATTAATTGGTAACATATGAATTCACATTATATTTTTTAGCACATATATTTTCATATATTAATTAATAATATTCATATCCGCTAGTTTAACAGGTAGGTTATATATTATAATATTAATTGTGACATTTTAATTATATACTATTGTTCGGTAAAACTATGTCTAGCATTTTATGCAAGCCATAGAGGAATCTAATTATTAAGTGTAACAAAAAATAACCTCGGTGGTGTGTTTAGATAAAGCTAATGTTTAGGTTTATTATTATGAGAAATAACTATGGTTGTGTGTATAACACCATCTGAACATAGTGATTTCATATAGAATATTCGATAATTAGTGCTGTATAAAATGAAAAATATCAAAAAATTTAAATTAATCATAAAATAATAATTAACAAAATAGTGTTGTGTTAAAATTATAATGTCATATCACAATATTTAATTCAACTTAATCATTATAATCAACCATTCTAATGATAAGATTAAATATATTAGAATTGAATGATTCTATGTGGCTTTGATTTGGACCTTCTTGACTAGCCTGAGTGGACCACTATTCATGAGGAGTATATTGAATACCTCTAGGTGACGAAAATGATAAAAAATAAAAAAAGGATACAATTTGATTATAGAAATTGATTTAATCTCAACTCTCTGATAACTAATATATTTCTTAAATGACACAAAATAATGTAACATAAAGAACTATAATATCCAAGATATTTAATAATGAATCTATAAGTATTGTGCATGTTAAAAAAAATTTCATAGCTATATTATCCTTCCAAGATGGGATTAAATACTTATGCATGATGGAGATACTTCCACTTCATTTTAAAAATATTTATACAACCACTGAAACATAAATTAATCAGAGAAACTGATAATAAATATATTACAATCTCAATTAGCGCATACATGAATAGTAATTCTAAATTATTTTCCCTCTATCCATTGTTAATAATTTAGATATCTATAAAAAAATGATCTGTATAACCACCCATACTAACCTTTAGGTAATAACTTACACTTTTATATTATACCTATATATAAATGTACAAAAAAATTTATAATATAATCTTCATTCAAATACCCTTGTGTGTCGTCAACTTCCTTTAATATATTGTGATTCTAATTTTTCCTAATAATCATGGGAAAGATGAGGTCAATGGATGACACTCTCAATTATTTTTCATTAACTAAATCTTTAAATATGTTTGTGTTTTCCATTAAGGTGGTATTACTTGTCCTCAATAGTAAAATTAGTCTCTTTATAGATTAAGCATCCACACTAATGAATCTGAAAAAATAGGTCTCCGTATATTTGGAGTTATACCACTCCCCTAAATTCCATAGAGATAGATACTCATAAAAATATCAACTTATTTCCAATTTCATCCAGTATAGGATTTATAACCTATAGTTCAACCAGGTTGTAAGCCACATGAACCCAAAACTCCAAAATATCCTTTCTTATTAAGGTTTTATTTCTTCAACATATAAAAAGATGAAGGAAAATTGAAATGCATCTCCTAATTCTATATATTAACCTTTTAACCCATCATTAAACACTATGGTTTTGATTCTCCATCCATTCCTATATATGGATAAAACTATAGTAAATTTTTTCATTTAGTTATATAAACCATTATAGTCATCATGTACTACATTGGACCAATTCATTTATATTCCTTTAACTGATGTGGTGTGTAAGGTTAGAATTTCTCAATAAGGACCCCCTAGAAAATATTCTATAAAATGCCCTAATCCATCGTAGATATGAGTATGACATCCCAAGAGAACAAATTTGTCTCTTACATAATCAAGGTTTCTAATTTCCATAAGAGATTTTATGGGTTTTTAATGAATGTGGTGATTTTTTAGGTATAATTAATCTATTCTAAATATTCTTAAGGAGGTAAATTTCCCCTAAAGGATAAATGATGATAAATTTAAATTCTCTCTTAATATCAAGAGTCCTAGGATTTTATTAATAAGAATTATCACAAGTAGATTGAAATAGTTGAGAAACTCTCTCTAAAACCAAAGTACCAAACATATGTTGGGCCAACATTGAATTATCACCCACATATTTATTAAAAAGATTAGGTGGTCATATAGGTGGAATAATCTATAATAAATTTTATAAGAACAATAAAACCTTCTTCCCCAAAGTGTAGAACCCAATGTTCAAGGCCACAATATATGTTTATGTCTAACCCCATTCCTCTCATCAGTAATTCTATTTATCTCAGTACATTTCATTTTAAAAAATCTTCAATTTTCCTTCTTATTAAAACAGTAAATAGAAATCAAATTATAATTTTGAAAAAAGTAAACCATTATTCTATAATTTCATAATAGGGACTAACAATATAATATATATATATAAGTGGTTTTATCATCTCAATTAAATGATATTCTTCTCATATTAACATATTCATCACTATTAAATCTATAGGAAAATTTATTATTGTACTGTTGATTTATTATTTAATAATGACTATCAATTTCTTCCCATAATTTAGTGATTAATCCGATTTTGGAACATATTAAATATTAATCCCCCCTTTTTCTTCCTACCTATTGATTCGAAGTATGATGAATGAAAATAACTAATAGAGACTCAATTAAACATGAATGAAAATGAGTTCTCAATCTATCCCCAATTATCAATTAATCAACTATAATTATGTTACCTATACATTTTTATGAATTTATTGCTGATCCCATATAGTTTCTCCATTAGATACATTAATTACTCATGCATACATTCACATAGTGTTCTATAATACCATTTTTTAATGACCATGACACAAATGCCTATGTGGTACCTAGATCCCACAATTATTACACCTCAGGTGAACCTTATGATCATTAGAGTCTTTTGTAAACATCAATGGATTAATGAAACACAGGGGATAATTTTTTCCCTCATTTTAATGGTATAATAAATAATATATGATGTACACATATACTTTTTATGAATTATTTTAAAATGATAAATGTGACTTTTAGGATCAGTTATGTAGTGGAAGCTAATTAATAATAGAATACTAAGAAATTAATGGAATGATATAAACTTGTGATATCATAAACCCAAGGTCTATAGAAATATAAATATTTTACATAGAGATTGAACTATGTAATAACCACATGTAGACAATAAATGAATTATAAACATTCATTAATGTAAAATGCATAATTTCACATATATATAACATTCATGAGAACATTCCAGGATACACCCTTTGTGTAAACCCATATTATATTTCAAAATCTCCCAAAGACACCACCAAGAATCTATAATCCATGTGGTAATATATCCCATGCACTGTTAAATTATCCTTAACTGGCTTGTATATAAATGTATCTGCATGCATCTCATGAGGGTTGGTAAATGGCCAGAGTATTACAATATATTGAAGTTAGTCATCAATCCACTTTTTAATCACTAAAAATCATATCGGTTTCATAAAGAAACAACTCAAAGATATGTATGTTAATGTGATTATAGTGAACATAATATATCATATATTTTTAACAAGTTTAATGTGGTATCATATTACCCCTTATGAGATGATTGACCTTACCAATAATATATACTTCAACACATACTTAGTGTCATATATGAACACATAAAAATGATCTACAGAATTATAACAATCATAAATATAGAAATGAGATCATGTATTATATGTTGAGGAAAACTTTTAACCCATCCATTTGGGAGTAGGGGAAGGGGTACCTAGTCTGGGTGTTATGAGACCATCCCATACAACCCAATTATTCTTAAAAATATATTTACCTATTTAGTATTCATTTACATAATATATATATATATATTTAAATACTAATATTATATGATAAACTAGTTTACATATCATAAAACATTATTAAAAAATATAGTGTGTAGTAAAAACTAGAATTTCACTATAAACTATTGTAAACTATGGTAAATAATATTGGTAAACTTATTTCACATCTAAATATTCATAATTTAAATAACATATATTCTAGGATAGATTATAAAAAATACAATGTATTGGATTGATAAAAATAAAACACCAACAACATATGTTAATCAAAACATATCTAAAAAAATTGATTCATTTTTTTTTGAGAAATGTATTTAATTTTTCATAATTAATTCATATTGATTTGGTTCTCATATCCCCGTACCATTTACATGAAACCTCCCCATGAGTATATAAGGAGAAAGTAGTTCACATATAAAAACATTAATTAATAAACACCTTTTAATGCATTGTAATGTGATTATTCCCGCAATTTCATTTTTTTTGACTAACCAAAATTTTTGAGGATTTGGGTATTAGATTTATACTATTAAATGTGGATTAATCCAAAAAGAAAAATGATTACATTTCTATTGATGATACTTCATTAATCCTCTACCATAGTTAAACTGAATGAAATATAATGAATTGACTAATTTCACTAGAACTAGGTTGGATGAATATGGATTATCAACCCCTTCCATTTCAAAATAAGAAGAATGGTAGAAGATTAGAAGATGAACTAACCTAGTCTGTGTAGGGAAAATATCACAGGATAAAATGAAGTCAATTCACCCATGGAATAGAGAATGGGTTTAATTGGGAAGGATGATATGAAGGAGAGATCTTTAGGAATGGTGTTCTATGGATAAATAAATGTAAAACCCATCATAATGGCGTAAATTAATGGTTAATATTATTTTAATTATAAATTTACAAATCATTGCCCATAAAATTTATTTAAACACACTCAAATGTCCAACTAGATAACTTGAAAATTTTAATTCGATTTAAACTAACTCTATGACTCCATTGGATAGAATCTGAGTTTTGGTACTTTTATGTACCATCCCTCATCACATTACCCCTTTATTGTCCAAAATTTCTATCCTACTCCCACTCCAACCTCTTTATACTACTTATTAAAATCACTTAACATATTAATCATTAGGATTAGACTAGTGTAATTAATATATTGGATGAAGGTATTTATATTATAGTGTTATAATTATCAATTTTTAGAGGTAATAATGTACCATTTCATTAACCACCCTGAACTATAGTCGTTGTGTGATTGTCAAAAAAATATAGTAGATGAAACGGTAGAAGAATAAATTAATAATAGTTTCATTTATTTATTGATTATGAAAAACTCAAGTACCATATTATTTCACCAATGATATTTATGGGTATTTATTCTATATTATAAATTAGTGAAGGATTTTATTCAGATTCATTAGTTTATATAAAACCCACTCATGTCTGAATCTCCATAAACATTATATCATGATTAATAAATTTATATCAATATAAATAGAATATAAGTTAAGTTAATTTTTTTTTTATTTTCAATGTTTTACAGTTATGGATCTATTTACACATATAATAATGATCATTCTTATTAAATTAAAGATGACGGGATTAAAACTCACCTCTCAAAATTCATCATTGGCTAGTATAGGAATTTGTGATATATTAATGTCATATTAATAAAAAAAATATTTTTAATTATTTCTGTTTCCTTTTATTACAAGTGTTTGATAGAAACTATTTCACATAAATTGAAAACTATTATAGGGAATTATTTTTTCTCACATTTGATCTAAATGCATCTTATACAATATTTCAATTATATTTGCAAAGTCACATTGGGATTTAATTCCTTCTAGGAGGGAATAAGGGGTGATTTGTGTTTTAAGGTAACTTAGTAATAATTAAGGTTATGTTGCAGTTTCATGTCTCGAATGAAGGATTAAAAGCTGAACATGTATTTAGGGCCTCCTATAAAGACTTTATCCATTTTGTTGTGATGCATAAAATCAAAAAAAGGGGAGTGAAATGTAAATTAATATTATTACAACGAATTTTATTACACTAAGGATTTAATATTATTAGATTTATGAAATTACAATAAATTCAAAATTATAATAAAAACGGTTCATGAAATTGAAGTATATACTCTATGAAATACATACATCACAAGACAAATAAAATTTTCAAATATTTATAATCTTTTTACAGTATTAATCTATAAAGTAGAAGTAGAAACGTTTATCTATGAGTAATTCCATAATAAATAAAATAAAAATTTAAAATAATGTACATATTTTGATTTAAAAAATCAGATACTCCTTAGTAATATAGTTTTAAAATAATAAAATTATACATTAGTGATAATGAAGTCTATAAGAATTCCTTTATATATCCCTGATTTTAATCCTATAAAAAGTTATAATGTCTTATAATCCTTCCAATATATTATCTTAACTTGTCGATAGGTGTAATGTTCTATCCATGAAAACATTCTCTTCCAATCCTCAAAACCCTCGTTCATGAAGGATCTATAAATACTCTATGTTTTTATAAATATAATCCCACTACCATTAAATATTGTTAAATATAACATATCATGATAAATAATTAGAGGTTTATAATAAATCCTCACAAGATATATATCTTAGTCAACAATTATAATAATAAACAATCATATATTCAATCAATGAATAATATATTGGAGACATCATGAAATTTTATTCTTTCTCAAGTTTCTAACCCTATTTTTTAGATCATCTAGTTGAAACTATATTTATATGTTTTATTTTAACAGTAATCAATGGTATATTCCTAAAATATCTGAGTAAGATGTAACTATATTTGTAGTAATTTAATTATATATAAATGAACTCATTAATATTCTTTATCTATCGAAGATTTATTTAATCAGCTATATAGTGTTTTTTTGTAACACTTGGAACAAAGACTCTCGGAGCCGGTGCACTGTTTTAAAGATCTGGAATATATACAAGTTTCCAACCCTAAATAACTGATCAATTTAATAGTCGTGGAAAATATATTACATACATTAATCATAGATTATCATTTAAAAAATAAAATAAAACATAAATAATCATTTTACAACACCATTAATCTCCTAGAATAAACCTCTCTATATCATTCATCATAAATATATTGGCATCCAAATAAAATAAAACATATTAAAGGGGTTACATGACATACTCGTTAAGGGTAATCATATAAGGGATTCTATTATGAGTAAATAATAATAATGATTAAGTCAAGGTATATAATTAAAACATAATCCACTTAAATATAATCATGAACATATAATGGAATGAATAAATCAAATAACTCCATATAAACATTCACATGGATATTCCACAAGTGTAATAATTGCATGTAACATCAATAAATAATCTCATAACAAGGGAATGCAAAATTTTGGACATCATAATCATACCATCAAGGATTTGTCAATGAAACAACAGATAAATATGTAAAAACCCAAACTAGTATATGTAATGAGGCCTACTATGGTATAATGTTGCTATATTGGGACCCACAAATCACATACTAAGTCCAATTCATTAATAAAAGGGTGAAACATAAACAACATTAATATTAATATTGAAAAACTAGTATAAAAATGTTAATAATATAACCATAAACCATGAATGGTATTAAAATATCTCATCCATAGTTAAACAAAATCATAATACCTTGAATTCAATATCATAAATTATATAATAAGAAATCAATTACAACTAATCATAATATCCAACAAATGACATTGTCATAGATTAAAATACATTAATAAAATCATTAAAAATTTCGAGAGATAAAAACTCTTTTTTACCTTGTAATAATTTCTTTAAAGTGTCTTCAATTATAAAAGAAAAAATATCAATTTCAAATAACCTTTTATGATTATATGGTAATATTCAAAAAATTAAGGCATCATAATGATGGAAAAATAGTTTTATCTATCATAAGATAAAAAACAATCCTTCTGTCGAAAAAATCAAAAATTACATTGTTTTGAGAGAAAAGAAATGATTCCTATCAAATAGTACTATAAAATTTAAAACATGGGTAAATTTATTAATAAAATTGGGGTAATATTAAATATATTTTTGAAAACCTTTTTATGCAACATTAAATGGATGAAAAATATTCCCTAGTAAATACTTATATATAAAAATTATTAGATAATAATGAGATTGTAAAATAACCCTTACCATGTACTTTCCTTTAGTTAAAGGTGTGTTAACAAACTCATTAATGTTTAAATAATTTTATTAAATTATAAAATAATAATATATATATTTATGATATCATATATGATATTCTAATATCATTTTGTTAATAATATTTAATTTTTACCATTGTTTCAGGTGCTAAATACTACATTTTGTTAGGATTGTTTTGTCGTGTAAGACATGTTTATTATTCATGTGATATATTTTATTAATTTAAAAAATTATATTATGTTCATAAAAATTATATTCACTCATCATATATATTTTTATAATCATTCGTGAATTGTTAATTTGGATAATGAATCTCACCACATCGTGGAGATGGTAGGCCGCATGTTAGTACGAGGTATGATATAATTCCATCAATTGTAAAGTGTTAAATAATTGGATGTTATATTAATTATAATGAATAAAAATAATTTAATATTTATAATTTTATACATTTTAGTAATCATTATACCTATACAGATAAAGTGGTGATGAAGAACAAATGACACCACATTGTTGAGACGAAAGTTGTATGTTCGCACACATAGTGATATTGTATCTCAAGGGATGGATTAAAAGAGGAATATAGTTATTCCATAATCATAATAACATCTCAGAATATATATGATACTATATTTATTGATTTCTTATGGAAACAACATATGAATATGAATTTGAAGAATTAAAAAGGATAAATGAATTGGTAAAACAATTAATTTTAATTTGGTGGACTTCCATTGGATATCCTCTTAAAGACAACAGAGTTTTACTTTTTAGAAGACTAAGAACTCAAAAAGTTAACTAATAATGTTGTAAGGAGAAATGGTCTTCATTTGGTCATTCTAGATTGGTCAATTTGGTGTGAGGATGTTAGGGAGGAGGTTTCTTTTTATATGAGAGGGGTGGGGCACTCTTGGAACCCTTCAAAATATTAAATTAAAATAATTTTATTTTTGATTAAAGATAGATCCAAAGTGATTTACATTAATGTTATGATGATTATTGGTTGAAAGAAATTAATCCAATAATTTTTTGACAATTTTAGGTCATAATTTTGACTTTATCTTTTAATTGTAACCGTTAGTTAAACGATTTATCTCTAACTGTGAAAAAATAGATTTTTACTCATTAGAATTAATATAGTTGTTATAAAATTAAAAATGAACAAAAAATTTTCATTTATTAAATATAAATCCTTATTATATATTATTATACTAATTTTATATCTTTATGTATTTTATATCATTTAATAGAATTTTACTTATTTTAAAGTATCATTTATTTTCATTTTTATACTATTCAGTATTTTATTTTTTTAAATATATTGACAACATGATAACATATAATACGAAATTATAATAAATCCCTACCATGTATAAGTTGTCTATAAAATTAATCTAATTCAATTAATATGTAATATTAAATTTATTCTATTATTTTTTATATATATTTTTATATTTAAATTAAATAAAAAATTACTGCATCGTTATTATGAAATCTGTCAATTAAAATATTTATTATTTAAAATTTATAAATAAATTATCATGTTGAAGATAAATTTATCATGTATCAAATTACTATTTATATTTAAATTTATATTTTTTAGCACTATATATTAAAATGTAATACTTTTTTAAAACAGGAGTATAACATTTTCAACATATCATTAAATAAAATATTATAAATGTCATATTCTTACCCAAGTGACATAAAAATGTAATAATTTTTGACTAACATTTATCTTGGTTTGAAACTCCATATCCAATGAAATTGGTACATGTTTTAGGAAAATTTTACCATATTATAATACTATTTTACCATAAATTACTAAATTTACCTTTAACCTTAGTAAACCATATTCAAACATGATAGGTAGAAATATTCAGTAATATAATTACTACATCCTATTATGCTCCATTTATCATATCCTCATTATCATCTATACCTAATTTTATGTCTCTTACATCATATTAGGACCAATGATAAATGCCTCATTAGTATCTATATAGGCTATTGAATAGAATCACTACCCCTCATGAAAGGTCTCAAATAGTTCCATTTTAATATATTCTTAATAGTTATTCTAACAAATAACCTCTATAATGAAAATATATTATTCCTTAATTTGATACCATTTTTGGATATTCACATGAGGCATATACTTAATATTTTGTATATTATTCCATGTTATACATTAATCCATGGATGTTTTATCATGTTCATCTTTTATTTTATATCTAAATACAATTGCAAGAACTAACAAATTCAATATAATCCTTATATCATGATCATATGAAATGATATTGGCATACTATAAAATATTACAATCTCTCATACATAAATTTTGAGACTTTGGTATTGTAATGTAAGACATTGTAATATTCCTAAAAATATTTTTGTAGCCAAGAGATGAGAAGATCGTTAATTCTGAGGCCCTATGATTTCAGAATTTATTTTTATAAAAATAATAAATATTTTTTAGATTTTTGGACGAATTTTTCCTAAACATCTGTAATATATCATAATTTGATTCTTCGATCTTAAATTTGATATCATAGTTGAATCCAATACATGGAGTTTACCATAGGTGTGACCTAAAGTTGGGAAGTGTGGGTCATTTCAAGGGGAATATGTTAGTTGGTGCATTGGATATTTCAATTATTTTTATTAATTTACATAATAACCCTATAATATATTTCTAAAAAATATGAGTTATATGTGAAATATGAGACCTTTTTTTATTTCATAATGTGTTCTCTACCCAATGTGTGATGTACATTTGATTGGCATCAGGTGTTTATCTTATGTGCCATCATCAGTGAGATAAGTAAATAACCTAAATTAAATATTTTTCTAGAAATATATTGTTATGGAAAAATCACAGGGCTCTCCACATAACTCTGAGATCTTAGAGGAGCTTCCACCTCTTATTCTTTGGTAGATTAATACCAAACGATGAAGAATGATCAGACGAAGGTGAATAAGTATAAAGTAGATGTATTAGATGACCATCATTGAAAGAATATATGTTATTCAATAATGATAATACATAATCTATGTAGGAATCTTCAATTTTTGTTTCTCCCATTTTGATTATAATATTGATCATTGATTTTATCGGCCTTTGGTCAGCAATTATTGTTCATTGAATGAGCAACATAATTAATTGATTATAAATATTATTCATCATTATTTGAATGTTCATCATCTGATTTTCTTATTTACAGTAGTTTGAAATAATACCAAATAATAAATCATTTTGAAATTGATCCTTCACAAGTTGGATAATTTCTATGGATACAAATTCAGGGTCGAGAGCACGATCATGGTGTGATATGATATAGAGGTACATCAAAGATAAAACGATTGATCGAGGGTTTATATACATAACTTGTAAAAGCATAGGTTTTATGATTGGATGGAATTTTCCATGAATATTAGGTGGACATGATCTAATCATAAATGATGGATCAAGGGAAGCTGGGTTTCGAAGGTAAGGAAGTGGCAACGGCCCTCAGTGTAGGGTTGTAGAATGGCATGAGATGAATAGGCATGTGATAGGGGTTTCATGCAGTTTTTCTGGAGTGGACCATGTAAGGGGGAATTATGGAGGAATGATTATGGGTGATCATGTGCGATGAGGTTTTGTGTTAGCAGGGTGAGGTGTGTTGGAGATCCCCTCATTTGGGTTTCATCATGAAAACATGTTGAAAATTATAGAAGACAGAGTGTCACAATAAATTAATAAATCAAAATAAAGGAAATGAAAATAAATATAAAATCCTAAAGAGGGGGTGGCATGTTTCCATTATGATAATAGGGGAGGGGATTTTTTTCCCTTCCCCATAATCAATTCATTAAATGATTAATAATAATTATTATATACTAATAATAATATTTTCACTGTTATTAATATTAATATTATGGGTAAAATCATATTTCAAACATAGATTCTTTGTATGAAATTGGATTAACGAACATTCACTGATTACATTACAATATAATTGAGACATTCATTTTAATACAGACGATGGAAAACATTTTTTGAGTCATGATTTGGGTTAATGAAACTCCCAATAAAGCACCATAAAGCACCATTTGTGCGTGATATGGTGAAATGTCAATTCTCATAAGGTGTTCGATTTAGGAAAGTGAATAGACTATACCAATAATTATTCCATGAGGATCACAATGGGTTGATCTGTTTAAACATTTATTTCCTTTTGTTGATGAATATTAGTAATATTATGACTTCCCCTTCGGACTGACAACAAGCCTCATGTGTTAATCAGAAATTTGGTTGAGACATGTTGTGTAGAACCCTTATAACCCATGTAGTATAACATGGATAGAAATAAATGTGGTTTCAAATACATGGATTGTAATAATAATAGAACCACACACTGTGTGGGTAGCCAATATACCATTTTCCTCCTTTGTAGGAAGCTTCAACTTCTCATACCTCCTTCATTCGAACATAAATTTGGGATTGTGAGTTGTATATTCTGTGTTTGTTTTCACTCATAACATGATGATGCCCTTGGATGCATCTTTAGATATTTTAGGTCAATTGTTCAAGGGAAAACACTTGGTTATGAGACACTTGGTGATGGTAAGTTTCACATAGGATCACTAGAGGCTCTATGTTGAGCCTCCAATAGAGCTAGGTAGTGGAGTCCTTGACAACTACCCAGTTGACACTCCAATACAAGTGAGAAATATAGTCCTTGATGAATACCGAGTTGACCCTCAATTAGATATGGGAAATAGAGTCCTTGACGACTACCATATTTACCCTCTTGTACTGGAGGGTCCTCTACATCATGGTTGTATCCCCTTGACTGTAAAACATAGTGATGAGTCATGGTATGACTTGAACGATTACATATTGAAATAAACATGAGATATTGGGCATCATTGATGAACTTTCAAAACTGTTGACTACTCTTCATCTTTGGTTGAGCTGTGAGATAGAGATCCCCTTACGATGAATTGGATGGGTTAGTAAATATATGTCATAGTTTATCAGGTGCCACTATTTGGAGAAGGAATTTATTGATGTTTTTGGTGGAAGATATATAAATTCACCATGACCGTGTCTACTAGTGTTTCAACTTGGCATGCTAAGACATTGGATGCTAGGATCAATGGTACATGCATCATATAAGATTGAGTCTTTGACACCCCTTCTGGAGTTATCTCCCCAGTTATATATATATATATATATTCTCATTTGAAGATGGTACATTTTGATCATTTTTTATATGCATCCATGAAGACACTCATCCTGGTTACCAATTTCGGAATCATAAAGATTATACAAAGAGTGATGAGGAATCGGTTCAGGGTCCATCCAAGGAAATTTTTAACTCCATTCAAGCTAGTAGCAACACCTATGCATGTTGAGATTTATATGGTACTGACATAGCATATTGGCGATGTGTGTTTTCTTATCAGATCCCATGAGTTAAAGTTATAGAGTCCACAAAGGTTCTTTGATGAGAACGTTCCCCAGGAAGTGGACGCTTGGCTTCAACTGGTGATCAGAGTTTTCAGACTTCTATAGATCTCATGAAATTGAATTCTTGCACATGAAACTTCTTCTCTTCGTAGGGAATCAGTTGGATTTTATGGCTTGAGAATTTGATTCCATTATCTTTAGAGTGCATTTTAGGCACTGTATGTAGGGATCTCCCATGTTTTTTTAATCCAAGATCACTTATCAGGTGCTTGAGGTTAAACTTAATCCTATGGTTTAGGAATCCCGCTTGGTTATGATCCATTTGGATGGAGATTCTCATGATCAGACCTCCCTATTATGATGATGGGTGTCATTAGATTACTGAGATGGATAATTTATATCATGTTATCAGACGTGTTGGGAGGAGGGACACATCTCCCCACATAGACATGTCCATCTGATGTGATTAAAAATTATGTGGGTGATTCAGTTCCATCCCAATATGGACAGTATTAATGTTTGTTTGAGGAGATAAAATGACTTGAATGATTGTGATTCCTAGACTTCATGGTGTATCATAGTAAGACATTTTTTATGAGATAAGATTGGAAAGGGAAAGGATGGGATCTTTGAAAATGTAGCATCTTACCGGGAGGCTCGAGTGTGGTTTGTGGAATGAACTATGTCACTACTTCTTCATATATAGTTATTAGAAAAAATATGAAAGGCTATTTTCCCATTGTGTATCCCATTTTTCAGACCTACTGATACCATATGAGGACCTTTTTCTCAAACCTTGTTTTGGAGGCCCCTATTAAGAGGATCAGTGGGAGAAAATTTTCGGTAATGGGGTGACCATACTCTATGAGGGGGGAGAGCCTCAAAAATTATATTTCCATAATGGTAGTGAGAACCTATGATTTATTCCTCATTATTTACATTTATTCAAATTTCCATGCTTATATTAATTCTTTGAGTGATCATGGTAGAACTTCTAGGTTGGGGGGTGATGACTTCGTCCTTTTATGAGGAGTTATCCACCAAATACTGCAGGATGAACTCATTTGAAGTAGGTTATAACTGAATTATTTAATCTAGTATTAACGATGGAGGATGAACGTTTTTGATCATTTAGTTTCCAGAAATGGTGGAGGTGTATATGGGCATCAATATTGATTATGTATCGAGTTTACGACACCGTCAAGATTTTTCCTTCTGTATGTAATTTCAACTGGGATAACCTGATGTTTGTGCCAGCATATCAGATGACCTAATGTGTCTTCAAGATAAGGAGATGTTGTTAGAGGATTCTATAGAGAAGGCACTTCCTAATACCCCATGTATTTCTCATGGGAATCCCTGTGTTGTTCACCTTAGTGGTGGATGAGAGCTTGAGGTATGGTGTGTATTTTTGTCACGTGAACTGGATGAAGTAAGGAAGATTATCCACCACTGATAATCAATTTCCTATTCTCCCATTGGACAGAGCAGAAGTGTATAGTGATGTTTAACCTCAATATGGGTTATCACCAGCCCTAAGATCGAGATGTGGGTGTACCAAGTGTGGATTCACAGAGGAATTGTGTTTGATTTCAGTTCATAGTGATACACTTTTTTGTGTTGATGTCAACATCATAGTCTTAAAGACTTATATGATGTATCCATAACCTTTATTAAGTCATTTCATGGTATTATTTTGTTATGGAAGCCTCATTCCATCAACTTTGTAGAAGGAGCAATTGAGACATAGGATGATGGTTCTAGATATTCTTTAGGAGTTTCTATTTTATGGTTGGTATCATTGTGTAAATTCTAGAATATAATTTCCACTATTGGAATTTTTATTCATTTAAATAGGACATTTAGTGGTCCCTAAAATGGTTGAAATGACATGATCTTGATGGAAACCCATTCTGTGATCATGGTAGAATATTCTCACAATGTGGTAATTGTCAACTATCGTCGAGAAATGTGACATAGTAATCGGCCTCCTTATAGATAACCCTTATAGAAGAGGATCATGTAGAATCCCTCTAGTCAATGGTTATTACACCTCCACATCCTCAGTGAGTTAGAGAGGCAATATTTTGGGATATCGACTAAAAAATCATGCATGGCCATGTATCTATATGAGATTCACCTAATAGATTAATGAATAAGCGATTCACTTCATCATTTTTCCGGGATGGGAGGTGATTTTGGTAATTTTATTAGAGGAGTTAAACATATAGTTTCATACTTCTTTTTCTATTGTACATCCCAACGTATGTAATAAGTATGGGAGAGACACATGCGAGCTCATTATCCCCATATTTTTCATTGTTTTTTTAGGGTAGATATTTTTTAACAAAAGAGTAATGTATATACTCCAGTTTTTCTTTGTAAGACTTTATAATATTGTTATCAATATTATCGAAGCCATGTGTTGATACGGAACATGATTTCATGGCCTTTTGTCACTAGAATTGATTTTATATAAATATTAATTATTTATATATTAAGCATGCATAGTTTTCTTAAAAAAGTAGAATATATCATAAAAAGAGCCTCATGTAAGACATCTAAGACCATAGTTTAATTTGTAACATGGATTTAACCCTATGTGTTGCCTAAGGTTGGTTGTCTTAAGGCGTTCGTATGGGGAAACCATGGGCATGTGAATTGTGTAATTTAATAAATTTTATTTTATTATTTAATAATCCTAACCCAAATAACTCTTAGATGGATACATGTATGAGAAATATGATATGACCATTGAGTTTTTAATGAGTTGTTTTCCCTAGTCTTGATGTGACCTCGATCAGACTTGGGTGTTTGGATTGAGTGCCTTCGTGGTAAAATAATTATAAAAAATTGAATTTTTATTGAATTTTTTATCACAAATCCTAACCTACATATTGTATTTCAAGAAATATATAGTTTTTTTTTCAAATAACAAGGTTCTCCTCATTACTCTAATATTTGAGAGGATCTTCCACTAATTAATAATTGAAGGAATGAGACCCAATAATGACCATTGATCGGATCCTAGTTAATTGATAGGCATCAGACATAACAGATCATCATTATCACTAGAAGAAGCGTTATTTACCAAAAATTGATCCACAATCGGGTTAGGACTCATAAATTGTGGTATCAACCTCTTTTTATTAAATTATTGATCATTTATTTTATCTTCCTTTGATCAATGATTATTTCTTTCTTCTAATCCCTATAATTTATTGATTATTAACATTGTTCTTCATTCTTCACATATTTTTGTCAGCTTTTATTTTTTAGGGTGGTTCAAAAAATACCCAATAATAAATCATCCCAGAACCAATCCATAACATGGTGGATTGTTTCTGCTAATATAGATTCATTGTTGAGAGACTAATTGAGGTGTGGTATCATTTTTTAGTAGATCGTAAATGGATCAATGGATCAATGGTTTCCATACCCAGTTTCAAGATGTGGAGGTTAGATGCTTGGATGGTGTTTCCCAAGAAGATTATGTGGTTAGCATCTGATCACATTTGATAGATTTAGCAACATATTTGGTTTGATTGCAAGGAATAAAAAATATCCATCTATGTCATGTGGTGGTTCATGATGAAATATCAAAACACAAGTTGGGGGAAGCGTGTTATATGTGGGGAGTGTCCTCTATAAGAGAGAAGAAACTACACTAGGCCATCAGGCCAGTTTTTGAGCCATTGGGCCATGAATAGGGTGTCATTCCCACTAGGAATTTGGTTCATGTACTGAATAATTAAGGCATGGTAGTTGGGATATCTCTTGGGGATACAAAATACCTTTCTGGACCATGTGTGTGTTTAATGTAATTGCACACCAAATCACAATATATATTATGATAGAAGAGAGAGAGAGAGAGAAATAGAGAGAGAATAAATGAAAAAATTAAAATAATGAAATTAAATGAAAATAAAACTAAAATCAAATAAAGGTGGTGGAGCATGTTCAATATGAGAATATGGGGATGGGGTTGTTTGTTCATATCCCATAAATTTTTTAATTAGTGGGGAAATAATAATAATAATATTATTATTATTATTATAATGTTGGGAAAACCATATTTTTTCCATAACACCACTTTATGGAATCGTATTAGTGAACCTTTAGTGAGAGCATGACCCTATAATGGAGATGGTCATTTTTTGATCGATGTTGGATACATTTTTTGAATGTGTTCTTTGGGTCAAAAAAATACCAAATAAAAAAATTAATATTATTGTAGAATCATGTATATAATGTATCTTCTTTTTATAGTATTGGAATGAAGAGCCATCAGTTGTATTGAAACTCTAAAATAGTGGTGGATGTTCTGAGACAAATATTAGGTTTTTTATTTGGGTTTATGGCTTGGACCCATGAAGAAACATTCCAGCATGATATGGTGAAATTTTAATTTTTCAGAAGGTGTCTAATTTGGGAAAGTGGATAGCCTATCTGAAATGTGTTTTCTTGAGGATCATAATGGTGTGATCCATTTATCAATTTGGGAAAAATTTTTGAGACAAATTTGTGATATTGTATTTTTACCCTTTAGATCATTGACGAATATCATGTGTTTGTCGGGATTTCCACTATGAAATGTCGTGTAGTACCCTTACACAATCTATATTACTATATGGACAGAAATTTGTGTGGTGGAATTTAATTTTCCAGGAAGAGGAGCATGACCAAAAGGCATGTGGGTCCTCGACATGCAGGGAACCTCTTTTTTTATAAACATCAGTCACTCATATCACCTTTTTTCAATATCATATTTTGTCCGATGAGTATCATATTCAGACCATTTTTTGTTTAGTATGCGTTAGGGCTCTAGTTTTTCAATTTCGATATATGATATAGAATTTTATGGGAATGAATCTTGGTTAGGAGACACATTATGATATCAGTGATCACATATGATCATAAGAGGATACCTAGTTGACCCTCTAGTAGAGCTGGGAAGTGGAGTTCAGGATGACTACTAAGATGAACTTCTAGTAGATTTGGTTATGGAGTCCCCAATTACTACCGAGTTGACTCTCTAGTAGAGCTATACAGTGGAGTCCTCAATGACTACCAGGATGACCCTTCATTAAAATTGGGTATTGTATTCCTTGATGATGAAAAATTATACCCACCATTAGAGTTGGGTACTAGAGTCCTTAATGAGTAATGAGTTGACCCACCATAGAACTAGGAAGTGGAGTCCTTGATGACTGTGTATTTTAACATCAAGTAATGTTGAGAAGTGGATTCATTGATATCTTCCAAGTTGACCCTCAAGTAGAGCAGGCCAGTGGAATCCTTGATGACTACCCAATGGTACTCTATAGTAAATCTAGTCATTGGTTCCTCATTGGATATTAAAGTGGATCCCATCTTGTGTACTGGGGATTTGGAATATTACATTGTGTTTCTGGACCATCAACTATGGGACACAATTACAAGGAATGGTTGTACATTCATGGTTACTTCTATATTTACACTTGAAATGTTGGTCCTTGTTGATGAAATTTTTTAATGCTTAGATACTGTTCTTCATTGAATGAACTATGAGGTGGAGATACCTATATGAGGATTTGTTTGGGATTAGTGGAATAGTGTAAAAGTGTCTCAAGTGTTTCTCTTGGGCCCAAGAATCCAGTGAGGGTATAGGCAGTTGATATATGCATTTACCAGGACCTTGAATACCAGCTTGTCAATTAGACATGTTGAAAAATTGGTTGCAAGGATAAATGGTACTTGAATCATATAGTATTGTTTCATAGATTTTAATTTTTTGAGTCATCTCCATATTGTTATAAATATATTCTTCTATATCCATACCCTTGGATTTGGTTACTCTCTATACATGAGAGGTTGGGAAACATGAGGTATTCCATGTTCTTTACATGTTTATATTATTTTGGGTGGATGAGTGTAATATACTACTATAATCATTGAATAATTTATGTGTAGTTTATCTAATCACTAAATTTAGACCCTTGTGTTTGGATGAGGTTACATTCAATATGGAATTTGGTTTAGTTGTTTTCTTTTTTTGACAATGTATAGTATTTCTTTCCCTAATTTACCTCTTATGAATAATGCTCTATCTTTTAGGTAATTCTGATAGGTATGTATATACCACCCCTTAAATGGGATTTTCCCGCACCTGTAATGTCTTATGAAGATGACAGATAGGTTGGCGATGAATTCAGAGGATCTTAGGGAAACATGGTACTGAGGACTTAGTACGGTGGTTGTAGCTTTGGATTCAAGATTTGGGCTCTCTCATCATTTAACTTTCTCATTGTTTTATGTTGTGACTTCTTATGAGTTGGGGGTATTTTCCCACTTTTACTTTTATGTTTTCTCTACCGTACTCTTTTTCCATGTAGAATTTTACATGAATGTTATTTTTCAAACTTTTTTAAATCCTTTAGTATTTTCCTCTTCAGTTTTATATAGACACATATGTGTTTCTCTGTACATGTACTCAGTTAATAGTCTCTCATGTTCTATATGGATTTTTCACTGGTCAGCACCCCTGGAATATGGAGGTAGTCTTGGGGTAGTTATGACTCAAACACTAAGTTGGGTTAGGTCCTGATAGAATGGAATTATATCATTTCATTAATTGGGATTATTTTTTATGTAGTCCCCTTGGGATGATTTGGTTGGGATTAGGGAGTAGTGTCAATGCTTACAAGTGTGGATCTCAAACCTAGTAATCTAGTGATTGTAAGAGTTTCTGATGTATCCAATCAAGAAGAAATTTACTACCTTCTTGCAGAATGTTCATGTCGAGGAATTTGTTTTATGGATCCATGTTAAATGAATCATATAGGATTGAGTCTTTGACTGTCATTCTTGAGTCATAAACCCTTTGACATATTTATATATTTATATATTCCTATGTATCGATGAAATTGGATTTGGTTACTCTCTTTCAATGAGATTTGATGACACATGCGGTATGACACCTGCTTTTGGTGTTGAATTTTTTTTGGTTGGATAGGTTTAATCTCTTTCTCAAGGTAGTGATGTCACGACTTGTAGTTTAACCACTCAGCAAGTTGATCCCCAACTATTTGAATGATGTTACATGAACTATTTGTTTGTGGTGAGCCATTATCCTTCCATATTATTATCTATAGTCATTATGTTCCTATTCTGTCTATTACTTCTCACCCAACAGATTTCGAGGTGTCCTAATGAGTATTTATATACTCACCCATGTATTAGATTTTCCCATATATTTATTATCTTATGTAGATGATGGATAGGATGGAAGTGGCATCACTAGAGATTAAGGATACCTGGTATATTGGAATACATATGGTGGTCATAGACTTTCATTCTAAAAAACATGCTATATCAGTATTTAACATTCCATATTTTTCAGGTTGTGACATCTTTCTGGTTGGGTGTGTATTTTCCTCTTTATATTTCAGTTTACACTACCATACTCTTGAATTATCTATAAGTTTTATGGGAATTGTTTTTCCCCAATTTTTTGAATATTTTACTCTTTTTAAATGAAATTATGTATAGATATGGTTATATGTGCATGTACAGGTACATAGGTAATGGCCTCCCTATGTTACTTCTGCCTTCAATGTTGGCCACTACCCCTAGCTTATGGTTGCAGGCTTGGGGTATTTGCAGCTCATGTCCTGACTTGGTTCGTCCTGTGACATAAATCGTACCAACCACATCAATTTTATTATTTCATTTAATGTGTAACATATTGAACTGATAAATAATATCCCAAACTTCTTCTCTTATATTAAGTGATATTTGGAAACTAGTTAGAAATTTTATAGTTGATTTATCAAATTTATAATCTATAATAGTCAGTGAGTTAGTCATACCTTCTCATTTTTTATTATAATCCTTGAATACTTGATAGGTAAGACAAGTTAAAATTAATCCATCCTTTTCATAATTCTTTCTTATCCACAAAAAATATCATGGAATAATATGTTATACATTACTAAAATTTGGATGAACTTACGGATAATAAATATGAATCTCCCTCAACACTATTCATTATAAGTCTAATAAAAAGATACATAAATGAAATATAAGATAAAATTAGCATCAATTTAACACCCACAAATTTTCTCCTCTCTATAGATTCTTCCGTAAAAAATATCAGGATTCCAAATCATACCTTTGACCATATTTCACATTCTTTATTAAGAATGAAATGATAGTATAATGGTACAAGTCTACAAAAAATTCCTCCATACACACATATTGATAAAACTAGGGTAGATTAAATATAATGGTAAAATAATATTTCAATAATTTAACTATATCCTCTTTAATCTATTCAAAGAATCAATAATGGAATTCTATTTCCATATATTATATAATCACAATATACAATGATTGAAAATATTTTACCCATATTCATTTTGAAATTTCAAATCCTACTAATATAATATATACATCATGATTTTATGATTATATTACTTTAAGAAACCTTACCCAAATTAAATATTTCTAAAAACTCCTAAGAATCTATACAATCACCACAAACATGATATTTTCGGTAGGAAAATTATTCTCTTGATCTCTATGTAATTGAAAAAAAATTCAATATCCCATACCTTCTATATAAATGATTATTTTTTATTATTCAAACCTTATCAATAGCTACTAAAATATGTTATTGAATATATCCTACAAATTTTTCCCTACACAAATTCTAAAAAATTCCATCCTCAGCATAGAAAGTGGATATGATTCCAAAATTAACAAATGATGAAAATCAATGGGGCCTTAAAACATTAGATCTAAAAAAATTCTGGGTATCCCCTAAGACATAACAACCACAAAATATGTATGATACATAGATATTAAATATATAATAAAATATCCATAGGTAATTAAACACCTTATAATGAAGAATTACATTTTTCCATCATAACATATATTGGATCTCATCTTAATATATCCATTATAATTGTTAAATGCTTATAATATTCTTTATAAGGTCATGAATAAATCCACATATCATCAAATGATATATTTTAAAATTAATTAAAATATCAATTTAAATCATGATTCATGATGACCATAAAAATCGATTGTTCATTTTTTACACGATGCAATAATACCAAAAACTCAATATTTCCATAACTAGTTTAAAAAGTTATATTTGTGACATTTTTAGAACCTACTCGACGATAGTGAAAACCCTATCATATATTAATCATAAAAAATTATTAAATTCAAATGAAATAGTTATAAAATTAATTATTCATGGTAAAATGCTATTATTCCATGCTGTTGACATGGTTTAAGCTTTCATAATCAACACACAAGTGAAAAGTTTCATCGATATTCTTGAAAACAAAATCATTGGAATATTACAAAAAAATCATAATGAATCCCTTGGAATCAATGACATTTAATTGGGATTTTAATAAGTTTATAAACACTTGATCTATATAATAAAGATTTTTAGAAATAGGATTGGTATCTGGTAGCGAGTCACTCAAAAAATCCATATCTCCCTCTGATGAAAACATCATAACATTTTCCAGAAACACATCCCAATATCAATAAACCACTAATAGAAAAATAAAATTTTCATTACTCTTAGATAACCAATTAACCATCCTTTATATCTATTATGTGATCATACTTAGATATCATGTTTGACCCTACTAGCATGATAAATAGTACGAACTTTGAGGGAAACATACAATTCACTATAATATGAAAATAAGGTCACTCAACTGTGAAAAAAATAAACAAGATCCGTGATATTTTTAAACCAATCCATTTAAATAATCACCTCAAAATAATTTACCTATAAAATAAATATGTAAAAATATATCTAAATCCACTAATAATATTGAAACATGTTGATTTTCCACAAATAGGATCTCCACATCTATCAAATGTTGTATTAAAATTCAAAAAATTAGATAAAAATTAAATATAAAATCCAAAATAATATAACATAGAATAAAAAATACATTAATGAGAGAGACATTTAATATATTGTTTTATATTTAGGATATAAGTGAGAAATATTATACCTTTGACGATTATGTAACCAAAATTAAGATCAACCAACACATACTCCATAGAAAATAAGTAACTAAATCTTGGTATTCAACCCTCCCTTTGGTTATCCTAACACCTCAATACTATATTTTCATAATGGGTTTATCCAAAAGAAGACCATCCAAACTGGCTACTAGATATTCTATACAATAAATTACT
The DNA here is from genome assembly GCA_963277665.1 of Viscum album. Lineage (NCBI taxonomy): Eukaryota > Viridiplantae > Streptophyta > Magnoliopsida > Santalales > Viscaceae > Viscum > Viscum album. The sequence goes on along the minus strand of OY728164.1, from coordinate 1,806,900,114 downwards.
ATCGATATGATGCATTGTCCCATGAGAAAGGTACCTGAGTAAATATGGAATGTCAAACCTAACCATTCTAATATTAAATTATGAATATTTTATAAAGATATCTGATTTTACTTTAATATGGATATTACGTCAATAAACTACATCATATAACTTTTTTATGTAATTTTTGGTCATATTGATAATGAAAAAATGAATCCCTTTTTGAATAAAGAGAAAAAACGGTATCTCCATATGCTCTTGGACAGTCACTACCCTTATGATTATCATCCATTATACTATAATTATTAATTATAGATCCACAAACACACACTAGAACTATCCATTCCTATATAAACTCCCTGTTACCTAAAAGAATTATTTTTCCCATTTCCAAATATAAAGGTGTGAAAAATATTATCACACTAAAATGAATACCCATCTTCATCCTTTAAAAAAATGAGGATCATTATAGATGTATTCACCAAACAAGGTTTGACAAAAGTTGAGAAATTCTAGTAACATAGAAGAATAATCAAGAATATAAATATCTATATTCTTCAACTCTATGTATTTAAATCCTCTATACATCCTCAAATTATATAATGAACATTATTCAGGGAATATATAATATAAAATTTATCCCACATCAATCCAGCCATCCTATTTCTCTAAATTAATATCCCACGGGTGTCTCACAAGAATCTAAAATATAAAAATTATTAAAATATTTTTATTCCATTTAGTACATTAATCATATCAAATATATTATCCATTATAAGAGTCAACTCCTATATACCATATGTTAGATATACTCCGCTAATTATATTTTAACGACCCAACTTTTATTAATGAAATTTCCTATTTATTTAATCAAATTTAATATTATTTAAAATGGTTATATAAAACATATTCACTTCCTTTTTTTATGTATTTGGATTTTGAAATACTTTTATGATTTTTTATCATTTATAATATAGATTTTGAATAGTGATCAGATGATTAGTATAAATTTAGGGCTTTAACAAAATCCAATTTACTCACACAATGAATCTGATGGCCTAATCTAGTACAATTTCCACATTTGAATCCCATATGTTAGAGCTGGGAAATGAGGTTGTTCCACGAGGCAACACTCTAGACAAAGCTCAATCTGATCTTTGATGGGTTAAGCTTCAGCAGAATCGCAAATGGGAGAAGTATAAGTTAATATAGATTACCACCCGAGTTATGTTATACGAGCATCCCCAAGAGTCTTTCACCATCACACGCCTTACTGTTAGGTCTTATGAGGTTATTATGAGGTATTATGTAAAAATACCCAAGCACTGTGACTATGTTCATCATTTTTGTAAAGAATGAGGAATGTACATTCATTTTATTATTGTTAATTTATAAATAGTTTTTAAAGCACAAATAATATTTCTAGTTAATATTAAATTATTAAATATATTTTGATAAATTTATGGATTTTTTAATTAAATAATATTTTGATAAAATATTATTAAAAATTTTCATTTTATTAAATATAAATGATTGTATAATTTTTATACAATTGTAATTTTTATTAAGGTTTGAAAGCTATTTTTGTCAAAACCCATGAATTTTATATAAATGTTAGTTTTTATTTTAAATTTCAAAATTCACATATTTATAAAATTATTTAGATAAAATGAATATTATTTTTGGATTCTGGAAGTCTAAATTATCTAATGTTAAATTTTTCATAATTTTCTGAGACAGTCGAATTTTTGGGTAAAAATTAAATGTCGTTTAAATATATAATTTGTTTTATAACATCATTATGAACCAATAGTTATGTAATAAAATAATATTAAAGGTTTATATGGATAATATAATTTTTTTCTTTTAAAATAATATGATTTTATATTTTTTTGATTAATTTTATGATTTCTTAGGTGACCCTTCAAGACTTATAAAATATTTTTACATTTTAAAGTGATTTATTTGAGAGTGTGACTCGCCTCCACATAGGAAAGACTACTATTTCAATAATTTAGTTCATTTTACATATAAACTAATTTCTTTAATCTTCTTTGATAAAAATTATTGGAAAAATATTGGATGGTTCGTGGTTTTGATTAGTTTAATGTGTACTGTCCAAAACCGAAATAATAAATAATTTCTTCTCCTTTCTTATATAAACCCAATCAATATACAATTCCTATACACTAAAAACCTTTGGAGAACGACCAATGTCTGATGTAATATCTCTAAAATCCTCTAAATGTGCCCCAATATACCAATAATCATCTCTCAAGACTCTCCCAAGCCTTTGGGATCAAACTTCCAAGTAATGGATCCTCACTTTCCTTCCTTATTTATGTCCAAGTTTCCTTATATTGTTATGCCCTCTTATTTTCAATAAAAATTATGGGGTATGATTTATAACCTCCCCTATAATTCCTTCATTTTTTTAATGTTGTTATACCCCTTTATCTTTCATTATTTCATCCAATGTACACCTATTACCATGCTGATGTTTCGTAAGGGATTTATTCCATTCTTATTTTTTCCCATGTATCTTTATGTTGTCATACCCTTGTATTTTAAATTAAAAATGTTAGGGAATGATTTTAGAAATTTCCCATACTTACCCAATTATGTTTTAATAATGGTATACCTCTTTATCTCTCATTCAACTCTCTCATGTACACCTGTTACCATGCCAAACTTTCGTAATAGTTATTCCATTTCAAATCTTTATTCATGTTTAGTATGTTATGACTTCTATTCCAAAAATCTATGTTTTGGAAGAAGTATCTATAATACCACCTTGCTATCTATTTCATTTAAATATTATGAGATATCGATTTATCCCTCATCATCTAATTTTATGAATTATTATGTGACACCGTTAGGCTGCCAAAATTGCACTGTAATTTTCCATGCCAAAATCATCAAGTTCTGAATACTGTGTCCATTTATCTATCAATGGTATTCACCTTTATGAATATATACATATTGATTTGTACATAAATGTATGTATTCCACAATCCTTAATCGTTTAATAACTTATTATTTTGAATTATTCCATTTTATATGATCTACGTGGGGAACATATACATGGAATGGAATGTTTATAAAGGGTGCACCCTAATAGCGCTAGAACACATTGGGTAATGTTTAGTATCCTGATACGCCATGTCCAATGTGGTTTTACTCATGATAATTCATTTTCAATGATGGTTTACTCATGAGAATTCATTTTTAATGATGTATTACTCATTATCCATGTGAAATGATCCTTGGTTCATTCTAATATTATGTTAAATGTTGTTGCCACATCTCCATGTTGTGATAATCCTGATATATCATGCCATTATGTTAATGTTTCTCTTATTCTAAATTTATACTCCAATTGAATAAATTTATTTTATTCGTCATGTTATGCATTGTTTACTCCCTTACCGGGCTTTATAGATCACCATTTTTTATGTATGTCCCTAGGTTATCTCATTCAATGCTAAGTACTTTAAAAAGTTCTGGTGATGTAAAAGAAGTTTTCAATAAAGTTGTTTGATTTTTATGTCTTCAGTTTTCATTTAATGCTCCAAATTACCCATGTGTTAGACATCTCGATCCTCAAATTTTTCATAAGTGAAGGTTTATGTAATAAATCATGTTTTAATGTTTAACCACGAGCAGGGTTGTTAGAGTTGGTACCAAAGGGAGGTTCAGTTATTTTTGGGATTTGGATTAGAAAACCCTAGTGAAATCTTTTGGGATAAGACTAATTATAATAAAAACATCACTATATTTTTTTGAGTATAGAGTAAGTGGTTTTTCATTCAAATAAATCCATTTCTTGATACAAAAACGTTGAGGTGGCTCTAGCACAGATGTATAAAGGGGTAAAACCAAGAAGAACTGCTTTAAGCTAGAATCAAATGTGAATAGGTGCACTAAAATTCACCTTTCTTCACTCTTGGATCGAAATTCCTCGGGGATGTACTTTGGTAAATTCGAAAGCTTAGTACGAACCATTATTAAATGAACAAAAATGCCAATAAGAACATATTTTATGAAATAGATCATGGATATTCTAGATTAAAACATAGGGTATCATTAGATAAGATATAATATAAATGTTTCTTCTTCTATGTCCAATGTTTTCTTTTTAAATTCTTATTAGAAATGTATTCAAACCCCATAATTTTATTTTATTTTTCATAGTCAAAACATGGAAGGATGAAGATCAAGAACAAATCTTCTCACTCTTCCTAATGAATTACTTGGAGATAATATCCTGAAGTCATACTCAGATAACATTGAATCTTTTACAAATATCATTTTTTCATGCAAATAGCTTTATGAGGAATCAAATAAATCTATAATTTCATGATTATTTCAAGGATAAGGCACCGTCTGTTAGAGAATCTAGCGCTCTCAACATCCATACCATGCTTAGAGTGATAAGTACCATCAGGGTCTTTTAAATTCTTCTATTTATTTCAAAATGATAAAGCACTAAATGATTTTCTATATGCTTCAAAAGAGGGTTACCTTCAAGAAGACTATATGTATAAAATTATATATTTCTCTCCTTGGGGATACACCAATACTGATATACCAAAATCCTATTTTGAAATATTTAAAGTCAAGCAATTTATAATATTTAATAAAAAACAAGTTCAAAAATATATTACAATATTATATATATGAAATACCTTTTTAATGACTTATCGGTGCTTCAATCGATATAATCCAAGATGCTTGATGTGTTTTTGGGAAATGGAAGTAGAAAAATTTGGAAATATCTTGAGGTACAATTGTGATGCATGAACCCTTTCTATTTGATGGAATGCTAAATTTAAATATTGAATATCTCATTGAAGAGACAAAAGAGTAGTACCTTCTCCTTTTATAGAATTTTTATGTAAAATGAAATTTTATGGATGAAATTTTTTAATGGGGGAAGATATTAATGACCCAATCATTTATTAATGAAAATTCCACTTGATCTAATTAAATGTATTATTATGTAAAATTGTTATAAAAACCATATTAACTTCCTTGGTTTTATGTTTTTTCATTATAAAATATCGTTAATAATTGATATAATTTCTTATATATGTGTTTAATAGTGATTATATGATTATTAAAATTATAGGGTTTCAACAAATCCAATTTACTATGAAAAAAGAAGTGATGGCCTCATATACTAGAATTTCATCATTTGAAGCCCATTTTTCAGAGCTCAAAAAGGATTTAGTGCCACTAGGCTTCGCTCTTGACCATGAAAAATCCATTCTTCAACACATTGAGCTTTAATTGAATCACCTATGTCATATGTGGATGTTAATAGAGATTACCCCCCGATCCATGTTGTCTGAGCCGCCCCAAGAGTCTGTCACCATATCACACCATACACTTTTGTGTTATGTAGGTGTTATGAGGGATTGGGGGACAACACCCTATCAATTTTATTATTTTCTATATTTATTTATAGAATATATAATATAAACTAATTTTATTATTATTTCATTGTAATTGTGTTTTAATGAAAAAATGTTATTTTTAGTTAATATTCAATTACAACAACAATTTTGATGAATTAATGGATTTTTATATAAAATTATATTTTAATAAAATATTACTACTAAATAACATTTTATTAAATGTATATTATCTTATAATTTTCATAAAATCGTCTTTTTTTATTAAGCCTTGAGACTTATTTTGGTCAAAACCCATGAATTTTTTATAAATGTCGGGTTAATTTGAAAAGTAAAAAATCACATATTTAAAAAATTATTTAGATAAAATTAATATTCCTTTTTCTATTTAGGACATTGAAATTATCTAATTGGGAATTTTTAATAATTTTCTAATATAGTAAATTTTTTGGTAAATATTAAATACCATTTAAATATATAATGTGTTTTATGACATAATAATGACCCAATAGTGATGTAATAAAATACTATAAAAGTTATATTCAGAAAATATATTCCTTACCTTAAAAAATAATTTGATTTTATATTTTTTTGATTAATTTTAGGATACCTTAGTGGACCCACCAAGTCTTATAAAAAAATTTAAAATTTAAAATTATTTTCGTGAGATTGTGGCTCATATATGCATAAGAAAGCCTAATATATTAATAAGATCAGCTATTGAACTTAAAAAATAATTTTTTCCACTCCACTTTGGAAAAATACATGGGTAAAAAACAAGGTATGGTTTTTGGTTTTGATTAGTATAATGTGTAGTGTCCCAAACCTATATAATAAATAATTCCTTCTAATTTTCCTATATAAATACACTCAATCTCTTATTCCTCTTCACTAAAAACCGTTGGAGCTTGACAGAACTATAACCTTATCTATCTAGAATCCTCACAATGCTCCCTAATATCCAAATAAGACTATATAAAGCCTCTCTGAAGCCATTCAGATCACACTTCCAAGTAAGGGATCCTCACTTTTCTTCCTTATTTATGTCCAAGATTCTTTATATTGTCATTCCCTTTTATTTTCAATTAAAAATTTTGGGGAACAATTTCGTACCTCTCCTATACATACCTCCTTATATTTTAATGATGAGAGACCCCTTAATCTCTCATAAATTCCTCCCATGTGCACTCGTTACCATGCTGAATTTTTGCAAGGGATTTCTTCCTTTTTGATTATTGTCTATGTTTCTTTATGTTGTTCTACCCTTGTATTTTCAATTAAAAATGTTGGGGTATGATTTATCACCCCCCCCCAAATACTTCCCTAAATATGTTTTACATATGAGAGACCTATTTCTCTCTAATTAATCCCTCCCATGTACAACTGTTACAATGCCGAAATTTCATAATAGTTATTCAATTTCTCCTCTTTATTCTAGTTTACTATGTTACGCTTTTTATTTCCAAATTATATATGTTGGGAAATGAATTTATATGTCCACATTTCATTAATTAACATATACATATTTAATGGTGAATACATTAATGTGTTCCACATTCCTTAGTCGTGGAATAACTTATTATGTTGAATGATTCCATTTATAAGATCCATGCAGCCCACTTATACATGAAATAAAATTTTATAATGGTTTCACCCTTATAGTTCTCTAATGCATTGGGTAATAATTATTATCATGATACACCATGCGAAATGAGGGTTTAGCAGGATAATTCAGGTGAAATTATGGTTTAATCAAGATAATTCATGTGTAATGTAATTTTACTCATTCTCCAGGTGCAATGAGCCTTGGCTTATGCTAATATGATGTTAAATGTTGTTGTCACATCTCCAATTTTTGATAATCATGCCATATCATTCCTTTATGTTCATTATTATCTTATTATCCATTTATAATACTATTGCCTAAAATTTATTTTATTCTTCATATTAAGCCTTGTTTACTCCCTTATTGGGATTTATAGTTCACCATTTTCTTATGTTTGTCCTAAGGTTATCCCATGGAACGCTAAGTACAACGGAATTTTGTGGTCATGTAAAATCATTTTTCAATAAAGATGTCTTATTTTTATGTTTTAATTTGTCATTTAATGTTCCTAATTTCTTAACACACTTGTTCTCTCAATCCTTTGAAATGTCTTCATTTCATGTTTATGTCATAAATCATGTTTAAGTGTCTAATAATGAGTATGGTTGTTATATATATGAGGATTAATTTATCAAGAATCTTGAATATTAATCACTAATTTCATCTAATAAGATAATATTTTTCATTATTTTGAATTCTATAAGTCATACTCTGTATAGTATTGTTCTCTATTAGAGTATTGGGTTCACAAACCATAATATGTAGATCAGTCTCTCTATCTTTATACCTTCTTCCAGATCATTTTTGTTCTACCACATTTCAACGAGGCTCATAAATATTCTTAATTGTTAAAACTATTAAATAAAAATGAAATCATTAATTATTAGTTAAAAGTAAAATTTTATCCAAATAATCACACCATACACCATTTCTTGAACATCCAAGAAATGTAATTTCTAAATTAAAAATAATAAAATTAATTTATAAAATTTATCTCCAGGAATTTAGTTAACTACTTCATTATTAATATCATATTCATGTGAAAATTTATTAACATATTAATAACTCTATTATTTATCTAGAATAAAATCTCTATATCTATAATAATCCCTACCACACTGATATATTTCATTCCCCTCATGAAAAAATCAAACTTAAATAATGTGCTACTAACTCTCAAATAGTGTAAGTATTAAACTGAAAAATCATATTTATAAATGAAAAATCAATTATATACTCCCCATAAAACGTTGAAATATACTATGGTTTTTTGGGAAAAACTCAAACACATTTCTTGGATACCATTTCCCAACCTCTAATCGTCATTCTACCATTCCAACAAATATAACTAACAAAACAAATGATGCTATTTGATAGTGTCAAACCTTCGTATGACCATTTCAAGATGAAAAAACACCATAAAGACTTATTTATTCACCCAAATTAATAGAGTTATTAACTATATTGTAGGGTATTAATGTATCAGTTAATGAGTAAATTACTCTACAATTGAATATCACAAAAATAACTAAAAATAACTCAATAATAATAAGTAGTTTAATTAGAGATATTATACATATTTAATCTAAAAATAAATGTAAAATTTCATAAATTAATAAATACCCTTAATTATGAGAAAAAATAGAACCCATGAATAATTTCAAGAAAGATATATATTGAATTACAAAAAAAAAGATATAGATATTCCATCCACATGAATCTGGAATCATAGAAAATTAACTCATTGATTCCTTATAGAATCTTCTCCAAGTTACTAAGACACTATTTATCTAAAAAACCACACATGTATTCTACATATATATGTGTATGGTCTAACACCCCATAATTTCATAGTTTTTTCTCTCATTAAATTAATACAATATCTTGCACTACACACGACACTGTGTTCAAGTGCATCATGACATATTAAACTAGCTGTTTAAAATGCAGTAATAAATAGTATTAAAAAAAAATTAATTTTACATATATCCTATATAATTTTAACATTCATATTTTGTTTTTATTATACATAATATAAAGAAATATTCAATTGTTCAGATAAAAGAATTATTTTCCAAAAAATTCAGTTTTTCCACCTTTTAATGGTGAACATTTTTAAATAAAATATTCGAAACTTTTATATAATCAATTTAATTAAATTAAACTCTTATTTATATTTGGGACATAAAAAAATTAGTCTGGATAAATTTTTGGTACTTTTCTAAAAACTTTCATATTTGGACGCATAGTGAAATATAATAAATTTTACATAAAAACAACTTTTTTATTCGAACTAATTTAGAGTTAAATAATAAATTTGGGTTGTTTTAAAGTATCATTAGATTATATATTTTCATTTAATATAATTTTTGTCATTGGATTTAATTTTACATTTAAATTGTACATAAACACATGTCAATCTTTTGATAATTTTTACTTCCTAAAAACCTACTTTCTGGTTTTTACAATGGGAATTAATTTTAAATTAATTAATTAAAATTGTATTATTTTAACTTGGTAAAATGGATATCATTTTTGAATTTGTATTATTGAAAAAATTTTGGTGATTTTTATTGTATTTTTCTGAAAACATTCAATTTTTAATGAATATTGAAAAACACTATGTTGTAGATAAAACCCAACTTTATCATTTAAATAATTTTATTAAATTAAAAATTTATCATAAAGTAAAAATATATACATAATAAATATATTAGTCCAATTTAATTCATTGGAGTCATTTTATAATAATATTAGTCATATAATGTTTTATTGATCTTTCTAACGTCTTTTACACACTTTCTAGGTTCATTTGCAAATTTGCATAAAATGTAATTTTACAAATTTAGTGATTTGAATTAAAAAACTCCAAAAGAAATAGTTGAAATTAGTAAGTAAAATTTTGTTAAATATGATGAAAACAATCTTTGGTTAATAGAAACCTTTCAATTTTATTTACCATGGTTAAAAGTAAAAAGGGTAATTAAAGGTAAATATAATATTATAATACTATAAAATTACCACAACGCATGAAATAATTATATTGGATAGATTTTTTTAGACAAAAATAAACCTTAGGACAAAAAAATTGATCTCTTTTGATTCATTTGGTTATATTAGGACCTTTATAATATTTTATTTAAAGAAGAGTTAAAAGTGTAAAATTCATATTTTAATAATTAAATCATTTTTTATATAGGGTAATAAATAAGATAAATTAGAATATAAATATTCATGATAAATATAAAAATATTTCCTACATCATGGTATTTTATTTATAATTTTTAGACATTACATAATTAAGTTTATTTATGACACAATGATGATGTGGTAATTACCTTATTAATGAAAGAATCAAATAAATTGTATTATAAGTATTAAAAAAATATAATTTGAATATTTTGATGACATTCACGAATTTTCTAGGTGTATATGACATTTTTGGGTTGATTCAATGAATATTTTAGAAGTAATCACGTTTTTATGACTTTCACAAAAACCAAATACTAAATAGTGTCAAAAATGACATAAATGAGATTTTAAAACAAATAGTATTTTAATAAATGATATATTATTACTAATAATATAACATTAATAAAAAGGACATATATAATGATTGATATTTCATTAATGAACCACCTGAGGATTTATTGGAATTTTATTGTTTGTTTATTAACCATGTAATATAAAAATACAAGGAGAGATGGTCTATGTTAAACATTTTAACTAAGAGTTAAATCTAAAACATAAGGTAATATGGTGACCTAAACATGTATAAAACATATTGGTTGAGAATAATTAAGCACATACCCACCATATGATCAAATTAAAACCATTTAGAGTTATTATAAACAAAAAATATTTTAGAATAAATTAATATTTCATGATCTTACTAAAGTGTCCCTCACCTCCCTTATAAATGGGTACATCCCCCTCTCTTAAATTCATACCTCCAGATCCATTTGTCTCATCCAAAACCTACCCAAATATCCTCTAAACTACAATAAATGCATCCTATAATCCTTAATTTTATCATAAATCCAACATAAGGAGCCCTTTTATTCAAATAAAAAAGTATGAACCCGAAGAAGAGGTAATTATTTCATCACCCCTTTCAAAGTTATTTTCTTCTCCTAATTCCACTTTCTTTTTTGTTTCCATACCAAAATAATAAATCCTATTCCATCACATAATTATATTTTATCATAAATATGGTAAAACCACATTCATTATATTATGCATCCAATTAATGAAAAAGTCACCATACGTACATACGTACGGCTTACCGTCTCCACGTTGGGGTGTAGGTAGTTATTGAACACTTCGTTTTTTGGATAGGTATAATAATGAGTATAATTGATGAAAATAATAAATATGACTTGTTAATTATTCTGAATATATAATATACCATGCAATTACATACGATTTCACTATCAATAAAATGATACCGTCACTTATGAGTTTGTACGACTTATCGTCTCCATGAAGCGATGAGATTCATTTCCACGTTCAACATTCAATGATGATTATAAAGGTATATATTATTAATAAATATGTAATGTATGAAATAATAATTCGACTAGAAATATATATATATATATATACATATATCTCATTCACTTACTTCTATTCAATAAGATATGAAAACAGAAACAAAGTTTATGAGTACGTACATCCTACCGTCTTTATAAATGGTGTTTTATATTTCAAATATCTATCTGTTATACATATTTATATTTTGAATATATATGATACTTAAATAATTTTTTAAATTCTGGAATCAATTAAATCTTGATGTAAGTGATACGATCATGAGTAATAAGTTAAAATATATACAATAAAAAAAGCGATTATTATCTGAAATGTTATTTTAACATGGAAATTATTAATAAATGGGTAGTATAAAGTCACAAATGAATAAACTATGTTATCATAAATATGAATATGGTTTTGGAATAATTTAATAAAATACTATGGTCCTTATAAAGGAGGATAAACGTACCCTCAACCATGGGAAAGTACATGGTGAGGGTAAATTATTCAATCTCATTATCATCTGAGATTGTTTATGATATTTATTTACTGGGAAATATTTATTAGCCATGACCAGGTTTCATAAAAGAGTATTTAAAAGGATTATTTTTAAGGGACTCTTTAACTAAAACATCATTTTGAGTAGTTTAAATGTTTTTTTCTCAATGATTCTCCTTTATGTCTATGTTTTGAAAATGGTTTTAAGGATTATTTATATGGAAATGAATGATTTATAATGTAAAATCATTTAAAAAATTTCAAAGTGGTATGGTACACTTTGATTCAAAATGACTTTTAAATGTCTTCCTTTCTAAATTGTTTGATTTTTAAATGATTTAATACAAAAGGGATATTTCTCTCAATGAGTTATTCTGATCATTTTCAACTATGTCAACACCCCTTACTAAATATTATCCATGCTTGGGGTTTATTTATTATAATACAATGTTCTATATTATATTTAATGAGTTAGGATATGTTTGATGATGGATGTTCTATTTTTATATTTTCTATGGTTTACGGTTAACATATTCACATTTTGTACGAAACTTTTAATTTGAATGATTATGTTGTATTTCACCTTTTTCATATAAGGAGTGAATTGGACTTAGTATGTGACGATCATGGCTAGTTGTAGCCACTCAATACATTAGTTGGTCTCATGAGAAAAATTAGTGTCTTGGTACAAGTCCTTAACAAAAAAAATTACTTGTAGTCTTGGCACGAGGCCTTGAATATGTGGTTATAATGTCTGACATTATTCATTCCCTCGTTATGAAATTTGATATTACATGTGATTATTTTACTAGAATAGTATCCATATGCTTGTTTATGTGGTAATGTTTATATTTCTTTTTTCCATATTATGTTCACATTTATGTTTAAAAGGCTGTTGTATTTATTACACGTTTTTCCTTAAAATTTTATAGATTTCGCTAAACTATTTATCCTTATTAAGCATTTAAGCTCCCCCCTTTATTATGTTTTATATTAACAGGATTCCAAGAAGTGTATTATTATTGATATGAAGGGTTAAGATATGGGAATAATGGAGTTATAAAATGATTATTTGTGTTGTGTTGTATGTTAGAAAGTGCAATGTAACATTCATGTATGTAATATATTTTGAAATACTTCTAAACTGATTGGTCTTTCGGGGCCTGATCTATTTTTATCATGCCAATGTATTAAAATAATGCACTGGATCTGGGTAACAGGGGTCGGGGCATTATAGTTGGTATCATAGAATGTTTATTACAACGCTTGGAAACTAGATTTAGAAAAACTCTAATTACAGAACATTACCCTAATATAAGATTTGAGGATTAGTATATATGATCTTCCTAGAATTTGGGTAATATAGAGATTTTTTGAATTTTCCAAGCAATAAATATGTTCTTGGATATAAGCAGGTAGAGGTAGCTCTGGTACAGATGTATCTAGGGGTAAAACCTGAAAACACTAGTTTGAGCTAGACTTGAACAGAAACTGTTACATGACAACGAGTCTTTCTACACTCTTGGTTACGACACTCCTGGGGGATATGCTTAAGATAATTTCCATTTTATTTACAACACATTTTGAAGGAATTATGAGTATATATTCCAGGAAAAAATCCATTTTTATTATTATATATGTCTGAAAATATTCAATTAATTTTTATAATTTTTCTAGCTTTTAGATTATAAAGTATGATATGATCCAACCTAGTGTATGTTGTCATTTAGAAATGGTGCCCAATAGAAAGAATGTGAACTCCAGAAATATGTATGATCGAAAGAGTCAGAAGGGTCATATCATTCATTGACATAAGCCAACATTTAGAAGGAAAACTGTCTCTCAGTTATTCTCATAATGTGAAGAAATAGTATCATGATTTAATAATATAAGTAATAAATTAACTGAGTACTATGGAATTGAAGGGATACAAGAGAATAAGAGGTTGGTAGAGAAAAAATGGTTAAAGGGAAGAATAAAAATAAGGATTTTCCCACATTTCATTACTATGAAAAGAATCACCTTCATAAATTCATGAAGGGTAACGGGAACTTGTTGTATGTGTGGACAAAGGACTCCATGTTTGTGATTTTAATGTTAAGAAAAAGGTTTGAAATGTACAATGATTCATCTGTAAGGAGTTGGTTCACTACGCGAATCAATGTCCCAATCATCATAGTATATCTCAAAATGTACTTTTCGATAATAGACATGTTATGCTATTACCACAGATGAAGAAGAATGATTAGTTTTATTCAATTTTTATTAATTAATTTTGGAATTTGAGTATTTTATTAATGAGGTAAAATTTTTATGAACTAAAAAGTATATAAGGATTTTACTGCAGTAATATTTCATTGAGGATTTTAGATTGTATGATAATATGAAAAGAGGCTCAATAGAAAGTTAATATTATTTAAAAATACATGGTTGATGGAAATATAACCCTTAATATTTTTCTAAAATCGAGATAATGATTTCGGAATATCATATGATTGATTTGGTTAAATTATATTGGATATTCTTGACTACCCTTAAAGTAATTAATTTTTTGTTTATTCCATCACTGTTGGAGTTTACTACATTTTTGAATATAAAAAGTATATCATGTATTTTAAAATGAATAAGGGATCTTGAATGAAATGAATAATTTTTAATGGTAATTCAGGGTGTTACCGTGTTTTAAGAGAACTCATGATAAAGGTATTCAAATATTATTATGTGGCAAAAGAGATCTTCAATTTTTTTACCTTGCTTATAAATTTTGGACTATGAGTTTGGACAAAAGTATTTTGTATAAGTCTAAACGTTATAATAGATTAAGATAGACATATGATACAATTGTTTAAAGTTAAAAAATTCCTTAAGATTATTTTTGGATTCTTATAAAAAGGACAACCCAGAGGTCGGGTGAAAACCTATGACGTCGGAAAAGTCTGAAATACTTGAACCCACAACCAAAGGGAGACAAGGGTAAATCATCTACCACTAGACTACATGATGTCCTGGTTTGTATAATTTAGTTCTTTGGTGTGGTTTTAAATATGAATTATAATTTCGTAACCCTATACGATTAGTTTAAATGGATTGTTTTTTAATTCTATTATCTCTTGGAGTGAAAGATGAGTTTGTTGTAGTAGTTAGATGAAAGATGGAACTCAACTTGTCAAGTATTTTTTTTCTATTTTTTTATTATATGAATAAATTAATTATTAAAAATTAGGGAAAATATCTCAAAACCCAAAATGTGTTATCCTAATACCTTATGTTTATTTTAACCAATGATATTTTAAATCATCATAGATTTATTACTTTGAGGCCCTCAATTTTCCATTTATTGTTCACTTGTTTGTGAATGATGACCTCAATCACTCCCTATAAATATTTACTATTTTTTTTTATAATTATGTGTCTATAATTTCCACCAATGTTCTATTATTCAAAACTCTAGTTTTGTGGGGACATTTTCATTTAATTTTCCCTTTTATTAAGACTAAATTTTATTAACCTTATTTCCAATGTGGGTTTTCCACAAAGGTATTTTCTATTTTCAACATATTATTTTCAAAGAACAATTTCAAATTGTGTGGATGATATTTATTTAAGGGGGGAGAATGTAACACCACAAGATTTCATAGTACGTTATCTCTTTAATGTAATTCCATACAATTCACTACACGCAACACTGTGTTCAAGCGCAACACATCCTATCAAACTAGTCGTTTAAAACTCAATTATTAATAATATTAATGAGATTTTGAATTTTATATATATTATAAATAATTTTAATATGAATGATTTTTGTTTCTTAACAATAATATATGGAAAAATTCAATTTTTCAGATAAAAGAAGTATTTAAAAAAACACAGTTTTTCCATCTTTTATTGGTGAACCATTATTAAATAAAATTTTTGACACTTTTAAAATTTTAATTTAATGAAAATAAATTCTTCTTTATAAGAATAAAATAAAAATATAGTTTGGATAAATTTTTGGTACTTTTTTTATAACTTTCATATTTTAATGAATAATAAAAAATACTAAATTTTAATTAAGACAAATTTTTTAATCGAAATAATATATACTGAAAACTTATACATGTGAGTGGTTTAAAAGTATCATTATATTATATTATTTTAATTTGATGTAATGTAGTTCATTGGATGTAATTTCATATTTAAATTGTATATAAACACATGTTGATCTTTTGATAGTTTTTACTTCTTAATTACCCACTTTCTGGTTTTGACAAAGGGAATTATTTTCAAATTAATTAATGAAACTTATATTTTTTAAATTTGGTAAAATTGATATCATTTTTTTATTTGTTTTATCAAAATTGTATTTTGGTTTATTTTTGGCATTTTTCTAAAAACATTCAATTTTTGATGAATAGTGAAAAACACTACGTTGTAGATAAAACACGAATGTTTCTTTTAAATAATTATTTTAAATTAAAAATTTATCTTAAATTAAAAATAGATATATAATAAATATATTATTATAATTTAATTATTTGGTGTATTTTTATAATAATATTAGATATATAAAATTTTATTGATCTTTTTAACGTCTTTTACCCACCTTGAATGCAAATTTGCAAATTTGCAAAAAAAGTAATTTTACCATTTTGGTGTATTGAATTTCAAAAATCTGAGATACATGGTTGACATCAGTAATTAAAATTTGGTTCAATAGGATGAAAATACTTTTTGGTGAATATTAACTTTTGAATTTTATTTACCGTAGTTAAAATTAAATAGAGTTATTAAAGGTAAAAATAATATCATAATAATATAAAATTACCCCAAATAATGTACTAATTATATTTTATATGTGTTTTTCATTCAAAATCTACCATATTACAAAAATATGATCCTTTTTTTATTCACTTGGGTTATATTAGTGAATTAATTATATTTTATTTAAAGAAGAGTTAAAAGTGTTGAATTAAAATTTTAATAACTAAACCATTTTCAATATAGGTTCATATATAAGATAAATCAGACGATAAATATTCATTATAAATATAAAAAGATTTACTACATCAAGTTATATTATTTTTAATTTTTATACATTAAATAATTAAATTTATTTATGACATAATGATGATACAGTAATTACCTTATTAATGAAAGAATCAAATAAATTTTATTATAAATATTAGAATAAATATATTTAGAATGTTTTGATTCCATACAAATATTTTCTAGGTGAATGTGACATGTTCAGGTTGATTAAATATATTTTTTTATAAATAATAAATTTTTGATGACTTTCACAAAAATAAAATACTAAATAGTGCCAAAATTGACATAAATGATTTTTTAAAACAAATACTATTTTATTAAATGATGTAATGTTCCTAAAAATATAATGTTAGTCCAAAAAAGTATATAATGATATATTTTAATTTTTAATAACTTGAGATTCTCTTGGAAATTTATAGTAATATTATTAACCATATAATATAAAAATAAAAGGATACATTGTAAATGTTAAACTATTTAACTAAGAGTTCAATATAAAAGAAAAAGATAATATGGTAACCTAAACATATCTAAAACCTATTGGTTGAATATCTTTCAACCAATCTCCACCTTAATCTTGAAATAAATTTATTTGGAGCTATTAGAAATTGAAAATTATTTTAGAATAAATTATTATTTAAAGCTCTTTCTAAATTTCCCCTCACCTATCTTATTAAAGGGTACATCCCCTTCTTTGAAATTCATAACTAAAAAGCCATTTGGCTCATCCAAACCCTGATAAAATATCCAACCAACTACTCATACGTCAACCTAGATGCTTCACATTGATCATAAATCCAACTTATTGAGCCCTTTTGTTCAAATCAAAAAGAAAAACCCGAAGAATAGGTAATTATTTCATCACCTCGTTCAAAGTTCTTTTCTTCTCCCAATTCCACATCATTTTTTGATTCAGTACCAAAATAATTAATCCAGTACCATCTACATGATTTTATGTTATTATAAATATGGTATAACCATATTTATTATCTTATCTATCCAATGAATGACATAGTCACCATACGTGCGTACTTACGGCTTACTGTCTCCACATCGTGGTGTAGTTTTTTATTCAACACTTAATTTTTTTGGATGGGTATAATAATGAGTATAATTAATGTGAATAATAAATAAAACATGTTAATTATTCAGTATATATAATATAAAAACCAATTACATTCTATTTCCCTATCAATAGAATGATATCGTCGCTCGTGTGTACGTATGGCTTACTGTCTCCACAGTACGATAAGATTCATTTCCACATTCACCATTCAATGATGATTATAAAAATATATATTATTAGTAAGTATGTAATATATGATGGTTCTAGGCGCAGCAGAAGCGCTTGGGTGGATGTGACCACTTGGCTTTTTGTCATTAAAAATGATCAATCCGGGATCAATACGACGATAAACGCCAGTCTCCACGGATCGAATCATAGAAAAAGACAAAGAAAAGGAAAGTCCCAGAACCATAAAGTAGGATCATTACAGGTTGATTATAATTAATTTAATCAAGTGAAAAGAAATTCCTTTTGGGTGTTCTTTCATCATTGATGTTCTTGATCACAATCTGATTTGATTCGTTGTTGCATCATAGAAGCCAAGTGTAGACTTCCTCTAAAGGTGATCCACATGTGTACCTCATATCTTGGGACGTCGCCAAAGGAGTCTCCGGGTGCTAGCGTGGAGAAACCTTTTCTTTCATTTTCCGCCTTAGGTCATCTTGAAACAATGGAAGAGGATCTCTCTTAGTCTTGAGAGCATTCTTGGAGAAATAGGTTCTTTCGGCCATGAAAGAATTCTCCAGAATTGTTGTGCACAATGAATATCTTGTGTGTTTGAAAAGGGTTGGGGTTGTGAGGATATTTATAATCGGGTTTGAGGTTGTAGAGTTATGAAAATAAATAAACACATAACGCATTTTATTTATTTCATTAACTCCCTTTTGAAAACCCCATGTCGAGTCATTAATTCCTTAACATGCGCCCACACTGATTATAATAAATATCATTTAATGAAATGATATTTCCTAAAAATACCGACTGGAACAACTACAAGGCATGTATTAATAAATACACGACGTGTACTTTTTTTTCATTGAAAACTACATGGCATGTACATTCAATGTACATGACATGTATATCTTGTTTTCATTTATTCATTTCCTTTCCAAAATGAAAAACTACAAGGCGTGTATATTTAATAATACACGGCGTGTACTTTTTCGAAATAAAACTACACGGCATGTAATCAATGATACACGACATGTACTTGTTTTATTTTATTCTTCCTCCAACATTAAAACGATTTAGGCTTCCTTGAAAAGTTATTAAACCATGTATGGGAATAATCTTTATTCTACTTGAGATACTTGAATACACATAGTGTAACACCCCAGGTAAATAAAGAATATGATATTTTTATATGTATCCCCATTTGTGAATAAAATGTTAATATTAATTTAAAGGGAACGCTATTCTCGATGGCTTACCCAATACGCAAAAACGAGTTCCTTTGAAATCTTACGTTGCACTCTAATAATAAAATAATTTTATTTTAAATTGTAGTTAAAACCTAGCTGATGTAATGACGGGAATGAACAGAACTAACTACAAAATTATTATATAGGTTTGTCAAATATTTTTACTTTTTACAATAAATGTTGGAGGATTAAAAATGCGAATGAATCCAATTTTAAGCGTAAGAATTCTAATATTCTTTAAAAGGTCGATTAACTGCCTTTTGATGGCGAACCTCTTTTAAATCCAATTTTTTACAATTTTACATGTTATATTTGAAAAAATAAAATTCTTCTTTAGAATCAGGACATCAAAATTTACTTTGTGTAAATTTTTGGTATTTTTCTAATAAAGTTCATTTTTTAATGAATAGTAAAAATTGTTGTATTTTAATTCAAAACCACTTTTTAATCTAATTTATTTATATGATTAGATTACTTTTGAATTGATTTTAAATTTAAATTAGAATATATTTTTACCATTTAATCTAATAGAGGTCATTAGAAATAATTTCACTTTGAAATTGGACTTAAACTAGTGTCAATCTTTTAATAGATATTGTTTCTTAAAAACACGCTATTTGTTTTGACAGCAGGAATTAATTATTAAATTAATTAATGGAACTTATATGTCTTGAATTTTTTAAAATAGACATCATTTTTGAATTCGGAATATCAAATATAGCTTAGGGTGAATTTTTTGTATTTTTCTGAAGAACTTCAATTTTTGATGAATAGTGAAACCACTAAGTGGTAGTTTAAAAACTGATTTTTGGTTTAAATGAAACTTTACCACTTCCGTAATTTGAATTTAAAAAATTTTACATACATGGTTTTCATTAGGATGAAAAATGCGGTTCAATGGGATTAAAATAATTTTTGGTGAATAGTAACTTTTATGTTTTTAATCGCGATTATAGGTAATTAGTGTAATTTAAGGTAAAAATAATGTTTTAATAATATGAAATGACCTTGACACATGTCCTACCCTTATTGGATGAGTCATTTCCGACAAAAACAATCATTAGGTCAACTTGGGGACCCCATGGAGACACTTTGGATGGAAAATGACATTAATAACTTTTTATTTAAAGTTAAAATTAAA
Organism: Viscum album; assembly: GCA_963277665.1. Classification (NCBI taxonomy): domain Eukaryota; kingdom Viridiplantae; phylum Streptophyta; class Magnoliopsida; order Santalales; family Viscaceae; genus Viscum; species Viscum album. The sequence goes on along the minus strand of OY728164.1, from coordinate 1,806,879,422 downwards.
ATGTCACAAACATGTATTGTTTTACTAAAAAAATTACATGGGGTTATACAAGTCATATGTTTGACTATAAATATTAATTATAAAAATAAAAATATTTCCTACATCATGATATTTTTTTATAATTTTTATACATTAAATAAATTAAATTATTTATGACACCATGATGATGCAGCGATTACCTCATTATTTAACAATTTAAATAATATGAAAAAATAATGTAAAATATAAGACCTAAACTTGTCAAAAACCTATTGGATGGGTTTATTTCGAACTCTTATCACCTTATCCTCTAAATATATAATTTTGGGACCTATATAATCCAAAAAGCATTTTATAATAATATAACAGTTTATAACTTTCCAAGAGTGCCCCTCCTCTCCTCTTATAAAAGGCCCCCACCTCTACCACCATACCCACACCTCTCAAGCCTTTGGATCGGACAACCCCTGCCCATTATATCTCTCCAAATCCCTCTCTTCATCATTTAAGCCTCACCATTGGGCAGAATCCTTTCCAAGGAATCCTTTGAACTCAAATCAAAAAGAGTTACCCGATTTAAAGGTAATTTCTTCCCTGGTGTTCTTATGTTTTATTTTGCTACTCCAACCCTCTAAACTCGATTTATTCCTTTCTTTTGTAACAAAACCAGTATCTACAATATACTAGTATGTTTTTATGTGAAGGATTCGAGCTACAATTACACACAAATTCGTCTAATGGTTAAAGAACATATTGTTTTCGTGGATGGTGAATTTCTGCCTCACGAAACGATGATTGTTCAACTGTCTCTTAACACCTTTCATTGTGGCCATTATGATGTCACTATATTTTATATATGATATATATGGTATTTATGTTTTCTTTATGCTTCTTAATTTTATATTTAATACATTCCTTTATGCTTTTCATGTTGTGGAAATGCGATAATTTCATACGAGGAAGTGTCGACTACCGCCCCCTCAAGTGATGTCAATCCTTCATAAAATACATGGAATGTATAAAAAATGAAATTAATGAACATATGTGACCTATATAACGTATATATTATATTTAAATTAAAATATATATATCTCTCAATTATTTTTAATTCCATTAATATGACAACGAAATGAAAGTAGCGTTCATGTGTACGTACGGCCTACCATCTCCATGAATGGTGCATTTTATTTCTTTTTATCTCCAAATGTTATGGAGTAGTATAAAATTAATATGTACTGGATATATATGATATTTAAATCATTAATACTATTCTGGAGATTATTTACTTATAACTACATGGACAATCATGTTCAAACAAGTTCATTTTTGACTCATGTACCAAACATCGACAAAAACGTCTGATGTGAACTCACATTATTAACCAATTATTATAACATTATAATATGTGATATGAACTGAATAAAAATCTTTAAAATAGGTCCTTAAGAAATTATAAATTGACCAAAGTTTATTATTCAGGAATATAAAGAAACGAACAAGACAAGTCAGACATGAGGAAAGGGATCCAACCTCTCTCTTTCTTTTTAAGTACTCTCTTTTATGTCATTTCTTTTAAGATCATCTTTCTTATGTTTGGGGATGTTCTTTTATATTACTCATACTTTAATTTTTATTTTCATATTATGATAGACCCTATATGATCTCATAAATCCATTTTTGAATGTTTTAAGTGGTGTCATTAGCTGCCGAGTTTTCGTAAGGGATTTTTCATCTCACTTTTATTCTCGTGACATTTATGCTACATTTTCCACTATTTCCTTTGAGTGGTGTATGTAATTCCCATTATTATACACTTTTTGTAGTATAATTTTATTTATGGGTATTTACATCTTCATTGTATGACCCTTCTTCCATGGGTTGTACGTTTCGAAAGTTACCCAACTCGGTAAGGGGACCTTTCACCCTCCTCTTTTTAAAAGACTTCTTTTGTTATGTCTTTTAATTCACATACTATTATGTGGGAATATGTTCTTATATATCCTAATTTATGTAAATTTTATGTCCAAGTTATGAGATACCATTTTCTCTCTCATAAACTCATTTTCTTAATTTTAAAGTGACGTCGTTAGGCTGTCGGATTTCTGTAAGGGAACTTCCTGACCAACTTTCAATTATTTGGGTTAAACCTCTATTTCTTGATTTTATTATGAAAAGATTATGTGTGTAATCTCTATCTTTTAATTTCCACAAACCTTTGTGTAGATATACTATTTATACACATAATCATCTCGTTGATAAATTCTTACGACCTTGTATGGGAAATCATAACTCAATCTCATTTTATTGAGTTAAATATCTATGTCATTGGTTTTGTTTTTCCAAGATTATGTGTGAATGACCTATGATTGTTTCACACTTAATATCCACTTATATTGGGTGTATTTATATTTCTCACACATACTTATGTGATAGAATTATCCTTAATTTAAGGATACCATCTTTATAATGGATTTTATCTCAATTTTCATTTCCATGGAGACTTCATTTTTGTTATACACCAATTCACTCTTATATGGTCTGTATATTGTCCTTTGACATATTATATCATGAATCCCTTTATTCTCAAGATATAATAAAGTTTGGATTAAATGTTATTTCGCAAATACATGTTTTCAAGAGTCTCTCATTTTCTTAAAAACTCTTTAACAAAAATATTATTTTAAATGATTTAATGATTCATTCTTCTAAATCTTTATCTTTAATGTCCATGTTTTCAAAATAGTTTTTAGTATTTAATTATATGGACATTAATGTTTTAAAATTATAATTCCATTAAAAGCTTCAAAGTGGTATGGTACACTTTGATTCAAAAATCACTTTTAAATGGTTTTTGAAAATGGATTGATTAATTCAATATCTTGGAATTACTTATTGTGATTGCAAATGAAATTTTGTTATTGAAATGTTTCTATTTTCAATGATTTATGAGTAATGTTGGTAGTTAGACATTTTACCGGTGGTTATGTGATAAACCATATGACGGGTGGTGTCGTGAATACCAAGACTGGTGGTTACGTTATAACCTCCAATGCATTTGGTATGGAAGTCGGCCGTATGGCTATTCCATTAAGTGATATATGTGGAAGTCGACTGTATGGTTATTCCATTTAAGTATGTTTATGTCCCAATTTACCTTTACATGTTATGTGTTCTTTATATGGGTTTTTATGGCAATCTTTTGGTTACAAAAGTGGTAAATAATGATCTTTTATTCAGTGAAGAGTTTTTTTTACTACTTCATAAAGGTTAAAAGTATTACTTTGATAAAGTATTCTTGTTTTACTTGTTGTTTTGAAAAATTAACAGTTTTCCTTCTTTGTGTATCCTTTACTGGGCTTTTTATGCTCATCCCAAGTTTTTGAAATGTTTTCCATAGGAATTAAAGATGAATGGGATCAAGGTTGGGAGCAAGGAAAGACATGCTATCTAAAACATGGAACTAGACATGTTTTTTTTAAGAGTTTTTTTTTATTATTTTATGTAAACATAGTAGAAGTGTCTACTATGTAATCTTTTGAGATGTAATACCTATGACCTAATTCTCTGAAACTCTAAACCTGAAAATATACTCTATGTGAATTATTCATTTAATTCATGATTAAGTAATGTTTAAGTTTGGGGCCTTATAGTTGGTATCGAAGGTCGTTTTAGATAACTTTAGAGGTTAGGGTATTCTTTAAGCATAAGTGACATTACCATAATGGTTGGGATTTCAGAATGAGTCCTAGTTTTATATAAAGTGAATGATTAAGTATATCTTAGTGTTTATCTCCCTCATTAGTACAAGATGGTTTTGTTGATATACTCATACTAACATTTTTGGTTTTAGTAAATGGATGGATCAAGCATGCACCAAAGTAACAATGGATGTGAAGGAAACTGTGACAGTTTTCTGAGCGAGCAACTGAATGATATGGGATCTGCAATGAAAACTCTTGTGTTTAACCTCAACCAAAAATCTGGAGGCATGATTGACCACCTAAACCTTGGTGATTTCTATAAGGAATCATATATGCGAGAAACAAATCCCTACGGAACTACAGCTAATAATAATAAAGGTAAGTGTGTTCAAAAACCTATGTGTCAAATATGTGGAAAGAAACACCTAGGAAAATGTTTCAAAGGGACAGAAATATGCTATAGATGTGGAAATGAAGGTCATAAAGCAATAACCTGCCCTGGAAAAAGGAAGCATCCAGTTGACTCAAGGAAAGGGAATGAAGTTCTTTCCAGGGATCAATTTAATGTTTTAAATGTCCTGTGCTTGGTTATTATGCAAACACATGTCCAATGAAGAAGTTTCGAGAATGGGATCACCAAGATCGTACAAATATTCTTTTTCCAATACCTAATGCCATTTCGATTGAGGATGAAGAAACTGACAATAACCAATCAAAGGTATGGATTATTTCTTAACATTTGTTTTCCTATTTTGTAATCTTAGGATATGATTCATGATTTTGTTTGTAGGAAAGAATTATTTTAGATTAAGTTGGAAGGGAATGGTTAATGGATCTTGAAGAATTTTGAATGAGTAAGAAGTCAACATATAAGGGCATAAAGAGTTATGGTGAAATTCTTAAGAGTATTAAGTCTCTTTTGATGATGGGGTTACATTAGAAGACTTTTTATAGTATGTGTAACCCTGACGTTTGATATATGAAAATTTTATTCAAGGAATAGTTATCTGTTCTTTTCTGGAAATAGTTATAAAGAACCATTTCAGTTTATATGATCCTTACTTTTGAGGTAATTATGGGTTACTATATGTTATGATGGAATATGAACAACATGAGATAAACTTGAGGTTAAATTATGTTATGGTTATTTTTGATGATTTTATCTCTTTTTGGGGAATAATTTGAGAATTATATAGTTTGGAAAAAGGACAACACGCAGACCATGTGACAGCCCGTCGCGTCGGACAAAGCTGCGGGAATCGAAACCATAACCAATGTGCGACTAGTATTTATCGCCTACCACTAGACTACGTGAAATCCCTAGTTAGTTTGACTAATTATTTTTAGTTAGATGATTTTATTAATAAAGAGTAAGTTTATTTTGGGTTATCTATGGAAATTATTAACCTATCATGGAGGATATGTGATTAGGTTAATTACTTTTCAAAACGAGACATTAAAAGAAACTGATGTTTTTTGGAGATAAATTTTACGATTAAACTTGGAAGACTATGTGATTAAATCCTTTAAATTTTTGGGTTTCAATCATAGTTTGGTTTACTTTCGGTCTTTGTTGATCTTTGGGTCTTGTTGGACAAATTTTGGAGATTAAGAATATATTTCCTTTTTATAAAAGATTATCCTTTTTGGGTATTATCTGATCTCATACTATCCTTTTTGGTTTTAGTTTTGGTTAAGGTCTAAAGACATGGGAATTATACAGTTCTCTTTTGTGGATTAGGTGATTCTCTAGAAGTTGATTATAGCTCTCTTAATGTAAACAAGTCATCCTAAATACTCATCTTTTGGAGAAAATATGAGTTCGTGTAATAAATCTAGTAAAAGTTAAAAGTCAACATGATAAGTAAGTATGTTTCCTTATGTTTTAGTTAAGCTCAAGAATAAAATCCTCAAAGAAAATTAACTTAAAAAAATGTTGTCTGTTAACTTTTCCTACTAGGGAATCTAATACTGTTTAACCCATAACATGTTTGTGATTTTCTAGTGGTTAACTTTCTCCTAAACATGTTTTCTATCACACTCCCTCAAAACATGACCCTTTGTTTTTTCTTCCATATCCATGTTTTCATATATGGAATCCTAGTATGGGTTAACTTAGGTGACCTTTTTACTTCCCTTTCTTTCTTTTAAAGTGATAGTTTAATTTACTCCTTTTCCGATGTGGGGCTTTCAATGAAGTTTCCAAGCCCAATTTTAAAATTGCGAGGACGCAATTCCAAAAAGGGGGAAGGATGTAACACCCCAGGTAAATAAAGAATATGACATTTTTATATTTATCCCTATTTTTGAATAAAATGTTAATATTAATTTAAAGGGAACGTTGTGCTCGATGGCTTACCCAATACGCAACAACGAGTTCCTTTGAAATCTTACGTTGCACTCTAATAATAAAATAATTTTATTTTAAATGGTAGTTAAAACCTAGCAGATGTAATGACGAGAATGAACAGAATTAACTAAAAAATTATTATATAGGTTTTTCAAATATTTTTACTTTTTATAATAAATTTTGGAGGATTAAAAATGCGAATGAATCCAATTTTAAGCGTAAAAATTCTAATATTCTTTAAAAGGTCGATTAACCACCTTTTGATGGAGAATCTCTTTTAAATCTAATTTTTTAAAATTTTATGTGTTATATTTGACAAAATAAAATTCTTCTTTAGAATCGGGAAATTAAAATTTACTTTGTGTAAATTTTTGCTATTTTTCTGATAAAATTCATTTTTTAATTAATAGTGAAAAATGTTGTATTTTAATTCAAAACCTCTTTTTAATATAATTTATTTATAGAAATAGATTATATTTTGAATTGATTTTAAATTGAAATTAGAATATATTTTTACCATTTAATCCAATAGCGTTCATTGAAATTAATTTCACTTTGAAATTGGACTTAATCTAGTGTCAATATTTTAATAGATATTATTTCTTAAAAACACGCTATTTGTTTTGCAGTGGGAATTAATTATTAAATTAATTAATGGAACTGATATGTTTTGAATTTTGTAAAATATACATCATTTTTGAATTCAGAATATCAAATATAGCTTAGGGTGAATTTTTGGTATTTTTCTGAAAAACTTCAATTTTGATGAATAGTGAAACCACTAAGTGGTAGTTTAAAAACTAATTTTTCATTTAAATGAAACTTTACCACTTTTGTGGTTTGTATTTCAAAAATACGACATACATGGTTGTCATTAGGATGTAAAATTTGGTTCAATGGGATTAAAATAGTTTTTTGGTAAATAGTGACTTTTAAGTTTTTAATCGCGATTATAGGTAATTAGTGTAATTTAAGGTAAAAATAATGTTTTAATAATATGAAATAACATTAACACATGTCCTACACTTATTGGATGAGTCATGGAAGACCAAAACAATCCTTGGGTCAACTTGGGGACCCCATGGAACCACTTTGGTTGGAAAATGACATTAATAACTTTTTATTTAAAGTTAAAATTAAAATGTCACCAACGTGTATTGTTTTACTAAAAAAAATTACATGGGGTTATACAAGTCATATGTTTGACTATAAATATTAATTATATAGCTAAAGTGATTTCCTACATCATGATATTTTTTTATAATTTTTATACATTAAATAAATTAAATTATTTATGACACCATGATGATGCAGCGATTACCTCATTATTTAATGATTTAAATAAAATGAAAAGATAATGTAAAATCTAAGACCTAAACTTTTCAAAAACCTATTTTATGGGTGGATTTAGAACTCTTATCACCTTATCCTCTAAATATATAATTTTGGGACCTTTAAAATCCGAAAATCATTTTATAATAAAGTAAAAGTTTATAACTTTACAAGAGTGGCTCTCCTCTTATAAAAGGCCCCCAACTCTACCACCTTACCCACACCTCTAAAGCCTTTGGATTGTCCAACCCCTGCCAATTTCATCTCTCCACATCCCTCTATTCATCATTTAATCCTCACCTTTGGGAAGAATCCTTTCCAAGGAAGCCTTTGAGCTCAAATCAAAAAGAGTTACCCGATTTAAATGTAATGCCTTCCCTTGTGTTCTTTTGTTTTATTTTGCTTCTCCAACCCTATAAAATCTTTTTATTCATTTCTTTTATAACAACACCAGTATCTAAAATATACTAGTATGTCTTTATTTGAAGGATTCGAGCTACAATTACACACACCTTCGTCTAATGGTTAATGAACATACTGTTTCTGTGGATGGCGAATTTGTGCCTCACAAAACGATGATTGTTAAATCTTCTCTTAACACCTTTCATGGAGGCATTATGATGTCACTATATTTTACATATGATATATATGGTATTTATGTTTTCTGTATGCTTCTGAATTTTATATTTAAAACATTCCTTTATGCTTTTCATGTTGTGCAAATGCGATAATTTCATACGAGGAAGTGTGGACTACTGCCCCCTCAAGTGATGTCACTCATTCATGAAATACATGGAATGTATAAAGAATGAAATTAATGAACATATGTTACCTATATAACATATATATTATACTGGAATTATAATATATATATCTCTCAAATATTTTTAATTCCATTAATAGGACAAAGAAATGAAAGTAGCATTCAAGCGTACGTACGGCCTACCGTATCCATGAACGGTGCATTTTATTTCTTTTTATCTAAAAATGTTATGTAGTAGTATAAAATGAATATGTAATGGATATATATGATATTTAAATCATTAATACTCTTCTAGAGATTATTTACTTATAACTACATGGACAATCATGTTCAAACAAGTTCATTTTTGACTCATGTACCAAACATTGACAAAAACGTCTAATGTGAAGTCACATTATTAACCAATTATTATAACATTATAATATGTGATATGAACTGAATAATAATCTCTAAATTAGGTCCTTAAGAAATTATAAGTTGACCAAAGATTATTTTTCAGGAATATAAAGAAACGAACAAGACAAGTCAGACTTGAGGTAAGGGATCCAACCTCTCTCTTTATTTTTAAGTACTCTCTTTTATGTCATTATTTTAAGCGCATATTTTTTATGTTTGGGGATGTTATTTTATATTCCTAATACTGTAATTTTTATGTTCATATTATGAGATACCCTATTTTATCTCATAAATCCATTTTTGAACATTTTTAGTGGCGTCGTTAGGCAGCCGAGTTTTCGTAAGGGATTTTTCATCTCACTTTTATTCCCGTGACATTTATGCTACGTTTTCCACTATTTCCTTTGAGTGGTGTATGTACATCCCATTTTTATACACTTTGTGTAGTATATTTGTATTTATGGGTATTTACATCTTCATTGTATGACCCTTCTTCCATGGGTTGTATGTTTCGAAAGTTACCCCACTCGGTAAGGGGACATTTCACCCTCCTCTTTTTAAAAGACTTATTTTATTATGTCTTTTAATTCACATACTATTATGTTGTTATATGTTATTCTATATCTTTATTTATGTAAATTTTATGTCTATGTTATTAGATACCATTTTCTCTCTCATCAACTCATTTTCAGAATTTTAAAGTGACGTCGTTAGGCTGTCAGATATCTGTAAGGGAACTTCTTGGCCCACTTTCAATTCTTTGGGTTAAACCTCTACTTCTTGATTTTATTATGCCAAGATTATTTGTGGAATATCTATGATGTAATTTCCAAAAACCTTTGTGTAGATATACTATTTATACACATAATCATCTCATCGATAAATTCTTACGAACTTGTATGGAAAATCATAACTCAATCTCATTTCATTGAGTTAAATATCTATGTCATTGGTTTTGTTTTTCCAAGATTATGTGTGAATGACCTATGATTGTCTCACACTTAATATCCTCTTATATTGGGTGTATTTATGTTTCTCACACATAATTATGTGATAGATTTATCCTTAATTTAAGGATACCATCTTTATAATGGATTTCATCTCAATTTCCATTTCCATTGAGACTTCATTGTTGTTATGCACCAATTCACTCTTATATGGTGTGTATACTGTCCTTTGACATATTATATCATGAATCCATTTATTCTCATGATATTATAAATTTTGGATTAAATGTTATTCCACAATTATTTGTATTCAAGAGTTTCTCATTTTATTAAAAACTCTTTAAAAAATATCGTTTTAAATGTTGTAAAGATTCATTATTCTAAATCTTTATCTTTAATGTCCATGTTTTAAAAATGGTTTTTAGTATCTATTTATATGGACATTAATGTATTAAAATTATAATTCCATTAAAAGATTCAAAGTAGTATGGGACACTTTGATTCAAAAATATCTTTTAAATGGTTTTTGAAAATGGATTGATTAATTCAATATCATGGAATTACTTATTGTGATTGAAAATGAAATGTTGTAATTGAAATGTTTATATTTTCAATATTTTATGTGTAATGATGGTACTTGGACATTTTACGGGTGGTTACATGATAAACCATATGACGGGTGGTGCCGTGAATACCAGGATGGGTGGTTACATTATAACCTCCAATTCATTGGGCATGGAAGTCGGCCATATGGCTATTCCATTAAGTGATATGTGTGGAAGTCGACCGTATGGTTATTACATTTAAGTATGTTTATGTCACAAGTTACCTTTACATGTTATGTGTTCTTTATATGGGTTTTTATGGTAATATTTTGGTTATAAAAGGGGTAAGTAATGATCTTTTATTCAGTGAAGAGTTTTTTACTACTTCATAAAGGTTAAAAGTATTAATTTGATAAAGTATTCTTGGTTTACTTGTTGTTTCGAAAAACTAACAGTTTTCCTTCTTTGTGTATCCTTTACGGGGATTTTTATGCTCATACCATGTTTTTTAAATGTTTTCCACAGGACTTGAAGATGAATGAGATCAAGGATGGGATCAAGGAATGACATTCTATCTAAAACATGGAACTAGACATGTTTCTTTTTAAGAGTTTTTTTATATTATGTAAATTTATAGAAGTGTCTACTATGTAATCTTTTGAGATATAACAGTTATGACCTAATTCTCTAAAACTCTAAACCTAAAAAGATCTTCTATGGGAATTATTCATTTAATTCATTATTAAGTAATATTTAAGGCTGGGGCCTTATACATAGTGTGTTACCCTCTAGACCTCTTTCTCGTTGGCATTAGGCGGACTTGCCTAAAGTCCAAGATTATTGTATAGCAATGGGTCAAGGCACCCAAGAGAAGTAATTTGATGCTGCATTGATGTATAACCTCATACGAACGCTTAATGTGTAATTTAATCCCTTTATCTCAATATTTCATCAAGCATGTTTCATGGAAGTGTCATAAACCTATATGCTTGATCCGTCATTCTTTGACTACCCGAAATAAACTCGTCATTTACACCATGGCCATGGAATTCAATGCGACAGTTCTTCTTCATTCAAAGGGTCGAGATATCAACTTCCATAAATGGGAGGGACAAATCCTTCCTCGACTTATCCATTAACAACATGTCACTCATGACGCACCCAACATACCCTACTTCGTGCCAACTGTCTGTGTGGCGGTTTTCATCAGTAAATCTAAGTGCCCAAGTCGTGAAATGAGTTAATGATAATCTTTCAGTCTAATGACTATTACACATGCTCGTAGATAGCAATGTCCGATGACACCAAGACATGTATAATTGTTATTGGCGGGTCTTTTCTCATAATTACTCATCATGGAGATTACAAAGTGCGAACTCCATGAGAGAGAGTCTCGTCTTCTTATGAGTACTCGCACATGGTGGTCTATATACTATGTGTCCCATCATAATATGTCAACCTTAGAACTTTATTTAAGAATATTGTTATAGCATTTCAAGGTTCTCATCATAGAAGGGATCTTCCATGACCTTATCATTGAAACAAATATTCCAGGACATTATTATATTATAGTCATGCAGAACAATGAACAATATATAATAAGTGAGCATTCATGTAATCAAAGTACAAAACAGTTGGTTCTCAGGACACCAACCCTTACAATCTCTCACTTGGACTAGAGCCAACTGCCTACGACTTTTAGTCCGCTAGACCTCACATGATGATCATGTTTCTGCTGAGTCAAGGCTTTAGTCAAGGGGTCCACCATGTTGTCTTTTGTGGAAATACTGCTCACTGCAACTTCACCTCTTTGAGAAAAATACCTCATGAAATGATACTTCCGAAGTATGTGCATTGTCCGCTGATGTTACCTCGGCTCTTTTTCAAGTTACAATACTGCAGTATTATCACAATAGAGTGTGATAGGATCTTTACTGCTTGGTACTACATCCAGTTCTTAGATGAAGCTTCACATCCAAACTGCTTCTTTAGCTGCCTCAGCAGCTATGATATACTCGGACTCCACTGTATAATCTGCCATCACACTTTGTTTTGATCTCTTACAACTCACTGCACCTCCATTCAAACTGAAGATTTATCCATTCTATGACTTCATTTCATCTTGAACAGTCTGGAAACTAGCATCTACATGTCCTCTGATGACTAGTTCCTCAACTCCTCCATAAACCAAGAACATATCCTTAGTACACCTCAGATACTTAAGGATAATCTTGACTGCCATCCAATGGTGGTCTCTTGGATCAGCTTGATATCTTTCTACCACACTTAATACATAAGCAAAATTTATCCTTGTACATAGCATATCATACATGACTGACCCAATCATGGATGCGTAAGGGATATTTTCCATTCTCTTTCTTTCCTCATGTGTTTGAGGACACAATTTCATGGAAAGATGAATTCCATGTGACACTGGAAACAATCCCCTCTTGGATAGTTCCATACTGAATCTCTTCAGTATCTTGTCAATGTATATACTTTGACTCAGGCCTAGAATTCTATTAGATCTATCACAATGAATCTTGATCCCAATAATATATGTTGCCTCACCCAAGTCTTTCATGGAGAAGAATTTATGAAACCATGCCTTAAATGACTGTAAGAAAGGTACTTCATTTCCAATTAGTAATATGTCATCAACATATACTATTAAGAAAACAACTGCACTCCCACTAAACCTCTTGTAGACACAAGGCTCACATTTTTTCTTAACAAATCCAAATTCTGTTACAGCTTCATCAAAGCGAATGTTCTATGACCTTGATTCTTGTTTAATACATAAATGGATTTATGCAACTTGCATACCTTGTTGGCATCCTTTGGAGTCACAAACCCTTCAGGTTGTGTCATTTAAACAGCATCCTGGAGGATCCCGTCAAGGAATTCTGTTTTGACATCCATTTTCCAAATTTCATAGTCATGGTAAGTAGCAATGGCCAATAGGATTCAGATGGATTTAAGAATTGAAACTGGTGAAAAGGTTTCATCATATTCAATTCCTTGATGTTGTCTAAAACCTTTTGCAACCATTCTTTCCTTATAGGTGCTGACTTGCCACTTCATGTCCAGTTTCTTCTTGAATAGCCATTTATTACAAATATGTTATACATCAACTAGAGGATCTACCAAAATCCAGAATTGGTTTTGGTACATGGAATCCATTTAAAAATTCATGGCTTCTTGCCACTTGGAAACATCTGTGCCTTCAACTTCTTCCTTGTAGGTAAGAGGATCATCATTGTCAACCAATAATGAGTCACCATCATCGATGACAATAAAACCATATCATTCTAGTTCTCTCACCTCTCTCATGCTCCTACGCAGTTCATGTGCCTCTGGAACATATTTTTCTTCCCTGGGGCTTTGTGGAATCTGTTCATGTACCAACTCCAGTGTATCTTGAGCCTCAACTTCATCGAAGTCTATCTCGCTACCACTATCTCTTTTGGATATGTGCTCCCTCTCAAGGAATATGGAATGTCTTGGCACTGTAACCTTTTTTAGGGGTTGTATAGGTAATATCCCCTTTTTTCCGTTGGATATCCTATAAAGATACACTTTGTGCCTCTGGGTGCAAGTTTGTTACCTGAAGAGGCCTTAACAAATGCTTCGCTACCCCACACATGTAAATTCGATAACATGGCCTTGCATCCACTCTATAAATCATATAGAATACAATTTATCGATTTAGTTGGTAATTGGTTTTGTATGTGTGCTTCTATTTATAATGCATATCCCCAAAAGGATAATGGAAGACTCACATGACTCATCATTGATCTCACCATGTCCAAAAGGGTGCGGTTCCTCCTTTCACTTACACCATTCCACTGAGGTGCGAAAGGAGGAGTGAGTTGAGATAGAATCCCAAACTCCCTTAAGAAATCAATGAATTCCTGGTTAAGATATTCTCCTCCTCTTTATGAGTGGAGTTTCTTAATCTTCTTACCAAGCTGGTTCTCAACTTCATTCTTGTATTCTTTATACCAGTCGAAAGATTCTGAATTATACCTCATTAAGTATATATATCCATATATACTAAAATCATCAGTAAACGTTATGAAGTATGAGAACCCACCACTTACTTCAACTGGAAATGGTCCACACACATCTGTGTGAACTAATTATAGAATATCTTTAGCCCTTTCAACTTTCCCAATAAAATGGGGCTTTGGTCATTTTACCTTATAGACACGCATGACATACACCAAATGGTTTTAGTTCGAAAGAATCTAAATACCCATATTGATGTAATTTTGTCAAACATTTCTCATTGACATGACCTAGTTGGTGATGCCAAAGTTGGGTGTGGTATGAGTCATGTGAATAAACATTTTCATCGATTTCCATTACTTGGTTTGTGTAGTCTAACACATAAAGGTCGTTATATAAATGTGCCCTACCAAAACAAATGAAATCTTTATAAGAATTGTAAAATCCACTTACAAACTTGAAGATGAATCTATCAGTATCTAATCTGGATACTGAAATATTGTTTTTGGATACAGAGGGTACATAATAACATACATTCAACACCCTGATCAATCTAGTTGTCAACATGAGGTAGTAGTCCCCGATAGCTACAGTAGCAAGTCTGGCTCTGTTGGCTGCTTGTAGATCTACCTCCCCTCGATCAATATTTTTGAATCTACATGGTTTCTGTATTTGTATACATATGTGAGCACCACAAGCTATATCAAATTCCCAATTTGTAGAAATAGATAGATTGAATTTGATGACAAATGCACATGAAGCTTCTCCTTGCTTCTTTGACTGGGTGCCGTTTTTCTTCCAATGGCCCTTCTTGCCACATTTGAAACAAATAGCATCCTATTCCCTTTCCTCCCCATTGATGTTCCTTTTCTCGGACGGTCGTGAAGATGCTTTGGGCTTAAATATCTTTTACTTCCCTTTCCTTTTATTCACAATAAGGACATAATGTTTTTCACACTTCATGTCACTATCCACTTGGCGAAGAAGGATAAGAATCAGACAGAGACTTCACAATGTTGTTCATGTTGAAGTTCACAACAAAGTTTGAGAAGCTCTGGGGAAGTGATGCAAGAATGAGATCGGTACCCAGTTCTTCGGGGAGTTTAAACCATAGATCCTCCAAGCGCTCAATGTAGCCAATGAGCTTGACTACATGAGGCCCGGCTGGGGAACCCTCTCCAAGCTTTCTCTGAAATAGATCCTTGGAGATCTCAAACATTTCCTGTCTTGCTCTATCCTGGTATAGACCACGGAGGTTCTCGAGCATGTTGTAGGCATCCTTTTCTTCATGAGACTTCATGAGATCACTATACATATATGACATCATCAAACATTGAACGTCAAGTGCATCGCTAAAATGTTGATCATAGACCAAGAAATCTTTATCACTTTCCCCTGGGGCAGGAGAATCTGGAAGTGAGGACTCTAGCACGTAAAACTTTCATTAATGGCGTAGGATAACCCGAATACGCCTAAACCATTTCTGAAAGTTACTATCGGTGATGATGTTGTCTTTATCCAGAATTGATCACAGAGAAAATGTGGTTGATTAGTTTGTCTTTTTGATTCTACAAATTAAAATAGAAGATTTATTAGTACTTTCATCATTACATTTTTAGGAGTAATAAATGAATTTATTGATTATCCCACTATTTTATCAACTCCCAATGGCCCTCACCATTGAACTCGAAATGTCCCATTACTTTGACATTCTAGTGGTATGGATCAATATTCCCTTTATCATAAACCCAACAAGGGTTGGTCAAGCTATTTGAAGGTATTTAGGTAGGCATGTCTTTGCCATCTGTGAGCTTAAAGTTCCTTGATCTATTGAGTGGACTCCCCAATCCTGAAATATTGACTTGGATTTCCTCAACTCTTGCCTCCAATATTACATAAAGTCTAGCAAGGGCTACTTCTCTTGATGTAATATGGTTAAGGCAACCTGAAACCTTTCATAAGGGCTTCCTTTATAAAAGTAAGTGTCCCAACTAGGGTTGGTCAAACACATAGTTTTATTGAGTCTATCCCCTAATCAGGTAACAGAAGGCTTAGTCTAACTTAATATTGTATTGAGGGATTTTAATCTTTTATGAGTAGTTTTAAATTATCACATGCTTGTTAATATTAATTAATGCTTCCTTAAGCGATTAACCATGTTCCTATAATGTTTACACATAGTATGATTTTTATTTTATTCCGTCTTTGCATGCTTTTTTATTTCATTAATTATGTGATCACGACAACACATACATAATAAATAAACCATGCAATCAGATAGAAATAAAATAAGATGGAATGGTCATGAGATTCTATTGGTTAGCTTATCTAGCAGTTTGATAAGCTATCTCTGACCTAGGGAAAACACCTTGAACCAGATGGTTCGTGTTTTGTAGCTCCCACCTGTCCACTATTGTATATTCTTGGGTTGGTTTCGCCTCAAGTTCTTATTTCAAACCGTCTCCTCTAGCTTGGGAGATCCTCCATTACATGGGGTTTACAATAAAGAAACTATGGGCACGCAGGCCCTACATTTTATTGGAAGTAGGATCGCAGGCCAATGAATTTAAATTAAACAAATTTAAATGAAACCAAACACACATACAAAAGGGTCTTTGGTCTAGCTCATGATCATTCATAGCATGCGATGACATTTATGCATATTTAGAATTCAAATTATTTTAAATTGTTCTATTATTTAAGATAAGTTGCACTTGAAATTAATTAATTATGAACTTATAATTAATCAATTCTTTATCTTAAATTCCTTTCTGAATTTCCTTTAGATTATTATCATCCATATTCCTTGTAGGGGTCTTTGAACATTGGAGGAAACCTGGGAAAATTCCATTTCTGGAAAGTACACGGCGTGTAGTTTATAATTACACGACGTGTATTTGTTTTCACACTTTATCCAAAGTACACGCCGAGGACTTTGGCATGTTTTCTGTACTTTGTAAATTTTGGAGTACACAGCATGTAGATAAATCATACATGACATGTACTTCCTTGTTATGAGGTAACCAGCCTGGCAACCCCATGTACGTGGTACGTAAATTATCCTTGTACACGGTTTCACCTAGGCCAGAACGGACTATACGACATGTTCATACAACATACACACCGTGTATTTTGGTTTCCATGCTCCATTTAATTCTGGTCAACATAGCATGATTAATACATAGGCGTATTCAATTAACCCAGCGTGGTTTGATGGACCAGTGTCGGTTCGTTGATCCTAAGTACACATCATGTAGTTTTTAGTAAATTTCGTGTATTTCCGTGTTGTTCAGACAGAAAGAGCGGCTCCTCCGGATGAGTTCCTTGTTTTTATTTTAATACAAAAAATAAAATTAATAGATCGTTTCTATGATATGAATTAAGAAACAAAGGAGGAAGAATAGATATCATTTATTCAGATTTATAGAACTATTTATTTTGAGTTGAATCAAATATAAATGCATAAATTATCAACGAAAATTAAATAACTATAATCAATGTTGTAACCTTTCTCCGATACCATTTGTAGGTTCTGGGCATAGCGGAATCACATGCGTGGATGTGCCCACTTGTATTTTTTCCATTAAAAATGATCAATCCAGGTTTAATACGACGATAAACGCCAGTCTCCATGGATCGAATCATAGAAAAAGACAAATAAAAGGAAAGTCATGGAACCATAAAGTAGGATCGTCACAGGTTGATTATAATTAATGTAATCAATTAAAAAGAAATACCTTTTGGGTGTTCATTCTTCATTGATGTTATCGATCACGTTACGATGTGATTTGTCATTGTGTTGTAGAAACCAAGTGCAGTCTTCCTCTAGCAGTGATCCACACGTGTACCTCGTATCTCGGGACGTCGCCAAAGGAGTCTCCAAGTGCTAGCATGGAGAAACCTTTTCTTGCGTTTTCCTCCTTTGATCATCTTAGTCCGATGGAAGAGGATCTCTTTCAGTCTTGAGAGCGTTTTTGGAGGAATAGGTTCTTTCGGCCTTGAAATAATTCTACAGAATTTTTGTGCACAACGATTCTCTTGTGTGTAGGAAAGGATTTGGTGTTGTGAGGATATTTATAATCGGGTTTTAGGTTGTAGAGTTATGACAATAAATAAATGTATTATGTGTTTTATTTATTTCATTAACTCACTTTTTAAAACCCCATCTCAAGTCATTAATTCTTGACATGCACCCACACTGATTATAATAAATATCATTTAATAAAACGATATTTCCTCAGAATCCCGACTGGAGAAACTACACGGCGTGTATTAATAAATATGCAGCATGTACTTGTTTTTCATTTAAAACTACACGGCGTGTACATTTAATGTACACGGAATGTATATCTTGTTTTCATTTATTAATTTCCTTTCTAAAATGAAAAACTACATGACATGCATATTTAATAATACACGGCGTGTACTTTTTCAAAATAAAACTGCATGGCGTGTAATCAATGACACACGGTGTGTACTTGTTTTATTTTGTTATTCTACAATATTAAAACAATTTAGGCTTCCTTGAATAATTATTAGACCATGTGCAGGAATAATCTTTATTCTACTTGAGATACTTGAATAAACTTAGTGTGTGACCCTCTAGGCCTCTTTCTCATTGGCATTAGGCGGACTTGCCTAAAGTCCAAGATTAATGTCTAGAAACGGGTCAAGGCACCCAAGAGAAAGAAGTTGACTCTACATTGACGTATCACCCAATACAAACGCTTATTGGGTAATTTAATCCCTTTGTCTCAATATCTCATCAAGAAGGTTTCATGTCAGTGTCATAAACCTATATGCTTGATCCATCATTCTTTGACTACATGAAATAAACTCGTCGTTTACACCATGTCCATGGAATTTAATGCGACAGTTATATTTCAATCAAAGGACCAAGATATCAGCTTCCATAAATGGAAGGGAAAATCTTTCCTCGACATATCCATTAACAACATGTCACTCGTGACGCACCCAACGTACCCTACCTCCCACCAACTGTCTGCGTGATGGTTTTCGTCAGTAAATCTAAGTGCGCAATTCATGACATGAGTTAATGATAATATTCCAGTCTAAGGACCATTACACATGCTCGTATATAGCAATGTCTGATGACACCAAGACATGCAGAACTGCTATTGGTGGGTCTGTTCTCATAATCTCTTATCTTGCATATTACCAAGTGTGAAGTCCATTTGAGATAGTGTCGTCTTCTTATGAGTACTTGCACATGACAGTCTGTATACTATGTGTCATATCATAGTATGTCATCCAACCGTAGATCATTATTTAAGAATATTGTTATAAGATTTCAAGGTTCTCATCATAGAGGGGATATTCCATGACCTTATCAATGCAACAAATATTCCAGTACATTATTATATTATAGTCATGCAGAATAATGAACAATATATAATAAGTGAGCATTCATGTAATCAAAGTACAAAACAGTTGGTTCTCAGGACACCAACCCTTAAAATTTATGACATAATAATACTATTGGATATATATATATATATATATATAAACAAATATCACATTCACTTACTTTTGTTCAATATGATATGAAAATGGAAACAACGTTTATGTGTATATACGGTCTACCGTCTCCATAAACAGTTTTTTTAATTCATATATCTATCTATTATACATATTTATATTCTAAATATATATGATAAATAAATATTTGTTATATTATGGATGCAATTAAATCATGATATAAGTGGTACGATCATGAATTACAAATTAAAACACGTATGATAAAGAATGTTATTATTACAAGTAATGTTATTTTAACAATGAAATTATTATCAAATGGGTAGTATAAAGTCACAAATGAATCAAGTATGATATCATAATTATTATAATGGTTCTGGTATAATTTATTAACATATTGTGGTCATTATAAAGTAGGTTAAACGTACCCTTGACCAAAGGAATGTACAAGGTAAGGGTTAATTCTTCAATCACAATATTATCCGAGACTGTTTATGTGTATGTTATTACTGGGACATATTTAGTATCCATGACCATGTTTCATAAAATTGTTTACAAAAGGAATATTTTTAAGGGACACTTTCACTAAAACATAATTTAAATGGTTTAAATGTTTTTTCTTCTAAATCATTCTCCTTAATGTACATGATTTAAAAATGGTTTTAAGGATTTTTTTATATGGACATGAATGTTTTAAAATGTTAAAAACTTTCAAAAGCTTAAAGTGATATGGGACACTTTGATTAAAAACTTTCATTAAAATTTTTTACTCTATAAACTGGGTTACTTTTAAATGATTTCATTAACAAGGGATATTTCTCTCAAAGATTTATTCTAATAATTTTCAACTATGTCAACATCCCTTCCTAGATATTATTCAAGATTGAGGTTTATTTATTATAATACAATTTTCTATATTGTATTGAATGAGTTATGATATGTTGGACTATGGATATTCTATTTAAATACCATTCATGGTTTATAGTTATCGTATTGACGTTTTGTATTCTAGTTTTAATATGAATTATTATATTATGTTCCACCCTTTTAATATGAGGAATTCATTGGACTTTGTAAGTGACGGGAAGGGCCCTCTATATCCCATCGATGCATTGGTAGGTATCATGAGAAATCTTAGTGTCTTAGCACAAGGCCTTGAAAAAAAAATTATTCTTGTCATGATGCCTTGACTATGTGGTTATGATGTCCAGCATTATGCATTCCCTCGTTATAAAATTAGTTATTAAATGTGATTAATTGACTAGTAGAATATCCAAGTGAATGTTTATTTGGTAATGGTTGATTTATTTTTTCCATATTATGTTCATGTTTATGTTTAAAAGGATTTTTTATTACACATCTTTCCTTAAATGTGTATAGCTTCTGCAAAATTATTTACCCATATTAAGCATCTGAGCATGCCCCTTTCTTATGTTTTATTTTCCCAGGATGCAATGAAGAGTATTATGATTGATATGAAGGGCTAAGTTAAGGAAATAATGGTGCTCTCAAAGGATTATTTATGATGTTTTGTATGTTTTAAAGTGTAATGTAATGTTCATGAATATTCCAAGACTCCAAAACTAATCAGTCTTTCGGGACATAATCACTTGTGATAATGCCAATGTATTAACATATTGAACCAACTATGGGTAACTGGGGTCCGGGCATTACATTGGGAGTGAAAAATAATATTCAAAAAAACCAATACAACCTTAAACATCCCCTAGAGGTTAATGTTATCAAATATAAATATTTTAAATCTATTAAATGATTTAATAATTATATTTAAAATGATAATTTTTTAAAAAAATTATGAGTCACCTTAGAAATCTTATACATGCTTCTTCTAATGAAAGTTGAATCCCTGAAAACTAATAAAATAAATTACTATTTAAAGACATTAAACATGTAGAATTATTTCAAAAAATGGAATAGATTCTTCTCCTACAAAAAAAAATTGAATATTAAATAATATTAGGCATAATGAAAAAAATAAACTAACGAATTATACATAATCATCTAATTTAATTTTCATACTGAATTAACCATGGAAGTTATATAAGATCATGGAATCAATAAAAAAATATCTATTAACAAAATTGGGTTTAAAATTTAACATAAAATTACATTAATCATACAATTTTAATTTCATATAATCAATTCATTTATTCTTCCAGTAGACATGAAATTTCTCAAATCTCATTCACTATTTTCTTACTTAAAGATAAAAATTACAAAAAAAAAACATTTCTCGTAAAATCATTATTAATAATATTAGTATTAAATAATAATTTTTTTATTAATTTATCACTAGGTTTCTGACTATATTTTATATATATATTCAATAAAAATTAATTTATAGGAATTAAAAATAACTCAAAAAAATATAAATATAAATATAAAATAACAATAATGTCATGAACCAACCCACTTTGATGCAAAACTGGACACCCAATCCAATGTAAAATAAGGCTCGAGTGGTGTTCCAAATCCCCCTAGGTAGGTAACTTGTGTTGGGGAATGAATAGAGAAACTCTGGTAATGATTTCACCTATTAATAAATAAATGAAACATTAAAAATATATAGTCCAACATAATGAATAAATATTGATACTGAACATCATTAATCAAAAAATAGAAGTTCCCAAAACTGCACAACAAAAACCAACCAGAGGCTGATGATCACAACAACTCCATGTGAACCTGAGGGTCACTCCCTGATACCAAAACCAACCATCACCCTTTTTGACCAATCCTAATATAAATCCTACACAAATTCTATAAAAAACAATAGGTGAGATTTTTAATACTCCATATCCTTTCCCAAACAAATCTATTGCAATTTTAATTACTTAAAATAAAATAAATATAAACATTAGGTTTGAGGTACAATATATAAAAGAATGATTTTCTACATTTTTCCCCATAAAAAAACATTGCCCATTTCCTTATTTCACTTAAATAATCTTTATTTTCAATGAAAGTAACATTATTATTATCATGTGGAATGTGACACTTTTACTTCAAAGAAATCACAAGAGAATATTAGTCATTTCCACAATGTTTTCCATAATCCTTTGAAAACCTACTCATCAATCTCCCAAGAAATATG
The DNA here is from genome assembly GCA_963277665.1 of Viscum album. Lineage (NCBI taxonomy): Eukaryota > Viridiplantae > Streptophyta > Magnoliopsida > Santalales > Viscaceae > Viscum > Viscum album. The sequence continues at coordinate 1,806,856,787 of OY728164.1, read as the reverse complement.
ACACACCTTAGAGCACCAAAAATGATTATATAATTAAAAATTATAATGGAAATAAAATACAAAAGAGTAATCAATCAATAATGTATTTCAATCTACTTCTATAGAATACTTTGTTTCAAGGGACATGGGAAATTCATGAAAATTAGGGGAATAACCTTGAAAAAACTATATATCTTGACTCATCCCAAAATTAATACCTCTATCAAGGACACAAAATTCACCCACAAACTCAATCACACCATAACGGGTCTAACTATCGGTCACTATCCCATATTAATAAAACAAAACACAATATCCATTTTTCTAATATGGGCTGCTAGTTAGTGAATAATCCAATCTAGTGTAGTTACTATTCATCGAAAATCAAATAGCTAATCATGGTTCCCATTCCAAGAGTATAGAATAGGTGAGACAAATGATTCAACTGAGAATCCAATCACATACACATATATCATATATAAATAATCTACACCAAAGGAATCAACTAGATTCACCCAAGGATCAATCTCTTTCCAACTAACTCATAGATTTTAAAGGATTCCACATAAAGGACCTGTCATTTCACTCAATGTAAATGGGTTATAAAAATTCCATAGTGTGGACCTCCCACCCATTTAATATAAATAGATCATGATGACTCCGTAGTATGTAAATCCCATACATTAAATATAAACATCTAATGTTTATTATCCTGGAATAGTTTTAAAGATAATATTTTTTACCAATTCCACAAAATTTCCAAATGAACCTCAAACACCCTTCAAAACCATCATTTTTCAAATAACTACATCCACCTTTATAAAAAGGTTCAAACACAACATTTTTCCTTCAAATTAATGTTAGAAAACGTCATTTAGGCACTCAATACACATTTAAAAACCAAATCCACTTTCATTAAAATGTCAATCGGGTCACACACCGTTTACACATGCCATACCATTTTCTAGACTGTGAAACATCCCCCGCTTTGAAATCCAAACCATTTGGAAACCCCGTTTAAGAAACCCAAAACATATTTTAAAATTTTAAAAAAATTAAAAATCCAAAACATGTATTAAAAATCACAAATCATTGAAAAAATTCAAAGGGAAATTTTATCCAACACTTGGTGTGAAACATTTAATAAAACAAATCCATTTTGCACAAAATAAAATGAAATTTCCACCTTTCACACCATAAAATTATTACAAATATCACACACCACAATCTTATATATAAAAAGTATGATAAAGTAATGAAAAAAATGATTCATAAATAAAAATTACATTTAAAATGGAAACCTTCCTCAAATCTCATGTGCTTTGACAACTCCCATAAGGAACCACTCCATGAATGTTACAAAATATATAAACAACCAAGAGAAACCTTATCCATGAAAAAACCCAAACGTAAAACAATGGAAAAAATTGACCCTAAATCTACATGATCATGGGAGAATGATAAATCAATAGAAATGGAAGACAAAGGAAGACATATAAGAAATGAGGTGAATACCATGAGAAATAAACCTTAAACATGAATAAAATCCTAGATACATATCTTATGAGAGGAGATGATGCTTGGAGAAAATAGAAGATCTCACTATGGGTCAGATGAACAAAGACGATAAGACGAGAGTAATTTTTGGGTTAAAATACTTAGATTTTAGAAATTTCATTTCCCATTTTTAATAACCTAGGCATTGCACATGGTTTACCAACCCGTGGATCAACCATGCACCCCTCACTAGACATATAGGGAACCCACATCATTTGAATGAATGGTTTGGTAAACCATGCGCTAACCATACAAAATGGTTCTACCAAGAGATATATCCTCCATACATTCTTACCTCATCATTTAAAAAATTGTTTGTAAGTCATATTCCAAGCTTCAGAAACCAATATAAAGCTGTGTAGTTTCCTATGATGATCCACACAGTTTCCTCTAACTATGCACCAACTATGAACCACTTTCTATCAATCACATTTATCAAAATTTTAGTATAAATTCTCATGGAATCTAATAAATAAAAATGGAATAAAAAAAGACCGATGATCACATAAAAATTTAAAACCGTCAAACTTGGAACAATAGATAAATCCAAAATCCATAGGATGAACCAGACAAAATTATGAAAATAAAAATATGGGTGTAAAGATTCTTCCCTCCATGGAAACTTTCTGCCCTCATAAATTCACAACATTTTTTAGTTGATCAGTCAATGACTAATGATTTTTAAAACCCCATGATCTAACCCCTCAAATAAAGAAAACATCAACCATCGCCAGCATGAAACTCATACCTCTCATATGAAATGAACCAATGATCCAAAAACACATACCTATAATGAATGGCAACAATTGAAATACACATCTACAAACATTCTTCGAACAAGACCGTTGATTGTATTACACATGCCCAATGAATACTCAATGTAAGGAAAACATGAAACCACAACCCCAAATGAAAATAACTGCTTCCAAGATAGCACCAGAAACTAAACTGGATTTCAAAAATGGAAGCCCCAAACGGGCTCCCCACCATTTGAAAAAAATAGGAATCTTTTTCTAATAGGAACCCCAATGATACCCAAGGTGGGTCTCCCCACCATTTTAGAGCTGATCAGCTTCAACATACCATAATAGAGTTACTACCCTCACCACAAGGGGAAATTCAACTAAAGAAACTCCAAAACAAACAATGAACAAAACATTATTCATCATATATGGATATGAACAATCCAAAACTGACTCATATATGTTATCTGTGAAAGGAAAACAAAATAGATAATTCATATCTAAAGTGGAACCACCAATCTCGATAATCAGAATACATGGAATCCTTAAAACCATTTATGAACTTTTATATCAGAAAGATTGGAATGAATAATTGATTCATCTATATCACTTACCAAAAAATAGTACCTTTAAAGACTATTATGCTACAAAAAACAAACATTTAATTGTTCCCATCTAACACAAGAGACCAAAACCCATCCAAGATACCACATAGCCCTGTGATTTTTTATTTTTCATGATCTCTAATCCAAGGCCTAGGGTTGGAACCTTGATTTTTAAAACATCCACTACCTCACAGTTAGATGCTAACAATCCCTAATTATAGCTCCATCTAATTCATAATTTACAAACATGGTTCAATTGAAAAAAAAATTCCCAAGGGATTTAAAATATAAACTTTTACAATTTAAATAAAACACAACAACACAGAACACCACTGAACACAACCATTTAAAAAAATACAACGAAAGGGACTCTAAAATGATATGAAAACAACACAATACTCCTCCAAATGGTATGGGGTGTATTTCAAAAAGGTGGATCTTATTCCAAAATGCTTCCTAAAAACACCCTGATAGAACCATTACAATTGAACTAGGAACACATAGGCATGGAAGATATTTGGTTCACTTGGACACAACACCTTCTTATGATCTGGCTTGTTACGCACCTAACACAATATGGTCATGCACTTTGGAAAAGCAGATGAAAGATACTGAGGCCTTTTAATCCCATGACCAACACCAAAAACTTTTGACTGATTCCCCCAAATACTTATTGAAATTCCCCTCAACCCTTCTAGATATTAGAGGATATTAGTCTACCTAAAGCACTCTTGCTAACATGACCTCATCACGAACAGCTTACCTCACCATGTCAGCAAATGTTTTTAGATCGATCTCTGACACCTTCAATTGAAGATCATGATAAAGGGAAATCTAAATACACTGATCCGTTCAGTAATCATCCACTTCCTACTTTAGATGGTAAGAATCCAGATCCAAATAATTATGGAATAACACAAATACTAATCCATAACCATGATGTAATCAAAAAATATTCATACCCTTCATCACCTTCACTAACATTGAAAAATAATATTGGATGAATGAAGACTTAAATAATTTACATGTAAGATCTTCCTGAGGCTTGTTTTGAAAGACCGACTACCACCACTTCATGGTCGGACCTTTAAGAATAAAGGAAGATGATATAAACATTAATTACATAGGAAACTAAAGAAAACTAAATTTTTCTCTATTTTCTAATTCGACACTTTTTCTTATAGAAGATCAACATGACCATAAAATATAGGGGGTTAGCATTCAAAACTCATAAATGAAATCCATAGCAAAATCAACTAGAGATCCCACTAATGATAAACCACCCATAGTTGTATCATGAATATCCAACAAATCTTGGTGGGGGTACAATATGAAATATGAAAACCAAGGGATCCATAAAAACCAACTTATAAATAAGTGTTATCGAACTCAAAACACTATATAAGAAACACTTCAAAATCACAAGGAAACACACCCTACAACCATTGGATATCAAGAAATCAAAAAATTACTCATAAAAAACACTTCCAAAAGAAATAAAAACTTAGTGGGTTACACACTCACTAATTTTATTCCATGGAGCCACACACATGCACATTCATGTGCCATCTCAGGAACTCATTAACTCATTCCAATCCAAGAACACATCCACCCATTCAATCATTCATCCAATTTACAATACATATATACTCATGTGAGAAAGCATAAAAATAGTAGGTCTCAAAACCAAAAAATTGGATTTCTAAAACAAACATTCAAACCACACTTTTTAACTTCTCTATTTCCTCCATTTTCAATGTTAAAAAATCTATTCAAAATCACCATAACCATCAAGTCAAAAATGGTATTCAAACTCAACACCTCAGTGCATTTCAACTTTCCCAAAATAAAATCCTATGGATGATATTCAAAACCCAATTTATCCCATTCAAAAAAAATTCATAAACTCAAAAAATATCATTCTATCATAAATTATTTGATTAAAAATAATTTCTCATCATTTAAGAACATTTCCAAAATCATTTTTTTTTTAAATTCTTTCTGAACAACTAGTTTCAATGAAAAAATTATCTTTGATTACAAAAATTCAAATCCAGGTAAACCGCACCCTTTTTAGCCAGCATCCATCTTACAAAAAATCATTTTCAATATAACATTCATAATGGTTCTGAAAACTCATTTTCCATCTCCAAAAAACCAAACCATTGTCACATTAAATCTAGTTTTCATAATAACAAAAAAAGTGCTCTAAAAACAATTTTTCTAAATCATGGATGATGGAAAACCATTCGGAATGGGAGAATAGTGTTATGGTAATCACACCGTCACCACATATAGTCTTCCAGTTCAATGTACCCTGATCCACATAATATCCAAGAATGTGTAAGATCACTGAGAGCTTTAGAACAACTCCCTTTTTTATCCCAAACCATTAACAACCAAAAAATATATTGGAACCAAACTGAACCTAACATCCCATGAGAAATTGAGTTTTGTTCAAGAAAAGTGTTTGACCGACACTCCCTAGAACTACATCCCATGTTCCGACAGTCATACTCCATCTAAATTTCCGTCCCAAATAATAAAGATAACTCTGAAAGCTAGTCACCATAATGAACCATCCATCTGTGATACAATTTTTTCAAAATCCATCATGGTTCAACCTCAAACCGATCACCAGATCCAATCTACAACATGGCCCAATATTCATTTTCAATCATCCCAGGCTAGAAACTAGTACAACCGAATTAGTAGAGAAACCGAACGAATAATTTTTACTAATAGTAAATAAATAAATAAAAGAAATAAATAGATAATACATATATATATAAGATAAACATATTTATACAATAAATATAAATCAAACAAACTAAAAAAAATGATCCAGATGACCACAATGTCTCCATGTGATCCTGAGAGTCATACTTTGATACCAAAACCAACCATCACCCGCATTCATTGAACCCTTGCTGAAACCTACACCAAAGCCTAAAAATAATAATTCACTATTGTTGTGAGTATTAAAACACATTCAGCATGAAAAAACAAATATAATTCTAATGCACCTCTGTTAATTAAAAAGAAACATACACATTATGTTTGAGATACAATATATAAATGTAATATTATAAGCACATTGTCACCTCAAAAAAAATGCGGTCCCTTGAATTTTTTTTACTTGAGTCAACATTTTTACCTAGAATTAAACATTAACATTTTCATGGGTAAAGTGATTCCTTCATTTAAAAATATTCACAAGGGAGTATAAAACATTTCCAAAATGGTTTCCATTGACCATTTAAAACCAACACATCACTTTCCCATGAAATATACCATAGATAGGTGCACTGAAATGATCATATAATATGGTAAATGTAAATAATCACAAAAGAGTAATCAATCAAAAAATCAACTCAATCAAACGCTATAAAATAATTTCTTCCATGGGAAATGTGAAATCTTATATTAACTAGTGCATATTCTGGAACATAATACACATATTAACTCTTCCTAGGAAGCATGCTTCCCTTAATGACATAAAATTAACTCACACACTCAATTGTGCACTAAATGGTTTGAACAAAGTTAAATATCTCATAGCAATTAATCAAACAACAATTTTTATTTTCTTGAAGGTTGACAATAGTAAATGCATAATTCTAAGACTTACATCAATTTTTCAATAAAAATATAGTAGCTATACCACATTTCCATATAATGAGTATAGATGGGGTGATCCAAAAGATGAAAACAAAGCATCCAATCACATAAAAATATATCATTTATAAATAATTCACACAACATGAATCGCCCCGAGCCACCCCAAGGATAAATCCTTACCTTACAACTCATAGATCTCAAAGGATTCCACCCGGAGGACCTCCCATTTTTCTCATGTTAAATGGGTAATGATAAGTACATATAGAGAACTTAACACCCATTCAACATAAATGAATCATAAGTATTATATAGTGAGGAAATCCCATACATTAAATATAAAAAATCAAGAATATTATCCAAGATGTTTTTTTCACAATAATCATTTTTTCCAATTTCACAAAAGTGCTAAACAGGCATCAATCACCCTTCACAAAACCATCATTTCTAAAAAATTCACCATTATAAAAAAGTGACAACAAGTGATTTTCCTTTTCAAAATCATTTTATAAAACTCCACTTGTGATCTAACACCACATTTTCAAACTAATTATACTTTCATTAAAATTACCATGAGGCTTCAAACCATTACCACATGCCAAATCATTTTCCAAACCAAGAAACACCTACCACATTTCAATTAAAAACATTTAGAAACCCCATTTAAGAATCCTTAAAAATATTTTCAAATGTGAAAAATTTATTCATGAATTGAAATCATTCTTCAAATATGACAAATCACTCATAAAATAAAACTGACCATTTTTTCAAATAGTTTGTGTGAAATATTTAACAAAATAATTCCATTTATCAAAAAACAAGGAAGTAAATCACTTTTATCCCATAAAAGTATTATATAGATCATTTATCTCTAATTAGCATATTATAAATGTCTGAAAAACTTGAATCCAACGATTAGGATATTTCATATGGAAAGCTACCACAAATCTCATGCACATTGATAATGCCGACCAAGAACCGCTCGATGAAGTTTCCAAAGACAACAGCAATGATTTGGAACACTAAACAAGAAAATAAAACCTCATAAACCAAGGTAAAACATGAACCACAGATCCACATGACCATTGGATAATAATAACTCAAGAAAAAATTATTGAAGGAGGAAGATTGAGAAGAGAAGATGATAATACCTTATGAAATCACCCCTAAAACATGAAGAAAACCTTATATCGTCACATTTGTAGAGGATAAGATTCATTGATAAAAAATTAGTACACCCATATGGGTCACAAAATCCATGAGGAGAATAATAAAGGTGTTTTGGGGTAAAATTATTTAGAGGGTAGAAAATTCATTTCACATTTTAATGACGTTGGAAATATTAATAGTTTGGCCACACAATTTACCAAATTGTGTGCTAACTATACAACCCTCCTTGGAAATATAGTGAAACCACACTATTTGGCCTTATGGTTTTGTAAACTATGTTCAAACCATGAAAAATGGTTCTTTCAAGAGGCAGATATTCCCTACACGCTTTCCTCGTGGTTTGAAAAACTGTGTGCTAGTCGTGTTCCAAGCCTGAGTCACCATCCAAAATAGACATGTTTCCTAGGTTGAGTAGTACTACTTCCCTTAATCATGAGCCATCCATGTTCCTCCTACATTCATTCCCAATTATCCAAATTTCACAAATAAGTCTCATTTAATCTATGGAATAAACATAAAATAAACAATTGACAATGGATCACTTAAAAATATTAAACCATCACACATGATACTCAAGATAAATCCAAAAGCCCAGCGATGAACCATAAATAATTGTGAAAATAAAAACCTCATTGTGACATATAATCCATAAAAAATTAATCTAAATCACATTCATTAATTTTAATCCAAATATGAATTATTTTATTTAGAAAAAAATTCATGAACTTAATCCCAAACCAAATTATTTAAATTCACATTATTTATTATCAATAATTCATTCAATATCACAAAAAATTAATTTCAATGCATAGAAAATAAAAAAAATAATTAAAATAAAATACATAATCATTATTTCCATAAAAAAACTCATTATTAATTCCACTGATAATGATAACATAAATCTCAAATAAATATTAATCTATTCCCTAGTATATTTAAAAAATATCCATTGTTAATAAACATATTCAATCTTGAATCACAAATGAATGATTTTTTAAACACATTACAATTCTTTTAAAACCGTTTTCACTATGATAAACAATTTATTAATTATTTTAATATTACACATACTATTAAATAATAATAATAATAAAATATATATTTATATATACTCATTTAAGTTACAATGATTGAAATAGATCATCAACATTTAAATTATAAATAAATTTTAACCAATAGAGAAGTTACAATCTATCCCGAGATAATATCAATTCATAATAGTACTAAAATATAATAATAAAAGATAACTAGAAGTTAATATTATATAAACCATGAATCATTCACAAAAATTTATTTGGATTACAAATCTATCATCATTAATATTGCATCACCATCAACATATTACAATTACACACATTAATTGATGGTTAAATTATCCAAATAAAATAGATAAATAGGAATAGAGATTATTGGTATGAAATCATGTGATTTTATATTTAGGGATTATGAGTTAATCATAAAATCCTAAATTTCATTAATACGTAATTATAAATATCCCAATATTAAAAATACACCTAAAAGTCCACTGGGTACCTAGTGTATAGCCACTAGCTACTTGATGTCAGATAATAAGATACCTAATAACTACTATAAGCGCTCTAATACCTTTTACTCTTTTTCCTGGTACATATAACATAACCACTAAGAGATCGGTCGTATTTTTTGCAACACTTTTAAAATAACCATAATAAATAAACTTTTTCATTCTTCGTCCTTCCCATAAAACTCTATAATTAATCACCTTTTAAACTAAGAAATTATAGAGACCTAAATCATGACTTACATGGACATTACATTAATTTTGTGGAATATTTAATACATGACACAAACAGACGACCAATGATCATATTAGTTTAGTGTCTTTGTAAACTCAGAACATAATCTTCTAATCATGGTGAAAGATCTTCGACATCTCCCATAAAGATCTTAACCTTTTGGATTTATTACATAAAACCTTTTTTTATATCCTGGGGTAAAGAAAACATAAAAAGGGTGAGCTCAAATGCTCTGTAAGGGTAAACATAGAGAACATAAAACAATCCATAAACATTTGTATGAAAAAACGTGAACTTAAATCAGAACATCAAAATCTTGAGCAAAGACATAAATCATGGTAGTAAATAAGGCATATATCATAATGAATCATCAATCATGATACAATATCATGGGAATAAATCATATAATTGTGTCAACCATTAATCACCTGTTATGATTTCCATAGTAGCCAATGCATTACTTTCATGACCATCTTAGTGGACAAATTCCCTTTCTGAATTGATTTCACTCCTCGTTTCAGTCCTGTAACACTAAACTGGATTAACTTACCATTCCATCCATATCTATCTCAAGAGATATAAATCATTACCCAATTCATTGGAGGGAGATATAGGTCACACCCATCTCATAATGAAATCATTCTTACTTGTATCACAACATAAATATAAATCATTCATCACAACCCAAAGAATAAAATGGGTTTGATAAACATCATCCCATCATAACATAATCCATATAAAACAAATGGATATCATTTCATCATATGAAAAATGAAACCATGTATATCATAGAGACATTATACTTGAAGCATAATTATACTAAATAATGTCATCTTATATGGAAAATAGTTTTGAAAAAACACTTGAGATGAATTCTTGAGGAAAATATTCTTTCTTCATCAACATCATTTTCTTTTTACAAAATGCCATGAAATTTTAAAAGAAATTTTTTTTTTTGAAAATAATCATCAAGTCTTGTGGAGTAGGATTCTATAAAATAAGGTGTTTTGAAACCGTAAAAATCCGTTCTTGTCGTATAAGTTAAAAAACATTGTCCTCGTACTTTTGTCGAAAAAAGTCAAAAAGTTCCTAGTATGGTAAACAAAGAAACATTCCTTCATAACATGTGTAAAAGTAAAAAATGGGTAAAAATGAATTTAAACATAAATTAAACCATTTTTAGAAAACAAGGACATGGATGATAAATATAACCCCAGTAAATACTTACGAATAAACAATCTTGGATAAAAACGAGATTGGAAAAGTTATCCCTTACCTTATGTCTGATATGCTTCATATGTATCTGAACCTACTGTATAATGATTTAAATAATGTAATTGACTTATTACAGAATCATATTCATTGTTATGATATCATATATAGTTTACTTATGACTTTATATTACCCGTTCTTTTGTAAATTCGATGTAAAAGCAGAGATTTCGGTAAAATCGTTTCATTTATTGTACGTGTTTCGACTTGTTGTTCTTGATATTATTACTTATATCCTGATTTAACTAATTCCAGAATTAAAACATGATTTATATATAATATTTATTCATCATATACATATATATATATATGATAGATTGATAAATGGAATGGAATACACCGCTAATGGAGATGGTAGGTCGTACGTATGCATAAACGCTATTTTTGTTTCCTTATTAAAATGAATGGAATTAAGTAGATGACATACATACATATATATATATATACATAAATCTAGTATCATTATTATTTCATATATTTCATTTTTTTTCATTATATATACTTTATAATCATTCATGAATGGTTAACATGGAGAATGAATCTCATCGCATCGTAGAGACGGTAGTCTGTACGTACGCATGAGTGATGATATCATTCTCATGATCGTGGAATTTTATTTAAGTGTATGTATAATATTTCAGAATCAATATAAATTTACAATAATCATTTATAGTTATTTATTTACACCATTATACCCATCCAAGTAAGGTGGTGGTCGAAAACAGATTACACCACAACGTGGAGACTGTATTCCGTACATACGAACGCGCGGTGATTTCATTTTCTGTGGGATGGATAGAAGGTGAAATAGGGTTGTTTAATATTTATAATAAAAAATCAGTATATAATTAATACTTATTTTATTACCTTATAAAGAGATAACTGAAGAAGAAGAAGTATAATAAGAAAGAAACTTGAGAGAATTGGAAGAAGAGATTACCTCTTCTTCGACGCACCTCTTTTAAGCTTCCTCTTAAGGAAGTAGAGATGGAATTTTGAGAATCCCATAACCTCTATATTGTTTGTAGGAATGTTTATAAGAAAAAAGATTAGGGTTTGGACGAGCATCATGGCTCATAAGGGTGTGAAGAGAAGAGAGAAGGGGTGCCTTTTTATAAGGGAGGAGAGGAGCACCATTAAAAAACATAAAATATTATTTAATAATAAAGTCATATTCGTTTTATAATAGCTCCAAATTGATTTATTTCAAAGATAATGTGAGTATGGGAAGAATTAATCTCTACCAATGGGTTTTAGACAAGTTTAGGTTACTATTTTAACCTTATCTTTGAGATTTAACTCTAAGTTAAATAATTTAACTTTTACCATGTCTTCTTGTTTTGTTACACTATATGGTTAATAAACATACTATAACCAGAAAAAATAACCCCAAGTGGTTCCTTATTAATATATATAACCTTATTTATGTCCTTTTTTCAAAACCTTATATTTTTACGAATATAATAACAATTAATAATATAATATTTGTTTTAAAAACTATTTTATGTCAATTTTGACACTATATAGTAATTGATTTTTTTGAGAATCCTAACAACATGAATAGTTAGAAGAAAGTTAACTAAATCAATAATAACATGTCATATTAACCAATAAAATTATTGGAATTTATATAAAGTCTCAAATTACATTTATTTGTGTATTTATAATATCAATTATTTTAATATTTTATTATTTAGGTAATTACTGCATCACCATTGTGTAAAAAATAACATAAATTATTTAATGTATAAAAATTATAAATAAAATACAATTAAGTATAAAATATTTTTATATTTCTAATGAATATTTATAGTCGAATTTATCTTATTTATTACCCATTATTAAAAATGTTTTAGTTATTAAACATTGATTTAAACTATTTTAACTCTTCTTTAAATAAAATAATATTAAATGTCCTAATCTAATCCAAGTGGACATAAATGGTTATATTGTATTCCTAAGGTTGTTTTTGGTATAATTAAACTTATCCAATAGAATTAGGACATGTGTTAGGGTAATAATAATATGATTTTTACCCTTAATTACCCTATTTACTTTTAACCGTGGTAAATAAATGTAAAAGTTATTATTCACCAAAAATTATTTTTATCTTATTGAACCACATTTTACTCCTAGATATTTACTGTGTCTCTCGAATATTCGAAATTCCACTCATAGAAGTAGTAAAATTATGTTTTATGTAAATTTTCAAATTCTCCTAGGAGGTTGGTAAAAGACGGTGAAAAGTTCAATAAACTTTTAATGTGTCTAAAATTATTATAAAATTAGTCAAATGAATTACATTAAACATATATAGGTATTATGTATCAATTTTTAGCTAAAATAAATTTAAATAAAATAAATAATTATTTAAATAAAAATTTGGTTTTTAAATAGTAACCTAGTGTTTTCACTATTCATAAAAAATTGAAAGTTTTCAGAAAAATACCAAAAATTCACCCTAGGCTAATTTCGATATTCCAAACCCAAAAATGAAATCCATTTTGAAAGATAAAATTTATAATATTTAAAAAAGTTGGTATTACTATTCATAACAGCTAGTTCATAGTAATATTATAATAATATCTCATTTAGTGAAACTTGGTATTGCCTATAACACACGTTATCGTGGAAGGTCGTGGTTGCTTGTAATGAAAGCCAAGTCAGGGTTGCATGTAGTGCAAGATTCATTTGTTGTTTCATATAATATTATCCAGCCATATTTCATTTATACATTGAATATATATATATATACACACTCAATGTTGCGTAAAATAACTTCTATCAAATGAACTTGAAATTTTGTGTAACATGATCCAAGATTAGTGTTATGTATACTTCAAGCTAATACGAAGTTGCGTATAGAACAAGATAATTTTGGTTTCGCATACAACACAAGACATAAATGAAATTAAAAATAATAATTCTCATAAAATCTCGGGTTATTAAATTCTACCCCCCTTAAAATGTATTTCGCCCTCGAAATTCGTCGGGGTTATAAATCATTTACTACCTGAAATTTTCTTTAATAGAAACCCACATCGTAAAAAGGAATACTAAAGCTTAATTTTAAAAACTAATGTATGAAACATAACAGTTACCCAAATTAACTTATCCCGGGGATTCCACATAGGAGAACATAGGTGAAAATATGGATATGGAAGATAAATCTAACCATCAGGTTCTGATGGATAGTGGTAGGGAACATGGCTATAAAAACCCAATAATCACAAAGCCATAAATTTGGAATGATCTATGGTACCATCTGATTCATCAGATATGAGAGTACTAGAACAACATTTTTGGTTTCAAATATCATTTCCATATTGTTGATGAACTTTTACATAAGGAGAAATACTTACTTGATTTTAGTGTAAGATCATTGTTGGTTATTCCATGAAAAATTTCCACTTCATCTCTATTTAAAGAAATGAAGCTGAATTTTTGATTCATGAAGTGTTAGCAGATCATTTGATAGAATGATAAGTCATCCCATCTGTTTCTATCACAAAAAGGTTGGGATATGTTATTAAATATACATAATTCCATCTATGGTGAGATTATTCGTATATGATTCCAACAATGGACTTATACTTTATCCATCATAACTATTAATAAAATAAAACTAGTTTATATAAACCAGGTACATCTTGTAGGCCAGTGGTACTCGATAAATGCTTGTCGCACTTCAGTTGTGGGTTCGATTCCCACAGCCTTGTCCGACGTGACAGGTTGTCACCCATCCAGCAGGTTTCCCTTTTTCTAAAACTACATTATTATAACATACCATAAATAATATAGAAAAAAGTTCTAGCCTTAAACAATTCTATTGGATGTCCAACTTAATCTTTTCTAACCTTTAAGGTTATCTAAAATACTCTTGTCTAATATTATAGTATAAAGAAAATGATTACTAGAAATCTCATCAACCAAAATCATGTGAATACCATCATTTATCCCCCATATAAGATATATCTTGTTGGTCACATTCCAAACAAGTGAATACCTTAATCATGTATTCTCTTAAAAAATGAATACCAATTGAACCTTTGGGAAATCATGAATGCTGTAAAAAGTTAACTCTTTCCACATACCAAAATCCCAAAATTTATATATACTCAAACAATGATATCACATTATCCTTATATCAGCCATGAGATCATCAATACTATAAAACATCTCATTATCTCCTAATACCTTCATTATGCACATATCATCTACTTTTCAAAAATATATAAATTAACCGTTCATGGTTACCAGTACCATTCAACATATACTTTCAAATAATTTAGGAAAAACAATAGTGTAACAATCCTTAGATGTCTCTTTATTCCATAGTACCATGAGATTACTTCTACAACATTACTCTTGATAAACATGTAATGATTCCACTACCTTCTTAAACCATTGAACAATATTCAAAAATTCATTCATTTCATATATCATTTGTATTCTCTTCATCATCATCAACATAAATACTACCCATAAGACCATGCTGATTCTTTTCATGAAACTTTTTTTAGGGAATTGGTCTGCATAATGCCTGTACATTCCACATTTAAAACATCAAACCATTGTTGATGTCTTAGAAATACCATTATCCTTATCCATGGTGTTAACTGAACCTTTTTCTTTACAATTACTGGCTTTGTGTCCTTCTTTTCCACACCCAAATCATCTTCCAGTTCCTTTGAAACATTCTCCTTGATGCCTCTTCCCACAAGATTTACATGAGGGGAATTGAACTTTCTGTCCTCTATGATCATCATTAAACTCCATCTTTATCTTATTCGCTGAGTCAGGATACTTACCAAAGTTGAGATTATTTATCATAATATGAGATTTCTGATTAGGCACAATAATGATGTTTGGAAATCCAGATCCAATTTCATTTGGTTGCTCATGAAGAATATCTTTCCATTTTCCATTATATCCTCCATTATTGTGAATCTTTTTATTTCGAGCCATTTTCTAAAACCCAAAAAGAATAGTGTGAGTGGAATAATTCATTCTAGGAAAACAGCATAATAAAGGGGGAGTACCATTAATATATAAAACCTTAGGTTTAATTCTAATATAATTATTGTAATTCTAGGACTATAACCTATACGTATACTTAAACTTAGAGACATCCCTAGACATACCTTAGAAATATCTCTAGGAATCTCACTAAAGTTCTCATATCCTAGTTTCCAAAGGTTAACTAGACCTTCGCTCTGATACCAAATGTAGATACCTATAGCTTGACATACATGGACATTACATTACTTTTGCAGAATATTTAATACATGACGCAAATAGACACCCAAAGATCGTATTAGTTTAGTGTCTTTGGAAACTCGAAATGTAATCTTCTAATCACACTGAAAGTTCTTCAACATCTCCCATAAAGATGTAACCCTTTTGGTTTTCTTACCTAAAACTTTTCTTTATATCCTGGGGAAAATAAAACATAAAAAGTGTGAGCTCAAATGCTCAGTAAGGGTAAAAATATATAATATAAAACAATCCATAAACATTTGAATGCAAAAACTTGAACATAAATATAAACATCAATATCTTGAGAAAAGACATAAATCATAGAAGTATGTAAAGAATATATCATAATGGATCATCAATCATGATATCATAGTATGGTAATAAAGCATGTAATTGTGGCAACCATTAAGCATATGTTATGATTTCCATAGTAGCCAAGGCATTACTGCGATGACCATCTTAGTAGACAAATTCTCTTTCATAATCGAGTATACTCCTCGTTTCAGTCCTGTAACACTGAACCAGATTAACTTACCATTCCATCCATGTCTATATCATGAGATATAAATCTTTACAAAATTAATTGGAGGGAGATATAGGTCCCACCCATCTCATAATTAAATCATTCTTACATGTTCCACATCATAAATACAAATCATTCATCATAACCCAAAGAATAAAATGAGTTTCATAAACATCATCCCATCATAACATAATCCATATAAAACAAATGGATATCATTTCATCATAAGAAAAATGAAACCATGTAAATCATAGAGACATTATACTTGAAACATAATCATACTAAATAATGTAATCTAATATTGAAAATAGTTTTGAAAAAACACTTGAAATGAATTCTTGAGTAAAATATCCTTTCTTCTTCAAAATCATTTTGTTTTAACAAAATTCCATGAAATTTTAAAATAAAATGATTTTGTTGAAAATAATCATGAAATGTTATAGAGTAACCATATTGAAAATAATGTTTTTTGAAACCGTAAAAATCTGTTCATACCGTATAAGTTAAAAAAACATTGTCCTCGTACTTTTGTCGGAAAAGTCAAAAAGTCCCTCGTATGGTAAACAAAGAAACATTCCTTTCATAACATGTGGTAAAATTAAAAAATTGGTAAGACGGACTTTAAACATATATTAAACCATTATTATAAAACAAGGACATGTATGATAAATATAACCCCAGTAAATACTTACGAATAAACAATCTCGGATAAAAATGAGATTGGACAAGTTATCCCTTACCTTCTGTCCGATATGATTCGTATGTATCCAATCCACCTGTATAATAATTTAAATAATGTAATTGACTTATTAAATAATCATATTCATTGTTATGATATCATATATATTTTACTTATGACTTTATATTACCCGTTCTTTTGTAAATTCGATGTAAAAGCAGCAATTTGGGTAAAATCGTTTCATTTATTGTACGTGTTTAGACTTGTTGTTCTTGATATTATTACTTATATCAAGATTTACTTAATTTCAGAATGTAAAACATGATTTATATATAATATATATTCAGCATATATATATATATATATGATATATCTATAAATAGAATGAAATACATCATTCATGGAGATGGTAGGTCATACGTACGCATGAACACTGTTTTCGTTTCCTTATTGAATTGAATAGAACTAAGTAAATAAAATACATATATATATACATAAATAAAGTATAATTATTATGTCATATATTTCATTATTATTAATTATATATACTTTATAATCCTTCATGAATGGTTAACATGGATAATGAATCTCATCGCGTCGTGGAGACGGTAGTCCGTACGTACGCACGAGCGATGATATCATTATCATGATCGTGGAATTGTATTTAAGTGTATGTATAATATTTCATAATCAATATAACATTAAAATAATCATATATAGTTATTTATTCACACCATTATACCCATCCAAGTAAGGTGGTGTTCAAAAACAGATTACACCACAGCGTGGAGACGGTATATCGTACGCACGCAGGCGCGGTGATTTCGTTTTCCGTAGGATGGATATAAGTTGAAATTGGGTTGTTTCATATTTACAATAACATATAAGTATATAAGTAATACTTATGTTATTACTTTATAATGAGACAAATAAAGAATAAGAAGTAGAAGAAGAAAGAAACTTGATAGAATCGGAATAAGAGATTACCTCTTCTTCAACGCACCTCCTTTATGCTTCCTCTTAAAGAAGTAGAGATGATCTTTTAAGAAGACCAAAACCTCCAGAATTTTTCTAGGGAAGTGGAGAAGAGAACTTTTCAGGGGTTTTCTGAGCATCAAGGCTCAAAAGGGTTTGAAGAAAAGAGGGAAGTGGTGACCTTTTTTAAGGGAGGAGAGGGGTACCTTTGGAAAAACTTAAAATATTTTTTAATAATAAAGTCATATTCATTTTATAATAGCTCCAAATTGATTTATTTAAAAGATAAAGTGAGGATGGGTCGAAATCCTCTCAAATAATATGTTATAGACAAGTTTAGGTTACTACTGTAATGTTATCTTTTAGATTTAACTCTAAGTTAAATAATTTAACTTTTACCATGTCTTCTTGTTTTCTTACACTATATGGTTAATAAACTTACTATAACCAACAAAAATAACCCCAAGTGGTTCATTATTAATATATAAAACCTTATATAAGTCATTTTGCCGAACATTAGATTTTTACGAATATAATAACAATTAATAATATAATATTCGTTTCTAAAACTATTTTATGTCAATTTTGAAACTATTTGGTAATTGAATTTTTTGAAAATCATAACAGAATGATTAGTTCGAAAAACGTTATTTAAATCAATACTAAATTGTCACATTAACCTATAAAATTAGTGTAATTCATTAAATGTCTCATATTACATTTATTTGGGTATTTATAATATCAATTATTTTAATATTTCATTATTTAGGTAATTACTACATCACCATTGTGTCATAAATAATTTAAATTATTTAATGTATATAAATTATAAATAAATTACCATTATGTATTAAATCTTATTATCTTTCTAATGAATATTTTTAGTCTAATTTATCTTATTTATAACCCTATATGAAAAATGTTTTAGTTATTAAACGTTGATTTTAACTATTTTAACTCTTATTTAAATAAAATAATATTAAATGTCCTAATCTAATCCAAGTGGACCTAAATTGTCATATTTTATTCCTAAGGTTGTTATTGGTCGAATTAAACTTATCAAATAGAATTTGGACATGTGTTAGGGTAATAATAGTATCTTTTTTACCCTTAATTACCATATTTACTTTTAACCGTGGTAAATAAAAGTAAAAGTTACTATTCACAAAAAAATTATTTTTATCTTATTGAACCACATTCTACTCCCTGATATTAACCGTGTCTCTCAGATTTTCAAAATTCCACTGACAAAAGCGGTAATATTATGTTTTATGTAAATTTTCAAATTCTTCTATGAGGTGGGTAAAACACGGTGAAAAGTTCAATAAATTTTTAATATATCTAAAATTATTATAAAATGACTCAAATGAATTAAATTGAACATATATAGGTATTATGTATCAATTTTGACCAAAAATAAATTTAAATGAAATAAATAATTATTTAAATAAAAAGTCGGTTTTTAAATAGTAACCTAGTGTTTTCACTATTCATTAAAAATTGATAGTTTTCGGAAAAATACCAAAAATTTACCCTGGGCTAATTTCAATATTCAGAATTCAAAAATAAAGTCCATTTTGAAAGATAAAATTTATAATATTTCAAAAAGTGGGTATTATTATTCATAACGGCTAGTTCATAATAATATTATAATAATATCTCGTTTAGTGAAACTTGGTATTTCGTATAACACACGCTATCGTGGAAGGTCACAGTTGCATGTAATGAAAGCCAAGTCAGGGTTCCGTGTAGTGCAAGATTCATTTGTTGTTGCGTATAATATAATCCAATCATATTTCATTTATACATTGAATATTTATATATATACACTCAATGTTGCGTAAAATAACTTCTATCAAACGAACTTGAAATTATGTGTAACACGATCCAAGATTAGTGTTGTGTATACTGCAAGCTAATATGGTGTTGCGTATAGAACAAGCTAATTTTGGTGTCATGTACAACATAAGAAATCAATAAAATTTAAAATAATAATTCTCCTAAAATCTCGGGTTGTTATAGAAATAAATTAATTCAACTAGAAGATTTCAACCAAAAACCTATAATTTCCTTAACTTACACCATAAATAATAACAATATAAACCATTTTACTAATCTGACATCATATATAAAAAGGTTTCCCCATTTTTCCTTCCAATTTTTATAGATTTTACTCCTAAAAATATATCTTCTGTTGATGATTTCGAATTATTTTATAAATTCTATGTCATTAATTTCCAAATTATATTATTTTTATTATAATGTGGTATTATCAATGTTATACCATTCTATAAATTTATTGGTTTTTAGATTCCATTGTTTAGGGGACTCACAAGTGATTGTTTCTCTCCATTTTAATTTAAAATCGTAAAAAAGAATCAAGTTACCATCAACATGTGTTTTTATAAGAGTAATAATTAACCATTTCATTCACACAATAAACAAGGTGATTTGGTTTTATTTATTTTCCAATAAAATTAATAGAATTTATCCATTGGGTGAATGGTATAGTTGGTTTACTCATATTTTTCCTCATTTCCATGTTTTTTAAACTATTATAGATTTTTTGACATTTTCATATCTCAATGTTGTCATGCATCTCTACTTTATCAATAATTTATTGTATGATACACAATGTATTATTATCATTTCATATAAATGAATCTTTTTATTTATCTCTCATGTGTTCATTTTTTAAATTTTACTTGTGGATTTGGTCATGTCATCACCCTTTTATTGAATTGTGATGGGATGTCTTGAGTAAGGAAACTCCATGAGGTTTGGCTAAGAAGAAAATTTACACGATGAAGAAGGATGGAGAAATTATTATTTCTTGGTTATCTGTATTCATGGTTATTCCTAGAGGAGGTGTTCCACAAAATGATGGGGTAGCCACACTAAGAGTTTCTTGTACCCATATTTTTAATTTTTTCTCTTTTCATATTCCAACCATATCGAATTAAAACCATATTTGATCTTACAAATTTCATTATTTAAATTTATCTACTACCAGATCCTTGGGAGTGATTATACCCTCTTCCTCCATGAATTCATGGCATCCCATTTTGGTTAAAAATTAAATTTATCAAAGTTATACCATCATTTCACATATTTTTATTTATATTCCTTTTGTCTTATAATTTTGGAATTACATGGGATATTTAGTTTTACAAAACCTTCCTTACTTTATATATTGTTAAATGATTAAATTTTCTATGAGGAAATAATATTTTTTCTTTGTCTTGAAGATTTATAGGCCATTCATAAATTTTTTTTAAATTATTATAAAGTCATATATTCATTGAACTAATTTCAATTCCACTCTAAGTGTATGTGATTATACCATATAGGGTCCATTCTTGTAAACCAAAATAATTATATTGACATTTAAGTTAATTAATGACATTTAAATATATTATATAAGTTATAAAATATGAATTTTATTGTATTTTATAATCAAAGGGAACTATTTGGGTGGAATTTGATTAATATTGAGAGTTTTAGATCTTCTATAATAATATTATCATATTTATATTTTAATTTTTTTTATTAAATGAAATTATGTTATGATTTCAAATTATTTTTGTAAGATGTGTTAATATTGGAATGTTAATGTGTTTTTTTGGTGAAAATATATTTTTATATTCATTTTCTTTTATATGGTTTCAAAATTGGTTTTTATATGAAATTAACATTTATTAAATATTAAAATACCATTTAAAATATTTCTAGAAGGATTTAATTTTTTATATCTAAAAAAATATCTAACACCCAATTTATATTTCATCAATAGAGTTTTATTGAATTTTGTGCTTTATTTCATTACCGTATACATTGATCATGATGTCATGTGGAATATATCATGCTTAAAATTTATTTTATTAATAAAGAGTGTTTGGAGGTAAGATTATGGAAATTATAATATGTGTTTTATATTTTATATTACTATTTCATGATTGATATTATGCACCTCTAATTGATTAATCAAGGGAACCATGTGTACTTCATAAGAGAAGTTGAAGAAAGTAACTTCTATGAATTGATTTAACTCTCACTTTACATGGATTACATCATTTTTAATAATCCTAATTTGATGAGGATGATACTATACCTAATAGTAACTTATGATGTTATATATCACATATGGTAAATAATTAAATATGATTATTTTTTCAAATGTGAAAAAATGAGGATTATTATGTACCTTTACCATAGTTTCCTTGGGTTATTTCCACGAGGTCAGATTATCATTCATTTAATTTATTTGATTTCATTTTTGTTTATATTCAATTTTATTTTTTAGTAATTTTTTGTTCTGTGGTTTCTTTACCTTTCTAACCTATACAATTCTTATTTGTGTACTCTTTTTCTCATAACCTCATTACATCTATTATAGTTTTAAAACTAAATTACAAAATTATTTTGGAAACAAATAAAAAATAATGGATTTTAATGAAATTATTAACCCATTTTCATTTAAAGGGATATTTATATTTTCTTTATATAGGTTTTTTGAATCAATTTCTTATAATTAATCAATCCACTCTAATAAATTTTTGGTTTTAAAATTTAATTTTTGGATTTACTCATGTGGTTTGTTTTTCTATAATACAAAAATAAAGGTATTGATTCTATAAAATTTACTTCAAAATATAATTAACATTGTTCCATATTGAATTATTTTAATAGAATATTTTCTATGTATAATAGTAATGGGAACATATTTCTCATACTCTAATAATACCACTCAATGTCTATAGGCATGTTGGCTTTCACACATTCAGGTTTTGGTTCTTATGAATAGACTCATTTTGGTTTCTATATCATAAGATGATAATGGAGTTGGTTGTAATGGTTTTGTTGTAATAAAACCTTCATCAATTAGGATTTCCTCATTCTTGAATTTTGGGATCTATTTATTTACCTTGTGTTAATTATATGCCATCCATTTTGGACCCCCTTATATATTTCATCTTTTTATTTGTATTATCTCTTACATTTTCTAATTGTATTAAATGAACTTTTAGTGGGATATTTATATTTGATTAATTTCTAGATTGGTTCCATTTTAAACTTAAAAATATTTATTTTAATTTTTGTGTAAGTATAACTTTTTGGTATACCATTGCATATTCTTTGTAATTCTCTACCATCACAACCAAAAAGAATTATGTATTTTTTTATACAAAATCTAGGTATTCGACCACAGGATAAATGAACAATGATATAGTATATATGGTAGGTATATGGATGGAGAAAAAGGAATTAAATATGTATATGTGGATGTTCAAAACTAGGACCTCCTTAACTCACCCCTAGGGGTACAGTAGTGGTGTAACCACTGAACTGCACCCCCTGGGCTAAATGAACTATCATATTTTTATTTTTTATAAAATAACAATTAAATTAATAGTTAAAATTTGTAATATTTTTTTGAAAAATATATTCAGAGTGGTTTTTAATAATTCAAACAAAATGGCCAATTAATATTATATAATTAATCAATTTATAGGAAAGTCATTTTATGCTTCACAAATATGTTTTCTTCAAAAAAAATTTCATGAGTTCTGAGAAAATAAATTATAAATAATATAATTATTTATAGATTTTATTTTATGGAATAAATATAATTTTTATCTAAAAATTTCAATATTATGATTTTTTTTTATTATTTGGGATTTTCCTAAAAAGATTCATTTTTCAATGAATGGTGAAAAAATCAATTTTTATAAAACTGTCATTTCAATTCATTAAATCAGTTAACTAAAAAGTACCATTTTTATAATTTTATTTTAAAGTAAAATATGTATCCTTTATTCATAAATTATTAATTTATTTTATATTAATCAAAATTACACTTGATTTTTGTATAAGCTCGTTTCTACGCTTAAAAACATGTTTTCCAAATAAATATTTTTATACACATGGTGTGTTTTTATATTATTAAGTTAAATTAATCTATATATATTAATGGTTTTATTGAATTTTAAATATTATATCATCATTTAAATATGAAAAAAATCATTTGATATTTTTTAAGGCAATAATGGTCATAAATTAATTTATATATAAAAAATTATATTTCTTTAAAATAGGGTTTTATTGCCTTTTTTAACATATTAAAAATTATATTCACCCAATTATAGAAATTGAGATAATTAAATTGTATTAAATTTGTTTAATAATTATTATTTATCTAACATAACTGTGTAAGTTTAATTTTTTCATAATGAATAGTTAAAATAGATAAATGTTGTTACCATAATTAAAGTTAAAACAGATTTAAGTGGGGGGGGGGTTAAACTAAGAGGTAAGTGATTTATTGAAACATAAATCAATATAATTCTCATTTTAATATCATATTTCACCCTTTTTTATCTTAAATTATAATTCTTGGTCATTCTGAGATGCTTCCACATGAATGTGAAATTATATTATTGAAGTATTTTAAGTAATTCATCATGTGTCATTCTCATGACTTCTAAAAGGGAACATATTATCATCTATTATTTACACAATATGAGAAATAAATATAATCCAATACCAAATAAAAACCATACTATATTACTTATCCATTTCATAGATCCCATGTTCTTCTCATAAGACATATATTTCATGGATTAAGGTGTAAACTAAAGGAGGACTCTAAAAAAGGTGAAAATCGTAACAATGCTCTATCAATTTTATTTCCTCATCCTTCTTCTATAAACATGTTGTATCCAAAAAATAATTAAGATTAAAGTATCAAAAATAAACTGAGATTTTATTATCATGATGGAACAATGTTTCTTACATCTTCTGTATCAAATGAGTAATGAATGTATCACTCATGTGTACGTGTAGACTAACTCCTCCATGTTGCAATATGAATCATTTTCGATAGCCATATTACACAGTTGGTTATTATGATGGAATGGATGTTTATATATGATAATTATCAAATTAAATTTCATCGACAATATTATATCATTCCTTCCTTCTTTAAACCTAATCTATTAGAAAACAATATTGTCCCTCTTGCTTACATGTGGACTACCACATCCATTAGTAATCAGATTTGTTTTTAATTTATACCTTAAATGGATAGTAATGATGATAAATCTAATGAATATATATAGTATTAATTATATAATAATTATATAATAATTTTTAATTTTTATTAATCTTTCCTTCATTCTATTCATCCTAATGTGGAATCCTCACTTTTGTGTATGTGCCGACAACCATCTCAATGGAGTGATCTAATTATTTTTCATCATCAATTTATATAAATTTTCATAAAATTGTATATAATTATTAAATATAATAATTATTATCTGATTATGAATCTAGATATTTTTTTAACCAATAACAATGTGTATGGACTATAATTGCCAAACTAAAACATACATGAAGTGTAATATAGGTAACACCCAGAATAGATGATCATAATAATTATTTCTGATAAAAAGGTGTTGAAATGGGATAAGTAGATCATATATTATATTATAAGTATCTATATTGTCATTTTTTAAATCTATAAAAAATCTAAATTTTTTATACATTAGTTTAGAGTTCCTAAAAAATAGGTCATCCATAAGGTAAGGGTTCATTGTCACAATATTTTTTTGTTGAGACATGTTTGATGTTATAATCTTATTTATTCTTATGGGGTGTATATACTACCCCTTTGATTTGATATATCATGTATCCCTTTTAATTCATGGTATTTATTAGTAAAATTAAAAGTATTTCATCTAAAGAAATTTGATTGGAATGTTACCAAAGTGTTAATGGTATAATTTCTCAAATTCTCTTCTTAGTAGAACGTGTTTTAATGTAGAACTATCCTATTTTATAAATTTTATATAATTTCCCATTGATATTTTTTCTCAAGAGTATTCATCTTTTAATTTTATTTATATTTAAATTTTAGGTTTCTTCATTCGTGGTTCTTATGTATTAGAATTTTCCTTGGTTGTAAGGGTTTTACGTTACTGTCCCATTGAACCTGTATTTTTTATGATAAAAAATTATATGTTCCATATCTAAAATAATATTAGTTATTTTATCTCCTCTATTTATTTAAGTATTATACATGTTTTATATTCATGTTTCTATTCTTAAGAACCCAATATACTAACATTATATTTTCAGTAAAATTAGCATGTTTCTTATCTAGTTATGAATTATTTTCTTCAATGTATATATTTTCTCTAAAAAAATTTAAGATTTTTTTTATTATGAAAATTTTATTTATTAATTTATAATTTACCCTTATTTTAATTTCAACAATTTTTTTGCATTAATCTTCTTGACTTTTTTCGAATGAGGTAATATTTACTCATTAATAAAGAAGATAAAGTGATCTATTTTTTAACATACCCAACATGAATTAATTTTCCCATTATTATGACATAACTTTTATTTTATGATTACATTGAATTTTTAAAATATTTATGTAAATTATAATTTTTTCGTTATTATTTTCTAAATTATTTGATTTAAAACATGTGATTTCAAAATAAATAGGGTTTTTCTCATGAAAACATTACATTAATTTCCTATTTTATTATTCTTTAAAAATTCCATGTACATTTTTTATTCTTTAATAGGAATATGATCCAATGTTACCATATTTAGTATTTATTTAGGTGGATTTTAATTATGATGAAAACATATTGATGAAACATACTTTTCTTCCCTTAGATTAATTTTTGTTGAAATGATAAATGTTTTCTTTATATTTGGGAACACATATGAATAGAATTTGATTATTTGACAGATGGATTTGATATATCTGTAGAGACCCGAAGCTTAACGTACATTGATATTACATTACATTTGCGGAATACTTAGTACATAAAAAAACACACACACAAGGATCGTAATAGTTTAGTGTCTTTGGAAACTCGGAATAGAATCTTCTAATCCTGGTGAAAGATCTTCAACATCTCCCATAAAGATCTTCCTTTTTTTAATACCTAAAACCTTTCTTTATATCCTGGGGAAAAGAAAACATAAAAAATGGTGAGCTCAAATGCTCAGTAAGGGTAAACAAAAGAAATATCAATCACATCGTATACACAAGCACATAACTTTTGGAAATCTTAACCTGCAAAAGAGATCATAATTTCATAACTTGGGATAAATCATGGCAGTGAAATGTAATCACAATAATCATAAATTAAAACATGAAACTTTTTGGCATACACACATAATCATATAGAATCATTTCTTGTTATTCAAGACTCATTGCCAAGACTATCTTAGTGGACAAAGTACCTTTCTAAACCGAGTCACCCTCGTTTCAGTCCTGTTTCACTGAACCGGTATAACCTACCGTTCCAGCCATGTCTATCTCATGAGATATAAAATCTTTACCCAATGCATTGGAGGGAGATATAGGTCCCACCCATCTCATAATGATACCATTCTTATGTGTGCCACAAAATCATAAATCATACATCATTGCATAACCCATTAGTAAAAATGGGATTCTAAAACAACATGACATCACAAAACAACTCATATAAGGTAAAGGAATTCATAAAAATAATTCCATCACAACATAATCAAATCAATGTAATAATAGGGATAGAAACAGAACCCTATATTATCTTAGATGGAAAATAATTTTGATAAAACACTTGAACTCCATTCTTGAGGAAAATATCCTTTCTACTTCAAAAACACTTTTCCTTTCTTAACATGTCATACAATTATAAACTAAAAGAAGTTGATTAAAAATAAACTTAAAAACTTGTAAAGGAAGCTTCTTTGAAATAATTTTTTAAAAATCCATTCATGTCGTATATGTTAAAAAAACATTCTTTTCGTACTTTTGTCAGAAAAGTCAAAAAGTACCTCGTATGAAAAACGACAAAAGATTCCTTTCATATCTTTTAATAAAAACTCACAAAAAGGGTAAAATTGGACTTAAACAATTGTAGGTGGATGGAAATAATATTACATATTGAGGAAATCTGTATTTGGATGATAAAATACACCCCAGTAAATGCCAACGTATAAACAATCTCGGATAAAAATGAAATTGTGATATTTCCCTTACCTTAGGTCTGATTTGCTTCGTAAGTGTCCAAACCTCCTGTATAATGATTTAAATAATGTCATTTAATTATTCCAGAATCATATTCATTGTTATTATATCATATATGGTTCACTTATGACTTTATTTTACCCGTTATTTTGTAAATTCCATGTTAAAGAGTGTTTTGGGTAAAATCGATTCATTTGTCGTAGGTGTTTGGACTTGTTGTTCTTGACATTATTATTACTTATATCATGATTTACTTACTTCCAGAATATAAAACATGATTTATATATCATATATATTCAGTATATATATATATATATATATATAATAGATAGATAAATGAAATGAAACACACCGTTCATGGAGACGGTAGTCCGTACGTACGCATGAACGCTGTTTTCCTTTCCTTATTGTCTTGAATAGAAGTAAGTAGATGACATACATATATATATTTATACATAAATCCAGTAGATTTTACATGTCATATATTTCATTATTATTCATTATATATACTTTATAATTATTCATGAATGGTTAATGTGGAGAATGAATCTCATCGCGTCGTGGAGACGGTATTCCGTACGTACGCACGAGCGATGATATCGTTCTCATGATCGTGAAATTGTGTTGAAGTGTATGTATACTATTCTAGTATCAATATCACTTTATAATAATCATATATAGTTACTCATTACACCATTATACCCATCCAATTAAGGTGGTGGCGGAAAATAGATTACACCATGGCGTGGAGACGGTATTCCGTACGTATGCACGCGTGGTGATTTCATTTTCCGTAGGATGGATAGATGGTGAAATAGGATTGTTTCATACTTATAATAACATATCAGTATATGAGTGATACGGATTTTATTACTTCATAATGAAACAACCTAAGAAGAAGAAGTGGAAGAAGAAATAAATGTGAAAGAATCGGTAACGGAAATTACCTCTTCTTTGAAGCACCTCTTTGAGACATCCTCTTAGGGCACTAAAATTGGTCTTTGATGAATACCAGAACCTCTAGGATGTTTCTAGGGAAGTGGAGAAGAGAATTTTGCAGGGGTTGGCCGATCTTGAAGGCTCAAAGTTGTGTGAGGAAGAGAGGGAGGAGGTGTCCTTTTATAAGGGAGGAGAGGGGCACCTTTGGAATAACTAAAAATATTATTTTATTATAAAGTCAAGTTCGGTTTTAAATAGCTCCAAATTGATTTATTTCGAGGCTAAGGTGGGGATGGGTCGAAATCCTCTCATCCAATAGAATTTAGACAAGTTTAGGTTCCTATTTTAACCTTATCATTTAGATTTAACATTAAGTTAAATAATTTTACTTTTACCGTGTCTTCTTGTGTTCTTACACTATAAGGTTAATAAACTTACTATTAGAAGCCAAAAGAACCCCAAGTTGTTTATTATTAATATATCTAACCTTATCTAAATCATTGGGCCGAACCTTAGATTTTTAGGAATAAAATAACAATTAATAATATAATATTTGTTTTAAAAACTATTTTATGTCAATTTTGACACTATTTAGTCATTGATTTTTGGGAAAATCATAACAGAATGATAAGTTCAAAAAAAGTTAATTAAATCAATACTAACATGTCATATTAACCTATAAAATTAGTTTAATTCATAAAAAGTCTTAAATTACATTTATTTTGTTATTTATAACATCAATTATGTCAATATTTCATTAATAAGATAATTATTGCATCATCTTTGTGTCATAAATAAATTAAATTATTTAATGTCTAAAAATTAAAAATAAAATACGATTATGTAGTAAATCTTTTTATATTTCTAATTAATATTTATAGTCGAATTTATCTTATGTATAACCTCATATTAAAAATGTTTTAGTAAATAAACTTTGATTTTAACTCTTTTAACTATTCTTTAAATAAATTAATAATAAATGTCCTAATCTAATCCAAGTGGGCCTAAATGGTCATATTTTATTCCTAAGTTTGTTTTTGGTTGAATTACACTTGTCCAATAGAATTAGGACATGTGTTAGGGTAATAATAATATCATTTTTACCCTTAATTACCCTATTTACTTTTAACCGTGGTAAAAAAAGTAAAAAGTTACTATTCACCAAAAAATTATTTTCATCTCATTGAACCACATTTTACGTACTGACATCAACCGTGTCTCTCGGATTTTTGAAATTCCACTCACAGAAGCGGTAAAATTAAGTTTTATGAAAAATTCAGTTTTTTAACTACCACTTTGTGGTTTTACTATTCATCAAAAATTGAAAGTTTTCAGAAAAATGCCAAAAATTAGGCCTAAGCTATATTTGATATTATGAACTCAAAAATGATTTCTATATTACCAAATTCAAAACATATCAGTTGCATTAATTAATTTAAAAATTAATTCCCGTCATCAAAACAAAAGGCGTGTTTTTAAGAGATAATAACTATCAAAAGATTGACACTTGTTTATAACTGGTTTAAATGTTAAATTACATCCAATGACCAACATTGTATTAAATTGTAAAAATATATTCTAAATATACTTTAAAACCACGCAAATTAATAATTTATCACTATTAATTATTTCGATTGAAAAAGTTGTTTTTAATTAAAATTTAGTAATTTTCACTATTCATCAAAATATGAAAGTTATCCGAAAATTACCAAAATTTCACCCTAAGCTAATTTCGATATTCCAAATCCAAAAATGAATTCCATTTTGAAAAATAAAATTTACAAAATTTCAAAAATTGGTTATTACTATTCATAACGGCTAATTTTAATAATATTTTAATAGCATATCGTTGTTTAGTGAAACTCGGTATTGAGTATTACACACGCTATCAAGGAAGGTCGCGATTGCGTATAATGAAAGGAAAGTCAAGGATGTGTGTTGTGCAAGCTCCTTTTGGTGTAGTGTACAACATAAGACATTAGTGAAATTAAAATGAATATTTTTCATAAAATCTTGGGCTGTTACATTCTACCCCCCTTAAAATGAATTTTGCCCTCAAAATTCGTCGGGGTTATAAATGGTTTACTATTCGAAAGTTTCTTTAATCGAAACCCACATCATAAAAAGGAATACCAAAACCAATTTTTAAAAACAAAAGTATGAAACGTAACGGTTACCCAAATAAACTAATCACTGGGTTTCCACATAGTTGAAAATATGGATATGGAAGAGAAATCTAACCATCATGTTCTGATGGAGAGTGGTAGAGAACATGGCTATGGAAAAGCCGGCAATCACAAATCCATAAATTTGTGACGATCTAAGGTACCATCTGATTAATCAGATATAAGAGCACTAGGACAAAATTTTTGGTTTTCAAGATTGTTTCCCTAAAGTTGAAGAATTTGAATTAGAATAAATACTTACTTTATTTTGGTACAATCTCACTGTTGTTCGTGCCTTGAACAATTTTTACTTCATCTCTTAAATAAATGAAGTTGAATTTGTTATTCGTGAAGTTTTAGCAGATCATGTGATAGAATGACGGGTCATTCCATCTGTCTCAAACAAAAGGTTAGAAAAAGTTATTAAATATACATAAGTCATTCTATAGTGAGATTAATCATATATGGTTCTTAAAATGGACTTATACATCATATATCATACTTCTTAATATAATAAAACTAGTTTCTACTAAACAGGGACTTCCTGTAGGCTAGTGGTAGGCGATAAAGGCCAGTCGCACTTCGGTTGTGGGTTCGATTCCCACAGCCTTGTCCGACGCGATGGGCTGTCACCCATCCTGCAGGTTGTCCTTTTTCTAAAACTATATTACTATAACATCCCATCAATAATATCGAAAAAACTTCTATCCTTAAACAATACTAACTTATGTCCAACATAATCCATTCCAATCTTTAGGCTTATCCATAATACTGTAGTCCACTCTCATAATATAGTGAAAACGATTACCAGAGATTTAATACCATCGTTGATCCCCATATATCATAAGATATGTTTTGTTGGTCACATTCCAAACATTCAAAGGTCTTAATCATGTATTCTCTTGAATACCCATTGAACCTCAGTGAAAACATGAATGCAGTTAAAAGTTAACACTTTCCACATACCAAAATCCTCAAAATTCTATATAATCAAACCATGATATCACTTAGTCCTTATATCAATCATGAGCTCATGAATACTGTTAAACATTTCATTTTCTCGTTTTCCCTTCATTATGCGCATATCATCTTATTTCCAAAAATATCTCAAGCACTTTGAATACCACATTAGACCAACACATAAATATTCCAATACTTTATGATACAACATTATTTTGGAATCCCATTACATAACCACTTAATCATTCCACCACATCGTTGTCATATTCAACATCACCAATAGTGATCACATGTGACTTCCCTTTGTCCTTTGCCTTAAGTGGTTGCTCATGTTGATCATCACTAACCCTTGGATCAGGGCATTTATTAGCATAATGCCCCATTTCCTTGCACTTGAAGCATTGAAGTGTTGGTGGTGCGTTATCTGCAGTGTTTGCTTTATTCACATCATTAGAAACCCTTTTTCCATTACTTTGACACTCAGCTGCTCGATGACCTTCTTTTCCACACATAAACATTTTCTAGTCCCTTTAAGACAATCTCCACCATGCTTGTTTCCACACTATGTGCATAAGGAAACATTCATCTTCTTTTCACCATTATTTTGAGATTTCTCCTTGAACTCCATCTTTCGTTTCTTGTCAAAACCATTAGATGGATATGTAACACCAACTTTCATTTCTACCTTGATAGCAAAACACACAATTTCTTCATAGCTACTGAAGTCTCTTATAACTAATGCCCTTCGAAGACTTGGTTTTAAGACACTAAAAAATCGATCAACTTTACTTTCAGGTTGGATGATAATGCCAGATGCATACCTTGCAAGTCTTGTAAAATTTTCTTCGTATATACCAACAGATTCATCATCCTTCTACTTCAGCTCAAGAAACTCCTTTTCCATCTTTGTTCGAAGAATACAAGGGAAGTACTTACTGAAAAACAAGTTCTTGAACTCGTCCCATTCCATGGACTCAATTTCATCTCTTGGACTTGTATTCTTGATAAGATTCCACCATTTATCAGCTTCACCTTCCAAAAGATATACTGCTAAGATGACTTTATCATGTTCAGGACATTGAAGAACTGAAAATATCTTTTCAGTGGTACTGATCCATTGTTCAGCAACAAGTGGATCAGAAGACCCACTGAAAGAAGGTGGACGTTGCCTCATGAAGGAATCAATAGAATATTGTTCCCTTCTCTGCTCATTTGGAAGTCCATAATGATTCATAGCTTGTGTAAGTATAGCAATAAGATTTTTCACTCCATCTCCCATAACATTTGTTTGTTCAGGAGGACAATCATTGCATTGTCCATTGCATTGATCAACACGGTTCTTCGGGTTCCAGCCATCGTCTAAAACCCAAAAAGAATAGTGTGAGAGGCAAAAATCATGCTAGGGAAAACAACATAATAAAGGGGGAGTACCTCCAATATATAACATCTTAGGTTTAATTCTATGATCGTTAGAGTAATTATAGTACTATAACCTATACGTATACTTAACCTTAGGGACATCCCTAGACATACCTTAGAAATATCTCTAGGGATCTCACTAACGTTTTCACATCCTAGTTTCCAAAGGTTGACCAAACCTTTCCTCTGATACCAACTGTAGAGACCCGAATCTTGACGTACATTGACATTACATTACATTTGTGGAATACTTCGTACATAAAAAAACACACACACAAGGATCGTAATAGTTTAGTGTCTTTGGAAACTCGGAATATAATCTTCTAATCCTGGTGAAAGATCTTCAACATCTCCCATAAAGATCTTCCTTTTTTTAATACCTAAAACCTTTCTTTATATCCTGGGGAAAATAAAACATACAAAATGGTGAGCTCAAATGCTCAGTAAGGGTAAACAAAAGAAATATCAATCACATCGTATACACAATCACATAACTTTTGGAAATCTTAACCTGCAAAAGAGATCATAATTTCATAACATGGGATAAATCATGGCAGTGAAATGTAATCACAATAATCATAACATAAAACATGAAACTTTGTGGCATACACACATAATCATTGAGAATCATTTCTTGTTAGTCAAGACTCATTTCCAAGACTATCTTAGTGGACAAAGTCCCTTTCTGAACCGAGTCACCCTCGTTTCAGTCCTGTTTCACTGAACCGGTATAACCTACCGTTCCAGCCATGTCTATCTCATGATATATAAAATCTTTACCCAATGCATTGGAGAGAGATATAGGTCCCACCCATCTCATAATGATACCATTCTTATGTGTGCCACAAAATCATAAATCATACATCATTGCATAACCCATGTAGTAAAAATGGGATTCTAAAACAACATGACATCATAAAACAACTCATATAAGGTAAAGGAATTCATAAATATAATTCCATCACAACATAATCAAATCAATGTAATAATAGGGATAGAAACAGAACCCTATATTATCTTAGATGGAAAATAATTTTGATAAAACACTTGAACTCCATTCTTGAGGAAAATATCCTTTCTACTTCAAAAACACTTTTCCTTTCTTAACATGTCATACAATTATAAACTAAAAGAATTTGATTAAAAATAAACTTGAAAACTTGTAAAGGAATCTTCTTTGAAATAATGTTTTAAAAATCCATTCATGTCATATAAGTTAAAAAAACATTCTTTTCGTACTTTTGTCGGAAAAGTCAAAAAGTACCTCGTTTGAAAAACGACATAAGATTCATTTCATATCTTTTAATAAAAACTCACCGAAGGGTAAAATTGGACTTAAACAATTGTAGGTGGATAGAAATAATATTAAATATTGAGGAAACCTGGATTTGGATGATAAAATACACCCCAGTAAATGCCAACGTATAAACAATCTCGGATAAAAATGAGATTGTGATATTTCCCTTACCTTAGGTCCGATTTTCTTCGTAAGTGTCCGAACCTCCTGTATAATGATTTAAATAATGTCATTTACTTATTCCAGAATCATATTAATTGTTATTATATCATATATGGTTCACTTATGACTTTATTTTACCCGTTATTTTGTAAATTCCATGTTAAAGAGTGTTTTGGGTAAAATCGATTCATTTGTCGTAGGTGTTTGGACTTGTTGTTCTTGACATTATTATTACTTATATCATGATTTAATTACTTCCAGAATATAAAACATGATTTATATATCATATATATTCAGTATATATATATATATAATAGATAGATAAATGAAATGAAACACACCGTTCATGGAGACGGTAGTCCGTACGTACGCATGAACGCTGTTTTCCTTTCCTTATTGTCTTGAATGGAAGTAAGTAGATGAAATAAATATATATATATATATATACATAAATCCAGTAGATTTAACATGTCATATATTTCATTATTATTCATTATATATACTTTATAATCATTCATGAATGGTTAATGTGGAGAATGAATCTCATCTCGTCGTGGAGACGGTATTCCATACGTACGCATGAGCGATGATATCGTTCTCATGATCGTGAACTTGTGTTGAAGTGTATGTATACTATTCCAGTATCAATATCACTTTATAATAATCATATATAGTTACTCATTACACCATTATACCCATCCAATTAAGGTGGTGGCGGAAAATAGATTACACCATGGCGTGGAGACGGTATTCTGTACGTACGCACGCGCGGTGATTTCATTTTCCATAGGATGGATAGATGGTGAAATAAGATTGTTTCATACTTATAATAACATATCAGTATATGATTGATACTGATGTTATTACTTCATAATGAAACAACCTAAGAAGAAGAAGTGGAAGAAGAAATAAAGGTGAAAGAATTGGTAACGGAAATTACCTCTTCTTTGAAGTGCCTCTTTGAGACCTCCTCTTAGGGCACTAAAATTGGTCTTTGATGAAGACCAGAACCTCTAGGATGTTTATAGGGAAGTGGATAAGATAATTTGGAAGGTTTTGTCTGATATTTAAGGTTCAAAGTTGTGTGAGGAAGAGAGGGAGGAGGTGTCCTTTTATAAGGGAGGAGAGGGGCACCTTTGGAATAACTAAAAATATTATTTTATTATAAAGTCAAGTTCGGTTTTAAATAGCTACAAATTGATTTATTTCGAGGCTAAGGTGGGTATGGGTCGAAATAATCTCATCCAATAGAATTTAGACAAGTTTAGGTTCCTATTTTAACCTTATCATTTAGATTTAACATTAAGTTAAATAAGTTTACTTTTACCGTGTCTTCTTGTGTTCTTACACTATAAGGTTAATAAACTTACTTTAAGAAGCCAAAAGAACCCCAAGTTGTTTATTATTAATATAGCTAACCCTATCTAAGTCATTTTGCCGAAACGTAGATTTTTAGGAATAAAATAACAATTAATAATATAATATTTGTTTTAAAAACTATTTTATGTCAATTTTGACACTATTTTGTAATTGATTTTTGTGAAAATCATAACAAAATGATAAGTTAGAAAAAAGTTAATTACATAAATACTAACATGTCATATTAACCTTTAAAATTAGTGTAATTCATAAAAAGTCTTAAATTACATTTATTTTGGTATTTATAACATCAATTATGTCAATATTTCATTAATAAGATAATTACTGCATCATCTTTGTGTCATAAATAAATTAAATTATTTAATGTTTAAAAATTACAAATAAAATACCATTATGTAGGAAATCTTTTTAGCTTTCTAATGAATATTTATAGTAGAATTTATTTATGTATAACCTCATATTAAAAATGTTTTAGTAAATAATCTTTGATTTTAACTCTTTTAACCATTCTTTAAATAAATTAATAATAAATGTCCTAATCTAATCCAAGTGGGCCTAAATGGTCATATTTTATTCCTAAGTTTGTTTTTGGTCGAATTACACTTGTCCAATAGAATTAGGACACGTGTTAGGGTAATAATAATATCATTTTTACCCTTAATTACCCTATTTACTTTTAACCATGGTAAAAAAAAGTAAAAAGTTATTATTCACCAAAAAATTATTTTCATCTCATTGAACCACATTTTACTTACTGACATCAACCGTGTCTCTCGGATTTTTGAAATTCCACTCACAGAAGTGGTAAATTTATGTTTTATGAAAAAATCAGTTTTTTAACTACCACTTAGTGGTTTCACTATTCATCAAAAATTGAAAGTTTTCAGAAAAATGCCAAAAATTAGGCCTAAGATATATTTGATATTATGAACTCAAAAATGATTTCTATTTTACCAAATTCAAAACATATCAATTTCATTAATTAATTTAAAAATTAATTCCCGTCATCAAAACAAAAGGCGTGTTTTTAAGAGATAATAACTATCAAAAGATTGACACTTGTTTATAACTGGTTTAAATGTGAAATTACATCCAATGAACAACATTGTATTAAATTGTAAAAATATATTCTAAATATACTTTAAAACCACTCAAATTAATAATTTATCACTATTAATTATTTCAATTGAAAAAGTTGTTTTTAATTAAATTTTAGTAATTTTCACTATTCATCAAAATATGAAAGTTATCCGAAAATTACCAAAATTTCACCCTAAGATAATTTCGATATTCCAAATCCAAAAATGAAGTCCATTTTGAAAAATAAAATTTACAAAATTTCAAAAAGTGGTTATTACTATCCATAACGGCTAATTTTAATAATATTTTAATAGCATATCATTGTTTAGTGAAACTCGGTATTGCGTACTACACACGCTATCAAGGAAGGTCATGATTGCGTGTAATGAAAGGCAAGTCAAGGATGCGTGTTGTGCAAGCTCCTTTTGGTGTAGCGTACAACACAATACATTAGTGAAATTAAAAAGAATATTTTTCATAAAATCTTGGGCTGTTACAATATCCCTTCAATTAATTGGGTAAATATTAATTTTCATGATGTCAAATAGTTAATGTGTTGTTATTCCATTCCCAAAAGTTCATACATGGGAGATTATCCCACACCTGAAAGAAGTTACATAAGAGATTATCCCAATCCTCAAGTAGGTACATGGGTGGTAAAACCAATCCTAACATTGGATATATATCATTTTCGGTAGAATTTGATTAATATTTCCATGATTATGATTATTCTACACTTTAAAATACTCTTTTATATCATGATACTTTGTAAATTTTATTCCCTTAGGTCTTAGTTCTTTTATTCCTTTTTGATTATGTCTTATAACCTTTAATGCATTATCTGAGGCCTCATGTTTATATGAATTTATGTGTATAAATTTCAAATGTTAATCTCATGATCTCATACAATTATAATTTTTATATCCTTACAAATGATCAGTGATTTATTTTTCCATTTTTTACAAGTATTGAGAATCTAATATCACTCTTAATTCTTTTTCCTTTTCTATAGGTTTTTAAAAATGGTTTTATGTATCATATACCTAATACGGATGGTAATTATGAAGAATTAATTAGAAGACTATGTATATATTTTGTTTAACCATTGTTCATTTATCCTTGTTTACAAATATAATAAACCATTAAGGTTATCATGTGTCTCATAATGATATGTAAAGAATATTTGATTAATAATTTGTTGTATTTATCAGTGTAATTTTATGGTTTCAAAAAATTGTATCATAGAAATATTAAGTCATTTTTGGAAATTTAGATGATAAAAAATTATTGAAAACAATTAGGATAATCATAATTATAGGATAACATTCAATGTTTCCCTATATATAGGCATGTGTTATTTTAAAAAAAGACATCCCTTTCTATATAATAACGAGTGGTGTGGCTTTGGTATATATGAATCTATGAGAAATGGCTCTGAATGTGAATTATTATGTATTAAATTGATCATTAATAGTGAACCATGAGTGGGCCTAAGACTGAACACAAATATAGAAACTCATGGGGGATATTACTAGGTTAATTATGATTTTATTTATACACTATTATGCAGTATATAAGAAGATAATGACCTTGGATAGACTTGGTTATACCTATAGTGTCATATATTAAAAATAATCTTTCAATATTTATATATCCTATCAAATATAATCATAATTATATGATATCCCACTATAATTAATGTTTCTCGTATTTTGATTTTGGGTTTATTCAATGGTGATAACTAGAAAGAACCACATTAATGATGAATGTGACGGGAAATGAAATTATTACCCCCTACCTAAATTACTAAATGTAGATGTATATGGAATGAAAAATGATTCTCTTATGCTTACACAACATTCTTAATCAATCAATAATTTTATTCTGTCAAATGAGAGAAAAAGGGAACAATATACTATTGAGTCCTTTATGAGTGAACATCCACCATCATTTTGTGGGTTTATTGATTAAATAATTTCATAGTAATGAATGACTGACACTAATAATATATTTTTTGATCTCTAGTACTCAACATAAGAAAACATAATTTTATTTATTAACCCTTTGGAAGTAGAAGTGAAAAAATTGTAAAAACATATCATGAATATTTGTAAATTGGAAGAAATAGACATCATGGATTTGGATAATATTAGGATGTTATTTTTTCATACATACTTTCACATACTCCTTTCATGAAAATGGAGTTGGAATTCATTGGTAAATAGTAGAAGCATGAATAAACTATTTGTACCTATGAGTAAAATTTTAAAAGTATTTTGATGTATGAATCTGGTATTATATTTTAGAGAGAATGTAAGATTGATCAATTATTCAGTTTAAAAAAATCATCTCTCCAAAATTCATTATCAATATGATACTTTAGTAGCTATGAAGAAATTTATTGTTTCTACCAATGTAGAAGTAGATATTGGATTTACCCATCAATATGATGGTATTTTTAAGAAATTCATGATGGATTTCAATGGAAATTATATTTAAAAAATGATGGAGGGAAGAATAAGAGCCACCCTTTATGCCAAAAGTGTTAGAATAATCATGAAGGAAATTCCCCTAACGGGACTATTAAATGTTTCATGTGTGGAAGGAAAAGTAATTTAGAAATAAAATATTGATTTCATGAGAAGTTTTTATGTGATTATGAGAATAGAGGGAAATATATATATAATGAACCACCAATAATTCAATGATTTAAATCAAAGGATTATGTCTATTATATTAACCAATTTTCAAATATAAGGGTTGCTGAGGATAATCTATATAAAAGACCTCTTAAGCGTCAAGACAATAAGAAATATCATGTCATCACTATTTCCAATGTGGGGTATAAAAATGATGTGGTGAAATTTACACATACCATATATATTAAAACATAAAATGTATTGTTTGATTATGGTTCTACCCACACTTTTATATCTAAATAACATTATGATGTTATCACCTTAAAAAATATGTCACTCGATGTTGTATAATCAGTAAAACTCCTAATGTTATAATTTTTAAATCTGAAGTCTATTATCTTCTCTGGTAGATGTTTTTGGGAATATGATTCCTATAAATATTGTTATTCTCTCTAGATTTGGATTTGATGCAATTTTTTGCATGTATTGGATTTATTTATATATATCCCATATAAATTACTGATGAGGGGAAGTCAAATTTTATATTATGGGCTAACCTTTTATTTTTTTATCAATGTGAGGATAAATATGAAAATCTAATTGAAACTACATATATTGAATAGGCCATGGTTCACATATATATATATATATATATTGGTGATTTACCATATATGATTGTTGATAAACTCAACATGAAGTATATGTATATTGTAAGGGAGTTTTACGATATATTTCAGGAATTGTTTCCAAGTCTTCCTCTAAATAAAAAAAATTGAGTTATTAATATAAATCATACCTACTTGAATAACTACTTTAGAGACTATATATAGATTAGAACCAATTAAGATGTAGGATTTTTTGAATAATGTCTTTGATATTAGTGATAAGGGATTCATTCAGCCATGTGGATTACCATTGGGTGAAACTGTTATTTTTTTAAGAAGTATGATGTATTAGTAGAACTCCGTATTTATTATCATGATCATTATAATATCACAATCAACTATAGGTATGTTATTCCTCATATTTTATGATATTTGTTATCAATTTCAGGGAGAATAATATTTTTACAATATTGATATCTGAAATGGATAACATCAACAGAGGGTTGAAAGTGATTAAATAATAAAGAGAACCTTCTATACGTGATACAAACACTTTGACTTTATATTGATTCCATTTTTTCCAAATTTTCCCAATATTTTAGAAGACTTATTGAATATAGTACTTATAGATTGCCTTGAACATTTTTTATTACTTATAAATGAAATTATTATATATTCCAAGAGAAGGTAAGAGTTTGAAGATCACAATTGACTGTGCTAAAGACATTAAGGAAGGATAACATGTATGAAATTTTAACGAAGTGTTACATATTTGATACAAAAAGTTCATTTTTATTACATATACTTTCATGAGATCACGTATTAGTAGATCAATCAATGGGGGATTTTATTAAACAATCGGAACAACCAAATTGACTATGATCCATAGTATTTTTGTATTTGATGGATATTATTGGGGAATTGGAAATAATTTATTCGTGGTATCTAATTGAATCCCTGAGTTAACTTGGAATGGAGACTAGATCTTCTTGACTGATGAATGTGGTTAAAATTTCATAGAGATGAATACAATGTTGTTTGGTGAATCTATTATCACACTACCTTATATTGTATAGGGTTTTGTGAGTTACAATAATGCATCAAATAATTGTATGTGGCTTTTTTCTTATGAAAAATTATAAGGTGAAAGATTATGCCTCTTGAAAATTGATGATTCATGGGAAAAATTACTGATAATATGATTTATAGGTAGATATAGTAATATTTAAAATATAGATATAGATTTATTTTATTTTTTGATAAATGTGTTACATATATAGATATCATAAAATTTTAAAGTATATATTCACACAGAATGAGTGGATTTTTCTCGGGAGAACATAGTTATTATTGATTAATGATTGTGAAATCTCAACACATTACCACCCAGTGAAAGTGAACAAGGTTATTTATTATATGATTCAAAAGGATCTTTCTAACTCATCTATAATGATGATCAAAAAATAAAAAATATTAATTGATTTTAAAAGGACAGATCTTGAAATATTGATTGAAGGGGAGAAATATTATATTGATCAAGGGAGTGTTCAACCATCAATCAATGTAAAGAATAAATATGAAAAAATAGAGGATCTAGAGATATAAATAAGGTGAGAAACGTTCAATAGTTTAAAATATATTTTAATGGAATGATAAGGTTCAAGGAAACTTATTTTCCCTATCAATTCCAGACATTAATAAAGATATATTTTAATAATATCATATCTCATTAATCTCTATTCTTCCTAGATATGTGAAGATGTATATAGATCTGAATTAGATTTTATGATGGGATAAAATTAAGATAGATATTTTAGAGTACATATCTCTTTTCTTGTTATGTCAAAAAGTTAAGGATAAGATATATAATTATTATGGGATGCAATAGACATTACCCATACTGGAATCTAAATGGGAAAACATTGCCATTGATTTGATTGTTAGACTCCCCAAA
This sequence comes from Viscum album, assembly GCA_963277665.1. Lineage (NCBI taxonomy): Eukaryota > Viridiplantae > Streptophyta > Magnoliopsida > Santalales > Viscaceae > Viscum > Viscum album. The sequence goes on along the minus strand of OY728164.1, from coordinate 1,806,813,994 downwards.
ACATCTAATTTCTATAATATTATTTTGATTGTAGTAAATCACCTTATGAAGTCAAAACAATTCATTGATATCAAATAATATATATCCATTAATCAACCTTCATAATATATATTAATGAAGTGGTAAGGTTTCATTGAGTACTATAATCTATTTTATTTGATTGGGAGATGAGGTTTACCTTGATATTCTGATTAGGACTTCAACAAGATATTTATATAAAGTGGTGTTTTATAAATTCTTATAATACTCAGATTTATGGTTAGTATGAGAGAACAATTCAATTCATGGTGTATATATTGTGATCCCAGTATTATGATTATAAATTTTTTGGTATCAATGTGTTCCTCTAATCGAATTCTCATATAAAAATATCTTTCAAATGAGTAGTTAGATTTCTCTTTATGAAGACCTAAATGAAAATAATTGAAGATATATAATATGATAACGTTAACTAAGGTAAATAAATATATTATTACCTTAAATATCATTGGAAATTGAAAATAATAAGAGATACATTTTTTAGTTTGTCAAAGTAACTTAGTGTCAACATAAGAGTTTTTCTGATAATCATTAGTGAGATCTGGAATTTTATTTTTGTGGCCGGGTATTCTTCTAAACATATATATATATATATATATTAATGCCGTTATATTTATACACAAGGTAAATATAAGAAATATTTATATTTTTCCATTTTATATTCTTGATCGAGTAGGTATGGTAGCTTATATATTGCCTCTTCCACTGAACCTCTCTCAAGTTCAAAATATGTTCCATGTATCTATCCTAAGGAAGTTCATAATAGTTCCTTCACATGCATATAACATTGAGGTAGTGTATATACAGAATGATATATCTTATGATGAATAATTAGAAAATATTTTGCTAAAAAACATAGATTGTTGTATAAGACGATACCACTTAATTGGTCATAGTATTATTATGAAACCATAAATTTATGAAATCTATGGGGGAACCCTAGTAGGTGATGGGTAAGAAGTATAATTAGTTATTTATATCAAAGTGTTGAAATTTAAAAGGAAAAATTCAATATAATGTATTTTGAATGTAACTCTCCATTATTTTATGTGAATTTTCTTTCAAATAAAATTGCGGAATTCAATACTTTTCATTTCACAAAACCGTGAATCAAAATGAATTGTGATATACTGATCATTTATTACCTATCTCTAAAATTGGAATGTATGAATAATATTATTATTATTATAAAAAAAATAAAATGGATTTAAATAATTTATATTTATTTTTAAATTAACTATAATTTATTAATAAATTTGCAGGAATGTAATTTTTTACTTTAAAATATATTTTCATCAAAAATGGGATTGTAGAATTTTGTATGTGAAAATTATATATTTTTTAATATTTGTTTGTCTTTTATCTGAGGAAATAAATGTAACATCCTAGGTAAATAAAGAATAAGACATATTTCATATTTATTAATATTTTTGAATTAAATATAAATTTTACTTTAAAGGGGTTTCTATGTTTGATAGCGTACCCGATACGCAACAACGGGTTTCATTGGAATCTTACATTGCACACTAATAATATAATAATATTATTTTAAATGGTAGTTAACTCCTAGCCATTTTATAGGGGTAATGAAAAAAAATTATGACAATATGATTATACATGTTTGTTAAATGTATTTACATTTATCTAAAAAAATTTAGAGGGTTAAAATATGAATGAATCTAATTTTAAGCATAATTTACATTAAAAGGTCGATTTACAACCTTTTAATGGATAAAACTCTTTAAATATAGTTTTGGTCACTTTAATACATTATAATTTAACAAATAAAATCCTTCTTTAGAATAGGGACATCAAAATTTACTTTGTGTAAATTTTTGGGATTTTTCCGATAAAGTTCATTTTTAATGAATAGTGAAAATATGGTATTTTATTTCAAAAGTTACTTTTAATCTAATTTATTTATATGGATATATTTTCTATTTAATTTTTTTTAATATGTAATTAGAATATATTTTTACCATTTAATACAATGTTGGTCATTGGAGTTAATTTCACTTTGAAATTGGACTTAAACAAGTGTCAATCTTCTGATTGTTATTGTTTCTTAAAAACAAGCTATTTGTTTTAACAACGGGAATTACTTTTACAATTAATTAATGGAACTTTTAGGTTTCTAATATGGAAAAATAAACATCATTATTGAATTCATAATATCAAATATAGCTTAGGCTGAATTTTTTGTATTTTTTTGGAAAACTTAATTTTTGATGAATAGTGAACCCACTTAGTAGTAGTTTAAAAAATTGACTTTATCATTTAAATGAAATTTTACCAGTTATGTGAATTGAATTTAGAAAATCCAACACACATGGTTGTTATCAAGAAGTAAAATGTGGTTCAATAAGATGAAAATAATTTTTGGTGAATAGTAACTTTTGACATTTATTTACCGCGGATAAAGATAAACAGATTAATTCAAGGTAAAAAGAATATTATAATAAATTACAATTACCTTAACATTTGTCTAAACCTTATTTAATGAGTCATGGACGACCATGGGAATATTTGGGTGGATTTTGGGACCCCAATGAGCCACTTATGAAATATAATGACACTTTAGATAAATTAATTTATTGTAAAGGCAAAAATGACATAAACAGAAATATTTTATTAAATTAATTTGTATATAGTCTTATATAAATTATATTTTATAATATAAATATTAATTGTAATTCTAAAAAAATTTCCTACATCATGGTACTTTTTTATAATTTTTAGACATCAAATAAATTAAATTATTTATGACACAATAATGACGCAGTATTTACCTCATTAATAAATGATTTAAATAAATAAGATTAAAATGATTATAATATTATCCAAAACATGTCCAATTATGATTGGATGAATTTATTTCAAATATGAGTCATCTTATCTTCGACATTAATTATTTTTGGTTCTTTTGAAACCGAATATGTGTTTATAATAAAATAATGTTTCCACACTTTCTTAAAAAGTCCCTCCTCTCACTTATAAAAGGAGACCACTATTAAAAAATTCCTCACACCTCTAAAGCCATTTGGCCTATCCAAAATATTCTGAATTAATCTCCTTACATCACTCTCCTCCTCCTAGAAGCCTTACCATAGGCAGAAGGAACTTCAAGAAGTCTATTGGTTCAATCCAAATGGAGTTACCCAAATTAAATGTAACAGTTTCGCTTAAATTGTTTTCTTTTCTTTTACTTCCCCAACCCATAAACTCATTTTATTCAATTATTTTGTAACAACACCAGAATCCTCAACATACTAGGATGTTTTATTGAAAATTATTCGAACTACACTTACACACACCTTCATCTAATGGATGAAGAACATAATGTTTCTGTAGATGGAAAACTATCGCCTCACGAAACGATGATTATTCAATTATGTCCTACCACCTCTCATGGTGGCCATTATGATGGAACTATATTTATATATGATATATATTATGTTTATGTCTTTTTTATGCTTATATAATTTTCTTTTATAGCATGCCTTTATGGTTTCTATTAGGGGTAAATGCGATAATCTACTTAGAGGAAGTGCGGACTACCGCCCCATCAAAGTGCTATGAGTCGTTAATGCCATATTTGGGACGTATAGAGGATGGATTTAATGATGTTATATATTAAATTATATATGAAATTATACTGGAATTATAATATACCTATGTATTATTATGTTTTAATTCCATTAAAATAATAAATAGAAATGAAAGTTGCGTTTATGCGTACGTACAACTTACAGTCTCCATGAACGGTGCATTTCAATTCTTAACTCCAAATGTTATGTACTATTATAAATACATTTATATACTAGAGATATATGATATATATGATATCTAAATCATGAATATCTTTCTGGATATAATGGAATATTAACCACGTGGACAAATGGTAAATATAAGGTGTTCATTTTTTACTCATGTATCAAATATCGACAAAATGAACATTATTAAATTGAATGATTACATAAGGTTTATAACATGGTAATAAGTTATATAAATTTAATAATAAACATGAAAAAGGTTCTTAATAAAGTATAAATTAACTTTATTTTATTATTCAGGAGATTAAAGAACGATCAAGTCAAGTCGGACAAGAGAGAAGGGACTTTGTCTCAATTTCCTTTCATTGAGGCATATTTAGTTTTATACACGACCTTATTTTATTTAGTGTATAAACCCCTTTGAATTTTCATTTCATTAAAAGGGAATATTTTTATTTGAAGCATTTTACTAAACGACAAAAATGAATTTTTTTTACGAAAGTGGTGACAATGACCTTTCTGCGGCCGCGAGTATTATTTGATCTTTGTCTTCCTTAAAAAGTCGTAATGTTTTTAAAAGGAAAAATAAATACCATATACTATTTTTATATATTTTGGTATTGAAAATTATTTTGAGAATGGATTTATTATTTCAATATCTTGAAATGATATTTTTTTATTTCAATGTTGAAATTTTATCTTTCCTTTATGCTTATGTTCTGTGTTATGATCATGTTATGGTTCTTGGGAATTATTTACGAATACGGGTGGTTCCGTGATAAACCTAGGGCGATGGATCCTGATATAGCTCTTAAATGCATTGGGTAACATGACAGAGGTAAATGTGAATGTTTCTCTTAAGAGATTTAGGTAATATATTGTGATGGATATTCCGAAGTAAATCCCTATGTAGATGTGATAGCTACAATGTAAGAATGATATGGATGCCACAAGTTACCTTTATGGTTTATGATTTCCATGTGTTATTTATAAAACTTATGTTTTCATGAGGTAAGTAAAAGAGTTTTTTATATGTATTAATGAAAAAAATTTTTCTTTCATTATTTTATAACCCTTACTGAGATTTTTATGCTCATCCCAGTTTTTGAAATGTTTTCACAGGACATAAAGATGAATAGGGTCAAGGATGAGATTAATGAAAAGTTATGCTGTCTAAAACCTAGAACTAGACATGACTCTTTTTTCATGAGTTTTTATTTTATGAAAAAAACGAAAACTGTGTAGAAGTTTCAACTTTTTAATGTTTTGAGACGTAATAGTTATGTCCTAGTTCTCTAAAACTCTAAACCTGAAAAGACCCTCAATGTTAATTATTACTTTAATTCAATATTATGTAATGTTTAATGCCAGGTCCTTATAGTTGGTATCAAGGGTCAGTTTAGAAAACATTAGGAGTTAGGGTATTGTTAAATTAATATCCATAACGTAATTTTTGTTAATATTTAAATCATATAGCATTTCTAGATTACCATGTTGCTTCAACTAAGATATTTTTGTGTTCAAAATGGGTTTTCATAGAGGAAACAGGGTAGCTATGTTGGGAAAACATTAGGTGGAAGACAACCTTCCAAATCATCAACCTGAGATGGTCAAAATCGGAACTGAATAGTTTGTTGAAATGATGGAATAGTTGACTCAGGCTATAAATGTTGGTGGTATCCATGTATGAGATCAGCCAGATCAACGACAGAGGAACATGTCAGTAGTGGAGCATTTCATGAGGCAACATCCCCCATCATTCAGAGGATAATCTGACCTTGTGCTAGCTGAAGGGTAGATTAAAGCACTAGAGAAGATTTTTTATGTCATGGGTTGTTCAGAAAATCAAAAGGTTAGTTTTGTTGTTTACCGTTTTTAAGGTGATGTTGATCAGTGGTGGTTGATGGTGAAAAATATCAAGGAGAGTGAGGAGATTGATTCTCTCAACTGGGATGAATGCAAAGGTATGTTTCTTAAGAAATATTTTCCTAATGGGGAAGGATGTACCATCCCAGGTAAATAAAGAATAATACATATTTCATATTTATTAATATTTGTGAATTAAATATTAATTTTACTATAATGGGGTTTCTATGTTCGATAGCATACCCGATACGCAACAACGGTTTTCTTTGAAATCTTACGTTGCACACTAATAATATAATATTATTATTTTAAATGGTAGTTAAATCCTAGATGTTTTATTGGTGGGAATGAAAAAAATAACCATAATATTATTATACATGTTTGTTAAATGTATTTACATTTATCCAATAAAACTTTAGAGGCTTAAAATGTGAACGAATCTAATTTTAAGCATAATTTACATTAACAGGTTGATTTACCGCCTTTTAATGGATAACACTCTTTAATATAGTTTTGTTCACTTTTATACATTATAATTGACCAAATAAAATCCATCTTTAGAATAGGGACATCAAAATTTACATTGTGTAAATTTTTGGGATTTTTCTGGTAAAGTTCATTTCTAAATGAATAGTGAAAATATTGTATTTTATTTCGAAAGTTCCTTCTAATCTATTTTATTTATAATGCTAGGTTATAATTTTAATTAGTTTTAATATTTAATTAGAATATATTTTTACCATTTAATCCAATGTTGGTCTTTGGAGTTAATTTCACTTTCAAATTGAACTTAAACAAGTGATAATCTTTTTATAGTTATTGTTTCTTAAACACACGATATTTGTTTTAACAATGGGAATTAATTTTAAAATTAATTAATGACACTTTTATGTTTTTAATTTTGAAAATTAAACATCATTATTGAATTTGTAATATTAAATATTTCTTATGCTGAATTTTTGGTTTTTTTCTGAAAAACATCAATTTTTGATGAATAGTGAAACCACATAGTAGTAGTTTAAAAAACTGAATTTTTCATTTAAATTTAATTTTATAACTTCTGTGAATTGAATTTCTAAAATCTGACATACAAGTTTGTTATCAAGAAGTAAAATTTTATTCAATAGGATTAAAATAATTTTTGGTGAATAGTAACTTTTGACTTTTATTTTCCGCGGTTAAAGGTAAATAGGATAATTCAAGGTAAAAAGAATATTATAATAATTTAAAATTATCTTAACACTTGTCCAAACCTTTTCTAATGATTCATGGAAAACTATGGGCATCATTGCGTCGATTTTTGGACCCCATGGAGCCACTTATAAAAGACAACGACACTTTAGATTAATTAATTTAGTGTAAAGGCAAAAATGACATAAACAAAAATCTTTTAGTAAATTAATTTTTATATGGTGTTTTATAAATTATATTTTAGACTATAAATATTCATTGTAAATGTAAAAATATTTCCTACATCATGGTATTTTTTTTATAATTTTTAGACATAAAATAAATTAAATTATTTATGACACAATAATGATACAGTATTTACCTCATTAATAAATGATTTAAATAAATAATCTTATAATGATTACAATATTATAAAAAACATATACAATTATGATTGGATGATTTTATTTTGAATATGAGTCATCTTATATTCGACCTTAATGATTTTTGGACCTTTTCAAACCGAATATGTGTTTATAATAAAATAATGTTTTCACACTTTCCTAAAGAGCCCCTCCTCTCCCTTATAGAAAGAGACCACTTATAACCAATTACTCAAACCTCTCAATCCATTTGGCTCATTCAAACTCGGACCAATTAAACTTTCTACATTCCTCTCCTCCTCCTACAATCCTTACATTAGGCATAATGCACTTCAAGAAGTCCTTTGGTTCAATCTAAAGGGAGTTACCCAAATTAAATGTAACAGTATCTCTTAAATTGTTTTCTTTTCTTTTACTTATCCAACCCCAAAATCCTTTTTATTCGTTTATTTTGTAACAACACCAACATCCTAAATATACTAGGTTTTTTATGAGAAGGATTCTAACTACACTTACACACACCTCCATCTAAAGGATGAATAACATAATGTTTTTGTGGATGGAAAACTAACGTCTCACGAAACGATGACTGTTCGATTATCTCCCAGCGCCTCTCCTGGTGGCCATTATAATGGAACTGTATTTATATATGATATATATTATGATTATGTATTCTATATGATTCTGTAATTTCCATTTATAGCATGCCTTTCGGGTTTTAATTATGGGTAAACATGATAATCTCTTTAGAGGAAGTGCGGACTACCACCCCCTCAAAGTGATATGAGTCGTTAATGCCATATGTTGGACATATAAAGGATTGAGTTAATGATATTATATATGACATTATATATTAAATTATACTGGAATTATAATATACCTTTTTATAATTATGTTTTAATTCCATTAAAATAAGAAATATAAATGAAAGTAGTGTTCAAGCGTACGTACAGCTTACCGTCTCCATGAAAGGTGCATTTCATCTCTTTCCTCAAAATGTTATGTACTATTATAAATACATGTATATACTGGATATATATGATATCTAAATCATGAATATCATTCTGGATGTAATGGAATATTAACCACATGGACAACTTGTAAATATAAGGTGTTCATTTTTGACTCAAGTACCAAATATCGACTAAATGACCATTATTAAATTAAATGATTACATGATGTTTATAAGATGGTAATAAGTGATATAAAACGAATTATAAACTTGAAAAAGGTTCTTAATGAATTATAAATTAACTTCAATTTATTATCCAGGATATTAAAAAATGATCGAGTCAAGTTGTACACGAGGTAGGGGACTTCATCTCAATTTCCTTTCATTGAGGCATATTTAGTTTTATACACAACTTTATTTTATATGTTGTATAAACCCCTTTGACTTTTTATTTCACTAAAATAGAATATTGTTATACAAATCATTTTACTAAATGACAAAAAGGACTGTTTTTTAACGAAAGCGGTGAACACGACCATTCCGCCACCGCGAGTATTATTTGATCTTTGGCTTCCTTAACAAGTCGTAATCGTTTTAAAAGGAAAAATAAATACCATATACTCTTTTTATGTATTTTGGAATTCAAAATTATTTTGAGAATGAATTTATTATTTCAATATCTTGAAATGATATTTTGTTATTTCAATGTGGAAATGTTATCTTTCCTTTATGCTTATGTTTTGTGTTATGATCATGTTATAGTTCATGGGCATTATATACGTATATGGGTGGTTACATGATAAACCTAGGGTGGGTTAGCCCGAGATAGCTCTCCAGTGCATTGGGTAACGTGATAGAGGTAAATTTGAATGTTTCTCCTAAGAGATTTATGGAATATACTATCATGGGTATTCCAAAGTAACTCCCTATGTAGCTATGATAGCTATAATGTAAGTATGATATGGATTCCACAAGTTACCTTTTGGATTAATGGATTATATGTTTTATTCATGAATCTTATGTTTTCATGAGGTATGTAAAAGAGTTTATGTTTTTTATTTATTAATGAAAAAATGTTTTCTTTCATTGTTTTATAACCCTTACGGAGCTTTTTATGCTCATCCAATGTTTTGAAATGTTTTCACAGGAATTGAAGATAAATAGGTTCAAGGATGGGATCAAGGAAAAGTCATGCTGTCTAAAACCTGGTACTAGACATGACTCTTTTTTTCAAGATTTTTTATTTTATGAAAATAATGGAAACCGTGTAAAAGTTTCTACATTGTAATCTCTTGAGATGTAATAGTTATGTCTTATTTCTCTAAAAATCTAAACGTAAAAAGATCCTCAATGTGAATTATTCATTTAGTTTTATATTATGTAATGTTTAAGGCTGGTTCCTTATAATAAATATAATTTTTTAAATCATCTTATCAATAATATCTTAGGGTTAATTGTAGGGATTTTTAAAAATAATGAATAGTACAATATAACAATTTTAATAAAGATTTAGTTTAATTTCATTAAATAGAGTGATTACAAACTATCATTATTTGGTGAATTTGATATTAATGAAACATAGGTATCCTTTAATTATAAATTACCTAATTAATTATATAGTAAATATAATTAAACTTTGACTTTTTATATGTACTAATTTATAGGATTAAAATAAATTTAACTTAAATTTTTTTTTTGCTTCCAATGTGTTTATATCTTAGTAAATTTAATTGTTCCATAATTTTTTATTTTTTTAATTCATTCTTATTTTTATATATTCAATAAAATATTTTAACATTAATTTATTTTATTTTATAGTGTAATGAATGGTTGTAATGTTAGTTATATTCTAAAAATTAATTTTATAAAAAACGTATTTTGTTACATTAATTATAGTTATTTAAAATTAGGATTATACAATTATTCAAATTTTGTATTGTGAAATTGATTAAAAATTTATTCATCTTGATTAGAAAAATTTAATAGGTCCAACTTATTTTTTTCATAATAAATAGTAAAAAAAGTAAAATTCTATTATGATGGTTAAGGGTAAACCAAGTTTACCGAGGGTTAAACATATATATAAGGGTAGTATTTCTACATAAAATTGATTATTTATTATTGTAAAAAAATATTTAAACCATATATTATCCTAAATTTTATTTCATTTCCATTAATAGATACGTTCCCATTAAGTTGATCTTTTATTATTGAAATATTTTAAGTAATTCCATGTGTGCCCCTCCCCTCACTTATAAAAGGTAACCTCTTATCCTCCATTATTCACACAATTTTATCCTATTATATTTGATAATAAATAATAATAAAAAACCATATATTCATTCCATTCATTTTAGGTCCATTGGTCTTCCCCAAATACCAATCATTAAAGGCATATGGTGTGAGTTAAAGGAGGTCTCTCAAAAGAGAGTTATAAATCATAAACAAGATCTTTTAGTTTGATTTCATGTTTGACATTATATAAAAAAATTTAATCTTTAAATAAATTATTAATAAATTAAAAACTTATAATTGTATGTTAGTACGATGATATCATTATCATTCACCACTTTTTTCCTATCAAATGAGAAATGAAATTATCGTTCATGATTTTATGTAGACTACCACCTCCATGTAGCGTTACGATTTGTTTTCCTTAATCATTATTCATGGTTGGTAATTATGATGGATTTATTATTCATATATTATTATTTATAAAATAATTATTCATGTGTAATTATATTATATTTTCTACCTTCTCACCATCAGATCCACTGTTAAATGATAAGGTTGGTCATGTGTATGTGTGGACTATCACATTCACAAAACTATGTGATTTTGTTTTTATTTACACATTAAATTGATGGTAATAAAGACATATTTAATGAATATATATAATTTTTATTATATAATTATGAATTTTTAGTGGCGAATTATTATTTACCTTTCTTTCCTTTCATTCATCAAAAAGTGGAATCATCACTCGTGTTTATGTACGGAATACAATATACATGAAGTGATGTAATATTTTTTCAACCAAATTTTATAAAAATGAATATAAAAGTTTATATAATTATTTCATATTAGAATATTTAATTTATTAATATTTTTAAAATGATGTAACCATGATCATTGTGAATTTTTCATAACAACTAACCCAAAATAAACATGAAAAATTATATAGGTAACATATATAAATGGGGATTTTAATAAAGAATTATATATAAACTTGTGTAAAAATTTCATAATTAGATCCTATATGATATTATCTATATGTATATAATTTTTTATATAATTATAATAAATATAAATATATTATACAAGATTTTAGATCATTTGTGAAACAAGTCAAACAGAACGTAATGGTTCTTTACATCAATATTGTTTTGTTAAGAAATGTTTGATATCAATAACCTATATATATTTATTAGGATAATATAACACCACTTAATATATTATATCATTTATCCTTCTTAATTGATGGTAATTGAAGTTACAATTCAAATTATTTCATCCATTGAAATTCATTCGAATGTTACCAAAGTGTTCAGGTTTATTGTCTAAAATTGTCTCCATTAAGGAATATGTTTCATTAGACACATGTCATCTTTTATAAGGAATATCTACAATGACTTAGAAATTTTATATCCATAATATCCTTATTTTCATTGTATTTAATTTTTCATTTATTGGTATTTCATTCATGGGACTTATGATTCAAAAGATAACAATGTAGTTAGGGTTTTACGTCACAATCGTATTTTATCCATTAATATTTATGTTAAAATTTATTATGATGAAATGACATAATATATTCTTTAAAAATATTATATATTTATAATAAAAATTTTATATCAAGTTATTACATGCTTTCCTTTCATTTTCATTACTTTATTTTCTTAATAGTTTGAAATATTGTTTTTTTGGAATATTGGTTCGCTTTTCAATTTGGTCCAGATTCTACTTCTTATACAAGAATATTTTATAAAAAAATATTTCAAGAATGGTTTTAATAATATATAATGATTTATTATTTTCATATTTACCCATTTTTTAGATTCAATAGTTATTTTTAAAAGTAATATTCTTTTCATATTTAGAACACAGTACTTTTGTCTTTTTACAGAAAATGTGAATTAAGACTTATTTTAATATACACATCATGAATAACATTTATCAAAATTATGAATTATATTTTAATAGAATATTCCATTGTAAGAATCCATTGAAACTTTGAAATAAAATTTGTTCCTTAATATTTTGGGAATTCATCGATTTTAAATAAGTGATTTAAAAATGAGAAGAGTAGTTCCTCAAGAAAATTTCTCAGTAATACTTTAAATGTATTTTAATATTCAATAATATCAATTGATGTTCGTTATGATTTAGTTAAAATATTTTCCTATGTTGCAATATTTATTATTTTTATAGATGGTATATTATAATGATGATGAAATACTAATGAACCCCATTTTCATTTCCATGGGTTATGTTGTGTTGAAATGATAAATGATTTTATGATCCTATGACATATATAAGAATATATTTTTATTATGGGACATGTGGGTATATTATATTACACTAAGTAATTGGATAAATATTAAAGTTTTATGATCATAAAGCGCAAATCAAATGTTATCCCAATCCCAAAAGAGGGTACACAAGAGGTTATTCAAAGACTGAATCTGTAACATGGGTTGTTAGCCCAAACCATCCATGTTATTAATTATTTAGTGGGTAAATATGAAATATTAATTTTTTTATGATTTTTCTACACATTATACAACTCATTTGTGAAATTATTTTATAAAAATTATATACTCTAATGGATTATGTTCTTTTATTTCTTTATGATTCGTGACTTCTGATACCCTTATGCTTATATTATCATACCCTCATTCTCATGATATTCTTACATATGATCATTGATTTGTATCTCCAATATTAACCCATACTTTCAATATTGTCTCACACTTCTTTATGTTTCCTTTTTTCCATTGAAATGATGAATAGTTTTAATTATGATATTCCTAATATGATTATAGTTGTGATGAACTATGTTATAGATATTGTTGATATTTTATATATATATTGTTTATATTTACAAGTTTCAAAAGTCATAAAACCATTAAAATTTCCATGTGGATCATATTGATATGTAATTGGTACTCTTCTAATAAGATATGGTATTTATATATGTAATTTTTGGGGTTTCCACATCTAATATATATTTCTTTTTATTTATTTGGAAAATAATTTCCCTAGTGGTTTGTACTATGATTATTGGTAATTTCTTTTGAACCCCTCCATTGATCATCTTAGGTGCCAATATCAGTTTCATCATTGGTTGGTATGTAAAAAAATGGTATTAATGCTTATGCATCTAGTTATTTGTGGAATAATAGAAGACATGAGGTCACATTATTATAAATAAAGATGTAGGTGTGGGGAGAGTCTAGTTGGACCATTCTTATTTATAGCCTTGAGTTACCATGGGTCGTTATTAAGTGATTCATGGGTGTTAAATCCTGTCCTTATTCATTCGTGGGGTATTTTTATTAGGATTGATATTTTTCAATCTATTGAAATTATATTTATTGATTAATGGTTTATCATCATTTAGGGTGAAATGAGAGTTGAATTGGAGGCACACGGTTGTCTATAAGGGTCTAGAATCCCACATGGAGCCTATGCACATGTTTCTTTGTATCTCCTACTATATTTTTCATGGTCCATTCATATCCTTCCAACCCTTGTGAAAAACCAAGGAAAACTCCCTAAATGATTTAATTTTTTTTGGCCCCGACTTTTGTTTCTGGGTTAATTTTTATATAGTTTTTTACAATTTGAGATAAATGAATTACTGTAATTATAATATTGTTATATTTATTGATTGTTTCTTTCTAATTATTTTTACAATAAAAACAAAATTTAAGTGGTAGATGTTTTGTATTATAATCAATAAAAAATTACATATAAGTTTAAAATGTTATTTATGTTTTTGATTTAAAAAATGATTTAATTGAAGTATTTATTAAATTAATAATTTATTATAAGATGTATTTTATAATATTGAGACTACTGTATGATATTATAAACATTTCTTTGAATGGTTTTTAATTATAAGTGGTTTGATTTGTAATTTCAAGGTAAGGTATGTTTCTTGTGTTGTGTATTTTCATTATTCGTCTTATTGAGTCATGTGTTCATTTTTATTTAATATATTTCTATTAGAAATGTTTTGATTATTTACTGTATTTCTATATCAAGGGATGTTCCCAAAATTCATACCTCTCATGATTTGGAAGGATTTTCTCATTTTGGAATCATTCCACCTATGAAAAAGTAATCTTTTGTGTTCTTTTTGATTGAATAACTTGGTCATTATTGTCTGTTTTTGATTTTTTTTTAAAATTATCATCATTGTCGTTTATTATGTCCACTTTTTTATTGTGGACTAAAAGTCCTAAAATTAATGAAATTCCAACTATATCCTGTTATATATTGTATTCTAATGGAGTTCATTTTTTTATCTTTTTTATATTTCTTTTAGTGCTTCTCCAACCAATTCCTTTAATATTATTGTTTATTTGTGTTATCTATTATATTTTTGGATATCTTTAATTTCATTTTCCTTACTAGATTTCATGATTTTTTTTCTTGTAATTTTTTTCGTGTTTCTCAAGTGGTTATATTATCTTGTATCTATGGTTGTGGATACTAGGTCATGCCTTACAGTTTCGGTGGTTGGGAGAGGTTATTTTTGGTTTTCCAACCTTTTTTATTAACTATAAATAGTGGGGATACCAATAAAATGTCATGCCACTCTAATCATTTATTTTTGAGTTTCATGTAATTATTCTTTGTCTCCATAATGGAATTGAATTATATAATTTCTTTTAGAGACATGGAGAACTGTTTTGATGTAATCGTTTCCAATATTCTAACACATTTTTTGTATCATATCAGTTAGTCAGTATTTATCCAAATTGAATTATTTTTTGGTTATTTTTCCTTAAATCCTCATTGATTATATTTTTATTCAAAAGTTTTTTTGGTATAGTAAATATTAATGCATTGGTATTTTTAATTAGTTATTTATTTGAAACATTATTTCATGAATTTGGTCTGATTTCAGATTAACCATGTAAATGTTGGACACAGCTAAAGAGTTGGATTTTTTTATTATATTTATGTTTTTCAGTTAGGGATGGTCATATAATAGTTATGGGGTATCATGATCTGATGAACTTTAGGTGATTCATAGAGTTTTGAGTGGTCAAGGATTACACATTTTCTATCAAAAAACATGGTATTTTTTGGGCTAGATAAGGGGTGTCACATCATTGGAATGTAGTTCATGTCATGATGATTTTAATGGGTTGTTTTTTTCATGTTTAATTTCACATATGGGTACCTTTATATGTGTATATGTCAATGACATTCTAATAATTAGGTGAAATGGTATTTATTTCAAATTGATCAGGGCTCTTAGCTCATGGCCATTCCACCCCTATCAAATTAATACCCCATTTGGCATTACCCATTCATTCATTCATACATATGCACCTATAGAGCCTTAGAGAAGTCTCCCTTATCTTCCTCCTTTAATTTATGGCCTCCCTTTGATTCCAAATTTTGTTCTTCAAGCTAAAATATTTATTTCTTATCTTTTCCATTTTATTAAACTCCTCCATGTTCAGTTTCTCATTATTCTCCCTGAGGAGTCATATTGGTTAAACACTATGTTATAGGTTTAAATTACCGTTGTGTTTATTTTTTTCATTAGATTTTTTGATTTCATCTTTTCTCATATTCATCACATAATTGAATGTTCTTTCCCATCTATGATAGACATAGTTCTATGTATAGTGACCCAAACAATGAACATAGATCATTTCATCATTTTATAATATAATTTTACAACCAAACATGCCAATGACATATAGGTCTCATATATTTGAAATATTAGACATCCAAATCAATCATCATAATAATAAAAGAAACATCCCTTTTTAATATCAAAATTATACTCTTATCTCCCATATAAATTTTAAAATTCCATATGATATATTTGGTAAATACATAAAGAAGAAAGGTGAGCTTGAAATTCATGTAATGTAGTAAACATGGAAATAAATAATAACATGGGGGTTAAAATCATTGAATGATATCATAACATTGACTTGAATAGTCATATAGATATATTATATGGATATTTTATGATATATGACCATGGAATTGTAATAATATGGAATAAGTATAAAATATGATATCATAATCATAAGTCAATGGTCACTCCCATGAATAATGTCCCCTAGTGGGTTATGTAAAATTCATAATCCAATAAATAAAACCATGTGATACATAAATCATTTCCCAACACGTTGGACAGAAACATAATTCTAGGACCACCCACGACATAATTAAAATCATACATATGTGGTCCAGATGAGAAAAATAAACTATATGTAAATCATAAGCATGATCAAACCAATGATAAGGAAGTGTGTTTTATAATTCCAATTCAAGGCATAAACAATGGATAAATCATAAGTATCCCAAAGAGAATAAAGAATTAAATCAAATGTATTTATTTACTTGAAAATTAAACATATGTGTTGATCATTTTGTTCTAATATATATATTTCATGGGAAATATATATGAGAAGAAATAGAAAAACCATATGAATTAGGTTCATATTTATAAAACAATTCAATGATATTATTAATGAAGAAAATAAATAATTATTTTACAAAAAAGATAATACATCCATGTGAACACTCTATAAAATAGTGATGATTTTTAAAATCTATTCACAGTATTAAATGAATTTACTCTAGTGGTGATCAATATGAGAAAAAAATTATGATGGTTCCCCAAAACTTGGTTTTTTAAAAAGTAGGAATTCCAAAGGGAATATAAAACAAATTTAATGGAATGAATAAATAAGAATATCTAACTATATATATTTATTTATGGAATATATATATAAAAATATAAGTTTTTCTTGAGATTAATATTGTATAAAAGAGCGAAAAAATATATTGTGTAACAAGAAAGTCCCAAAGGAGGTCAAGAATATCCCCTTATTTGAAAACACCATTTTCGAAAAAACCCCACCATATGAAAAATAATAAAACCACATATTGAAAATATTAGAAGGAAAATATTATTTTCACTTTAGATAAAACATAATTATATTTCCAATAAAAATGATAATATTATCTGGATGGAAAATTATGAAAAAGTAAGGATACACACCACTAAAATGGATTGGAATTATATATAACATTACAAAAATTTGAAAATTTATTAGAACTAAGAAGTAATTAATATATAAAAGAATCTGATTTAAAAATATATATAAAGGGCATACCATCTGAAATGGAAGACAGAACTAATGAAGAATGATCATAAATCAAGAAATCAGATTGAGTTAATAAATATTGTTATATTTTAGGGTCTCCAAAAATTGTTTCCCATAGTGATGAATAATATGAATGGAAGTGAAGTTTCAATTTTCATGAATAATGTCACAGCTCCACCTATTGGGGTTCGGAAAGCGACTCACCAAGACTTCCTTATATAGGCAATGGTTTAGTGATTAACATTGAGAAAGAATATCCTATAGATGTGATTCATTTTTCTAAAGTACGTGTACACTAGCACCAACAAGCACCTCCATGAAACGGTGCAGAGATTTAAAAATCTGGAAGCTAAAATCAATGAAAACATTTATCACAAAGAGGAGTACAACAGTCATTTAGATAGCATAAAAGTGAAAAGAAGACACCCACAAAAACTATAAAAAGTGTCCAACCTACTCATATGAAGGGGATCACTATCAAATGAAATTTCCAAAAAAATCCTTGTCCAATCTCTGGTAAAAACTACATTTAATCTAGCCAACTGAGCATTGTCTTCCTTGGGTACTCATTAGACACTATCAAAAGTCTTATGGTTATCACAAGACAAAAATGTGTTGGAAATTCCCATACAGGTGTGAGTATCATAATACACAGTAGGAGTCCCAAAAACATAAAAAATATAACGAAAGAAGAAAATGAAATACTCCACTCAACCAAGCTTGAGGGAGAATAATCAAGAAAAGAACCACATCTCAAACCATCATTGTCTATACATGACTAGTCAGTATAGTCCATAATGGGTGTCAACCTAGACACATGAGAACTCATGAAGGACTCCTAGAATGATCGTGATATACTCTTCTCATATTCCATGTCTCATGAGGTTCTGATTACATACCCAACAACAATAATCTACTCAAGACTCCAAATGTAACATAAATCCTAAAGAAAATTCTTCAACATGCTTATTTATCATAGATGTCACCCTTTTGAGAGATTCAATCCATCGGGAACAACTCACTTGGTATATCTAATGTTCCTAGTACTAGTGGTTCGGCCATCACTAACATGTGACTAATTAAAATCTGTATGAATCCAAGTGGAGGGACACACACCTCACCACTGACCATCAGTCGAGGTACTTATAGATATTAACTAACCATTTGAACCTCTGTCGCTCCTATTTGGAGTGGTCCATACCAAAATACATTGAGGGGGAACTATCTCTTAAACTTGTAACACAAAAAAACATGTGTAGGGTCTCACCCCTTGTAAATGTACTCAAAAACTATGGTAAAACTAACTCTAAGGGATTAATATCTCCCCACTTCTACTCAATTACAGGGGAGTACTACTATCTAGATGGGGACTTGCACCTTAGTACGATAGGGGAGTAATAATCTATGGCTAGAGGATATGCACTTTGTTAATATTGGGGAGTACTACTCTACAATTTTGATCACTATGGGGGACTATCACCCTAGTACGATGAGGGAGTACCAGCCCCTGGATAGAGGGCCCACTCCCTGGTACGACATGGGAGTACTAACACTACTGGAATAACAAGTATGGAAAACATCCACCCTAGAATAGTAGGGGAGTTCTGAATCCAAGGATAAAATACTTGCACCCTATCCTGGTAGGGGAGTTCCCACTCAAAAAATACATCACATATGGAGGAACATGATCCTGAAATAATATGAGAGTACTGACTCCATAGATAGAGGACCTACCGTCTAGTCCAATAATGGATTTTCTACTCTATATGTCCATTGATTAAAGAGGTCCAGATACTTTCCATGGAAGGGGAGTTCTATCTAACTATACAAATGATATGGGGAACTCATTTCCTAGTTTGGAAGGGGTTTACATACCCTGTAATAAATACCCCAAAGGTAATATAACCCATACCTATAATGTTTGAATTCCCATATCTACCAATTTAAAGATGTGAGGGAAACGCCTTGCCCAGATTCCATAGGGGGCTACCAGTCCAACGTCTCTTTTGAAAAACCACACTAATCTACATCATCGATTATGTTCCACTGAATGGAGTACCACCCTCATCATATGTTGCATTATAAAATCATTGTGGGAATCACAATTGTATCCTAATATAAAATAGAAGCACCATCTATTTGTATAATGATTCTAGGGGACCCACATCATAAGGTGAAAGAGATGGGTATTGAACTAGACAAAATTTTAGTGATCTGCCCTTAACACTACTCATGGATAATCACTACTTAGACAACTCCATGGTTGAACCGCACCACACCATATCTTTTAGGTTGATAATGAGGCCACCATCATGGTCTACATAGATAACTACTCTAGATACGATACTCGTAAGCCTGAATCTGAGTTCCAGAGATGGAGATATGTAAGGTGGATGATCTCAATAATATCTCAAAGGAGTACACAACATGAACTGGGGTACACACGGCATGAGATCCCACCCATGAACCTTACTGTATATCTTATTAACACATCATATCATTTCCATGTAGGAGTAAATATGTTTTACATTCTGTAAAAGGTATGTTCTACCTTACATTTTGTAAGGTTTTGGCCCAGATTCCATGACAATGGTGCCCTGGGTTGGTCAGTTATAGGGAATCAAGATCACCTCCCTGTATTCCTATGGATTTATAGCAGTAGTGAGGGCCTAGGGTGTGATAGTGTGGAGACTATTCCCACATATCATAGTTAGAAAACAATGTATATAACTATGTCTTATACATAGTAGTAAATAAACTGAGTGTGGAGGAAGTAAATAACTAAAATTGATCAGGCGGTAAGAATAACTGAAAATGATATACAATCCTGAATAACTATTTGACACCTAAATATTTTTCTCCCACTAGAATGACCATAATGATATAAAAATTCAAAAGAAATTAAAATTAAACAATAGGTCTCTACTACAGACTTCGAACTATAATATTTACCCAGTCTAAAGAAACTTTCAAACTGCACCAACCTGATCAGAAGATCCCACATGAGCATATCATCTTGAACATCCCAATCATGACCTCATCCCAATCTACCATGCATCTATGTTCAATATGAAAACAATACATGAGGTCTACACATACACTAAGGTGAATGTGAATGGGTAAGAAATAGTTTCTATAGGCCACCCCAATGAGTAAACTATAAGTTATACTTCTATATGTGTGTAAAACTGAACTGCTCAGACTTGATGAGATAAAAAAAATGTATGTAATATCAATAACATGTTAAAATAGATTTGAATCTCAGGTCTATGATCCTAGCCATCTAGTCATGTTCCACCATGGATTTTTTTTATCTAGATAAATTTAAATGTATTTCCCCATACCAATATATATATATATATGAATATTCCTTACTAAGTAGATTAAATAACATAAAACTAAATGAAAATTTATCCTAGGGTTCATAATACTAATCAAATGGACATTGAATGAAAGGGAATTGAGCTGGAGGTCATTCCACTCAAGTAATGTATCATTAGGTCAATCTCTAGGTATGTAATCACAACCAGGGTTCACCCATACTCACCCACAATCACCAAAATCATGGATACCAGGGAAGTGCATTTCGAGGTCATATAAATGGTCACACATCTATATGACATGCTTACCAGTACATTTATATCCATTCGTAGGTCTAATCCCAAGGTCATGGCTGGTATGAAGTCGCGACCTTTGAAACATGGATAATATCTAGTAGTTTGACCCTTTTGTGATCTATAAGGAGAACTCACCGATGAGATGCCATAATCACCCATCAAGTAACTAATAAGGGAGATGGTAATAATCCCTTCACCCAAATGATCATAATCATTCTCAGTATCCAATGATGTGAGACACCATGCAATGGACAATGGTCAAGTGACCAACTATGGATACTATAATCTTCTATATCCCTCCGGATAGAGTAACCATCCACAAGTATAAATAGGTTGTGAATTGTGCAATCATACTCATCAAATATCAGAATAGGATAGAATAATCATCTTCACAACATATCATTAGAGGATAATATGATCATCCTCATCATTCAAAATAGCATAATCATCCAGGAGTATCATTTCTAGGGACACCATTATTTTATATCATATTCATTAGATCTAAATATGGATTCCATGAAACAACTATGGACATCCAAAAAATATAATAATAAAATATATTGTATGAAAATCCATATCTGAGGTAGTACCTATATGTATAAAACTAAATATCAAAAAGTGAAAAAAGGACAAATGTCTGATCCCAATTTAGTACATTTGAGAATACAAAAAAAAGCAATGTAGATCCTAGGATGAATAGTCAGGCATCCAAAAAGAAATTAATATTCCTTGTATCAGGCACAAAAGTAACCAAATAGGAATCACCTCTAGCTAACATTGTTGCACCAGTAATAATCATGTGAAAGACAAACAATGAGTGAGGTATGATGAACATATAAACCCAATACTATAGCCATAACCCCATGGGTTCACAAGTTCGGCATCGGTTCTAAGGTGACACCCTCTACCATCTCTACCCAAGCTTGATATACTAGCTCAGGGTCGGAAAATCAACATGGAATCCATTGGGCCCTTCAAGTGAAATATTAAGAGGCATCCTTCTTGGTATACTAAAGGTATACCAATAGGTAATGGAATCCTACTCAAGATACTTATGTGAATGGAAAAAAGTGGATCCCTAAATGGTTCCCTCTAAGGGAAAGAAAACATAGGAATCCTATAAGGGATCCAACTAACAGAACCTTGGTGAAGGCATCATATAGGGGAACCTCTATAACATTAAAAAAATTCATAGGAAACCTACATGGGAACACAGAATTGTACATCGATAAGGGATTGTAAAAGGGGCTTCATAGATCAACATGTAAGTGAAAAAAACACAAAGGGGTCCTTCAGTAACCAATCATAGGATATATACATCCTACAATGGATCCTCTAGGTTGAAACGTAAACAGAGGAATCCAACAGTAGATCATCAATTACATCTAATCTCTCATCCTCTTAGGTAATAAGGGAACATCTCACAAGGGGTACATCCTCAAAGGGAAGCCACCAAGGCACTAATCATGAGAGCTAAATCATGGATCATCTTATATTATGTATCACACTTAGAAATCCATGGATACACATACAAAAGGGTCAATCTATCAATTCATGAAATGTTTGAAACACTACCAAGGAGAACATAAGACACATTAAAGGTCATACCATATAGATCTATGTGAAAAGATACTCAGAATGGAATAATTATGGGTCCAATTCTAACTCTTGGTCAAAAAAATATGAAAAGAACACAAAATGATTAAATGGGAGGAGTACACTATGTGATTCCCTAGTAAATAGAGTGTTAAAATGGTACACAGGTGTGTATACTCATATCCCCACATGGGTGTGTACTCCCACAAACTTGGGCATATAAACTCCCTATGTATATGGTGTGTGATGAGGGTACATAGCATATACCCGACATGGGGGACCTTATAGTGGTTCTTAACTGGTCTGCACATATACATCACCAGGACAAGTAGTTGTACACTGTGTGCTAACCAAATGGGGTCTGGCCATGTACTCTACTCATCCATGTACCACTAGATGGACAGAACATCATGGGTACTCTACTACAAGGTTGAGTACTAGTACATGATCTGTATTTCACATTACATGGTGTGTTAACTGAAAAACATTATCTTCCCAAAATAGTAGGAACATAATGCATGTCTCCCTAAACCTCACGTTGCATAACCTTGTTTACTCAATCTAAAAGACATTGGATCACCCAAAACCCACATTTTTAAACCCAAATCATCTGATCAGGCCTCTCAAGGGAATCAGAAATAATAAGAGGGGATTAAAAACATGAAAATGATGAATATAATTTCATTTTCTATAAATAATATAAATTACCAACCACTGGGTGAAAACCAGTGAAGATTTTATCACCTTTGTGGTCCATGGTTGCTGCTTCTTGACCTAGTGCGTTGAGAGCTCCACAATAGTACCTCTTTCATCCTTCCTCTCTATATATTACTCCATATCCCTATCTCATGGGCATGTTATGTAGGAGGATCCCCCCTGGGTGTTCACGCTTACAATGTAGAGTAAAGAGAGAAAATAAAATCAAATGAATGAAAAGTGGAATAAGAAAAAACGGGACCAAGGCCGACCCCGATGCCTGACATAACTTTATGACTCGCCTAAAAAACTCCTCATTCTAGACTCAAAATTGGAGAGAAAATTTAAGAGTGATGCTCCATTAAAAATAAATATGCTAATAAACATACAAAAATAATTAAATATTTAATTTAACTAGTTTTAATTGTTAATTATACCCCTAATATTTGAACTTCATAAAATTCCACCAAACACTTGTCCTAGAGTAAAAACCCAATTCTGGGACTAACAGTATGGTCATAAATGTTATCTGAGATCATATGATAGGTTAAAAGGACAATTTCCCCCATATAATCATTTGAAAGGAAAAATTAAAGCATCTACACAATATTTCAGTCTGAGGGAACACCGGACTGAAAATCTCACTACTGTAAACATTATCACAATAGAGATGTATAGTGAAAAGGATATAATCAATCCTATCATCAATAGTATCTAAACAAGAAAGTTATAAAGACTTCCCTATGACTAGTCTCATAACATCCACTACCATCTCCTATATAGAGGGCACTTAACTACGATCAGTCTAGTACTTCCAAATATAGGAAAGCCCATATGCTTGTCTAAAAAAATATCATTCTGAAAAACACACGAAAATAACCTAAGATCAACTGAAAATGAGGGTAACTAACCTAAAATGGACAAGGTTCACTCCCCACTCAATAGATTACCTTACACCACAATTCAAGTGATCTTCAATTTATTTCCTTCACAAATAGGGATGAACATTTAGAAAGAAAAATTATATTGGTGTAGGGTCATTGCTCTCTAAGAATACTCAATATTATATCATGATATAGAATGGCATTCTATAATATGATGAAACTATGATTCATAAAAAAATGGATTGTATAGTTATCATTTTTCTAGACTCACATCCTCTCAAAACATGACCAGGATTCGTCCATGGGTAAACCAGCTTGCAGTACCTGATCATTCTGATGTCTTCCCTTCCACATAGGAACATTAATCATTTTACCACAACTACAAAGAAACCAATCCTATATATATTCCTAAAAACATTGATCATCATCTCACACCAATCAACTCATCCATTATAATTTAAATGATACCATTCCCAACCAGTTTGTACCATTATCATCAGACTCCTACTTTAACAAGTCATCCAACACAAGACTAAGATGATCGTGCTACAAAGAACTTAATTTTAATTATTCTATAAGCTTCATTGGAAATGATTTTCCAAATAAAGAATCTCATCTGCTCCACGATTTATTCCATTACTACCCATCACCTGACATCATTCCAATCATGAGCGTCTACCGACGCTCTGACTATATTAGAAAAAACAAAAAAAAACATGACAATAATTCTACGCACCTGATTAGTCCTTCCAATCAAATTCAATCACAAAAGAATCACCCAATATTATTCATAAAATGTTAAAGGAATCAACATGACTATAACACAATATTTATTCCCCAACTATGCCTCAATCTCAAAATGAGTGTAAAATCAAGTTCTCTAGATTAAATGGAATCTAAAAACACGATCCAGACACCCATTCAGGCTACCCTCAAAAAAATATACATCAACCTACTAAAATACATGTAAATAATAAATGACTCTAGGTATCCTAATTATCCCAACATAACAAGTCTCACAACTGGGTAAAAAGGTCTAACCACCTAGCCCAAAAGATAAAAACTTTTGAAAGAGGGTAATGATCACAAAAACCTATGAGGGTCAATACTAAAAACAAAACATAAAAGTAACCTGATCCTCTTCAAGATTACTCATTAGGAACTTCTCCGAGTAGTTCATGATACAATGTAGAAGGGATAATGAACTGACACTCACCATGTATCTATATAAAGGAGTACCCCCTCAAGGTCTAGTAAACTTGAAAAGTATTTATATCTATTAGCCTCATAGTAGGTGATCTGACCAGATTACCATGACCTAAGAAACAAAATCCTAAAATGGTTATAACAGAAATTAATCACAATCTATATCGACCTACTAGGGTCACTACAACTCCAGTGCATGAGTACCGATTCATCATCCTAACAAAAAAATTTCTCAACTTTGATCCACATTACCTATCTTTAGAAGGAAATATAAACATGTAATTCAGCCTTGCTGAATGAATCATTATTAATAAAAAATTACACACTTCTAAGTTCTATATGATGTGAATCCTTTGTTCGAAATATGATGCATGAAATTCCTGTTTCCTTTGCTGACCAAGAGTAAAAATCCATCACACGACTCTTACCAATAGGAAAAGATCCAAAATTCAATTGTAAATAATAACATCCACACAAAAAGTTTGTTTATTAATGAAAAAACATATATAACTATGATATCTCAAATAAATATAGCCCTCACGTACCCCTTGCACTATGACTTCATACTAGAACAAGTGTTCTTTACAGAAAAGTCTAATATCCATCACATGTTCTAACACATTCCTAATACTTTTATCTACCTCATCCCAAATAGTAAATATAGTGAAAATTAATGCCATGATATCACTTTGAAATTTCCCAACCTAGATTACATTAAACTGGTTCCCCAATCCTGTGGGTTATGAGGCCTCATGTGCACCTCCCCATATGCCAGATGTTGTCTACTGTAAGGACCCGACTCTAGTTGCCCAGAGCTAGTGTCTTATTTGATTACATTGGAATAAAAACAAGGAATAAGCATCTTGAAGTACCGAATAGTTTATTATTATTATAAACAATATATATAAATATGTTCAACTTTATAACTTGAATGGAAAACAATACTAAATTATTCCATAAAAAACATCCAAGCCTCTTAGATTATGCTTGTAAGTCTCTCATAATTTACTTCTTCGTATCCTGGGAAAATGAAACCTAATAACGGGGTGATCTCCAATGACCATTAAGGGTAATAAATATAGTGGAAGATATCATAAACATATTTCATGGGGAAGAATTGAACCACATGCCTTTAAAAATGATGAACTTGAACACATTGTGGTAGGAATATGAGATAAGTAAATAATGCCATAATAAAACATAATCATGGGTATTCTAATAGTCGAATAACCCCAAGAGATTTCAATTACTAGATTAATTATGAGGTAAGAACATATGTCAGACATCATATCCATGCCATCCAGGCCTCATGCCAGGACAATAAATAATCCGTTTGTTAAGGGCTTCTTCCAATACCGTAGTTTGTCTCATGAGACCTACCAATTCATAAAGGGGCTATAGTCGGCCACACCCATCACATAATAAGTCCAATTAATTACTCATATGAGAGGGTATAAACATAAATTTCATATACATTCATATTTAAACTATCATATGAAATGTAACTAACTTTCCCCAATCATTAAACATAAAACACTAACAACTCTGAGTAATATGGTGAATGGTTTTAGGATAGATCATCTAAAATAGAGTTAGTCATAAACCATTAAATAAAATATGGAATATTAATTCATAAATTATTAAACACAATAACACATAATAATCAACAAGATAAATGAATCAGACGAAAATACTCTTATAAAATCATTAAGCAGTTCTTGAGATAAATACTCTTTTATTTTGAAAAGAAGAGTTATTTTGGAAAAAAAATTGTATACAACCAGAATTGAAGTAATATATTGATTTCATAATATAATTTTTTATTTTATAAAGATAATGGTTTCCAAAAACGGATTATAGAGTTCCCATGAATATAGGTAAGAATTTGAGAAATTCTCTTGAATTGGACTTGTATTTTGGAAACAATTTTGAAATTTCCTTTTAATACGTGTAACTATAAAGAAAATAATGAAGGGTTATGGTTGGTAAACATATATATAATACTCACATATAATTTATTAGGAGTAAATAAAAATACATAATAACTTCTTTGAGTTATTTATACAATGAAAGTAACCCGAATGAAAATGGATGTTCGGGGGGAAAACACTTACCTTAATTATGAATATGTTCCCCTCTTGATCCTAGGGTCCTGGAATATGAAATTAGACTCATTAATAACATAATTCATAACATATTATACATATATTTAGTGTATCATAATTATTTTTATTTCATTTATGTCCTTATTGATATGTTAAAATATTGAATTTTGTCGTTCTGGAGTGTTCGTTTTTTTATCTACATAATCTGTTCTCTTGTTTTTAAGTAATGGAGTTGATGTGGAAGGGATGTATATATCTAAAATTTAAATTAAATATAATTTATGAACACAAATAAGTGTTAATGGTCATTTATATCATTTGGATTTCTTTAAATAAGATGAATCATTAGATGAATTATTAATGATATTCACTTAGATTATTTAAGCAGTATTTTGATTATTAGGAAATAGTTTGGTCTTATGATTTAATAATATGTACATATATTGGTTCCTGAATATTAATTTGGTTATAATACATATATTAATGTCATTTTAAACCATAAAAAGTGTTTCATGACTAGTTATAAAGGATAAATTGAAGAACTAAACATCATCATCCACAAAGGCTATAAATTGGAACCTCATGGACGTTGATTTTGTTTATAAAAGAAAAGTGGGAGAGAGAGAGAGGATATTGATGATGGTTAATCCATTAAAATGATATAATTCCAGTATATAGATGATACTGGATTTATCATAGTCATTTGGATAGGGGATGTGAGGATAGGAAATGAAAATAGATGAACTTGAAAATAACAGAAATGTTCAGGGAACCCTTATGAAAATTCGGCAACCTACTGGCATCGCTTAAATTTTCATAAAATGAAATGATGAGAGAAAAAGGGTATCTCATCGTATTTAAATAATAATTACAGTAAGACAAATACATTAAATCAAACCCAAACATATTAAAATGGAAATTCAAAGAGATAACATAAAATATGTGTCGAATAAAAGTGGTGGATGAAGGATTCCATTACCTTGTAGAGTAACTTGTAGAACACAGAGGTTGGGACCTTGAGGGATAAAAGACACATTGGAAGGACTTCTAGTGAGGTAAAACCAGTAGTTAATTGAGGTTGAGGAATTTGGAATGAATGAAAGTGAATGGATGAGTGGGGATTTTTAGAAAAAGAGATGGTGGTATTTTAATATTTTCAAATGGACACCTCATTAGTTGTTCTTTTTTCAAATCATGGGCTTTCCCATTGTATTTTCCCACAGTTTTAGCCACTCGGGACACCTAATGTCATATGTTACTGTAAAAAAGTTGACCATCAATTTATCTTAATTATTATGTCATTATGATGTCATTAAACTACTAAAAATTCAAAATTATATTTTTACTATTCACGAAAAATTCATGTATTTTAGAAAAATCCCAAAAATTCCCCCCAAATATTTTTCAATGTGTAGATTTCAAAAATGAACACTATTTTTAAAGAATAATTTTCTCAATATTATCGATTTAATTTTTAAATAAAATCATAAGTAATTCGAAAAATAAAAAATTTAAGGTATATTTAGTTTTATATCACATTGAAAAATTAATTAAGATCTCATTATCTTACTACCTTAAGAAAATAAAATAATATCATTATTTACTATTCATAAGGGTCATGTTACTATTCAAATTAATATTTATAAGGGTATGAAACTATTCCCCAAAAATCATGTTTTTTCTATCAGACTCTAAATGACTTACTGGTCAAAATGACCATTTTTCGAAATTCAAAACACATCAGAGGAAACGTTGTGTTTAATATATTGATTTTAAAAAGAATTGAATATTTATTTTCAAAACCTTGGGGTGTTATATTAACCCCTCCTTTAAAAAATTCCATCCTTGAAATTCAAAAAATGTTACCTAAAAATATTCAGGTATGTCTTCAACATAAGCTCCTCAAGCTCCCATGTTGCTTCCTCCATCTTATAATTCCTCCAAAGATCCTTTACCAAAAAAGTACTCTAATTTCTCAATACTTGTTTTCTAGTATCAAGAACCATGATAGGATATTCCCAATAATATAGATCGGGCTCAGGTTCTAATCCTTCATAAGTGAGTACATGTGCTGGGTCTGGCATGTATTTTATTAACATTGGCACGTGGAACACATTTTGAACTTTGAAGAGACTTGGGGGGGCATTTCCAAACGGTTAGCTACGGCTCCAATTAGATCCACAAATTCAAAAGGTCCAATGTACCTAGAACATAATTTCCCCTTCATTATGAATCATATAATACCCTTCCATATAGATACCTTTAAGAAAATGTGATCACCTTATTGAAATTCCAAATCCTTCATTCGGTTATCTGTATAGCTCTTTTGCCAACATTGAGCTGTTTTGTTATGGTTTTGGATAATCTTCACACTTTCTATTGTTTCTTCAACAATATCTATACCCACGAGTTTTATTTCACCAAAATCATCCGAGCAGGTTGTTGTATGACATCTCTTCCCATATAATTCTTTATAGGGTACCATCTGAATACTTGAATGGAAGATACTGTTGTAGGAAAATTCCACGAGATGTAAATATTGATCCCAGATGCCTTGAAAATCATGTGAACAAGACCTCAACATGTATTCCAATGATTGAATAGTCTGTTCAGATTGTCCATCAGTTTTTTGGTGGTAGGCAGTGCTCAAAAGAAGATCAGTATCTACGGACTTCTGGAGACTCTTCCAGAATCGTGATGTAAAAATGGGATCATGATCAGAAACAATTGATTAGGGTACACAATGATGTCTTAAAACATCATTAATATATATTATTACTAAATGTTCAAGTGCTAAATCTTCCCTTATAGTAAGAAAATGTGATGAATTTGTAAGATGATCATCAATGACCCATATCGCAGCATTATTTCTTGGAGTCTTTGGCAGACCCATAAAAAATTTCATCATAAAATAAACCCATTTATACATAAGTATAGGAAGGGTTTTCATGAATCCTTCAGGATGTTTTCATCCATCCTTAACCTGTTTACAAACCCAACACCTCAACCCATAATCAGAAATATCCTTCTTCATGTTTTCCCACAAAAAATTATCTTTTAGATCTCTAACCATATTTTTTCAACTAGGGTGTATAGAGAAATTAGAGTTATGTGCATCATCCAATAGTTCTCTCTACAGCTTAGGAATAGTGGGAACACAAATCCTCTTTCTGAATTTCAGAATTCCTCCTTCATATGAAATGTTAGTCAACTTACCATCATTTATAGCTTTAATTTTCTTTTGAAACTCCTCATCATTAGCTTGAGAACATTTTATCCTTTCTAATAAAGAAGGTTTGGAAACCATTTGAACAAAGCAGTGATGTTTTACCTTCCTTGATAATTTCCATATCCATCTTTACTAGGTCCATGAACATAGGATAACTTTCAACTCTCATCTTGTTCAGAATTATGTGGTCCTTTCTACTCAAAGAATATAATGCCTTATTTTCCATCCTCGGGGGTAGTGTATTGTGAAATCATAGTCTTTGAGTAGCTTAATCTATCTCTTTTTCTCATGTTGATTTCTTTCTGTTAGAATATATATTTCAAACACTTATGATCAGTATATATCTCACATTTTTTCCTTAGAGGTAACGTATCCAAATATTTAGAGAAAATATTACCGATGTTATCTCAATATCATGATTTGGATAGTTTAGTTCCTAAATTTTTAGATTACTAGATGAATAGTAAGTCACTCAATAATTCTTCCTAAGGACACAACCAAGTCCTTTATTTTATGTGTCCCTATAGATAACAAACCCATCATTCCTTGATGGTAGGGTTAGGATCAGATAATTCACTAACCTCCTCTCAAATTCTTCAAAACATTCTTCAAATTCCATGTTCCATATAAACTTAACCCCTTTTCATGTAAGCTTGGTCATTAGATTAGATAAATGGGAAATTTTCTAAATGAAACGCTGATAATAACCTGCTAAACAAATAAAACTATGTACCTCAGTTAAATTTGTCAGAGTAGGCCATTCTTGCACAACCGTTCTGTTCGTAGGATCTACAAATCTTCCATAATGATAAAAAATGTGGCCTAGAAAGGAAACTGATTTGTGATGAATATCACACTAGCTAAACTTCCCATATAATTCATTTCTTCTTCGAGTCTTCAGAATAGTGCACAATTAATTTTTCTGATCTTCATAGCTTTTAGAGTATACCAAGATATCATCAATAAACACCCCCACAAAGTCATAAAGATATTCCTTGAAAACAATATTCATTAGATCCATGAAAACAGATGGTTCATTATTTAATCAAAAATTCATTACTGTAAACTCTTAATGCATGTACCCGGTTCAGAATGCTATTTTATTTTATTTATTCTTTCCACACAAGTACCTAATGATATCCATATCTAAGATCAATCTTCAAAAAATATTGGGCTCCATGAAGTTAGATTGAATAAATCATCAATTCGAGGTAGAGGATATAGATTATTTATTTTAATAGCATTTATTTTCTGATAATCAATACACAACCTCATTTCTTCTTAACAAAAAGAACAGGGGCTCCCCATGGAGAAACACTAAGGTGAATAAATCCTTTATCAATCAATTACTCTAGTTGTTTCTTTAGCTCCACTAAATTCATAGTGTCCATTCTATAAGGGGTCTTTGATATGGGCCTTGAGCTAGGAAATAATTCATTTGAAAACTCAATTTCTCACTCTAGAGGATGTCCAGGCAATTCCTCTTGAAATACATCAATATATTCTTTCACAATAGGTACATCTTCTATTTGAACCTTATTTTACTCACCCAAAGTTATTACAATCCCTTCCTACCCAATAATTGAATTTAGTAGAGCTACTGGGGGTGGATATAGATGAGAATCAGATGGTGATATTCTTGCCCTAATGATAAGGGATTTCACACCATTCACAAAAATGGTAACTTCTTTCTTATTACAATAGATCTTCACATCCCAATTTGATAGCCAATTAATACAGAGAATTATATCAAATTCAGTCATTGGTATTGTGATAAGGTCAGCAACTGATGCACATTTATGTGTCATGAGGGGACTAATTGACACACCTTTTTAGCAATGATACATCAAATAGGGGTTTTGACTAATAACTCCATTTTTAAATCAAATTGGAAATATCTAATTTTACTAGAAAACTGGGAAGATATAAATGAATGCAATGATATAGAATCAAATAAAGCATTGGATATGTTTTATGAAATGATAAATGTACCAACCATCACATCATTATGGACTTCAATATCAGCTGTTGTGATTGCATAAGCTTGTCCATGTTCCCTTTTCCTTTTCTGTTTCATATTTCCTTGACGCTTTGGAAAATCATTATCATAGTTTTCAATCTCCCGACAATTATAGCATTGAACATTGGAAGCTTCTTTCATCCCCTTACAATCCCATGATAGGTTTCCTTTTTCTCCACATTTGTAATAGACTCACATTCCCTTCAGGCATGTGTCAGGGTGTTTCTTACCACAATTATCATAGTGTTGAAATTAAACTCTTCCCTTTTTCCCTATTTCCTTATTTCCCTTTCTAGAGTTTTCAGAAGCCCTCTTCTTATATTGTTTTCCTTTAAAGTCTTAATACATAAAAATCCCTTTTTTCTTGATAGCACATGAAACTATATCTTCATATGATGAGAAAATCTTAGAGACCAGAGCCCGCCGGAGGAATGGCTTTAGGCCATCGAAGAATCAATCAATTTTTCTCCTTGGATTTTGTATATAGTCCACAACATGTATTTTTATCCTTGTGAAGTTAGATTCATACTTTGCAACATTATCATCATTCCATTTACATCAAATTCAGAAACTTCCTTTCCATGTCAACTCACTGTTCACGAGGAAAGTATTTCTCTAGGATGATTTCCTTAAAGACCCTTCATTCCATCTCTTCTATCACCTCCTCCTCCATTGTGTTTTGGATTAACGACCATAACTAATATTCATCTTTTCATAAACTACAAACAACCATGATGACATTCTCTCTTTCAATACATCCCAAAGTAAAAAATATCTTCTCTAGGGAATGTATCCACTATTCATCAAAAAATGGGTTTGTAGTCCCACTAAATAATAGATGTTGTTTTTTCAGAAAGCGATCTAACATAGCACTTCCACATGGTGGATCCAGATGCGCCATATGGTTAAGGTTATTGTTCAAAACCTGAGTAAGATTTCCTAGTATAGTTATAAGTATCGCAGTACCCATCAAAGCAATAGAGCCAACAACATTATCTTGCATCAGAGGGAAATCACTACAGGGGACATGCTTGTTCGAGCGGTTTCCATTCCTTCCACTAAGCACAATTTCTAGATAATCTCATAAACTATATTAGGTTATGAATCATAATGTATAATATTAACCAAACAAAATAATTATCATAAGTTGAAATCCTACGCATGGCTAATCCCATAATCACAAAAATGGTTTCTTTGAGGAAAAAAAATACAATTATATCCTTCATAATGAATTGTAAAGGAAATGTGAATTATATTATGAATATCCCTTAGGATTTTCGTAACCAATAGTGTAGAAAGGTATATTGTCGTATATCATGATATCTCATGTCATGCATGATACTCTATGTCGAAGCATTCACTGCTTGGTATATCTGTGCTAGAGCCGCCTCTACCTGCTCGTATCCAAATATGGATGTATTACTTGAATGATAAACATTATCTATTCCTTACCAAAATACAAGGATTTTTTTGTATTTTTATCCTCAATGATAATCATAGGGACTCTTCCCTAATCTCTATTTCTAAACCAAGTTTCCATGTTTTCTACTAAACAACCTTTGATATCAACTATAAGGTTCGGAACCTAGTTTCCCAGAGATGGGGCCTTATTTGATTAAATTGGAATATAAAAAAGGAAAATTCATCTCAATGGACGGAGTAGTTTTGTATTATTGGAAATAAGATACATACATAAGTTCATCTTTACAACATGAAAGGAAAATGACACTAAATTATTCCATTAAAAAAATCCAATCCTCCTGGATTATGCTTATAAGTCACTCATAATTTATGTCTTCGTATCCAAAGAAAATGA
Organism: Viscum album; assembly: GCA_963277665.1. Taxonomy (NCBI): domain Eukaryota; kingdom Viridiplantae; phylum Streptophyta; class Magnoliopsida; order Santalales; family Viscaceae; genus Viscum; species Viscum album. The sequence continues at coordinate 1,806,779,271 of OY728164.1, read as the reverse complement.
ATCATATGAAAGGGGTGAGCTCCAACACTCAGTAAGGGTAAGAAATACAATAGAAGATAGCGTAAACATAAGACATGGTGAATAATTGAAAACACGTTCCAATAAAAATAATGAACTTGAACACATTATGGCAAGAATATGTGTTGAGTAAATAATTCCATAATAAAACATAATCATGGGTATTCTACTTGTCAAATAACCACATGAAACTTCAATTAATAGCTTCATAATGATGGATGTGCATTTATCGGACATCATATCCATATCATCCAGGCCTTGTGCCCGGACCATAAATAATCATTTTTTCAAGGCCTTGTGCCAAGACCGTAGTTTGTCTCATTAGACCAACTGATGCATCAAGGGGCTATACCAGTCCCCACCTATCACATAATAAGTTCAATTTATTCCTTATATGAGAAGGGATAAACATAAAAAACATATACATTCATATTGAAACTATCATATGAAATGTAACTGACATTCCCCAATCATTAAACATAAAACAATAACCATTCCAAGTAATATGGTGAATGGTTTTAGGATTGATCATCCATAATAGAGTTAGTGATAAACCATTAAATAAAATATGGTATATTAATTAATAATTTATTAAACCCAATAACTCATAAGAATCAACAAGAGCGTTTAATCAGAGGAAAATACTCTTATAAAATCATTAAGCAATTCTTGGTATAAATACACTTTTATTTTGAAAAGAGTAGTTCATTTGGAAAAATCATTTTATAAATCTAGAAGTGAATTAATATATTAATTTCATAATAAAATAAGTGATTTTATAAATATAATTTTTTCCAAAAATATATTATAAAGTGCCCTTGAATATAGGTAAGAATTTCAGATATCCCCTTGAATCGATCTTACATTTTGGAATCAATTTTGAATGATCCATTTAATACATGTGACTATCCATAAAATAAAGAAGTATATGGTTGGTAAACATATATATTATAATCACACATAATTTTTTAGTAGTACATAACATTAAATAATAATTTCATAGAGGTAGTTAGACAATAAAAGTAAACTGAATGAAAATAGATGGTTGGGTGGAAAACCCTTTCCTTAAGCCTGAATGTGTTCCCCTATAGAAAAAATGGTCATGTAATATGAAATTAGACTCATTAATAAATTACTTCAGAACATATTATATATGTATTTGGTTTATAAAAATTATTTTTAGTTCATTTATTCTTTTATTGATAAGTTATAATATAGAATTTTGTCGTTCTAGAGTGTTTGTTTTCTTGATTTTTATAATTAGTTCTCTTGTTTTTAAGTAATGGAGTTCATGTGTAAGGGATGTAAATATACAGAATTAAAATTAAATATAATTTATGAACATCTATAAGTTTTAATTCTCATTTATATCATTTATTTTCATTGAAATTTGTTGAATCATTAGATGAATTATTAATGATATAAACATAGATTATTTAAGCGGTATCTTTATTATTATGAATTAGTTTGGTCATATAATTTAATAATATGTACATATATAAGTTCCTAAATATTAACTTGGTTATAATACTTATAATATAGTATGGTTAAACCATAAAATTTTTTTCATGACTAATAATTCAGATGAAATTGAAGAACAAAACTTCATCGTCCACAATTGCTATTAATTAGAACCACATGGATGTTGAATTCATTTATAAAATAATGGGGGGGAATATTGATGATGGTAATCAATTAAAAAGATATAATTCTAGTATATATATGATACTGGATTTATCATGGTCATTTGATACGGGAAGTGGGGAGAGGAAAAGAAAATAGATGAACCTAAAAATAAAAATAAATCTGAGAGATCCCTTATGAAAATTTCACAAACTAACGACATCGCATAAGATTTTATTAAAAGAAATGATGAGAGAAAAAGGGTATCTAATAATATTTAAATAAAAAAATAGAAAGAGTAATACATGAAATCAAACCCCCACATGTGAGAATGGAAAATCAATGAGATAACATAAAAAGAGTGTCGTCAAAAATGGGAGGGTAAAGGATTCCCTAACCTTGTAGAGTAACTCTAAGAACTTGATGGTTGGGACTATGGGTGATTAAGGACACATTGGGAGGAATCATAGAGAGGTAAAATCACCAAATAATCTAGAATGAAGGATTTTTAATGAAATAAAACGAAATTATGAGTGGGTATTTATTGAAAAACAGAGAGATTTGTTTTAATAATTTCAAAGGGACACCTCATTAGTGTTTTTTCCAAACCATGGTCTTTCCCACGGTATTTTCCGATGGTTTTATCCACATAGACCACCTAATGTAATATTTTACTGTAAAAAAGTCGAACAGACTTTTATATTAATTGTTATTTTATTATGATGTCATTAAAGTACCAAAAACTCAAAACTGTATTTTTACAAATCACGAAAAATTCATCTATTTTAGAAAAATACCAAAAATTCACCCCTACCATTTTTCAACGTGTAGATTTAAAAAATGAACTCCATTTTTCAAGAATAAGTTTCTAAATATTATATATTTAATTTTTATATAAAATAATAGTTAATTTGAAAAAATAAAAATTTAAGGTATATTTAGTTTTATATTACATTGAAAATTTAATTAAGATCTCAATATCTTATTACCTTAAGAAATTAAAATAATATCATTATTTAATATCCATAAGGGTCATATTAATATTCATATTAGTATTCTTATGGGTTTGTTTCTATTCACCAAAAATGATGTTTGTTCTGTCAGACTCCAAATGACATACTAGTAACAACTCTATATGATCATTTTTTAAATTTATAACACAATATATGAAAAGATGGGTTTAATAGATAGATTATAAAATGAATTCAATATTTATTTTCAAAACCTTGTGGTGTAACCTATGTATCAGCAAGGATCTGCGGTGTGATAATGGGGAGACTATTCTATCATATCAGATAAATAAAAAAATAGGTATGTATCATAAAAGAAAATAAACAGACTGTGGATGTAGAAAATAACTGAAATAAAAAAATATTCAATTATAAATGAGAATTATTGAAGAATATAACTAACTATTTCATATCTAAAACATTGGACACCCACTGGGCCAACGATGAAGATAGATAAATACAAGTGAAATTGAAATTAAAGTACATGTCTCTACTGATAAATCCAAGAAATACAACATAACTATTTTCCAAAAACCATCTAACTACCCCGACCAGATTAAAAGAAACCACACAAGAAGCTCTACTCCAATATGAAACTATGGGCCTCATCCCAATCCACTATGAAACTATGTTAAACCTTAAAAGTATACACAAGGTCTACACATACACTGAGGTGCACGTTCAGGGTTGAGGATGTCTCTGTCACGACCCGACCCTACCCGGGCTCGAGCCGCAACTACCCCAAGCCCGCCTCCATAGGCCAGGGGCTGGCGACCAGCGCCGAAGGCACAATAACTCGGGTAGGCCTTTTCCTAAGCACCTGTACACACAAACGCAGCAAAATCAATGGAAAAGTTCAGAGTAAAAGTAAATACAAGCAAAGAAAAGGAAAGGGGCAAATGCAATATAAATACCACAAAGTGCATCGACCTCTACAAGTACAAAGGGAAAACTGAAAAGAAAAGGGGAAAAACACGCGCCCAACCAAAAAAAGTGCCACAACCCGGCAACAAGTAAAAAAAAGAAACTGCTGACGGGTCTCCCACCTGGAACCCGGTCACGACCACCGCACGCGGTCCAAGCTCCCAAGCTCCTATGCTCCACCGAAGTCACGCTCCACCTGTCCGTCGTCTGCAAGGGCACACCAAGTGCGGGCAAAGCCCAAGCAGGGGTGAGTATAAAAATACACAGTAGGATACCCTGAAGGCTCGAGGGAGCAACAAAGGAGGTACCGAAGGGTGTGCGGTAGAGCGAACAGAAAAGTAGAGGGGTACAACTGAAAGTGCAGTAAGAGTCCAGCTCAACCCAACAAAAGAAAGGAAGTAGACTCGTCCAGGCACAAGGAGCTGGAAACGGTGAGAAGATGAACTTCCCGTCGAGTCTTCGCTGCCTATAGCAGGAGAGTAGACTCGTCCAACCACGAGAAGCTAGACATGGAAAGCACGTGGCATACCCCGCGCGTCTTCACCTCGCCTGGAAGGAGAGTAACCAAACCCAAGATGTGGGTACCAGAAACAAGGTATATACATATCCTTATGCTCTGCCAAGAAGCCCGAACAAACTCATAAGGGGATCATTATCCTGTAGCTCAGCCCAAGAAATGTGTCACCAACAGTCCCGGAAGAAACTCCATCGATGCCCAGCATCCCGCATGATTGCTCCAAACCGCAAACCAAGGGGCTCAATCACCGCACTTCGATACTATACGCTTTGGGAGGCACTGACTGGCCCACACGGTTTTAGATCGCGTCACAAGAACGCGTCTCAGTGGGGAAAGCGGCCCTCGTACTTGAGAGTTCTAGGGAAATCAAACTGCGCCTCGTCACTGCCCTGCAGTCGAGAGGTCTCCTCACAGTCAAGTCGTTCCATCACCGACCCGTACAACCAAGGGTCCCGCTCCGGTAATCACGGAGGTAAGCCACAGACTAGCCTAGTCGAGAGGACTGAGTCTGGAATGCTAACAGGTGTCCCACTGCCCAGCCCTGCTGGAGGATAAACCCTAATACATCGTCAGGTGACCCACTGCCCAGCCCCGCTGGAGGGTAAACCATAATACATCGTCAGGCGACCCACTACCCAGCCCTGCTGGAGGGTAAACCATATTCAGATATCGGGTGACCCACTGCCCAGCCCTGCTGGAGGGTAAACCCTAATACATCGTCAAGTGACCCACTGCCCAGCCCTGCTGGAGGGTAGACCTGGAATAAGTCGACAGGTGACCCACTGCCCAGCCTTGCTGGAGGGTAGACCTGGAACTAGACGACAGGCGACCCACTGCCCATCCATGCTGGAGGGTAGGCCCTAAGAGGTCGTCTGGTGACCCACTGCCCGGTCTCTGCTGGAGGGTAGACCCTAAGTGCATCGGGCGACCCACTGCCCAGTCTCTGCTGGAGGGTAGACCCTAAAAGTGTCGGGTGACCCACTACCCAGTCTCTGCCAGAGGGTAGACCCTAGAATCTGATGAGTAACCCACTGCCCAGCCCCGCTGGAGGGTAAAACTCAGAACAGCTCTGGCCACATTCACTGGAGGGTACAACACTGGCCAATCCATCGAGAACGAAATCAGGGGGAGGCCACTCAACCCTGCTGGTTAACAACCGAGCACCGAGCCAGGGAAAACTCCACCCTAATGGTCAAACAATGAGCACAGAGGGGTCCTCTACGTCGCGAGAGCTCAAAGTACGCAAAGCAGAACATGGCACGCACGTGGGGCCCACACGACGTGTGGCCCCAGGTCAATCCCCAACCAAGCGCACAAACATCTCAGGTACAAACCACACGTACCTTCAAGCGCTCCCGTATACTCCCAGTGTATACCTCGTTCCAGCCCATAGGCTATCATGCACCCGGCGCCCAATGTCAACGCGAAGGCATGACATAACAACTCCACCTCAAAGGCCCAAGCACGGCCAACCACAACTCGTGAAACATTCATATCACTCTCCCAAGAGGGCGCGATCACACGCCAAGGGTCCGCTACAGAAAAAGAAGGGCGGACCGCTACTTGAGCACCCTCCATGCTCCACATTCAACAAGATCGCGCAAGATGCTCCGCACAATCAAACGGATCACACCGTTGTAATCCTTGCGAAAAAACACACGAGTTAGACAACTCACTCGCCCGAAACGGTCAACAGGTGGAAAAGGTACTATTCACCGTAGCCCAGTCGGGTGGGACCCACACCACATCTCCGAAAGAGGTCGGGCAGACTGCGCCATCGCGATGCTCTCGGAATAACACGTCGAAAGCACTATTCGCTTGAGTAGAACGGGTATCCGGAGAAAAAGGTGTGTTCCGGCGCACCGCACACGAGCGGCGCCACGTGGGACCCGCAACCCGGTCCCGAAACTCAACGAACGGATCGCACTGTTGAGATCCTCCCGAAAAAGCACACAAGATGGACTACTCGTTCGTCCAAAACGGTCGCTCGGTGATAAAACAGGAAATCACCGTCAACTCCCGAAACGGCCCTCGTGGGGCCCGCACCATCGTGCGGAATTTGAGCGGGCGGACTGCACCATTGCAATCCCCTCGGAAAAACATCCAGAAACGACTGCTCGCACGCCCCGAACGGACGTCCGATGGAAAAGTAGTGACACGCCGCACGCAGCTCAAGAGACGGGCCGTGGGGCCCGCACCTCAACTCTGGCCTCAATGCTTGAAACCACCCTGCAAACCTCCGCCTCGACACCAGGGTCCCAACGCAACTGACGGCGCTCAAAACGGACGTCAGATGCGTTCGCGCCGTCCAAAACAAGAATCCCGGAAAAACGCTCGTCCACTTAAGGACGCGTCGCGCCTCATCGACCCCTCGTTTCGGGAATTAAAAATTCCCGAAACCATCTCAAACAATTTCCCTCAACGCACGCTCCGCGCTGCCGTAGACGGTGCGCAAAACGGACGCCCGTAGCCCGAAATACGGGTGTCCGAAGGTTGAGGGGCAAAGCCCCTTGGGCCGGACCGGCCGGTCCGCCCTGCCTGGGCCGGCCCGCGCCGGCCGGCCTGGTCCAACCGAGCCGCAGGCCGCCGCTCCGCAGCCCGCTCCCCCTTCACACCCGCGCACCCGCCTCGTGGGATTCCGCACCGACCGGCCACGAGGGCCGGTCTCCTTTTCCACGCACGACCCGCAAAACTTGGGTCGTTGCTGCGCTGCACGGGGTCGCCGCCTCGCGGGCCCCTCCTCCGCTGGCCAGCGCCCGCGGCCGGCGCCGCGGCCGGCTTCCGACGGCCGCGGCCGCCGCCTCCTGGAAGCGCCGCCGCCGAACGCTGCCGCCCTCTGAAGCCCCGACCGACCGCCCTGCTCCGCCGCGCTCCGCCCCGCGCTGCTCCCGTCCGCCGCCTTCGGCCTTCGCCGGAAACCGGACTCACGGCCGGATAACTTCCAAGGACCACCGGAAGCGATCCGGTGGTCGAATTTTCGATCCGGATAGCTTTCCGGAAACCTCGGGACGGGATCTACACATCTAAGGGCTTTTTTTGACTATCCATTAGTGGGATTGAGCGTAAATATGGATTAAAATGGGGAAGGGGAGGAAAACTCAAATCCGCCTACCTCGTTGGGCTTCGCCCGGCGCTTCCCGCGTGATCCGCCGCGCGCCACCGTCTCGCCAGAGCCACCTCGCCGGAGCTCACCTCGCCGGAGCTCGCCTCGCCGGAGCTCGCCGGAATGGAGGTGGGAAGAGGTGAGGGTGTGAGGGAGAAGAAGAGGAAGAAGAAGAAAGGGGGGGTGTTTAAGTACAAAACAATTAAACGCCCGCCCGACGGCCCCGAACCCGAACTCCCGGCAGGGTCGGGATTTAGCCTCCCCTAGGCTAAGAACCACGCTCTGAGCACAACGGAGGTCTCGTAATTTTATTCCGAGACCCCAGTCAAAAGTTACTAAACTCAGCGCCCGAGGCCGCCAAATTACGAAAACGCCCCTGGGGCCATTTTTCACGAACGGCCCGCGCCCGCGAAACTTATACCCCTCCTAGGGTAAAAGTCACGCTCCGAACTCAACGGTGCCCTCGGTTTTCCAATCCGAGCCACCGTTTAAGAGATACCTGTGTTTCTCCATTAAACGAATTAATTAATTAATTAATTAATCTGTTTAACGTTCCAGAAGCGGGCGAGGGGTCCAAACATCCCGTGCCGACAAGTTTTATGTCGTTCCTAGGGAAAACTCCCCATTACGGACGCATCCGTACACTCGGATCCCGGATCCGGAACTCCATTTAGGAGTTATCTCATTTATTTAGCGTTTCCAGTGTGAACGCACTGAAAATTTAATTCCGGCCACTCCGGGGCTCAGAATCGCACGCCTTCTGAAGGTGCTGCTCTGGAATATCATCAAGAATATTCCAAAGTCTTTCGTAGCAAAAACCGGGTTCTTACAGTCTCTCATTAGGCCACCCCTATGAGGAACCAATAATTAACACTTCTATAACTGTATGAAAAATAAAACTACTTATCATAGCTGAAACACAACTAAAAAGGTTAGTGAAACCTATAAATAGGATACCAATGTTGAACCACAAATATGTAATCCCAACCAACTGGTCAGGTGCCACTATGGGTGTCCATATCTATATATGTATACATGTATTGTCCCATACTAAAACATATATACATAAATATGTATTTTCCATAGTTAGGGAATGAAATATCATGAAACCAATTGAAATTAGGTCATTGGGTCTGTAATACCGATTTCTATGACATCATATACAAGGGAATTGATCTAGAAGTTGTACCACTGATATCATGCTTCATTAAGAAAATGTCTTGGTGTGTAATCCCAATCTACATATACCCCTTATTCTAATGGAGAATATGTCTCTAATATGGATACATCAATACAGGGGGGGTACTCATACTACACTTGGGTTCACTATTACTCACGTCAAATCAATGATATCATCGATTCTAGTGAAGTATATCTAAAAAACATATAAATAGTCACTAAACTAGATTCCATGATGCCAATTTCTAAGACCTAATTCCTAGTACATAGGTTGTGATGAAATTAAAAACTTAGGTAATCCCTAAGGGTCTGAACCATAGGCAATCTGTAAGGGGAACTCACTAAGGAGATTCCAAACTCACCTCTCGAGTCATTATTAAGGTTGAGTGTAGTTACCCTTTCAATAAAAAGTGCATAATCATTTTTGGTATCTAAGGATTCTAGATACCAAGAAACACACCATGGTCGAGAACCAACATGGGAGAGCATGATCATCCATATCCCTTGAGAGATCCTAATAATCCAAATGTATAAATTGATCTATAAGAGTTTAATCATCGTCACCACATATCCGTAGAGGAGAACATAATCATCCTTGCCACATATCAATAGAGAATATCCTAATCATCCTCTTCACTTGGGGGAGAATAATTATCATCAAGTATCATTACTAGGGAACCCATGCCCATATATCATAGTCATAGGTAAAGCATCTATATTCCAAGAAACGCCATTGAACATTCCAATAATATAATAATCTAATATACATTGTCAATAGCCAGATCCTAGATAGTACCTCTACGAATAAAACAAAATATCATAAATAGAAAATCAATGAAGCTGGATCCTAGGTAACTACATCATGGAATACCAACAAACAAGAAAGATCTTAGGAAGAAATTTATATCATCCTAAAAGAATGAAAGACATCTCGTATCAGGCTCAACATCCACCAACTAGGAAGCACCTATGTCTAACATTTGTTGCATCAGTAATAATCATTTAAAAGATCAAAAAAGAGCGAGGGCGGTCCAATGCCTAAACCCAACACTTCAACAATGACCCCATGGGATCACAAGTTCATCATGAGTTCTAATGTGACAATTGCTACCATATCTACCAAAACCCAACATACTAGATTAGGTTCAGTGAATCAATGCGTCACCCACTAGGTCCCTCAAGTAGAACACTAAGAGGCCTCCTACAATGCGTCCTCATAGTATACACAGAGGTAATGGAATCCTACTCAAGATCCTTTCCTAAAAAGAAATGTATTAATCCTATATGGGGTCCTCTAATGGCAATCAAAAAGAGACATCCTACAAGGGATCCTTAGAAAAGTACATAGGTGAAGGCATACTATATGGGGCATGTATAACCATATGAAAAGTTAGATGCATCCTAGATTGTATCCTTATAATAGTATAGAGTTAAGGAATCTTACAAGGGGATCCCTAGATCAGCGTCTAAGAGAAGGTAACCCACAAGGGTCCTTCAGTAACCAATAATGAGATATAAGAATCATAAAAGGGGTCCACTAGGTCAAAAAAATAGAGAAATCTTAATGGGGATCATCGATAACAACTAGTCTCTCAACCACTTAGGATAGAATGGAAGATCTGACAAGGGATACGTCCTCAGTGAAAATTTTCTAAGGCACCAGTTATGAGAGATACCTCATAGCTCATCTCAGATTAGGCCTCACTATCAGAAGGAACTAGATACGCTATCAAATGGAAGAACCTCCCTATTCATGAAAAGTCATAAATGCCACCATGTAATCCTTAACACAGCACACATGTCATACCATTGAGTTATACATGAAATGATACACATAATGGACTACTAATGGGTCCAATTAAAACTCCACGGTGAAAAGACACAAAAACCCCCCAAAGGGTTGTAGGGGAGGAGTACATAGTATGTTACCATAGTACACAATTTTTACCCACACATCCCCACATGGAATGTACTACCACCTACTTGGGAGTGTAAAAACCATAGTGACACGAATCATAAGGCAGGTACATGGTGTGTACCAGACGCGGTGTTCCTTTCGGTGTCCCTCACAAATTTTCTCCAAGTATTCCACATGGCTATGTACATATACATGGCATGCTACCCATATGTGGTATGGTCATGTAATATACATGTACATGTTCCACTACACCATTAGCCTAGCTATTGAACTCAACTACATAGTTAGGTACAAGTGCACGACATGTGTGACCTAATTAATGATGTGTACTTTTAAAAAATAATGTCTTCCTCAAATAAGAATAACGCATGGCACGTCCCCTTGAACAACATGTCGTGTAACTTGGTTTTCTAGAATAGAAATCCTTCAGATCACCCAAAACTACCATTTTTACCCCTAAATAAAGAGATTAGGCTTGTAGGGCCATAATAAAGTATAATAGTTGATTGAAAACATAAAAATGAAGAATATGATGGGATTTATGATAATTATTAAAAAAATACATTCCTTGGGTTGAAACTGCTGATGCTCCGCTCAAATCTGTCATCCTTGATTATCGCACATCGAGAGATAATTGATAGTACCTCCTCCCTATCACACTCTTTCTACCTCCCCCTCTCTTTCAGTTTCTCGTTATAGGATAATTCTAACCCCACTGGATAGAGGTGAGAATCAAAGTTAATAAAGAAAGAAAATAAAATAAAATAAAGAAAATAAGAAGAAGAAGAAGAAGAATAGGAAAAAAAATATGGGGTTGATGCCAACCTTGATGCCTAACTCACGTTTATACCACACCTAGAAAAAATAATCATTATAGAATAAATAGAGGAGATTTAATCTCAATCTGATTCTCTAACCAAAATATATTAATGAATAAACCTGCATGAAAAATTAAATATTTATTTTAATAAATATTTGTTATTAAATATTCTACAAAATAATCAATGTCTTATAATTCCACAAACCTCCTATACTAGGGTAAAAATCTTCTTATAAGGCCAATGAATTTGTTATAAAAATTATTTGAGATCATCTTCTAAGGGAAACATGCCATTTTACTCCTTACAAGCAGCTGAAGGAATGAAATAAATTTTTTTCTGAAAATTACAGTCCGAAACAACACAAGTCCTTTCACCTAAACCCAGGACATGTTCTTATTCCACATGGCATAGCTAGCTATGTCACTAAAATGTATTTAATACCATTATATTTGTTATTTCCCGGTAAAAAAACCACTTATCATTGTATTTTTCTCGTTCCTATCTCTTTCACCCAATGTCCAACACCTTCTGTCCATGTATAGTGGTATTTTAGTTCTACATGGCCATGCATGACCACATAGCTTCCTAGTCCTTGTCCACTAGCCACACGACCTAGGATCACTACACGGAATATAACATTGGTAGAAAATGTGTAGTAAAAAAAAGACATTATCACCAAATAAGAAGAACACAAGGAATATATCTTTGGACTATCAACCATGTAGATGGAAAAACCATTCGAGAATTACATTTTGAGTCAACGGATTCACCCTGATATCACCCCAAACCAATAGATCAACTTAGAGTGGATCATTTTCAACTACATTATTTCTCCAAAACCTTAAAATAATTCATAACATAGGTTATTGAGACAAAACCGCATAACTACATACCTAGAGGGGAAATGTCAAAGAATCTGGTGTAGAGTGAATATAGGATCATCATTCTCCACAATCTGATGATGATCGGCACCATGAATGGAGAATGATAGAGCTTCATCACATTGATTCAGCCTGATTTACATCTTTTACCAAGTGTGAGAGGTGAGAGATTCTCCTCTTGTTTCATGCACACTAATTTTAGAGGGCATTTAGGTTTGATTTTATTTTTTAAATTATAATCTAATTAAAAATACAACCATAAGACAACCCTCCAACTAGCCTCTCATTGAACCCCTAGCAATAATTTGTTTGTCTATCCTAGGGTAAAACCCACAATATGAACACAACAACGATATCATAATTCTGATATGAGACTCTTGTTGGGATTTATTCCACATTTAAAAAAATGTATGTTCATGAAAAAATATATTTCATATTTCTAAAATATCCATGTTGAGGCTCTCTAGGCCTCAGAATTCCATGCATACACAACACCTGGCTTTGAATTTTCTTTAGAAATTTTATAAATTCTTATAAGTCAAAAACTGAGTCATTGCATTCTACGAACCTTAAGGCTTTTCATCCCTAAAAATTTAATGCCTAGGCACATGAGGAAGTAACTGATCTCTTCACTATAACTCCCATGTCAATGACCTAACCAAGGGTTTATATGGTGCTTATAAGAACACACTTTGGGGAACCATGATGGATAATCCACAATCACATCTAGCTCTATCCAGGTCAACATCGTGATGAACAGTAGAACAACATCCATATATGTGACAAGTGGATCAACACGAAGAACCATGTTACATCCATAGTCACAGGGTCCATTGGTACACCACATCACTAACATGACATGGACTCTGACGTAAGAAATTATTTCACATCCAACCAGGTATGCAAGGGGAAAAAAATCATCATGTGACTTTCATTCAAGGTTGATTTCAAGCATGTGAGGGTACCAATTAACAAAATGGGGCTTCCCGAACATAAACAGTGGGTCTTTTGAGGTGCATCATATGTGAACCTGCAACTGTTACATATCATTCCAAACCAAAAACATTACAACACCCACTAGTGGAATCAATGATGGTTATGAATTTTAGTCAACCAATACACATTTCAGAAACATTATAGGGTCCAACTATGGTGGTACAAAATGGGTCAATGTAGGGCTCTCCCTTCACCTGGCTACCAAGAAAAAAAATATCAGGCAAAAAACTCTACTAACAATTCCATGATCTACCCCAAAACTCCATCAGACAACCTCTCCATCAATACATATGTCTAAGTAACACATCCACCACACCACCACTCTATCCACTTTGGGAGGAACTGAATCATACACTGGTTTTGATAGCATCACGAAATCATTTTTTATTGGGAAAGTGTCTATATACCTCATGGGATCAATGCTATATCGAACCACATCATTCCCCCCTGAGAATATCATTTAAAATGATTATACAGAGTTCTTGAGGGTAATAACGAACAATGAAGGGTTATATAAATGCTCAATCAGGGTCTTATCAAGCCCGTGTCAAAACCACCAGCACATCGTTGTACCCCAAACACACAAGTCAAATGGCATAATCCTCTACACCTAAATACTATATGATTTTGGAGGAAATAAATCAAACTCAATGTTTTTATCATGTTTCAAAAATGATTCTCTATGGGGGAATGACCCATATTCCCCATTCATTCAAAACTACATTGAACAACACCAAACCAAGGTTTTACAAATTCCAAAAATCACTCTGATTAAACAACAAGTAGCAAGTAAAAAAGAAAATATCACCTTGGATAGTTTCTATCAATTACTATTTTAGGATGTATAAATGACACAAATCAAAATACCATTCATCCTCATAGCCTCTTAGTCAAAAGCATCTTTGTCCTACAGTTATCCTCCCATGTGACTTCCAACACCCTATTCCTGGGGTGGACCACCTGGCGGTGGTGGGGGAAACACCTTATGTAACACCCCAAAACGTGTACATCATGTATTGATAATTTTATGTTTTCATTTATGTTATAATTTCTTAATAATAGAACAAAACATATTTCTCATGAAAAAGTGATAATATGGTTTTAATTTATTTTATTATGAAACTGAGTAAAATGAAAAAAATGGACTCATGGATTTTCATTTAAATAAGACCACCATAGTTCTTACAATCCACCAAGATTACAAGGAATTTTCCTACCCAAAATACCAATTAAAAATCCTATCAAAATTACAGGGAGACCACCCAAAACAACAATAACTCCAAGAAGATAATATGGTTTGTTAGAATCCATCATAACAAGAATAAAAATGGCCAAAGACACTCGGGCCACACTAATCCCCAATGGTATGATGTGAACCATCTTCATCCATTTGATTTTTAGGGAACCCTAAGGCTTGGATTTATAAGACACTAATTTGACCATTGTCTTGGGTGACTATGGAATTATAACGACTATAAATATAGTCATTGGCCGTTGTGGATAATTAATTGAAAACATGTTAGTGAAATTTAGTTCTAAAAGACATTATGTTACATATTGAAACATTATAAAACCACCCATAATCATTAACTTTAAAAGGACATCGGAAAATATTTTTTAATTACTCTTAGTTGATTTTGAAATTTAATAATGAATTCAATACACTTTGAAAATATTTAAATTATGTTGTAATGATTTTAATTTCTTAAACAGTGTTTAAAAATATGTTTAATTTCTTCAAATTAAAATACAATTATGATTAATATATGTTTTTACATCTATAATACAAGTAATACGAATTTTTATGTGGGTATATTAAATCTCAATTTATAACTTTTTATGTTAAAGGCTTAGTGTTTATAATTAATTTTAGTGATACGTTTAACTAAGAAAATGTATAATTTGTGTTCCTTAGCCTTCTAATGTTTAAATAAAGTCATGTTTAAAAAAGATGATTTCTATATAGTTTTTATTTTCATTAAGACATTATATCTTTGAAAATTGGGTTTTTATAAAAAAAAATAGGCCCACTAGGGCCAGCCCTTTATAGTTGGGCCAAGGGAGGATGCTCATGCTATGTAGCTGAGCCTAATCCTCAACCCAAGCCATGGCTGGCCTGAGCATGGACATAGGTTCCCCAAAGGGTGCACAGGAACTCGGGAACACAAGAGAACATGGGCGCACCACCGTGGGCATGAGGCCACGACGAGGTAGGGGTAGGCCGAGGCCTGCGGGGGTGGGAGCCCATGTTTAAAGATCCCTATGTTTGTGTTGTGTTTTTTCTGAGCTTTTTTTCAGAGGCTTAGTCTTATATAGGGGTCGCGAGCATCTCTTCGGTTTGATATGGGACAAGTTTTTCT
Source organism: Viscum album (assembly GCA_963277665.1). NCBI lineage: Eukaryota > Viridiplantae > Streptophyta > Magnoliopsida > Santalales > Viscaceae > Viscum > Viscum album. Next base: position 1,806,763,921 of record OY728164.1, on the reverse strand, counting down.
CAGGGGGGAGGAGAAACATGTCATTGGATCATGTCATGCACGATCTGGGACGTCAATCCTGATCCGTCATTCGATACTCAGCAGTCATGGTTATCACCATGTGTTTTATGTGCCAACCAATCAAAACTCAGATCTAATCTCGGTCATCTGATATTTTTAAAACATCACATTAATCCAGTGTCATCTGATCAGACTCGGATTTAATATGATCCACCCATTCTTTTTTAAAATTGTGGACGCATACCAACCTTTGGATCCAAGATAGATCTGATCATTGCTATCAAAACTTCTTCCAGTTTTCTTCCCATATAACTGTATTCTTCTGTGTGGTATGTCCTACACCGGTACCCCTACAACCCTATTCACACCATTTTCTTCAACCTTGATAGCCACCGGTCCCCCTCATTTCACGTGGTTTCCACAAAGACCTATCCCCGATCATTTATTTTATAATAGTGGCCTCATATCCTTATAAAATGGCCTTAATATATTTTTTAAAATTCTATAATAGTATAACATATAAGCAACCTATTTTCACCCCCAAGGTTCTCTCATCTATTATACAACTCGAACCTCCAGCAAACCTCAGCTAATCCACCTCGAAGCTATCCTACTTCTCATACCAAAGTATGGGTTATTTTGTATTACGTTGTGTTTTTTTGGAATATATACATATGTATACTAATAATGTATATTTATACTTCTTACAGTTTATGTTTAAACCCTTCTATACCCGACTACAGGGCTTGGGAATTTCATGTTTATAGGTTATCAGTGGATCTGTAGCATAAATATTCCATGAAAACTTATTTTCATACATTATATACATAATTGGTTATATATATATTCATATAAATATATATCCCCTCATATTTACGTAGAATCCTTCTCTCCATATTTGAGGTTTCTAAGCTTGAGCTTCAGAGTTAATTTAAAACCTCAAAAATGTGTTGAAATATATTTTTTATAAAACATTTTACCCAATTACGTAATTTATATATATATATATATATGAATAACCATACGGTTTTAGAGGAACATCCTTGAGGTTTGGTTTCAAGTCTTCTATACTTCGAGGTTCAAGGATGATATATAATTTTGTTAATTTTTCATATATATATTTATATTTATATTTATATTTAGTATGAAAACCCTAACTTTTACATATATATATATATATATAAAAGGTCACACATGTTATGAACCTAACATGGTTTGGTTTTTAATCAAGTTATAATGGTATATTAAATATGTTTAAATTTATTTATTACTTATGAGAAATTATCAAACCTAGTTCAATTATGAAAACTCACAGATACATTTGGTGTATAAATAGTTTCCAAACCCTAATTTCATTTATGGACTATAATAATTAATATTGATTTCATTAGTACATGTAAGATTTTAATGAATATCAGTCTCTATGTAAGCTAAACCAATAGGTATTTATGTAAATATTTATGTCCCAATCCATAATGTTTGTCAAAAAAAAATTAGTTGAAGAACTTTTAATGATATTATCCTTGTTATAATATCATGTTTCATAGGTAATATATGATTTTACATGTTTTGTTTTATGATTAAAAAGAAAATATACTTTTAATTTGACCAAAATTAATTAAGGGAAAAAAGGGTGTGTTAAACCATGAGAGTATGTTATGCTCACTTATTGTTTTATCAACTGTTGTGATTGTTGTTAGTTAAGATGTGGTTTAATCTAATAGCAAGATAACTGACACATTTATTAGCATATTAAATAAAATTTATTCTAATTCATGGAATAATGATTTTATATTAAAGAGCTATCATTTTATCTTCTCATATGGAAAACCCCTTTCTCATCTATTATTTGATGTGGTTTAGTAGTTGTCTCATGTGCAAAGAATATGTAATAAACCATGTATGCCTTTGATAATATTTTACAACCATATTCTCAATGTTATTTGCCTTATTATTTGTTTTTGGATCAAATGGTTTCATTTTCCATTTTATTTATAGTTTCACTAATTGATGTATGCATGTGCCATATCATAATGATGATATAATAAACAAAATTACTCAAATTAGTATGGGGCACTATGGGTAATAGGAAGTAAAATGTAAATTATTAAAGGTGGTATGGGACACTTTGAAGAATGTGGATTATGAAACCACGTAATATGTTCACTTGGTATGATAAGTGATAAGTTATTTAATAAATCAATGTGGTATGTGCACATTGATTTAGAGATATAAGGAATGCTTTGGACTTAGTATGTGACATGTGGGGCCCTCTATAGCCCCTAGATGAATTGGAAGGTCTCCTGAGATAGCTAGAAGCGGAATTGGCTGGGGAATTTCCCAATAATTAGTTATAGATTCTGGTCGAGGCCTTAATCATTATACGTCTTAGTCGAGGCCTTAACACATGCCGACATCTGCACTTTCCTCACAATGACTATGTAAATTAATTAACCAGAAGATTATTTGACTAGAAGAATATCCTTGGTTAAAGAGTTTATGGATATGATAATTAGAAAAAGTATCTCTTATGGAATATTATTTATGAAATATTAAGATATTTAATGGCATGTCTATGTTTCACAATAGTAAAGGATGAAATATAAGTTATTATTTTAAGGGCAACTCTGATCATGCATTACCCATTGATATTAATTTTGTACATTAATTTTTACATATAATTCCTTTTACATATTACCCTAAATGATAATTCATATAATTGAATCATTTTTCCCTATAATCAGGTTCATTTTCATTTATTTGTTCTCTTTTATTCTTTAAATAATTATTATGAAGTGTTGTGTGTGTTACAACCTTTTTTAAGTAAATATTTTATGGAAATTTGAAAAAATATTTTCTAAAGTTATATTATGTATAGTATGTTATTTTTAAACCCTTTACTAGGAATTTTTATTCTCACCAAACATTTTTAAAATAAATTTTTTTAGGTATCAGCTTTTAGAAGAAGAAGCATTTTATAACAAACTGGTTTCCCAGAACCTTGACTGAATCGATCCTCTGTATGGGACATGATGTGTACTTTATCAGTGCATGTTTTTTTAATAAATTTCACATCCCGTCTAATGGAACTAGCTCTAGGTATTCTGGGGCCGGGGGTGACAGTTGGTATCAGGGGATTTGGTTTAGATAACTCTGGAAAACCATAACTTAATCAAACAAAAATTTACTTAAGAATTTCAAAATATTAGGATCTTTTTAATTATCATATGGAAAACGAAGGCACTAGACTTTTTTATCTTCCTTATGAGGCCCTAGAAACCATAATTTCCAAAGTCATCCCAGAAAATTTTATAAAATATGACCATATCTGCATGTCATGGAAACATCTCTATGATATATCTAACTCCCTCTGAGCATTACAACTCCATCTAGGAGAGGGTTTGGACTACATATTTGTTTTATGCAAACCCAGTTTCCTTCCTACGCATGTCGTGGGAAATACATCGAATGAAATTTTAGATGCTTCATTGCGACAGAAGGCTCCTAGTTCCTCATGGCCTTCAAATAATCTACGATGGTGGGAGACCTTTGCGTGACATATATGTGTCATGTCTTGTCCTATGAATATTTTGGTCAAGTAATGGAATTTGACATCCTGGAATGCAAAGCCTCCCATTCTATCTCTAGAAAACCAGTACATATGGACATCTCTCAGCTATACACCCCACATGTTAGACTCTGGAGAAAAGATAAGTGCACCCACAAGATAAAACTGAATTGCTCGAGTTGTATGTGATTTAGGGAGATTGTGGATTTTTAACTTGTTCTAGGGATTCATGTATTTGGGAACTGGGGAAAACATTAGCCTTTCACTTTTTATGTACCAGTGGTTATATGAGAATACAAATTTTTATCATCTCTATGTTTCTACTATCATTTCCTTGTTTATATTTTAGTATTGCTTTCACCGATTGATCCATTATAATTAATATTCATATGGAAGGATGAACCCACATTTTAACCCTTCAATTTGAGGTAATGGAGGTTATTATAGTCAAAAAATGAAAGGAAGAGTACCTACCTTTCAAAAAATTATGAAAAATGTGCACAAAACATTACAAAGTGTCAAACAGTCCGAGCATTCTTCTCTCCTATAAAGAGAATGCTTACATATACCACTCAATAGAAATAGTCCAATAGGTCGAGTATAGGAGAAGGGGAAAATACTATAAAGGGCATTTTCTATGCATTACTCTAGGTCATAACTTCATGGCTAGAGAAATATATCCAGAGGCTTCTTTGGAAGGAGACCTTTGTGTATCCTACATGTACAAACTCCCCAGTTTCAGCTTATACAACAACGCATATGACTTATATGCTCTCAATCGAGAGTCAGTCCAGTGAATTCTTCTTGATTTGGTCCATTTGGAAACCTCCAAACTCTCCACCGTTCGAGCCTCTCTCTGGAAGATCGAATGATCTATACAAAGGTTCTACCCTTTCTTCTCAAAATGTATAAGTGCCTAAGAAGCAGAAGAGTTGAACATCAACATTCGAATTCACCTGGCCTCATAGAGGACCCTCCAAGATGGAGGATATGGTGAAGTTTGTGAGGTATACTTTCTCTTATGCGTATGTAGAATGAATTACGAGGAATAAATTCTTCATAGGGGGAAATAATGTAACACCAAAAAACCTGTACCTCTGGTATTGATAATTTAATTTTATCATTTTGTTAGAATTTAATAATTACTGAAGAAAACTTTTTTCTCATGAGAAAGTAATAATATGGAATTAATTTATTTTATTATGCAACCGAGTAAAACACAAAAAATGGACACATGGATTTTCATTTAAATAAGATCACTGTAGTGATTAAAATTCTCCAAGATCACAAGGAATCTTCCTAACCAAAATTAAAAATTAAAAACCCTATCAATATTATAGGGAGGCAACCCAAAATAATGAAAAATCCAAGAAGATAGTATGGGTCCTTAGAATCCATCATAACAAGCATAAGAATGGCCAAATACACTACGACCACACTAAACACCAATGGTATGATGTGAAACATCTTCTTCCATTCGATTTTAGGGCACCCTAAGGGTTTGTTTTATATGACACTAATTTTACCATTGCCTTGGGTGATCGTGGAATTCTAATGGCTATAAATATAATTTTTGGCATTGTTGTAGAATTAATTGAAAACATGTGAGTGAAATTTAGTTCTCAAAAAAAATTAGGGGTTGAAATATTAGGAAACAACCCCTAATCATGAAAATTAAAAAGACATGGAAAAATATTTTTTAATTACACTTATTTGATTTAGAAATGTTATATGGAATTAAAAACACTTTTCAAATATTTCAATTTTTTTGTAAATATTTTCATTTATTAAACAGTGTTTTAAACTATGTTTAATTTCTTCTAATTAAACATTGTTTTTTATTAAACTATGTTTTGACTTCTATAATACTAGTAATAAGAATTTTCATGTGGGTTTATTAAATCTCAATTTACAACTTTTAATGTTTAAGGTTTAGTGTTTATAAATAATTTTATTAATTCTTTTAGCTAAGACAAACTATAATTTATGTTCCTTAGCCTTCTAATGTTTAAATGAAATTCTTGTTTAAAAATACAATTTCTATACAGTTATTTTTTCTTTAAGACTTTATAACATTGAAAGATGGGTTTTTATAAAAAATATGCCCACTAGGGACAGCCCTTTATAGCTAGGCCGAGGGAGAAAGCTCACGCTAGGTGTCTAGGCCTAGACCTCATCCCAAGCCCAGGTAGGCCTGAGTATGGGCATAAGTTCCTAGAAGGGCACACAAGATATCAAGAGCAAAGAAGTGCATGGACGCGCCACTGTGGGTGTGAGGCCACAGTGCGACAGAGATAGGCCGAGGCCTACGGGGGCAGGAGGCCATGTATAAGGCTCCCTTTGTGTTTGTTGTGTTTTTTCTAAACCCTTTTTCAGATGAATTTAATTATAAAGGGGTCGCGAGAATCTCATTGTTTCAATGTGGGATGAGTTTTTCGGGAGAGAAGAGATTCAGGACATTGGATTGCATCGCGCGCAATCTGTGTCATCAATCCCAACCTGTTGATCGATATTCAGCATCCAAATTTATCACCACATGTTTTATGTGATGTCCGATCAAACCTCATATCTAATCTCGACCGCCAATGATTTTTAATACGCCGCATCAATCTTGTGACGTACGATCAGACTCAGATATAATCTGAGCCATCCATTTTGTTTTAAAAATGCAGATACATAACATCATTTGGATTCAAGACAAATATGATCCTAGCCATCCAAAATACTTTCGGTTTTCTTCCAGCAGAACCGTCTTCTTCCCTACAGTGTGCCCTGCACCAGTACCCCTACACCCTATGAACACCATTTTCTTCACCCCAGACGGCCGCTGATCCCACTCCATTCACACCATTTCCACAAAGACCTATCACTGGTCTCTTATTTTACAGTAGTGGCCTCAGATCCTAAGAAAGTGGCCTTAAAATATTCTATAAAATTATATAATAGTATAGCATATAAGCAACCCATTTCACCCCCAAGGATCCCTTGGCTCTTCCAGAACTCGAACCTCCAGTAAACTTCATCTAATCCCTGTTGAATCTCCCCTCCTCCCCGGACCAATGTAAGGGTTGTTTCATCTTGAGCTATGTTTTCCTTTTTAAAATATATACATATGTATACTTATAATGTATATTTATACATCATACATTTTACATTTAAACCCTTATGTACCCAACTCCAGGGATCTAGATTTTCGAGTTTATAGGGTATTAGTGGATCTGAAGCATAAATACCTCATGTAAACTTATTTTCATACCTTATACACATAATGAATTAAGTATATATATATATATATTCATATAAATATATAGCCCCTCTATTTTACATAATCACTTTATGTCCATATTTATGGTTTCTAAGATTGAGATTCAAAGTTAATTTAAGAACCTCAAAAATTTGAAGAACTATATTTTGTATAAAACAATTTACTCAATTATGTATATATATATATATATATATGAATAACCATACAGTTTTATAGGAACCTCCTTGAGGATCGATATCAAGTCTCCTATACTTTGAGGTTCAAGGATGAAATTGAATTTTGTTGCATTTTTCACACACACACACACACACACACACATATATATATATATAGTATCAAAAACCCTAACTTTTACATATATATAAACATACATACGGTCACAAATTTTATGAACCTAACAAGTTTTGGTTTTTAATCAAGTGATAATGGTTCATTAAATATGTTTAAATGTATTTATTACATTTGAGAAATTATCAAACCAAGTTTAATTATGAAAACTCATATATACACTTTGTGTATATATAGTTTCCAAACCCTAATTTCATGAATGGATTATTATAATTAATATTGATTTCCTTCATACATGATAGATTTTAATGAATATCAGTCTCTGTGTAAGACAAAATAGTAGGTATTTATGTAAATATATATGTACTAATCTATAAGGTATGTCAACCTTGTTTTAGTTAATGAACTTTTAATGAAATTATCCATGTTATAATATCATGTTTCAAAGGTGTTAAATGATTGACCTTGTTCTGTTTTATGATTAGAAAGAATATATACATTTGATTTCACCATAATATATGAAAGGATAAAAGGGTGTGGTAATCCATGAGAACATGTTATTCTCACTAAATGTTTTATCAACTATGGTGATTTTTGTTAGTTTCGTCATGATTTAATCTAATATCTTGATCACTGACACTTTTATAATCATATTAAATAACATGTATTTTAATTCAAGAAATATGTATTTTAAATTAAAGGGTTATCGTTTTATCATATCATATGGAAAACCCCTTTCTCATCCATTATTAGATGTGTTTTTGTTGTTGTATCATGTGCAAAGAATTTGTAATAAACCATTCATGCATTTGATAAACTGTTACAACCATATTTTAAATGTTATCTGTCATATTATGTATTTTTTGATCAAATGGTTTCATTTTCCATTTTATTTATAGTTTCACTCAATGATGTATGCAAGTGGCATATTATAATGATGGTATATGAAATAATGTTATTGAAAGTAGTAGGGTACACCTTGAGAAATATGAAGTAAAATTTAAATTATTCAAGGTGGTATGGGACACTTTGAAGAATGTAAAGTATGAAACCAAGTAATATGTGCACTTGGTATGATAACTGATATGTGATTTAATAAATCAAACTGGTATGTGCACTTGGATTTAGAGATATAAAGAATGAATTGGACTTAGTATGTGAAAGGTGGGGCCCGCTATAGCCCCTCGATGCATCGGTAGGTCTCATGATATAGATAGACACAGAATTGGAAGAGGCCTTTCCAAATTATGTGTTATGGATTTTGGATGAGGCCATAATCATTAGATATCTTAGCTGAGGCCATGCCACAGTTCGACATATGCACTTTCCTCAATACGACTATGTAAATTAATTAACCAAGGGATTGTTCTACTAGTAGAATATATTTGGTTAAATAGATTATGATTATGAGAATCAATAGAATTATAAATTATGGAATATTATTTATTCAATATTCAGAGATTTAATGTCCACTGTATATTTCACAATAGTAAAATATGAAATTGAAGTTATTATTTTAAGCGCAACTCTGACAATTCATTACCCTTTGTTATTAATTGTTTACTTGAATTTTCACATATAATGTATTTTACTTATTACCCTAAATGATCATTCCTATAATTGAATAATGTTTCCTAACAATCCTATTAGTATGATTTTATTTTTTCACTTTTATTCCTTAATCAATTCTTATGATGTTTTATATGTGTTACAACAATTTTTTAAGAAAATTTTTTATGGAAATTTTAAAGAATGTTTTCAAATTTTATATTGGGTATAGTATGTTATTTTTAAACCTATTACTGGGAATTCATATGCTCATCCTTCATTTTTGAAATAAATGTTTTTAGGTATCATATTTTAGAAGAAGAAGCTTTTCAGAACTAGCTGGTTTCCCAGAACCTGAACTGAATTGATCCTCTGTATTAGAAAAGATGTGTATTTTATCACTGCCTATTTTTGTAATAAATTTCACATCACGTCCAAAGGAACCATCACCAGGTATTCGTGGGATGGGGTGTGATATTTATTATCATAGATTTTAGTTTAGATAACTCTGAAAAACCAGAACATAAACAAAGAAAAAATTACTTAATCATTTCTAAATTTGTGGATCTTCCTAATTTTCATATGGAAAACAAAGGCACCAGTCTTCTGTATCTTCCCAATGAGGCCCTAGAAACCATAATTTGCAATGCCAACCATGAATTTTTTTAAACTATTACCATATATGTATGTCATACAAATATCTCTATGACATATCTAACTCTCCCCGAGTACTAAAACTCCACCGAGGAGCGATTTGGACTACATGTTTATGATGCAAACCCAATTTACATCCTATGAACTTCGTGGGAAATATGTCGAAGAACTTTTTAAATGATTCACCATGGAAGAAGGTGAATTCTTCCTCATGTCCTAAAAGAAGTTGCGGCAACGGGAGACCTTTTCGTGGGATATATGTGTCATGTCTGGTCCTATGGACATATTGGTAATGTAATGGACTTTGACATCCTTGAATACGATGCCTCCCATTCTATGTACAGAAAAAAAGTACATACGGATATCTCTCACCTAAACATCCCACATGTCAAACTCTAGAGACAACATAAGTGCACCAACAAGATAGAACGAGACTACTCGTGTTGCATATTGTTAAGGGAGATTGAGGATTTTGAACTTGTTCTGATGATTTGTGTATTTGGGAACTGGGGAAACCATTATCCTTTCTCTTTTTATGTACTGGTGGTTATTTGAGAATACAACATGTTATTATTTTTTTTCATTCTACTATATTTTCTTTGTTCATATTTTTGGATAGGATTCAACAATTGATCCTTTATAATTAATTTTTAGATGTAAGGTTGAACCCACATTTTATCCCTTCCAGCCGAGAGATTGGAGGTTATCATGGTCAAAACATGCAAGGATGAGTACCTACATTTCACAAACTTACCAAAAATGTGAAATCAACATTACGAAGTATCAAATAGTTAAGACATTATTCTCTCCTATCAAGAGAATGATTACATATACCACCGAATTGCCACGGTCCAACTGGCCGAGTACAGGAAAATGGGGAAAAACCACGATGGGATTTTTTTATTCATTACTCTAGGCTAGAACATCACGGCTAGAAAAATATTTCAGGAAGTTTCTTTAGAAGGTGAACTTTGTGCATCCTATATGTACCTACTCCTCAGCTTCAGCTTATACGAAAAATCCTACAACTTAGATGCTCTCAATCGAGAGTCAGTCTTGAGAATTCTTCGAGAGTTGGTCAATTTGGAAACCTCTGCACTTTCCACTATTTGAGCATCTCTCTATAATCCCGAATGACCTATAAATGTACAACCGTTTTTGCTTAAAATGTATCTGGGTTAGGGAAGCAGAAGAGTTGAACATCAACTTGGGAATTCACCTGGCCTCACCGGAGGACCCTCCACAATGGAGGATGTGGTGAAGTTTGTGAGGGAGTATTTCTCTTATGCATATATAGAATGAATTGAGAGGAAACAATTCTTCATAGGGGAGAATAATATAACACCTCAAAACATGTACCTCATGTATTGATAATTCTATGTTTTCATGTTGTTAAAATTTCATTATAACCAAACCAAACTTGTTTCTAATGAAAAATTAAAAATATGGTTTAAATTTATTTTATTATTCAACCAAGTAAAATGCACAAAATGGACACAAGTATTTTCATTTAAATAAGATCTTCGTAGTACTTACAATTCACCAAGATGAAAAACAACCCTCCTACCCAAAATAACTATTAAAAACCTTATCAAATTTATTGGGAGACCACCCAAAACAAAAAGAACTCCAAGAAGATAATATGAGTTCTTCGAATATGTCATAACAAGAATAAGGATGACCAAATCCACTATGGCCACACTAAGAACCATTGGTATGACATGAACCATCTTCATCCTTTTGAGTTTCAGGTCACCTTAAAGCTTGGATTTATAAGACACTAATTTGACCATTGCCTTGGGTGACCGTGGAATTATAACAGCTATAAATATATATGTTGGCCTTGTTGGATAATTAATTGAAAACATGTGGGTGCTATTTAGTTCTCTAAAAAATATTATTTTATGGATTGAAAATTTATAAAACCAACTCTAATCATGAACTATAAAAGGACACGGGAAAATATTTTTGAATAACACTTAAGTGATTTTGAAATGTAATAAGGAATTAAAAACACTTTGCAAATATTTCAATTATGTTGTCAAGATTTTTATTTCTCAAACAGTGTTTTAAGATATGTGTAATTTCATCTAATTAAACTATATTTTTTATTAAACTGTTTTTTTACTTCTATAATACTAGTAATAAGAATTTTCATGTGGGTATAGTAAATCTCAATTTATATCATTATCTGTTAATGTTTTAGTGTTTATTAATAGTTTTATTAATACTTTTAGCTATGAAAAATTATAATTTGTCTTCCTTATCCTTATAATGTTTAAATACAAATAATGTCTAAAATTATAATTTCTATATAGTTATTATTTTCATTAAGACATTATAACAATGAAATATGTGTTTTTATAAAAAAAAATAAGCCCACTAGGGCTTACCCTTTATAGCTTGGTTGAGGGAGGTAGCTCATGCTAGGTGGATGAGCTAAGACCTCAACCCAAGCCATGGTTGGCCCAAGCATGGGCATAGGTTCCCCAAAGGGTGCACATGAGCTTAGGAGAATAGGAGCACATGGGCACGCCACCGTGGGCACGAGCCCATGATGAGGTAGGGGTAGGCCGAGGCTTGCGGGGGTGGGAGCCCGAATATAAGGATCCCCATGTGTGTGTTGTGTTTTTTATGAGCCTTTTTCAAAGGCTTATGCTTGTTAAGGGGTCGCGAACAACTTTCCATTTCGAAGTGGGATGAGTTTTTTCATGCGAGGTGAGATCCTGGCCATTGGATCACATCACGCACGATCTGGGCCGTCAATCCTGATATGTCATTCGATACTCATCGACCTCGACAATCACCACATGTTTTATGCACTGTCTGATCAAACCTATTATCTAATCTCAGCAGTCCAAGATTTTTTAAAACACCACATCAATCCAGTGTGGTCTGATTTGGTTCGGATTTAATGTAATCCATCAATACTTTTTTTAAAGCCATAGATGCATCCCGACCTTTGGATCCCAGTCAAATATGACCCTAGTTTTCTAAACTTCTTCTGGTTTTCTTCCTACAGCACTGTCTTCTTCCTCGTGGTGTTCCTTGCACCAGTACCCCTACACAAAATGAACACTATTTTCTTCACCCTTGACAGTCACTGGTCCCCCTCCTTTCACGCAGTTTCCAAAAAGACCTATCCATGGTAATTTATTTAATAGCTCTGGCCTCAGATCCTAATAATGTGGCCTTAAAATATTGAATCAAATTCTATAATAGTATAGCATATAAGTAACCCATTTTCACACCCAAGGATCCCTTGGCTCTTCCACAACTCAAACCTCCTACAAACATCAGCTAATCCTCCCCGAAGCTCTCCTCCTCGTCAGACCAAAGTAAGGGTTTTTTGTCTTGCATTATGTTATTCTTTTTATAATATATACTTATGTATACTTAGAATGTATATTTATAAATCTTCAGTTTTATGTTTAAACCCTTCTATACTTGACTTCAGAGCTCCTGATTTTTGAGTTTATACGGTATTAGATGATTCGAAGCATAAATACCTCATGAAAACTTATTTTCATACCTTATATACATAATCAATTACGTATATATATATATATATATGTGTGTGTGTGTGTGTGTGTGTGTGAATATAAATATATAGCCCCTCAGATTTACATAAACTTCTTATTTCTAGATTTAAGGTTTCTATGTTTGAGCTTCGAAGTTAATTTAAGAACCTCAAAAATACGAAGAAATATATTTTGTATATATTTTTTTACCCAATTAGTTATATATATAAATATATATATGAATAACCATATGGTTTTAAAGGAACCTCCATGAGGTTCGGTTTCAAGTCTTCTATACATCGAGGTTCAAGGATGAAATAGAATTTTGGTACATTTTTCATATATAAATTTATATTTACATTGAAATACCCTAACAATTACATATATATATATACACACTGTAAAACATTTTATGAACCTAACATGCTTTGGTTTTTAAAAAAGAGATAATAGTGTATTAAATATGTTTAAATATATTTATTACTTATAAGAAATTATCAAACCTAGTTTATTTATGAAAACAAATATATGCACTTTGTGTATATGTAGTTTCTAAACCCTAATGTCATGTATGGATTATTATAATGATTGTTTATGTGATTAACACGTATAAGATTTTAGTAAATATTAGTCTCTGTGTAAGCCAAATCAATAGGTATTTATGTAAATATGTATGTCCTAATCCATAAAGTATGTCAAACTTGTTTTATATAAAGAACCATTGATGGTATTATCCTTCTTATAATTTCATGTTTCAAAGGTATTATATGATTGACCTTGTTGTGTTTTATGATTAAAAAGATTATATACTTTTGATTTGACCAAAATATATTAAAGGATAAAAGGGTTTGTTAAACAACATGAACATGTTATGCTCACTTAATGTTTTATCAACTATGGTGACTCTTGTTAATTAAGCCATGGTTTAATCCAATATCATGATCACTAATACTTTTATCAACATATTAAATAACATGTTTTTTAATTCATGTTATAAGGATTTTAAATTAAAGAGTTGTCCTTTTATTATCACATATGGAAAACCCTTTTTTCATCCATTGTTTGTTGTGTTTTAGTAGTTGTCTCATGTGCAAAGAATGTGTAATAAACCATGTATTCTTTTGATAAACTATTACAACCATATTTTCTATGTTATCTATAATATTATTTATTTTTGGGTCAAATGGTTTCATTTTACATTTTATTTATAGTTTCACTCAATGATGCATGAATGTGGCATATCATAATGATGAGATAAGAAATAAAATTACTCAATGTAATATGGGATATCGTGAGTAATATGAAGTAAAATTTAAATTATTCAAGGGGGAATGGGACACATTGAAGAATGTGAAGTAAGAAACAACGTAATACGTGCACTTGGTATTATAAGTAATATGTGATTTAATACATCAAAGTGGTATGTACACATTGATTTAGAGATATGAGGAATGCATTGGACTTAGTATGTGACGGGTGGGGCCTGCTATAACCGCTCGATGCATTGGTAGGTCTCATGAGATAGCTAGAAGAAAAATTGGCTGAGGCCTTTCCCAATTATGATTTATGTATTTTGGTTGAGGCCTTAATCATTTGAGGTCTTGGCCGAGGCATTGACATAGTCCGGTAAATAAACTTTCCTCATTATGACTATGTAAATTAATTAACCAGAGTATTATTAGACTAGTAGAATATCCTTGGTTAAAGAGATTATAATTAAGAGAATTAGAAGAAGTATAAGTTATGGCATATTATTTATGAAATATTCAGAGATTTAATGGCCAGGGTATGCTTCACAATAGTAAATGATGAAATTAAATTTATTATTTTAAGTGAAATTCTGATCATGCATTACACTTAGTTATTTATTTGGTAATTGAATTTACAAATAGAATGTATTTTACTTATTACCCTGAATGAACATTCCTATAATTGAATCATGTTTCCTTGTAATCCTACTGGTATGCTTTTATTTATGCTCTTTTATTCATTAAAGAAATGTTATGATGTGTTACGTGTGTTACAACATTTGTTTAATAAAATGATATATGGAATTTTTAAAGAATGTTTTCAAAAGTTATATTTGGTATAGTATGTTGTTTTTAAACCCCTTATTGGGAATTAATATGCTCACCCTACGTTTTTTAAATAATTTTTTTTTCAGGTATCAAATTTTAGCAGAAGAAGCATTTCAGAACTAGCTGGTTTCCCAGAACCTGAACCGAATCGATTCTCTATATGGGACATGATGTGTAATTTATCATTTCATGTTTTTTTAATAAATTGAACATCACATCCAAAGGAACTGTATCTGTTTATTATGGGGTAAGGGTGTGACACCTTAAACATCCTACCGCTGCATGCTACTCTCCTAGGTCCTCTTAGTATCTTCTATATTGAAGACCTCCATGCTACAAATCCCAACTCATAAAATTCAGTCTACTGACTAGCTCCCTCTCAGTATCATAGTGTGTTGTACAATCTATACAAGTATGTTCTTACTCAGTGCAAGCTCAATAATACATCTCTTGCTGTTGATGAAATTCTTATCACAAATCCATCCCTATAGGCCCACATTCTTATGTCTGATCATGTTTATGAATCTTGTGCTTCAATCCTTCTATATGTTTTCCAACTATTAATGAAACCATATCCTGATGACACCACTGTTAGCCGCATATGTCTACCCCTCTTCCAATAAGCAATTTAAGACCAAAGCATGCTCCAATTCCCACACATAAGAAAAAAGGAATAAGGATACAATACCTACTCAGACATCTCTAGAGAGGCCCTTCTTAATGGTTTGAGATCTAAATAATGGGTCTCAAACTATGCCCACAGTGAAACAAGAATATTCTGAGAACCATTCCATGTACTCATCCACAATCATGAAACCCTGAAAAAGCAATAGAAATTACTTCTTATGCACTAAACTCATTATGTGTAGGTAAAACTCTACCATAAAGAGTCTTTTGAACTCTACCCAAGTGTGTGTCACTTCATCATGGGACTATGTCGCTAAAATATTCCAACTCTTGGACAAACCCTGCAAAAGGCCCTCCTCTAGGAATATAATATTACCGAGAGGTGTCCTCACCATGTGGAAAACATGAGTGACTACCTCAAAAAATTCATCAGTATCTTAGGGTTATGTATCACCCATGTACATTAATGGTCACTACCTATGGATATAATATTGTGAACTAATTATGTGATCATCCTATCCTTAACTATTAGCACAAGCACCTACTCAACGGGTGTTGGTTTAACTGGAGGACCACCTAGATGTACTAAATATGCATTTGTACAATGCAGAGATAACTTTATATAGGTTTTATTGTCATCACAATTTTGTTGTGGAACCCAATATAGTTGTTAAAGAGGTGGAATACTAAAATATAATCTTGATATTCCATGGTTAAAGAATATGATGATACTAAAAGGAAACAGTCGGCTCGCTATAGACAGAGGGAACCAAATTAGGAGAGTAACTCTAACTCAATCCTTCCTCATCTATAAATGAATTTTCAGCTGAGTCAACAAGGGGCTCCATCCTAGACATTTGACTATACCACAGTGACTCCCAAAATCACCTAGATATACTCATATCAAACTCCATGCATCATGAGGTTCTGACCATATAAAGAGCAGTAGGATTCTATAACAAACTTTATAGGAAACAAAATAAAATGAAAAAACTCTCCATTGAGCTCATATATCATAGATAGAAACCATCTGATAGTTACACACCATCTGGAACAACTCACTTTTTTAGCTCTAATGCACAACAACAGATGTCTTCCCATCGCTAACCTATACCCTAAAGATAGCTATAAGAGCCTATGTGTAGGGATCCTCACCCTACCACTACCCAAATAAAAAGGGTTTGTCATCTCCTAATGTACCCATGAAACCTATATTGATCCTGAATGGTGTAACCCACACCTCAATATGTCGTTGGAGAATAACTTTTTCGCTAGGTATCCCAGAAAACTATGGGAGGGGACCTATCCTCATAACTTTATGCAACAGTTTAAATATCACTAACAACAAGGTAGGACCCCCTCCTTGCTACTACTCTGAGACAGGTGAGTCAAAATCTATAGATAAGGACCCACACCTAAGTACGAATAGAGAGTACTACTCATCAAACTCGATCACTATGGGAGTCTCTCACCCTGGTATGAAAGGGGAGTACATACCCAAGGCTAGAGGACACATTCAATGGTGTGATAGGGGAGTGAAAACTCTTCTTGAATAACACATATGAAGTACCCACACCCTAGAATGGAAGAGGAGTTCCGAATCAAAGGACATAGGACCTACACCCTTGAAAAGTAGGGGAGTTCCCATTCACTATAAATCACATATGGAGGACCCACACTCTAAAACATAAGGGGTGAACTAATTTCATGGATGGAGGAACCTCACCTTGGTCCATTCTGGGAGTGACTACTCTATCTTGACAATTAGTATGGAGGTATATCACCCAAGCATGAAAGGGGAGCATTGTCCATCTTTGTGAACGATACAGGGAACCCATGCTCTGGTCCGACTGTGGAGTAAAAACTCTAGAAGAACTACCCCAAAGTTAATAGAACTCATCCCCATGATGTGGGGAGTACTATCTCTACCAATGTAGATAATTACAAGAAACCTCGTGCTCTGATTCCATAGGGGAGTACCAGTCCCAATTTCTCTCTTTAAGAACCACACCAATGTAAATAATTAGTTAAGCATCCCTAAAAGGATCATCAAGCTCATCGTACCTCGAATTGTGAACCCATAGTGGGTACGGGGTATAAACCCTAATATAATAGGGTAGAACCACTCTAATAAATTTAAAATTATAGGGGACCCACATACTAATGTGAAAGAGAAGGGTACCAACCCCGACATCAACCGAGTGATCCATCATGATCCCTACCAAAGGTTAAGCACTACTACCAAAACACCATTCTCAAACCACACTACAACATATCTCTTAGGCCTAAACAATGGAAAACATCATGTTCTATTTGGAAAAATTATCAGGATTGGATAATAAAAAAATGAATCTATGTTTTAGAGAAGGATACATGTAAGGAGGAAGATCTCAAGAATATATCAAAGGATTAAATGGAATGCACTAGGGTCCACCCGACTTGTGAACCCAACTGATAAATTGGTTTTGTATCCCATTCACATTTCCCTAGCTTGTCCATGTATGGGTAAAAAATGTGTTCAGCCCGTAGAAGTCATGTTTTACCTCACCCGACCATAGGACCTGTTCTTCTCCCACACGACCAGGCTTGTTGCGTCCCACACATGTCGTGAATTCCATACTACACTGTGTGTTCAAGATAAATTGAAACCTAGACATTTAGTATTATCATTCCCATTTACATCACCCCATGTTTGTGTACTTTGGTTGTGTATTTCAACATGTTCGTGTGTGATCACATGACTATCTTCATAGTATCCTTAGCCACACGATGTGGGGTCACTACATAATGTGTAACTCCGGTAGATGGAAAGTAGTCCCCAAAAGTAATCTTCTCCAAAGTTGAAGAACACACAACATGACTCTCTAGACTAAACACCATGTAGACAGTAATTACATATGGTAATTACCTTTCAAGTCACATGATTTTCCCCAGTTTCACCCAAAACTAACATATCAACCTAGAAGGCATCACTAGAAAATTAAATAAGGCTCTATAACTTTAAAACAATTGATAAAAAAGGAGATCGAGATGAAAACTCAAAACATCCTTCTTCACTGGTGAAACTTTAATGATTTGGGTGTATATTGATACCCTGATCATGTTGTTACTCAATCTAATGACGACTGCTACCAATAATAGTGATAGGCATCGCTTTGTTGCTTCATTTTGGCCTCATTTCCATCTATTGCCTAAGTGGGAGAAAAGATTGATTATCCTACCTTGTCATGTGTACTAAAATAAGGGGGTAAATTTATGATATGTTTTATTAAATGAATTCTCATTTAATTAATAATCCCTCTGTACGATACCCCATCAACTCACCTATGACCAAACCTCTGATATTAACTCAAATTATGTCACTGACATGTTAAAAACAATATTTGAAACTCAACCTTGGTCTCATAATTCCAATCCCATACTCCAATTATATGTTATTCCACCTTCCATGTGAAAATACAATAGGCTGAAAAATTATATTTAATATTTTCAAAATCACTATGTTTTGGCTCTCTGTGCAATAGAATCTTATAAGGACTATGTTCATGTCCTTGGAAATATTATTACAAATATTCCATAGTCTTACTTGTCGAAACCCAAGTCACTAAAAATTATTTATTATATTATAAATCATGGGTAAAATAGATAAAACATAAAAATTATTATCGGTTCATATTATCAAATTATTCCACAATGAACGGTTATTGAGACAAACCCTTACATATCAAGAAACGTTATAATAAAAACATAGAGGAAGAAAGACAGATTGAATTTGAAATGAAAATACCATGAATATATATAGTCCATTATATAAAAAATATAATTCTCATTTTACACACCATTTAAAATAAATTATGTGACTTGAAGATGATGTGTCTCAAGGAATTAAATATTACAATGAAACCTTTATTAATTTAGAAAATTTTTAATCAAAATACCATGGGATCATGGAAATCATGAGTTTTAGTAAATTCAAAAAATTAAATAATTTATTTTTCAAAAATATGTTATTTTTCAGTATGTACACAATATAAAAAAAATGTGGGCATAATATTAAAAAAATTCAAGGAAGATGATTTGAATGGAAAAACATAACACCTTTATGAAAGTGCTCTTCACGTGAAATTAGCTTCTTAAATAATTAATTAATTTTATTAGATATATAACAAATATAATTATTCATTTTTATTATATATAAAATGATCCTTTATCATAATTATGTTATTTATTTATAAAATATTTTTATTTCCTTCTTTAGTTATTGAGGTTTTTTGATCAATTTTCT
Source organism: Viscum album (assembly GCA_963277665.1). NCBI lineage: Eukaryota > Viridiplantae > Streptophyta > Magnoliopsida > Santalales > Viscaceae > Viscum > Viscum album. Next base: position 1,806,744,087 of record OY728164.1, on the reverse strand, counting down.
CTTAAATCCTTCGATATGCTTACAAAGGTTGAAATCATTATTAGATATTTTAGTAATGCCTTGTATTAATACTATTATGGGAATAATTTTTATATATTAATTATATTTTTAATTCCTTCAATTATTGGTAGTGGTGACAAATGAAACTCATTTCTCAGGTAGGGGATAGTTTGCACGTTTACAAGATTAATTTTCCCTCACAATGAATGAGGGATAAATAAGGTAAATAATAATTTGATATATCAGAATAATAGTTATAGTATATATATCATATTTATTCATCCAATATATCATTTTAATCATCCATCAGTAGTGGTAAGGAAAAATGGATGGTTCCTTTTTGTGTAGGCGGTAGTCCATGCATCACATTAACAACACTTTTATTGTTATTTTTTGAAGAATAAGAATAAATAATTTTTATTTAATTAATATAATTACATATCACTATAATAATGACACAAAATCCAATATGTTGTAATAAATATGAGATATTTTTAAATATATATATTAAGGAGAAAAAATATGAAGAAGGTAATACTTATATTAGATACATTATCTTCTCTTATACATTTCAAATGATGTAGAAAAATAAGATCACTTCTTGAGAACATGGGATTATGAATAAGATAATAATTTCAAGGATTGGTTTTTTGGAATATTTTTTAGGGAAATTATAATGGTAAGTCTGACCCTATAGTGGTGGAAATGATCCCTCTTTATTACTAATAAAAATGAATCTATTGGTAATAGTATTTGCACTTCTTTGATATCAATAAATTATTTCTTAGTAAATACTAAAAAAATTATTCAAAATTGATTTTTTTGTTATATTTTTTCTATAGATAATAAACTCGTGCATTCCATTCAATTTAAAACAAGATTCAAGTATTTTATAATTTTTTTAGAATTTTTAAATTTTGATTTTTACCTTATTCAATAGTTTCTAACTGTGTGATTTATCATTTATTTGACAATATGTTGTGACCCCAATATCGATTTTTCTAACTAAAAAATACCTCAATTTAATCAAATAAAATTTTAAAATTTGATAAATTCATCATTTAAATTAAAATTTATAATATAAAAAATAATTTCAATAGTAATGTATTTTTACTTTTTTATACTCTTAATATTATTTTGTATTTATTTGCTATAAAATAAGTTTCAATATAGTTATATATGCGTTATAAAATAATTTTATATTAATAATTTAAATAATATAATTTTTCGGGATTAATTAAAAATTTACATGATATTAATAAATCATTTCATAAAAAACCTTTTTCCATTATGGTTATACTTAACACTATTTTTCCTTTTATTATCTCCATGACTAAAAATAAAAAAAAATTAAATATTAAAGTAATATTTTTATTTTAATTTTTATATTTATTTAATAAAAGTAATAAAGTTTATTTTTTATTATAATCATGTAGAAACAATTTTTAACGTAGAATATTAGTTGAATTTATAAAAGTTTAACCATGTATTATATAAATTCATCATAGTATTTTTAAATTAATTATTTTACTTATTAAATATATCTTTCTTATATCAAAAATGATATATTAATATTTTATGTCGGTCATATATTATAACTGAGACAATTTTTATTAAACATTAGTATTTCACCACTCACCAACAATCAATTATTTCATAAAAAACTAAAAAATTATTCCATGGATAATATATTCATAATTAATTTAAAAATGATATTAATGTAATTAAATTAAAATCCTAAATTTTTAATATTTTTCTTATAATAAAATATATAAATTATAAATAAATATTATTATATTAGAAGATGTAATTTTTTAAAATTTTCCATCCTTAATATTGGTATATAGATTTATCATTTAAATAATGTAAATATATTATATAATATATAATAACATTTTATGGGGCTAATTTATATTTTTGGGACAATATATATATTTCTTAAAAAAATTATTATAAAAAAATATTTCATTTATACTCAATAGCCTTTAACAAATACTATTAATTAATTAATTACATTCTAAAATATAAATTTTATACTCAATTGATATTGAAATGTGTATTTTAATTTTATATATACAACATATCATAATTTAAAAATAATCATAATATTTTTATATAATGTGTAAATATACATTTATAAAATTTTAAAATCATATTTTTATTTTTTTTGTGATATATTATTTTAAATGTACCTCATAAAATACACAACTTAAATATGCCTCTAGGATATATGGCCAATGACCATAAATTCAATGATCTTATTTTCAATACGCATATATTCAATTACCATGTTTACAATAGGTAGATTTCATTCCAATATAAACATAATTATTAAACATATTCCATTCAAACATCTCATTTATATATTTTTTTCAATTAAATAATGACAAAAAAAATTCCTTTCAATGTAATCATTTTCATGGTAGGTTTTTCCACGCTGATAGTGATAGTTAAAGTTGAGGGTGATCTATGGTAGTTTGAATTTCAAAAGGTATTATCATTTATAATTATTTTTACCTTTAAATTTTTGTCATTTTAATAAATGTAATCATCCATGATGTGTAGTAATAAATTATATTTGACTCATTGTTACATACACCAGCATTGTAATGTTCTATTATAATTGAATAAACTATCATTAACATGGTTTATATCTGGTGTGGCCCAATCTCTAATCATTTAAAAATTATTCTGAACCAATTTAGAAACATTATTGGTAATTATATACATATTTAATGATGTTAATGATTATTATTATTACAATGATAATAATAATAATAATGGATTCAAACAACTGGGGTACTATATCCCACCCCATTAATAATGTATTCTATCATAGTTTAAATTATTATTTATTAATTAATCTAGTTAACGATATCTATAGGGTGATTATATATTAATTTTATTATGAGATATAAACCATACAAAATTATAAAACATGAATTCGTTCTTTAAATATGATTATCCATGATATTGAGATTTCTCTAACCATTTGAGCTGTGATTCTATGTTTATTCCTTATCAGCACTCATGTTGTAAAATTTTCTTATACCGTGTTTTCATAATCATCCTTGCATGAACTCTCATGGGTTGACATTAAATGTGATAATCTACTTCCAAATAATTTTCCCCTCAATGTGAATAGAAATATTAAATTTAACAAATCACATTAAATATATCAATGAAGGATAATAATAATTTCATAAAACACTTTCCCAAAAACATATAATTGGGATACAATCATCATAACACTAAATTTGTTTATTAAATAGTGAGGATCTAGACATTGAAGTTATGATTTTATGTTTTAGAAAACATTTTAAGTACAAATAAGTTTATTAAAAAGATATATACATAATACTTATTGTTATTTAGTGGTTGGTCATTGTTCCACTCTCTGTAATTTTTTGAACTCATTTTAGTAGTTGTGATTCAATTGGCTTAATCTTATTCCCTAGACCTTGGATGTTTTCGAATCTTATATTCCTTGTTAGCCTCTATATTATGGAATTTACTTAGATAATTCCCATTTTTTTCAAAAGACATGTAATTATACTATTATTAGTTCTTCGGGATGCAAATTGTTCACTCCCATCCTGATAACCATCAATAATATATTCCTATAATAGTTTGATCCTTGATGATCCCATCTTCCACATTAAAATAATTTTCCAATACCTTTATGGAAATTTGCATGGTGTATCATCCACAATTTTTTACATGGAGGAATTTGATACTACCTTCCTACATCGCCTTTAATGCCTAAATATTCATGAGCCTAAATCCTTACCTTCTTTTTCTCACTATGATTTTCAACAATGTTTACATTATTAATCACTTTTTCAAATATCTAGTTGGGCATAATCACCAGATTTATCAATCTATATCCCATTATAATGGGTTGGTTGTTTCTACAATCATCTCGTTATCTATCACACCTACTGTATACATGGTTCCCTCTTGTTATAATAATCATTGAAACATAAATTACTGATGAACATTTAACATCACAGGGGAAATTATAATGATCAATAACATAAAATTGATTCAACATTACGACCTTTTACATATTTTCATTATCATTTCTTTCTATAAATCATTTAGATTAACCAAAATTAATCTTAGTTTATCCTTGGTGAATTTAATTTGTAATATCTTATTCATTAAAATTAGTCCCCAAAATTTACTATAAAATTAATCATTCATATAGGTTTGTATCGATTATATGATCAATGGTAGCATACCCCCCCCCCCCCACAAACACATTGGGATTGTATATCTTGGTGTGAACAATTAGGGCCACTCAAAATGCATCATATTGATGATTGAGTGAGTTATCAACCTACCATTTTGGGGGTGATTTTCCCTAGGTTAATCTATTCTATACCTAAATCACCATTCCAATATAAATATAGTGATATATTTAATTTAAAATCACACAATATCTACTTTGGAACAATATTATGATGTTATCACATGCGTAGTATTATCCCTTAGACTTCTCCCTAGGGGTTTTACTATGGTTCTCTAATCAAAATCCCAAACAATAACTAAATATTTCTATATTTTCAACTAAAGTGATCCCAACAATAAATATTATATTTATCATGATTCATAAAATAAATTTATAAAAATACATGTCATTGATTTATATGTCTATTTATATTAGAATATTATAAATAAAAATAAATCACCTAAAAAATGAATAAATCATCCTTATTTAAAAATACATGTAGTACTCATAACTTCAATAGATATTATCAAACAACATAGTGTAACCTATGGAAAATATATAACGAAACAGTGTGAGAATGAAATCCCAACAAAGGATAACCACATAGAAATGAATCATAAAATTTGTGGTAAAAAGGTAGAACATGATATGAAAAAAGAGGGTGTTCATAAACATAGAATCATGGAATAAGGACATGATATTACTTGATCATGGAATCATAAACTTCCAAAAACAACATAAAACATGATATCTTATAAAGTCTTGGGATACACCCAACGCCATCATTATAATGTAGAAAATGTTATATGTTGGATTAGGTACACCCTATAATCATATAAATAACATCTCATGGGATTTCAATAATTACCCAATGCACTTAAGGGAAAAATAATTCTGTGCATTTCCATAAAATAATTAATATCATATATATATATACAACATGAGGAAAATAAGCCTTATATAAATTATAAGCATGATCGATCCCATCAAAAGGTAATGGGTTTCATAATCTAATTTATGGTATAATTGAAGTCTAAATCACAAGGACTACCAAGAGAAGAAGAAATAAAATAACTTTGATTTTAATATTTTAAAATGAAGCATAGGTGTTGATTATTGGGTTCTAATATAGTGAATTTTTTGGAGGGTTCAATATGAATAAATAATAAAAATATACCACTTGGGTAAATCTTTATGAAATAAGTAATGGAAATTTTTAAAGAAAAATGACCATAATATTCTCAATTAATCAATAATTGAACCAATATGTTTATTTATAATATAATGACAGTGTTTATAATTTATTCTGGGTTTAAAAAATTTCGGGGATTGTGGTACTTGATTTGAGATATGAAATTAGAAATTCAGCTTAAACAAAATTTAGTTAAAAGTGTGAATTTTTAAGGGAACTAAAAAATAATTGTACCAAAAATGAAAAATATATTTAAGAAAGAAGATATTATTGGGAAATATTTACAAAAATATAAGAGTCGCACAAGAAAAAACATTTCAAAAAAGGTAAAACAAATTTAATTCTCTACCAAAAATTAGGAAGGAGGACTAGAAGATCCCTTACTATGTTCTAAAGCACATTTTTAAAAAATCCAATGTTATTAAAAAATATTACCTATTTTGAATAATTTAACTACTATTATCAAATGATATAGTAATTAATTAGACTTCCAATTTAAATGGAGAAAATTAGTGGGATGGAGAATTATAAACAAATATGGGAATCCATTGTTTAAAAGGAGGGGAGTTATTGTTAACATAGTTGACTTTAAAAAAATATTATTACTCATTAGTACATAAATATTTTGTCAATGTATTACCAAAATTTATATAAATATTATATATGAAATGAACTAAAATAAAAAACTCAAGGATGGACATTCTAAATAAACAAAACATATTGATTTATAAAATAACATAATATTTACGGAATACACCAATTGTAGATCACTATAATAAAGAGTATAAATAGAAGTCGTGTTTACAATTAAAATAATATTTTTATGATAATATAAGTCACGGGTTAATTATATACACAATTCAAATGAATATTCGTGAAAACTATCAAATTATGCTTCAAAAAGTGTGATTTAAAAGAAACCCTCATATCTTAAGATAATATTTAATAAAAACACCTTTGATTAAATAGATCATGAAAATGAAGTTAAAATTTCATGAAAAAAATATAATAATTGATATTATACATAAAATTTTCATTTTACACACCATTTAAAATAATGTAGGTGGATAAAACAGGATGTGTCTCAAACAAGGAAATTTTGAGACAAAACCCTTACATATATTATCATTTTCAATCATATTACATTAGAATATTTAAAAACATATGTTTATATAAAAACCATATATTTAATCATTTTTTATTTGAAAATAAATTCTTGGGCTCTATATTCCCCATATAAATAAGTAATTGTTGTTTAACATTAAAACTAGTCTTAATAAATATGATTTGAATATGTCTATAACTTCTTATGGTTTGTCATGTTTCCATTAACAATCATTATCTATTTATTTACAATATATATTTTTTATTATGTTTGTAACTTAATATTGTTTTCCCATTTTCTCATAGCTTCTTGTGTCTGCTCGTAGTGATCTAAAGTGTCATAAACTTTCTTCATAATATACATTATATAAATAGTAATTTAGAAAAAAAATTATATATTTAATAAATTTTCAATTCCTACCATGATAGATTGTTATGTCATATGAAACTCATTTCTCATGGATGTGATCGTTCACATGTATGCAAGATTAATGTTTCTTTTTCTTAATGAATTATACGGATGGAAGTTAAATAATAATTTGAAAATTAAAAATAATAGTTATATTATATAAAAAAATTATATTAATCCCCAATTTCCTTTTTATATACCATTAATGGAAGTGATAAAAATGCAATACTTATCTTTGTGGAGGTAGTTGTTATGCAGCACACTAACGTCACATTTTTTCATAATAGATACAGATGGATAAATAATGGTTATTAAATTCATATATTAACATGTAAATATAATTAAAATTAAAATCAAAATTTATTTTCATTCTTATAAGATATTTAAAATTAAAATTTTAAGGAGATTAATGTACGAAAGGAGTGACACAAACATTAGAGACATGATCTTTGCATAGATAATTCCATAGAAGGGAAGGACTTAAGAAAAAATGTAAACACAAGGGGATTTAGTAAGATCAAATTAATTATAAAATAGGTAGTTCGATATGGTTCTAATGGGAAACTATAATTATGAGTATAACCATTGAGGGTTGGATGTGATCCCCTTTTATAGGTGAATAAAAAGAAACATTTGGGAATACCTTTACCACATCCCTGATATCAATACATTATTTCTAGGTTGAAGACTCCAACATTTATTAATAATGTATTTTTGGGTGATATATGGTCCCAAATGTGAAAAAAAAATACATTCCAAAAAAAATTAATCATTTTTCATGACTTTAACCATAGGTTTTTATAAATTATCATTTTGATTTATACCCCTGGTAATATGTTTTTTTACTAAGTGATTTATATTTATTAAAAACATATGGTAAACCCTAGTAAAAATATTTAATGATTTGTACCTAAATTTAATATCCATTTATTCTAATTCAACTTTAAAATATTATAAAGTAGTCTTTTAAATTAAAATATTCAATTTTAAAAAACTTTTTTCTAGAAAAGTGATTTTTTTAACCGTTATGTGTTCTTTAAAATTATATAGTACCGATTAATAATATAATGATTGTTAATATAGTTATATATTTTTTATATTTACTATTCTAATAATAATTTAAATTTTTTCATTTTTATTTATTAAAAATGTTACACAATAGTAATAAATTGTTTCATTAAAATAAATGTTTTAGTATTATCATGATAATAATAATTAATCTTACTAATAATATATTTATGTAAAATAATAAAATTATTTTTTTATAATATTAAACTATAGAACTTCATTATGAAATATATTTTTTTATATTTAATTTCAAAACCTGATCAAGTGATTTTTTATTAAAAGCACTTAAAACAGTTCATATTGTGAAATATTAATTCAGGTTCAAAAATGATAAACATGAATTTTATAAATTCAATAAACTATATTTAAATTATTAATATTATATATTATCAAAACATTTTTATACCAAATTTATTTATTATTCTTTTATGTAACTCTTGTATTATAAAATAATATATTTATATTAAAGTTGGTATTTCTTCTATTCTCCTTAAAACTAATTATATCAAAAAATAAAAAAAAACATATTTGGATTAACTATATATAATGAATTAAATTTATTTTGATATTTTATAAAATGAAAATAAATAAATTTATCTATATTTTTTAAAAAAATATTTAAATTATCAATAAAATGGATTTTATTGGAAACTTTTATTTTCGATGACCATGTGTTATTTTGTATCGATTTTAAATTTACGTTTTGTCAATATATTAGTTTATATATCATAATTTTTTAATATTTCAACTCAGTTTATTAAGAAATATTATTCAATACATAATAAAATAGTTCATTGAAAATAAATATTACCTCTTTTAACTTAATTCACTCTAAATATATCTTTAATTTGTTCTTATTATTTTTAAATATATTATTTACCAATCCATTGATATTGAAATATTTATTTCAATTTTTTATATATTACATGTATTATTTTAATATTATTATTATTTATATTATTATTATTTATATGTAATTCAATCATTTTTATACTTTGATAATATTTTAATATCATATTTTTATTTCATTATTAATCATATTATTTTTAATTTACCATGTAATAATACCCTACCTTGTTATACCTAGATTTTTTAAGACCAACAACTATAATTTTAATGAACATATTAAAAAAACTCCATAATTAGAATAAGTGTATTTGTAATGGACATATTTTATTCCAATATATATATACTTGCTAAAATTATTCCATTCACACTTCTCATTACCAATGTTTTCATTTTAGATATGAAAACATGGTTTCTCTATTCATCGTATTCTTTGTCATTATAGGTTTTCTTATAATAATTGTAATTCTTGAAGATGACATTGGCCCTTGAGAGATGTTAGTTATAATGTTGTTATTCATTTAATTTTGTTGTTTTCTTTAAATTTTTCAGTATTAATGGATGTCATCATCTATATTGTGTAATAATATATTTTCTTTGATACATGGTTTCATATAGTTTTTTTTCTATTGTTACTTTATAAATGAATATATTTTTGGAATCATGGTTTGTATCATTTTTGGCCTAATCTCTAATCAAGTATTAATTATTTTCAAATAATAGAGAAAAAAATTTATAATTACAGAAAAAAAAATTTATGAATAATAATGTCTCCTAACACCAAGGCTATTGTAATGTGTTTCTATGTGACATTGTTTATTTAAACTTATTTTGGTGATTGTGTTTTCTAAACCGTTAAATCATTTAATGATTATTTAATAATGCTAGTTTTTGTTATGATAATAATAGTTTGACTTATCTTGGTAATTTTAAATTATTATATAAATGGTATTTTAATTATTATAAAGATGTATATTATTAGAACAACATTCTAATGCACTCTGGGTGTTTGTAAAAATTCCTTGGAGGAAATTTCAATATAAACTCAAACTTTTAATGTGGTTTTTATGTTATATAATGACATAGAAACATCCCAAGGAATAATAACTAGTGAATTTTATTTTATTTCCAAAATAAATGGTACTATTTCAAGGGTATCTGGATGTTATTGAGATCTTATATTCTCATGTAATTAACTAATTTATTAATATTTTTTTAAAGAAAACTAAATTTAATAAAATATTTATTGATATTTGGATTTCATATTTTGTATTTTAGATATGTTTATTATTTAGTTTAACTTGATATGTGGTTTAAAATATTTTTTTAACATTGTGTCTTAATTTTTTTTTAAATGGTACTTTTATGTCTTGAACGTTACATTAATGTTTTAAAGAAATCATGAAAACCCCTTTAAAAGGATTCCATGTATGGTATTATCATTGAAGTACTAAAAACACTGTTAGAAATTTAGGAAACATGTTTTTAATTTTATCTATATAGAAGTATTTTATACATATATATAGATTCTTATGTGGAATATTTCATGTATAAGAAATTCCATGTTTCATTGAACGATGTTTAGTGGTGAGAGGAGGCATATTTTTATAACATACTAAATTTTTTAATATTTTTCTTTATAATTAATTTTAGTTTCTCAATATCTTGTATTTCATGTAACAACAAACTAAATTTAGTATCTCTTTTTATTATAAAAATTTAAATATTATTATTATAACACTAAATAAATCAAAATTATTAAAATAAATTAATTATTTCTACATATTCCTGCATTAATTATTCCCAACTGAATAGAAAATAATCTAAACTATTTTTATTATATATTATATGTTTTATCTAAAGTTAAATTGATGAATTTTTATAATTTTAAATTGAAAAAATCAACATCATTTTCCAATTCATCATATAAAAATTAGCTTTATGCGAAATTATAATATTTTTATGAAATAGTTTATTCCTTAGTGAATGGTGAACAATACTGATATTAGAAATTACATTATCTTTAATTACTAATTTAGGATATACAATTGACATAAAAAAATATGAAACCATTGGATCATCCAAGTATGTGATTAATTATTCAAATAAAACATTTAAAACTATTTTGGGTAATTTTGAAACTCATGCTTAACTTTTTAGAACCTACGAGACACATAATTCTAATAAAGAAATTTTGTAGAATTTTATATAAATTATGCATTAATAATGATAAAATTGTTTTTTATTATAAATTATATTCATTAATGACTTATTTTAATACATAATTCAGTAAATGGCATGAAGATAAATTGTATATAAGATTTTGGTCAAAATTCATTTTTATGCTTAAAATAGACTATTTCACAGTTTTTTTTCTCATAATTATATTAAATGTATTGTTTTACACCCTTAGGAATTGAATAATTTAAAATGGATTACATATATGGAATCAACCTGGTATATATTAGTTAATAAGTAAATCATAATTTCCAGGATAAAAATATTATCACTACAGTGAGGGTTAAAGTGTTAATGAGTGGGTTATACTTGGAGATAAAGGTTCAATTATCTCTAATACATGTTCAAATCTAATTGGATGAAGAAATGTGGACCATAACATTTACTCTATTAAAAACAATTGTTGGCCTTATTTTATTTCATTGTATTTATTGTGGAAAAATATATGTTTTGTGTTGATGTCAATATGTTGAATAAGAACATGATGTGAAAAACAAGATAGGATGTTGAATGATGGAGGTGATGGTTATTTTATGAATATTATATGGGTTTTCAAAAAAGTAAGAATTGTTATAATGAATTATATGATTTTTAGGGATTAGATATCATGTATGTAGTTTATGATGAATTATGATTGAAAGGAAGCTGGAATCAAAACCCACATTCAATGCTATATACCACACTCTAGAATTGAATTGGAAATAGGATTATGAAAAAATATATTTTATATTCCGTAGAGATTAAAAAAATTTAATTGGTGTTAAAACCAATATAGGATGACATACCATAAAAAGAGATACCACACCCCATTGGACGCTCAATCAAAGGAGTCTACACTATAGTGAAAATTGTTACACCACATACTAAATGTAAAGGACAAGCTACATTCTATGGAAGAATACTAAAACATACTTTAGGATTGAGATTAATTTTTTTGTATCGGGAAATTTAAGGACCTACATTTTGTAAGATATATACTCAACCATAATTAGGTGAATTTTTAGAGGACTATGTTAAAATTCAATGATTGTGATGCAATGCCCAGTCGAATTGTTTTTGGGGCCCCTAGAAGATCCATGACCACCAAGACATATTCTATAGACCATATTGAGGAGGCCTAGAATTGTAGCTAAAAAATCATTAAAAACCATGTGGAAACAGTATAGTTATATTCATCACATCCCTTAGCGACTACACATTCCTTACAATTATATTTTTTTGAAATATTATGGGAATTATGGACATCCATATTGATGTGGTTTCCCCAAAAAAATTGGTGGTAATATTAACTCAACATAACTACAATTTTGAATTGGATGATGAATATAAAATAAGGGATGATCCAAGGGTTATTAATAAAGTGGTTTAATTAATTTTATTATTTGAATTTTAATTTGAAATTCAAAATAAATGCTAGAAAATAATTTAAAAGAATCTATGTGGATTTATGAACATGTGAGAATAGGGAGAGGTGAGGAAACTAATAAGAATAGAATTCATATTTGAGTAATATGTTAGAGGATTAGAAGGATTGTAAATCCTATATATCATTAATAAAAGGAAAATTTCTATTGCTGGAGTACTCAAAATATTGAGGATAATGAAAAATCAGAATCAAGATGAAGTTTGAAGTCCAGTTTGTTGGGAATCAACCTTTGATATTGAATTTATTGAAGAAGAATATGTTCATGTATAGATCTGATGATCCATCTTTTCGTCGAGGGGATTTATCAAGAAGTAATGTGATCACTAGGTGTTTTATATCCTTTTTAGATCATATTTTTTAGATAAACTAAATTGTTAGGAGGATTATATAAGTACTATTTGAACACCATGAACAAAATATTACAAATACATTTTTGAAAAAGTGTATCAGTCCATGTTGGGGGACTAACCAGCATGGAAAGGTGTATGAATAGATGCTTTACATTTTATATTCATGTTGTGGGATTTATCATTTATATAAACATAAGAGGAAAGGATGAGATACTCTATTATGTGTATTGATAGCATTCATAGGTTCAATAGGTTGAGTTTAAAGAGGAAAAACTTGTAAAAGAAAAATATGTTTCTACTGATTCACCACCCCCACCCACTCTAGGGTAATAAATAATATCCATGAAAAACTCAATGTATATAAAATGGAGGTGACATATAAATATCCAAGATAATATACTGCAGAAATTAATAATATTATATCTATTAAAATCATAGGATTTCTCACCATTGATGTTTTAAACTATCACAGCTAGAGTAACGAAGTATTTCCCTACCTCCATTCTTATATTTTTTAATGGGGATATGTTATTTTAGTAATATTTCAACTAATTATAGAAAATATTCAAAACAAGGATGCTAGTAAATGAAATCCTAATATTGATAGAGGGGCACAAAATTATATTTTTATATCTTTGGAAGATAAAGTCTACACAAAGATAATGTTTCATGAAACATAAAAATACGTATGTGAGGAATTGAGAGATACTTTTAAAGGAATCATCAATGTGATGGAATCTAAGAAACAAGTACATATTTCATGAATTAAAAATTTTAAAATATCTAATGATGTGAATATAGATGAGTGTTTAACTATTGTGAGTGATATAGGTAATATTATTTGTGGATATGGAGAAACTATATAGGACTCCACTACTATGAAAAATTATATGAGAAATTTTACAAATATATTTGATCCCTATGTTTTAGCATTTGATGATAGTTTGAATTTTTCATTATATGAGACTAAAAATATTATGATTTAATATAAAATGATGAATGATCTATTTTTCAATAAAGAGGAAAATAATGAGGTATCAATTTTTTACATGACAGATGAGAATGATAATTTATATTAAGAGCTAAATGGTTTAGGTGATGTGGATGATGATTATCTAAATCATATTGTTTCCCCAATATCAATGGGATTCCTAAGAAGTTTTTTATGAAGAAAATAAAGACCTAATAAAAATAGAGTCATCCCATGTTTATTAAATCAATTAATACAATTTGAACATGGTGGTGAAAGAAAAAAATGATATATTTTATCGATGAGATGTTGAATGTTATGTATGAATCCTTATTCAAGGTATAATCGAATAGATTTTTGATAAAATTGATATTAATATGGATATAAAATATTTTAGGAATTCTATTGAGAATATAGTAGAATCATTTCATAATAGTAAAGATAATGGATTGAATGAGCAAGGAAATACTAAATAGATTCAATTATAAAATAAAATGATTAATTCTAATGGTACTTGTACTCAAATTTAATCTAATAAGAATGAGATTAAATAATCCACAATTGGGAAAGACTGGAAGGTTCCAATAATAGAATAATACCCTAAGGAAAAAAGGATCATTGAGTACATCCTCAACACTATTCTTGGAATGTCTAGAATGATAAAATGAAATATCAATTCAATGGATACTGTGGGTTTTGAAGAATACAGAGAAATCCTACTCAAGTTGGTTCAAGATGTCTTTACCGAGGCATAGGAAAGAACGAAAAGGGTGGTAATTTTTTAAAATATGAGGATGAAAAATCAAATATACAATGTTTTTCAAAAAATATTATATGGTTTTTTAGAAGACATCAACCAGTTTTAAGATGAAAAAGAGTCAATTATGTGAGAGGAATTGGTATGTTAAAATGGTTCATCAAATCAAAAGTAAAGGTCAATGTCTTGAGTCATGAGGTGAAGAAAATTTCTACCCAAAATAATTTAATTTAAATTAGAATAAAATAATGGCTCGAGGTTTGAGGCAACTCTAAATCCATGTGTTACTTCAAGATAAAAATTAGGACCCTCCTTAAGTTTTTATTTTTCTTATATATTAGTTCTAACTCATATGTAATTAAAATAGATGTTTAAGCCTGTCATATTTGGATAGAAAAGAGGTTGAAATCTTCATGTATATCTAATCCATGATGATATGGATAGAGTTCCCCCAATAAATGGAAGAAAAATTTTAAAATGTGTTATTAAAAAATAATTAATGAAAATATAAAAACAACATGAAATCAAGAATTGGTCCCCCAATGTTTTTATTCTATGAATGATACCATGTGACAAGTTATAATGGAAAACTTATATAACCATGATTAAATAAATCCCTTTTTATATATGGGTTTTTCACAAGTATATGTAGAGTAAATTAAATGAATAATATTTACTAAGGAACATTTTGATATCATCACCATCTTTAAAATATCAAAGTGTCATAAGAAATATAATTTATGAAGCTTCCACATAGTATAACTTTAATGTTTCTATCAATAATGGGGATGATAATTTATAAATCAGGTATACACATAGTCATATCTTTGATAAGGGTATTTTCTAAAAATATAAAGGGGATATTTTTTAAACTATTGAAATTGATTATGTTTTTTCAAATATTGAAGGAATTCTTTGTTACCAATATTTTAAAGAAGAACATGATGTGAAGAACAATATTTGAATTTGAATTAATATAGTGATGATGATGTTATAAAGAATATACATCCATTGTTATAAGTTGGTATTCAAATGATTCTATATATAGTGTGAATGGATTATATATCATGAAATTAGTTCATTATATAAGAAGATTGAAATGAATCCAAAAGCGGAGACCATGTCCTATATTTACCATGCAGTGCAGTTGAAGAGGAATGATGTTTACACCAAATCATATTTTCTATGTAGTAGAGATGATAAATTAAGTAGTGGGATGAATACTAATCTTTAAGTCCTCTTTCTGAAATGTGAGATACCACACAACAATAGAGACTCAATCATTGTTCTCAACATCGCATTGAAATTTGTTGCATTGTAAGCTAAATTAAAAGGATATGTTGCACTCCATAAGAGCACACTACATGGTAGTTGAGGAGAGAGTTATATTTTCTAATTTATTTAAATTTTTGGACCTCTAAATCATTATATATATTATGAACTACATTTAGGAACAATTATTTATGACTTTATCATAATGTATGGACCATGCCCCAAATTCCTTGTCGCGGCCTATATACCATTTAAACATTCCAACAATAGTGTAAAAAATCATTAAAAACGTAGTAGCTATGTTTTAATGATATCAATAAATTTTTAGTTCTACTACTCATGCTGAATAATATCTACCCATCCACAAAAAGTGTATTTCTATAAAAATTGTAGGCATTGATAACAACAATACTAATAGAGCAACACATAACTTTTTTGGTTCTTATTCCAAGTCAACATTATTTACATAATGAATTGGATGGTTAAAATCATTAGAGAGATAATACAAGGATAGATTATTAAGTGATTGAAGTATGTTTTCATTTTATGTTTTAATTCAAAAATAGAATTTGAAATTGATGTTGTAATTGAAATTTTGTATATGGATTTCTAACAATGTGTGAATTGTGAGATGTGATAAACTAGGGAAAAACACAATACTATGAAGTAGAAATTTTGATATGTGGAGAATGGATTTGAAGGTAATATATTTTTAATCGAATTAAAATATATTTTGAAAGATTTTTTAGGATATTGAATATTCAAATGAATAAATATCTGGATAATGATTCATGAACAACAAGTTAATGAAGGGTATTAAATGTTGAAGTTAGTGAATAATAATAATACATATAAAATCGATTGTTTATATATTCAGAGAAGAAGGGAATTATTATGTTTCATATTTTCCAGGTGTTATATTTTTATGTTATATTGATTATTATTGATACTTGGAACTGAAACGGAATGTGATTATGAGGATCGGTGTCGCAATAATATTTTTATGATAAATTTAATATTTTAAATAGAAAGACCATATCATTTTCTTGATAAAGTGGAATAAATTCTAAAATATTTCCGAGATTCGAAATTTTTGGGAAATGTTGAGTTCAGAACATGTGGATTACCATAGACTTGACTAGACCATAGTCTGCGTGGCTCATTTTTTAAAAGTTTTCATGGTCGTAAAATGAATAGAATAATTTTATTTAAATATTTTAATTTTTTGTTGATGCAATAATGCAGTAAACTAAAAATTACACTTTAAATAGACTACAATGTAAAATCATAGATTTATTCGCATAACCCTGGAGATATTGGAGATCCACTTGGGAGAATATTGGAGGATTTATCTTAAGCGAATGAGGATTAGATCGTGTATCGATGATCAGAACACAATGGATTCAAAGGACCTAAAAAATCACAACACAACCTCTTTATTCATTATTGATCAATATGAATATATTTAGGGAGATTGTTTGATTTTTATTCTTTCCATGTTAATGATTTCTATAATAAATGTAAATCAATCAATGAACAGAATGATCCATTGTTCAATCGTTATGTGAGGTGGGTTTATTTCAGGGTTATTTTAGGGTAACTTCTTCTTGATTCATTTTGTTTATTATTTTATTATCATTATAATTGAAATGAAATGATAATTACATGAACATCAATCGAGGTCCATTCCTCTCATTATTCTTGTTCATTTTCTCCCGTGAATTCTTTAGTCATCGTGGTCATTAATTACTAGAATGCGGTTTGACAGATCATGATCAATTGATTATTTCATGCTCATTTTATATCATAATGATCCATTACCATAGATCCAGAATCAACATTACATGATGGCATTGAAATTATGGAAGTGGAAATGAATTGAATGATGATGAATTTCTTGATTTCAAGTGCTTAGGAATTCTAAATAATGAAATTAAGAATGACACTTATATCCTTTTCTCAAGAATATTTGACTGATAGGATGCATTTTTCATTAAAATAAAATCATAGACATGATGGAATCTTTAATTTATCACTAATTAAGTCACTATATCAAAGACATGATGCTCAAGGATCTTTAATGGGACACCTATCCACATAATCACAAGATTTTAAAATCATAGACATGGATAAGTAGTGTACTCGTACACGAGAACATGTATAAGGGGTGAAGTTGTGTACTAGAACATAGTCAGACTAAACAAGAATCCTACATGTTGTACTCTCTATATGAACACTGGATAAAGACATGGGAAGGACCTGGGGTCAATGGACATGACATGAGACCCCTACTACATATAGTGTACTCTATTATACATATCTAGGATCCTTTTTTCTCTATGTCTTAGAAAATATTCAATAATTATTTCCCCTTATACTTTCCCTTATGGTTAATATGGAATCATTTACTACTCCTATGATTATTATTCATTTATTAGGATATCATGGATATATTTGTTTCAATACCTTCTAGAGGCATAGAGTGGGATCCTCTATACATATTCATTCCCTAAGTGAAATTTTTTATATCAGAATGGACCAAACAACATGGGTGTCGATCCTATACCTAGAGGGTTAATCATATTGATTTGTTACTGTCACCTAAAAACCTATGAAGTGATCCAATTTTTGTTATCATATTCTATTTAGATTATTATTTTTTTCTTAAAAATACGAGACTCGATGAGAAATAACTCTCGGATGGAGTTCATCAGTTTTATCATAATCAGGAGTGTGTTGTCCAATAATATTTCATTGTGGGACCTTTGAGATGGAATCCTCAGCTGGTAGACTATGCTTATTAGTTTCCTATAGACAATGTCTCTTTGTTGAGTATATTTTGATATTTATGTTATGTGTATTTTAGTCATATACCTTTATAGAAATAAGTGTATTTCCATAGTTGTATGATTTTTGGTATTGGGGTTTCCTACTTAGTATTGTTATACCCACCCCTACATAGGGTTTTCCCACACGTTCCATGTCTTTTGTAGATGGTTGATTGTTTGATAGAGTCTTGGATGGACCAAGACTAGACAGTTCTTAGTGAGACTGAATAGAACAAGGTGTGACCCTATGGTTTTATAATAATTGTTCTAGTTTTACATTCAAGTTGGACTTCTGTTTAGACTCATTTTGGTGAACTTATATTTGGACTTGTTTAATTTCCTCTACATCCTTTCATACTCTATTTATGGAATATTGATATATTAATTCATGGTAACTGCTAAATTTCAGCATTGTATAGAATTGTATTTTTGTTCATGTGTACGAGTACTTAGGAAATTCCCTCCCATGTTAGTTATATGCCTTGTCTCCACTAGTATCTATCCCCTAGCCTGTTAGAGGTAGGACAAGGGAGTTGCGGAATAGGTCCCACTAGGACAGGTCATGACAAAGTGGAATTAGAGTGTTCTGTTCTACTTTTGAACCAAGTGTCTATGATATTTTTTTTGGAAATATGTTTAACTGTTTTTAGTTCATCTTTCCGGATCGAGACTATAGATTTGGTTTGAGGGCCTAAATATCCATACACCAGGACATTGGTCACCATCTTTTCAGCTCGGTGTATGAGAACATTGTTTTTAGGGGAAAATGGTACATTTCTCTTGTAGTAATGGGTCGTGGTTTCCATGTCATTCTTGAATCATCTCTCTTGATATAATCATTGACTAAAGTACATCTTGTTTATTTTAGGATACCTTTGTGATGAATAACTTCTAGGATTCCACATAATGGTCAATAGGATGATCCCCTAAATGATGAGCCATTTATTCAGGTACTAGTTCCCAATATGTTATATCCATGTCGTGCACCATCCATAATGACACCTATAGAGCAGTATGTTGTACCCACAGTATCAGTGGATGTTGTGATCAAGATGAATATGCTTTATGAGTTTCAATGGAAGAGACCCCAATGGTTATGAGGAAATCCCATCCAAAATAATTCTAAGGACTGGCATTAGGTGGTGACCTAATTTTTCTATCTAGTCAAGACACTAAAAAATCAGATGGTGGTCCTAGAATAGAGACTTATTCATGGATATGAAGGGAGAGGGTGGGGTTTAGTGACCTAGTATTATGATGAGGAGACTCTTTAAGGGACATATTCTGAGAACCTTTTAATACAGGAGTTCTCACCAGTCACTCTAAGAGATGTACATATCCCGGAACTTTTATAGCTCCAACAAGTAATCAAAACAGTATCTGAGTATTCATCATGGTTCAACTACCTCTCAGGGTACTCAATGGATATGGTTTGTGATCAATTCATTAGGGAATGTAATGTTTAGCGAGTTCTGTGTAGATACATATGATCCGATATTTTCCCATTATGAATTCCTACCTATGATTTTGTTCTATAGAGAGCTTTGGTGGTTTAGTGTTTCTTGGATAAGGAGATACAAGCAGTTGTTGTTAGAAGTGGAAAATACAGATTAGATACATCTCAAGAAGGGATCTAACATCAGTCCTAAGAACTTGAAGATGGTAGTAATTTTAGGAGGAGGTCCCAAGATAGACGATATGGTTTTCAGGGCTCATATGGTGGGACCAATCAGCATATAGAGAGGCAGTTCTACTCATCTGATGGAAGGTGACATCTTGCTCGATATTGTCTAACCTGTTCTCCAACTGATAGAGGGACTATAAATGGTTCATTGAGGTCGATCTAGTGGAATGATAAGGAAGATTAATATGTTTGATAATGTGAAATATGAGGTAGTATAGTAGTAAGATGTGGTTGACACATTAAATGGTTACCAACACCACCATTAAGTGGTCAATGCGAGGCTCATGGAGCTGGAGGACAAGGGTGGGGACAGTTGAAGGCAGTCAAAACATATAACCTAGAGGCTCTAGTAATTATATAAGTTAAAATATTTTTCTTTAATACCATATATTTAGTACTTATATAAATTGGTTCCAGTAATTCCTTTCATTCTGGATACCTTTTATGAAATGTAGAGATTTTGGTTGGACCTTTGACTTTATTCTTATGCTTGGGGACTCCAATTGGATAATACATAGTGATCGCACACATGTTATAAATGTGTGAAAAGACTCATGCAGGTGATTGTTTCTATTGGAGTATTATTATAGAAGAAACGGGGCCTTAAGACATTATTCATAGTATGGAATTTAGATATAATGTTCATGCACAGATTCACTATTTTAGGCAAACAGTGTGGTGGGTCTGCGGTGATGGAAGAAGGATTTAATTTTTCATTGAAACAGAAGACAAGTAGAGTAATCCATCTTTGTATATTGGCGGATACAGATAATTACTCCTTAGTTTGATAGCCTAACCCTTATTGAAGGGTATGTTTTTAGTTCATAGTTTTCATTACTGGTAGTATAGTGTGAGGAGGTCTTCACTAAGGATGTTCTAGGTTTACCTTTACCCCGAGAGATAGACTTCTTCCTTGATCTACATCCAAGGAAGGAACTAACATATTTTCCCACATATTAGATAGATCCCATATAGATTCACAAACTTTGTGTGTAGTTTGAGGACTTGTAGACGAAGGGCTTTTTTAGACCAAGTGTTTCTCCCTATGTGGCCCCATTTTGGTTATCCAAAAAAGAAGACATGAGCTTAAGTATATGTGTGGTCTACTATTTATTGAACAAGGTTATCTTTCAAAAAAAGTATCCACTACCAAGAATCGATGGACTCTGTGATCATTTGATAGGGGAATAATGGTTCTTGATGGTTGACTTGAGGTCATGATATCCCTAGCTATGAGTGCAGGACGAGGATATTTTGAAGATGAAATTTAGGTGTCTCAACGATCACTTTGATTAATTGGTGATTTCATTTGGTATAACTTATTCCCAAATATTGTCCATGGGACTCACAAACCAGATCCTTCAGACTTTCCTGGACTGTTTCATGGTAGTCTTCATCCATGAAATCCTTTTGTATTCATTTTATGAGGATGGGAATGAGAGAACCTGGGGTAGTCTTGGAAATGCTCTAAGATCACTAGATTTATGGAAATCTCTCAATGTTCTAGTTCAAGATTCAGTTGTTCCACATTTATAGACACGTTGTCTCGGCAGATGGAGTGGTAGTAGACTAGTCCATGGTCAAGGCTCTGTTAGCTTGGGATCCACTGAATAGCATAACAAATGTGTGTAGATTCCTCAAGAATGAAGGATATTATCAGAGTTTGATAAATTATCTATAGAGTATCAGCAACCATGACAGTTTCCACTTGAAATGGGATTCCTTTCATTTGGTTAGATAAGTGATATAAGACATTTCAGTAATTGAGGTAGAGTTTGAAAAGAAGTGACTTATTTAGATTACCATAGGATGGTGTTGATTTTGTATTGTTCTGTGATCCATTAGTGACTAGGTTGGGTTTTGTTATCATGCAGTGGAAAGTGGTTATTAAATAAATTGCATGTAACTGGAGACCACATGTTTAAAACTATGTGACCCATGTTCTTTTGAATCTAGTGGTAGTATTTTCATAAAACATGTTGTGATACTACCTGATGGGATATCAGTTTATCATTGACTCAATTCAAAAATGTCTCATGTATATCTTCTTCTAAAAGGATATTAACCTTAGACATAGGTGATGGATATAGTTCCTCTAGGATTATGAATTTCAAATTGTCTTTATTGATAGGAAATAGAATGTGGTAGCAAATACTATTAATCAGAGATCTTATTCATAGTTACAAAATGAGTAATCATATCACTCCACATCATTGTAGTTTTCCTTTGTGGATTGAGATGGAGCATCTTACCTCTATTATATGGTTATTACTCCTTCACTCTTGCAGCAAGTCATGGAGGCACAAATTTGGAATACTGATTGTGAGACCCTACACACTCATATACCCATAGGGTATGATTCTTATAGATTTCATAAAGGTAGGGATCAAGTCATTCTGGTTATAGGATGCACAATGGTACCAGTGATGTTTTGGGAGGAGGTTCTGAGAGAGTTTCATACATATCCTTTTGAGGTACATACAAGTGTCCCAAATATGTATTAAGACCTTCGATGTCAATTTTCATGGCCAAGGATAAAGAAAGGAGTTGCATTTTTTTCCTCTTGATGCATTACATATCATCAAGTAAATATTGATCACCATCTTATAGTAAGTTTAGCTCAACCCCTTAAGGTTACAGAGTTCATGTGGGATGGGATATCAATGGATTTCATAATTGTGATACAATTTTTGACCAGGGGCACTTTTCCATCTTGGGGATCTTATATTTGCTCATCATGTCAACACACTTATTTGATATCTGAGAGGAGAGTTCATTAGAGACCATTGGACACCTCTTTATTCAAGAGATATTTTAACTCCATGGAGCTCCATTGACAATTTATTCTAACTGTGATGCTCATTTCAAATCATGGTTGTGTAAGGGATTATAGGAGGCATTTGAGACTTAGTTACTCTTGATCATAGTGTTTCACTGCAAAACTAGTGTCTATAATGAGTAGACCATTCATGTTATGATGGGAATTATTTAAATGTATTTGTTAGACATCAGTCATATTTGGAAGGATCACCTACAACTTATGGATATTGACTACAAAAAAATGATACCATTCCAAAATATCTATTTGTCTATTTGAGGCTTCATACTAGTAACCCTACAGGTCACTACATTGCCAGACCGATTGAGGAGAGTGGGCACTCATGAACCCTAATTTGGGGAGAGCTATAAAAGAGAAGAAGAATATCATCCATGAGTTGATAAAGAATATAGAGATATATCATAAGAATTATTCTGATAGGGGATGGATTCCTTTAGAGTTCGAGGAAGGAAACCATATGTTTTTAGAGGATTTACCTCTATGTAGTTTAAAGATATTTGGTTAGATTAGTTATCCATCGTAGAGGATTAATATCTCTTTATGGTAAATGGTTAGAGTTGGAAATGTGGTGTACCACTTAGATCTATCACTGAAGTTATACTACGTACACAACATCTCCCACATAACATAACTGAGGAGGTGTGTGCATTCCCCATTACACGTTATTCAATAGGGAAATATGGATATTGAGTATGGAGATAACGTAAATGAGTACCTGATAGGGAACCAGTATTATAAGGAGAGGATCCTTTGTGGGTGATTGATTCCCCTTGTCTGTGTCCAGTGGTAGCACTTGAATCAATAAAATATAATAACAGAGTGGGAGCCTCAAATTTTAGCCTAGTACACACACCCTTTGGTGTGCCCCTTGTTTTCTGATTTCTATGGACATAAATCCCCAAGGTGGGGAGAATGTAATGTCTTCTATTTTCTATGTATATATATTTTTATTATTTTTATTACTTTAAAACCCATGTTCTTAGACACTATGTGATTCCAAGACCCGAGGTGCCCAAAATAAATGTTTGAATATAAATTAAATATATTAAATAGCACGTTCAAGATATTTTCTTGAGAAAGTGGAATAAACTCTAAACATATTCTTAGGTAAGAAAGAAATTGGAAACATTGAGTTCAAAACAGAAGGTTTACAGTAGGAATTACATAACCATAGTAAGTATGGGTCGTTTGTGCAATATTTCTCTCATGCATAAAAAGAATAAAAGAATAAAATAAAATTATTTTTATTATTTTTTTCAGTTAGAGATGCAGTAACCTAAACCATCCTCTTTAAATAGACTACTGTGGAAAAATCCCAAGTTAATTCGCATAAACCTAGATCCCTTAGAGATCCACTGGATAGAACATTTGAGGATTCCACTCTAGTGAATGGAAACCATACCACTGATCAAAGATTGGTGTGCAACAGATTCAAAGTATGTCACCAATGATCATGATGCAACCCTGTTTTTTGTTAGTGATCGATACTAATTAAGGTAGGGTGGGTTTTTTTTATTTTTAATTCTTTCTTCATTCATGATATATAGGAGGAATTTTAATCAATTTATGAATATATTGATCCAAAGATCGATTGTTATGTGGGATGGGTTTATATCAGGTTTATTTTGGGGGAATTTCCTTGTGATTCCTTTTATTGATTCAAATATTGTAATTATGATGTTAATGAATCGAGATCGACACAAATATCAATCATGGTCCATTCCTCTATTTTTTGTGCATTTCTCCCCCATAATTACTCCTTTATTTTGGGAAATATTAATTGGTGCATATTTAGACACATCAGATTCAAAGAATCATTATGTTTCCAATTATTGGTGCAATAATCTGATATTATAAATTCCTGATAGGCGCAACATGAAGGTGGTGTAACAATAGAATTGGTGATGATTATGATTATAGGATATGCCTATTTTTTCATTCTTAGTAATTCTTTGGCATGTGAGGAAGAACAATGTATATATATTTTCTCTGAGAAGATTTGATGGCCAGAACGAATAGTTCAATGATGTTATGTATTGGAAGAGATGGGATTATAAACATCCTAGAAAGGTGGTTTCCTTGTAAAAGGAAAAATTCTCAAGGATCATCCATGGATTCTATATCTCTGTTTCTAGAAATCCCATGCTACATGGTGTGTATATCAGATCTACACACCGTGTGCATTCCCCATTGAAGCAGTTTCAGTTTTGGAATAATATTATGTATCAAAATATGTGTAACCCCTATTACAAGGCATGTGGTACCTCCCAGGTGACATGGAATGTACCTCATGAACTACGTTGAAATGGTTTGGACTACACTGGTTCGAGCATTACATGTACTCCCCCACAAAAACCCATCATGGACCATGTACATGAGCTAAGTCATGTACCAGTACACTGGAACTTGTATATAGGATGAAGATGTGTACTGGCACATGGGTAGAATACACGAGCATCCTACACACTATTTACTTCTACAAAAACATGGTATAAAGATATGGGCCATTTTCATGGGTAGGACATGAGCACTACGGGAACGATTTCCGACCCCTACAACATATCATGTACTCTTTTATAAATGGATTCAATTCCTTTCCCTCCTTGTCTAAGACATGTTTGATTAAGGTGTCTCCCCCATATCGTTTTCTAAAGGGTTACTATGAAATCATTTCATACTCTTAGGGTTACCATCCCTTCATCATTAATTATTCTATAGATTCATTGGAATCCCTCTAAGTGGGCGAAGTGGGATCCTCTATTCATATTTGTTTCATAAGAGGTGTTTTTATATCATCAGGACCAACACTACGTGGGCACTAATCTTCTACATTGTAGGTTATTCTAGATTGAGATATTGGTATCACCCCATGACCCTAGTAGTGATCTCCATATATGAATGTTATTCTCTTTCGACTATTAGTTTTTACCCCTAATAATGAGTCCCAAAGAGCAATAACTCTTTGAATACGTCATTAGTGATATAATACTAAAGAGTTTGTTATCCTGGAATAGTGATTTCTGGGACCTTCGAGCTAGGATCCTAGGAAGGTATATCGTGTTAGTGAATTACCTATAGTCTATGTGCCTTTGTTGATTATATCTAGATATTCTTGTTTTTTGTCTTGTTCAAAAAGACATGTGTACAGATGATAGTACTTCCTTTTCTGTATGATTTGTGGTTTTATAGTGTCTTAATCAGTATTATTATACTCACCCTTATAAGGCATATTCCCACATGTGTTCTGTCTTATGAAGTTGATTGACCTTTTCATAGAGTCCCAAATGGAACAGGACTAGACGGTGCATAGTGATATTAGAGAAACCAAGGTTTGTCCCTAGGACTTTTTGATTGTATTCTCAGTATTAACATCAGGCTGAACATGTTTTTCAGACTCTTTCTGGTGGGATTTTATTTTTTCCTCTTTAATTTACATTAATGTCTATCATACTATGTATTTGTGAATTTTTTATATGAATTTAAGATTTCTTAGTTGTTTTTACAATGAAACATTGTATAGTCCTAGGGATGTGTGTGTGTTAACATGTACCTGGAGTAATACTACTCATGATAGTGATAAGACTCCTTGGTTCTAGTTTCCAGCCCTAGGCCTATTGGTGGTGGGCTTGGGGATTCACAGTATAGACCCCACTGGGACATTTAATAATAGGGATGAAGAGGTGAAGTGAAAATTTGGGGTTATCTATCCTTGTTGGATCATATTTTATATAAATTTATTATATTTTAGTGGATTATATAAGTAGTGTGTGAACACTACAGACTCGGTGATGTGAAGTCATTTGGGATGTAGTGGACAGGTCCATTTTAGAGAGACTAACAAAAATAGACTGAAGTAATAATGGTCGATGATCATTGTAAAAAACATGTGTTGTGCTTCATCATTTATTTTATCATATGAGGTATGGTTGAGAGACTCCATTTAAAGGATTGAGAACCTTTTCTATTTTAAGAGGTTGAGTTTAAAAAGATGAAACATAAAGAAAAGAGTTTAGAACTTATTCACCCCTACACCTATTTTTACAAAATATGAAGCTCAAGAACTTCAATTTGTCAATTTTTGCCACTTTCCCTTGAAAATTTCATTATTATCAGAATTTTTATGTTATTTAAAAGGGTTCCCCTAACCACACATATAAAAGGGAACATCCTCTACTAACTTCCACACATCAACTAATCACCTTAGAGTTACTAATATTTTTCAAAATATATTTTCATAACTCTTATAAATGAACTATATATTTTTCACTTCCCAAAATACCCATCCAAAAATTATTAATTAGTTTTTTAAAAATGATTATATTAGAAATAATTATATGTTTTTACATAAATTTTAAACCATTATTTATTATTAAAAATACTCCAAATATTCTATTACCATATTAACATAATAAATCAATATATTTTTTATTAATATATGGATTTTTAGTGGTGAAACTATTTTGTTCTAATTTTCATTCAATGGAAAATAAATGTATATATCAAGCATATGTATGGACTACAACCTCCATGAACCAATGTTATTTATTTTTCATTTTATAATCATTATGATGGTTATATAGATGCATTTTATTAATTTTTATTATATTTATGATATAATTATTACAATGTAATTAGAAATTACTTTTTACATTTCGTTTCGTTCTTTGAAAAACCAAAGCATTGCCTCTGAGAATTTATGCACTACCACCCCCAAGAAGTGATGCAATTCAATGTTCATTACATCCTAAAGGCTGGTTATATAATTTTATATAATGAATAAATATTAAATTTATTGGATTGTTAATATTATGGAACCATAACCATGGTTCTTGGATCAAAATCTTCAAATGAAAACATGTTTTTAAAACGGAGAAATTAATACCCAAATATGGATTTTATTGAATAATTATTAATAAAATCGGGATTGAACATTATAATTTAATTTTATGTCATAATATAAGTATGAATATGGTTCTGTTAGAGATATATAGTAAGTATAAAATCATTATACATTATGTTAGAGTGTGTTTGATGAAATTCAGGACTTGAGGTAATGGTTACTTCAACTTAATTTTCCTTTATTCAGATATATTATATATTCATCACCTTTTATCTTTTGTATGGTTTACATAGTTCCAATTAATTTATTTTATGATTCATTTCATGAAGTTAATGGGGATTTGAAAAATATCTATAGTTTTCTATTTCATGATGTTTTAAACAAAATTGTACTATATTTATAAGTCTTTATTTTTCAATCTCACGTTTAATCAGGATTGTGTTTTCTTGAATCTCAGTCAGGGAGATATATGTTTCTTATATCCTAAAAACTATATTTTTTTTTAAATTTTGGTTATTTCTTGTATTTTCATGTGTTCTTTACATTTTCAACCTTTTTATTTCATAAAAAACCCAAAAGAATGATTATTATAATATTCATAGAATATCACTAATGTAACAAAGGAAATATTATTCCTCTATATCCAGATTATTCAATGTTATTTTATCGAATTTTAAATATTAAATAAAAATAATTGATAAATTTACATTCTGAAAAATTATATTTTCATTAAAATCAGTAAATTAAATATTTTCATAAATTTTCTATACAAGTCAATTTTGACTTTAATTGCCAAATTGTGAAAAAAATATATTATTAAATTTATAACATAAATGGATTCTCACGTCATTATGAATGTTATTTATTATCATGAATTGTTTACAAGATTCAATGGGTTTTTAAATAAAAATTTATTCCCATCATTTTATTAGTTTGTATATTTTCAATGTTACCATATGAAAATGATATTTCTTCTTCTAAAAATATATATTTTTATCATTTTAATAAAATATATTTTTATCTATGAAAACACCCATTAAGGTTTTCGATGCTTCATTGGGGATATTATCTTTTAATACCATCCTCTTTCTATCTATGGATTTCTTATGATAATTAATTTTTATTTAATTTTACATGAAACTAGCCTCTATCCCTTGGGTAAACTAATTTAAAAAAGAATTATGAGTTCTGTTATTCTACTATGATATAAATATGAAAGGATTATTATTACGTTACTAGTGGTTCTATTATATCCCTCTAATGAATTGGGTAACAATTGATATATCGTGAGCTTAAGGGTATACAAGCGGTTAGCCAAAACCCAAGAGGGTACATAGGTGTTTATCCTAAGACCAAGGGTTCTTCGGCTGTCAGTATAAGCCTCTCATTGATGAATGTATTAGTTTATAGACTTGAACTATGTTTTCTAGGATTGTGTTTATTTGAAAGTCTTATGTGACATTATTAAGCTTACATTATTCTCTCATGTATAAACATTTTTTAAATTTTCAATCTCTTATTATTCATTTCCTATGTTATGATAATGATTTATTTAATGACTCATGATTTGATGTCTTAGTATTTAAGTGTAATATTTATATACTTGTATTATGTTCTCATACACAAATGAAAATATTATTCTCACTTATGATCGTTGATTAATGCCTCTCATGTTTACACATTCTATTTATCTTAGCTATACCCTTGAAATGATTCCTTTTCCTTTGGTTATGATTAAGGTTATTATGTAACATGAGTCTAGAATATGTCAATAATTTTTTTGGGAGGTGATAAAAATTATTCATAAAAAATATGACCGTGTATTCATTGTCTACATACTATTCAACAATATTTTCATGGGGAAGTTATTATTTTTACATGTAATTAATATTTAACTAAATTAATTAATTTATATATAAGTTATGCTCAAGAATCATTATTTTTTATAAATGAAAGTTTTATTTATATCTAGATATTGTGAATAGAAAAAATTGTTGAAAACTTTATGGACATGTCTTGGTATAAGAAAACTTATTCAAATTTCCATAATGTTGATATTTTGTGTTATTTAGAAATGAAATTATAAAATTATGTTTTTTCAATTATTATTTTTCAATAAATTAAATTTCATGGATATATTGTGTTACACGCTACACTTTTTTTATCTTGCATTAATCACGACATTGAGTTTTAACAAAACTACAATATATTATCAATAATGCTGATACACGACCATTATAACCTAGATATTAAACTCAATGATATAATATAAATAAATAATTTTAAAATATTATGTGTAAATTTGTTTTACAAATAAGGTATATTAATAATCAAAGTACTTAATTTTTCAATAATTTCTATATATGTTTTAAAAATACTATTTTCAAAAAAAATGTTCTCTATTTTTAACAATATTGAAATTTATTTCATATAATTTTAGAAAATGTATTTCATCATACAAACATCAATTTATTAAATCAATATAAGAAATTTTCATAGGCTTAATTGTTTATAATTATCTGAAAATAATTTTTAATGAATATTGAAAGGTACTGATTTTTAATTAAAGACTTCATTTTCATTTAAGATATATATAATGATAAATTATATTTTAAATTTCTTTAACATAAAAATATTTTTCTCATATATTTATTAATATAATTGAGGTCATTTTATTTATTTTTATATTTAATTTTTATAGAAAAAACTTCTATACTCTTAAACCATTTCTCTTTCAAAACCAATTTTGTCGTCATTTCTGTAGGATTAATTTTAAAATAAAAATTTCCACATCTTTGAATGGAATTTCTAAAATTGGATTAAATATTATTAAAAATCACAATTTCTGTTTTTTAATAAGTTAGAAATATTTTTTAGCCAAAATGAATAATGAAAATATTACGAAATTAATTACTATTATAATGGTAATAAATCGGTTGATCGGGGGTAAATCAAATAGTATAATGGTTAAAATGGAATATAAATTATTTAAAATATATTTGATATCCATATTACAACCCTATAAACACTATTCCTCAATAATACTATTTTTTGAGCCTTTAGGCTTGATAAAAATGTGGGTACACCTTTTAAAAAAACTACAATTGTGTCACTCATCTCATATATAATGGACACCCCCTCTCAACTCTTATATACACCATTAGACCCTTACAGTTCTTCCAAAACCTACCAAAATCAATTCCTAAAATAACTACTTTTATCCTAGAAGAGTTTGTTTTTGGAAAAATAAAACCTACGAATGTTTTTGGTGAAAATCTAATAGTGTTGGACGAGGGAGAGGTAACTTTATTCATCAAGCATTTTATTTTATTTCCTACTCCAAAATACATTAATTATTATTCAAACACAAAAATGTAATAACCTCAATAAATTCCAAATAATTATATTTTTTTTATGTTAATAACTTACATCCATCTTCACTTCCATCAAATGGGCTACAAAATCAACATTCGTGTGTATGGAATACTACCATATCACGAACTGATATCATTCCTTTTTCCATTACCACCTCTCACTGATGGTTATGATGATATATTAATTTTTTTTATATTATAATTAAGACATTATTATACTTATGGAATTATTATATCACATTTCACTTCATACTTTTCAATCTTTGAGAATATGATAATGTGGCTCATGTGTACAAAGGACTACCACCCCAGGAAGTGATGTGATTTGTTCGTGATTTACATGGATGGTAATAAGGATAGTTTTAATGATCATATTTAATATATAGAAAATAAAAAATTATTATATTATTTATATTTCTCTATTACATTCCAACAAGAAATTGGAAAAAAGCTCACATATACATACATATGACCTACCGTCTCCATGAACATTGTATCACATTTTCTATCTATAAATTTTATGGATTACTAAAAATAAATTTATGAAAAATATTTGTCATATTAATATCATGGTATTAATCCTTCATATGATGTAATATTGATAAGTATAAGAATTCCAAAATCAATAAGTCAAATAATACAAAAAAATCATAGTTGTTATTACCCAAAATGTGAAATTAACAAGAAATTATTAATAAATGGATAATAAAATGTCAGAAAAATCCATCTATCATATGATATATATATATATATATATATGATTATGGTTCTATAATAGATTCATAATAAAATTAAATTTATTATATAGGATGTTCAAATTTGTATGAAGGAAGTTGGTAATTAGGGTAAGGGATTTTTGTCCCACTTTTTTTCTTTTGTGAGACACATTCCATATTCACCACCTAATTATTTTTGGTGGGGGATATACATCACCTTAATTAATTTTATTATTATTATCCTAGAAATTATTTTTATTTATGTATCTATTTTCATATATATATTTCATGTGGATGTTTATTCAAATTTACGGTAGTAGTAGAAACATTATTTTACAATATCATCATTTATCATGATTGATTATTATTATGTTCTAATGTTAAAATATTTTAATATATGTTATGAGAAAAGAATGAATATTATTATAATATTTTAATTTCTTGTAAATATATGTTTTGTCTTCATTTTACACTCTTTATATACTCATGTGTTTAAAATAACTTCATTATCAAAAATTATCTATATTTCTATTTTCAGTGGAAAACACTTTTTTCATCCAAAAAATGTTTTCTAAAAATGTTTTAAATTTTATTACATTCTAAAAAATATTTATTCATGTACTTTTTACCCATGGAATAATTTTTACCAATTTTTTTAATGAAGCTTCATGTCATTTTCTAAGCAATTATCATCTACCATTTACCAAAAATGTGAATGGAATAATTGATTTTAATTGTATTTCTTCAATGGTATTTTCTGATGTCATGACTACTAAATATTGTACAGTTTTCTTTTCTTGTTTCAACTATTATTTTCAAGGAAAATGATTTTATATATGAATTATGTTTTAATTTTTTTCAAATTGGAAAGGCAATTTTTCTCAAAAAAAATCCAAGTAATCATTCTTTTTCAAATATGATATCATTTGGTTTAACCACATCTTTATTGGAGATATAATCCATAGAAAATATTATTATTATTTTTTGTAATGGATTAATTTTATTTTGAGAAGATGTTTATCAATATTTATCTCTTAGATGGTTATACAATGATAAAATACTAATAAAACTCTCTTCTTTTTCCATTGGTAATTCTTTGATTAAATGATGAAATTATAATAAAACTTGTCACTTTTCCACATTTTATAATATAATGAAATGTTTATAAAACCCATTTCATTTCATGTGTAATGATATTATGTTTTTTTTTATCTTGTTCAACACATATGTATGATTTTCCATATCATATGGGTGTGATCTATATCTCCCTCCAATTAATTGAGGAAATATTTATATCTTATGACTTAGATAGGACATGAATAGGGATTGAACCCTATTTATTAGTTTAATTTTTCGTCTATTATTGTCATGGGAGAGAACCTTGAAGTATATAATTGTTTTGGGTGTGAACCACATTCCACTGTGATGGTTTTGTAAATGATCCATAACTACTATTTAAATTATTTTCTATACATATGTATATGACACAATTCCTTATCATATACTAATGTTCTACTATTGTGGCTCGTGTTATTTGATTTAATTGTGATTCATGTCATATTAACTTCAAATATTTATCACATTACTCAATATTATAACCTTTCATATGTTAGTTGTGGTTTTCAATTTTTATTCACATGTTCACAAACCCTTATTTTCATGTTATGCTTTCATATCTCCCTTTATCATCCGTAATGATATTCTGAACCCACCATTTATTATGTTTCCTTTACCTAGGTTATGAATAAATATATCATGTATCAAATTTCTAACAAGGGTTTTAGTTATTAATAACCTAGTGGGAGATTATTTAATTTTCCTATTTACCATTTGATATGTTTACATTTATCAATAAATGTTATAACTTTTCGATCATCATGTGTGTGTTTGTGTAGTATATTGAATACTAATCTAAAATGGTATAATATCTTTGTTTGAAAATACAAAATAACAATATTTAGTATTGGAGGATGGATTAGTTATCCTTTGGATTGAATGATTTGAAAAATTAAGTGTGATCTATAAGGTCTCATCATAGGATAAAGTCTAAAAATGATTCGATGTACACAAAAATTTCATATAATTTTGATAAAGGAATGAGAAAGTGGTTTATATGAAAATATATATATTTTTGTATACTACAAGTTGATTTTTCATTTCCATAGATGTGCCTCTGGGTAATAACAATGAAAAGGAAATATTTTTCTAGACTCAATCATCACTAGGTGTCTAACAATAGGCCTTTCTTCAGACCTAGTTTGATACTCCCATGGAATTTGAATATGAAATTCAAAAAAAAAATAATTATGAAACATTATTAGGGATTTAAATAATGGACACTAATAACATAGGTTATACTTATGGTATAATACATTAAAAATTAGGTTTTGTGATTTATACATACAAAAACTATGTTTTCCAAATTATGTTGTATATAACAATGATTGTTGATTCTTACACTATTTATTTTGGTTTTAGTCAATTGATAAAACATGAAGGAACCTTGTTAATGTTGGGTGTGATGGAAAATGAAATTATTTTCATCCTAAGAGTCTAGAATATACTAGATATGGAGTTCAAATTCTCATTTTTCTATCCACACAGCTTTCTCAAGATATGACTCATACTGGACATCCAAACAAAAAAGTGGGGAATAACATTTTATGTGCTCCTTCATGGGGAAACATAAACCTTTTTTATTTTTTCTTCTAAAACACTAGTTTCTTAACAATGAATCAATACCACAATAAATATATTTTCTATTCTCTAGTGTTTGGAACATGAAAAAATAATTTTGGTTGCCTACTATTTAGATTGTGAAGTTGACCAATGGTGGAATATTATCCAAAATAAGATGTAATGTTAAAAAATGTAATCCATATATTGGGATGAGTTCAAGAACTTATTTTTCAACATTTAAATTCCAAAAATTATTTTTACAATGATGGATAATTAGTTCCATGATTTATAGAAAAATGACGATCAATCAGTTAGAACCTATGAGGAATATTTTACCAGACCTTTAGGGAACACTTATGGTAATATCATCAAACCTGAAATTAAGGATGATCGATTTTTCAGTGGCTTTAAAATATGTCTCTAAAGGGAATTTTCTCTAAGATACATCATTATCTATTACGATATTTTTCAGGGTTCTATCATGGTTGAAATATAGTTTATAGTTACATATCAATATCATGGTTTTCATAAGGTGATAAAAATTAAATTCAATGGAAAATAGAAAAACGATGTAGAGAAGAATATAATAATTCCTTTATGCACAATGTGTTGGATGAGACATAGAGGAAATATCCTTCATGGGAATAATAAATGTTTTAATTGACAAAGGGAAGGACATCAAGAAATTTATTGCTGGTGTGATGGGATGAAGTTATCTAATGATGTGAATAGAGAGAAAGATACATATAATGAACCACCCACACTCCATTGTTTCAAATGAATGGAATATGGGATCTATTCTAACTAGTTAAAAAATTTTATTGTTAATGAAGATGATAGATTTGAGCATCTTATTATGCCTATAGGGAAAGAAAAATCTCATCTTACTTATTTTTAAAATGAAGGGTGTGATAATGACATGGTGAATGGTACCCTTACCATCCATTATAGAACATATAATAGATTATTTGACGCTATATCTATGAACTCATTCAAATGGGAAGAATTTCCAATTTGTATAATTATGTCACCCAAATTATTATCAATATAATTAACATTGAAAACCTTTAATGCAACAATGATTGAATCATAGATTTATGGTACATCTCTTAGTAACATTGGTTGGAATTTGCATCCTATAAATATTTTCTCTCTTCATCTATTTAAATTTGATATAATATTATGTATAGATTTGATTTCACTATATAAAACCCATATCATTTTTTGAGGAAGGGAAGTCAATTTTTATATTCCAAATCAAACTTTGATTATTTATCAATGTTACAATAAGTATGAACATACCATGGATATCTCATCTATTATTTGGGTCATAATTCCTATTTAGATAAGGTGTTTATCATATATGTTTTGGGAGAAATAATACATCGATGATATGAATTATTTTGGGGACTTATTGATATATTTATTTAAGAGTTTACTATTCTTACAAAAACCATGATGCTGAGTTTTAAATATAACTCATACATGATGTTTCACCAATTTTAAAGACTCATTATAGAAAGGCCCTAGTCGAGTTGCTAGAATTGAATATAAAACACCACGAAAAACTAAAAATGGTATTCATTTGACTACGTGTTTCACCATGGGTTTCACATGTTCTTTTGGTTAAAAAGACATATGGATCGATGTGACTCTATATTAATTAACAAGAGTTGAAAAAAATCAAACTCAAGAACAATTATTGGAAATCCTTTATTGATGACCTATCTGGTAAACTATACAATGCTCAATACTATTCTAATATTTATTTTCATTTTAGAAATCATAATTGAGGATTAATAAGGAGGAGATACCCAATATAGAAATATATACATGGTATGGAAACTATGAATATATAGTGATTCCATTCAATCATACTAATTCCCATTCTATCATCATGGATTTATTTAAAATATTCATTGAAGATTACCTTGATCAATTCATAGTAGACATTAAACATGGTATTATTATATTTTCAAATAGCATGGAAGACCATAAATATCAACTGCTAATTTTACTAAATAACCGATGGAAGGAGAAAGTATATGAACAAATTACAGAAAGAAATTTTTTTCTTCAAAATGATTCATTTTAGGTCATATAATCTCAACATATGATATATTAGTTGATCCATAAAAGATAGAGGCTATTGAATGTTGTTCCAGAACAACCACAGTCACTGAGATTGAAATTTTTCATTGTGTAGATTTATATTATCAATGGTTAGTGTGGAATTTCTCATAAATATCTTTTCAACTCAACAATATTACCTAAAATGGATTTATGTTCCTATAAATAAAATAATATGATGAAAATTTCAAGGAAATGAAGAAGATATTTTTCAGTTCACATGTACTTATGTTCCCCTATAGTAGAGAAGGGTTTGAAATCTATATTTATGTATCCATAAAAGGATTAGGATGTGTTCTCTTGAAATATGAAAAGTTCATTGATTATGTATCATCGAAAAAAAAGGTTTGTGAAAATATTACCAAACCTAGGATTTAGAGTTAGTTTTGGTAGTTTTTAATCAAAATATGGACAAATTTAATTTATGGAGAAAAATGTGATATATATTACAGTCACAAAATTAAATATATATATATATATATATTCACACAGAATGAGTTGAATATGTGCAAGAAAATGTGGTTAGATATGATTAAATATTATTACTAATGAATGCATTTTTTCCATAGGGAAAGGAAAGAAGGTGGATGATTCCCTCAATTGAAAGGAACATGCTATCTTATCCATGGAAAAAAAATGAAATGATACAATATTTCAGGATTTTCAAAGGATGAATCAGGTAATCCTAGATGAAGGGGATAAATATTATAATTCTCAACTAAATGATCAAACATATATCCGTATGAAGATTAAAGTTATATAAAAGAAATACTTTGAGCTGAAAAATAAGGTTAGAAAAGTTCTTAAGGTTAAACATGATCATGATGTAATGATAATGTTCTGGAACTGTTCCACACCAAATCAGAAATATGATTTGATAGAACAAGCTCATATTTCTTCATCCTTATTCATCCTGGAAGTACACTAAAGAATATAGATTGGAAATATTAGTTTTAGTGCGATGGTTTGAAGAGTTTTATAAAAGAGTCTATATATCAATTATTAGTTCGTCAGAAACTTAAGTAAAATAATAATAATTATAAGGTGGTTTTACATCCCTTACCTATACCACAATACATATTGAAAACCATAACCAATGACTTTTTATCGAATGTCCCAAAATATCTAATGTGGGTTATTATATATTAGTTGCAGTCGATCAACATGAAAATTCTACACACTTCATCACTGTCAGAGATTATTTACCATGGGATCATCTTTCTTGGATATACAGTAAGTATGTGGTAAGGTTTCTTAGAATACCACATTTCTTTTTTTCAAATTGGGATATGAGGATTTCTTTAATGTCTTTGGAAATTACTTTAGAAAAATATTGATATAGATTTGAGTTTTAGCACTATATATCATACTCAGATTGATGTTCAATATAGTGGGAAAAAACAAATCGTAAAAGATATGATGTGATAATGTGCATTGGATTTCAAAGGTAGTTGGTATTACCAAATTATTCTAGTTTAGTTTACATACAAAAATTGATTTCACGAAAGCATTCAGATAGATCCTTATGATGCCCTATATGGAAATAAATGTAGAGCTACAATGTTCTAGAATGAAATTGGATAAATATAGATAATGGGGTATTATATAGTTTAATAAATGATAAAGAATCTTAGATCCATTCAGTAACACATCAATGTAGCTCAGAGTTGAAAAAAAATGTTATACTGAAAATCGCTAATGTGTTCTTGAATTTGATGTTTCTGAAAAGGTGTTTCTTATAATTTACCCATGGAATAATGTTTTTAAATTTGAGAGGAAAGAGAAACATATCCTTATTAAAATTGGTGCTTTTGAAATTTTGGATCATATTGGAATTGTACCATATCTATCGGTGTTTCCACTGAACCACTCTCAAGTTCATGGTGTGTTCCACTTATCTATAATGAGGAAGTAAATACCTTATCCTTTACATGTACTAAATTCATAGTTCATATCACTGGATAATGTTATTTCTTATAAAAAACATGATGTGGATATTCTAAATTGTTTAGGTAAATTTCAATGAAACAATACACCTCATTGGGTCAATGTGTTGTGGTGAAACTACCACTTTTATGGAGTTATGTGGGGACATAACGAAATGATGAAATAGAAGTATTCAAAATTTATTTATTTGAGTTATGATTTTAATTATATAAATAAATTTTAATTGTGGTATAAATTAACAACTTGAATTTGTAATAATCATGTTTCTTTGAATACATAAAATTTATTTGAAAATTTTCATCATATACAACACTTGATTGGGCTTGGGGTACTCCTAACATTGAGTTTTAACAAAACCAATATATATTATTATTATTATTAAAATGAAACCATTATAACCCATATATGAAATGTATTATTATTTATATTAATAACTACTTTTCAAATATAATGTATAATGGTTTTATATGAAGAAAACATATTGATAAAAAAGTCCTTATTTTTTTAATTATTTAATTATATGTTTCAAAAATAATATTTTATAAAACAAAATTCCCCCTTGTGATAAATAATAAATTTTTTTTTAAATCATATTTTAAATAATTTCTAATTTTGGATTGTTGATAATTTTTTGTAAATATTATATTTTTATGACTAGTGAAAAATTATGAATTGTAATTGAAAATTGAATTTTAAATTAAATTATATATAGTGTTAAATTATATTTTTTATTTTTTAAAATGTAAAAATTGTTCAATTATATTTAAATTAAATAAATGTATGTCATTGTATTTATTTTTTATTGAATTTGGATATAAAAACAGGTTAAACATTTGAACACTTTCCCTTTGAAAATGCGCTTTCCGGTCACATCTACGAGATTAACTTTAAATTAAATTATTAAAAATAAATGAATTTAATTTGGAAATAAATAATCCTACATTTTGAATAATATAAATTATTATTATTTAAGGGTTTAAAAATTATTTTTTCCCAAAATTAATAGTTAAATTAAAAAATAATAATTATCGCTGTTAAGGTAAAACTGGGGTTTTGGGGGGTGGTTAAACTAAAAAATTATTTTTAAAATTACCTAAAAACATGTATAAAATATATTTTTTTAATATATTTATACCATATCATGTCTAAGTCTTGATAATAATCCTTTTTTTGTCCTTATGTCATGATAAAAATGTGTGTACTTGTTTTTTTACCAAATATTAGAAGCGTGTTACTCACCTCACACATAAAATGCCACCCCTATCCACCCTTCTTTACACTATCAACCCATTTTTTGAGTCCATACCATCAAAAATAACTTACCCATATACACACACTCTTCCTAAAATCCTTATTTTGGACATAAATATTTCCTAGGAAGGGATTTGGTGAAATCCTAATGAGGTTACCTGATGAAGAGGTAACATTCTTCATCGAGTGTTTTTTACCCTCTGCATACTTCAATTATTATTAAATAATTATGATATAATAAAATTAATATAATATTATACTAAAATGTTGATATGATATGGTAACGACCTACAACCATCTCTATTGCCATCAAATGGGCTATGAAATTATCATTCATGTTTGTGGCAGACTATCTCATTACAAACTGATGTAATTTATTTTTTCATTACCTCATCTCACGTAGAGTTTTAATATTGATTAAATTTTTATATATGATATATATAATATTATTATAGTTATTTAATTTATTATATCTTATATAGCTTCACATATTTCATTTTGTGGAAATATTATAATGTCTCTCATTTGTACGGAGGACTACCACCTCACAAAGCTATGTTATTCGTTCACATTTAACATGGAATGTAACAAGGATGTATGTAATAAACTAATGTGATATATATGAAATAAAAATAACTCTATATTTTTGGTACATTAGTTACATTTATTTTCTCTATTCCTCCAAGAAAATGAAAATAATGTACATGAAAACATATGGGATGTCGTCTCCATGAATGGTGTGTTTTATTAATTATATCTAATTTTGAGGGAGTAAACTAAAGTAATATATAAGGAATATATATCATATTTTTATCATTTTTATAATACTATAGATTA
Source organism: Viscum album (assembly GCA_963277665.1). Taxonomy (NCBI): domain Eukaryota; kingdom Viridiplantae; phylum Streptophyta; class Magnoliopsida; order Santalales; family Viscaceae; genus Viscum; species Viscum album. The sequence goes on along the minus strand of OY728164.1, from coordinate 1,806,703,096 downwards.
TTTAACCATGATCAATGTATAAGACCAAAAAAATCAAGAAAATACATGAATAAAAAAGTTGTTCTTTCCTAAAATGTGTCATTAACATTAATTTGTTAATAAACGGGCAATATAAGGTCATAACAAAGTCATGTATGGTATGATATAAATTAATATACATATATATATATATGTGTGTGTGTGTGTGTTTATTGTTATATAATATATGTATAAAAATTATATTAATTATAATGTAAGTTTTAATGTGTATGAAGTAAGTCGATACTTAAGGTAAGGGATATATGTCTCACTTTCCACTTCTTTGAGAAACATTCAAAATTCACCACCTATTTCATTTATGTGGAATATATACCTCCAATTAAATTATTTTATGATTCATCTCCTGAAAGTTATTTTGATTTAAAAATAAATTTAATGATATCTCTCTCATGGGGAATACAATTCAATGATACCAATGTGGAAATGTATTTACATTACAATCTCATCATTTTTTGAGATTGATTTTGATTAGATTTATGATGATATAATATTATTATACATCTTCTATGAAACTCATGAATTTAACTCTCATATTTCTATTTCATTAGAATACATTTTTTTCTTCATTTTCCTCCCATTATTTACACAATAGGTTTAAATTGATGCTTTTAATAAAAATCATCTTCAATTCACTTTTTGGTAAAAATCCACTTTTCTTCTGAATGCAATTTTTTGAAATTAAAATTCAAAATGTATTTAACATTAATAATTATTAATTAAATAGTTTTTTACCCATTTCTGACTTTTTACAAAAAATATGAAATAAATATTTATGTTATTTTCCAAAAAAATGACCCTTTATATATTACTAAAAATGAGAAATGAATAATTATTTTAAAGTGAATGGAATTAATGGTACATTACACCTTCATGAAAACTAATTATTTTAAATATTCATTTATAGTTTTCAAAATTTATATTCATATAAAAAGATTTATAATTTTTTTTAACATTTGAAAAGTGTTCTTTTTGTTGAAAGGATAATTTACTCAATAAATGTTACATGCAATATTTCAACATAATTATACATATAATATGACATCATTATATGTAGTATATGATTTAATGGATAGATGATCCGAGGAAAAAATTAGTATTCACTCTATAAATATTTTATGTATATGATGACACGATTCATATGAATCCCATTTCTCTTCAATAGGTTATAAAACAAAAAAAATCTCTTGAAACCCGCTACGTTTTCAAGGATCATTGCTATGTAGAAATGATGAAATGATTATGAAACTGATATCTTTTACACATGTTATGAAATAATGAAATTTTTATGAAAATAATTTTTCCCTTAATTATTATATATTTTATGTTTTATGATCTCCTGTAAAACATGTGTATGATTGTAATTACAAGATGTGTGGGGCCTATATACTTATCTAATATATTGGGTAATGATTTTTTTCTCATGGGATAGACATGATTGAAATAGTGATTGAACCAATATTAATAAGGGAATTTTTTACTATAATGATATTGGGAGTAAATTTTGACTATTGTGATTGTTTGGGGGGTGAACCTATTCCACTATGATGGTTTTGGGGATGATCGTTGCCAACAATGAAAATGATTTTTAATGATCATGTGTATACCAAATTTACATGTATTATGAAAATATAATACTCTCATGGATCATGTTATTTGATTTCATTATGATAATTATATTATGATCTACAAATATTTATTCTATGGCTCATGAATATGATATTTGATATTAATGGTATGGTTATCAAATGTTATGTTCATTAACTTAGACACTGATTTTCATTTTATGCTCACTAATATCTATTTTTACCCATACATGGGATCTGATCTCACCCTTTATTTGGTTACCTTTCCCTTAATTATGAAGAAATATATTATGTATGATAGTTCTAAGAAGGGTTCTTATTATTAAGAGCATAGTGGAAGATGATGTAGTTTAACTATGAACCAGTTGATTGTGTTTTCTTTGATTCCAAAGACAATATACCTTTATGATCCTTGGGAATTTGTTTGTGCAATTTATCTAATATTAATCTAAAATGGTTTAATATCTATGTATGAAAATCTTGGGTCAGTATAAATATCCTTATATGGATATAATCAAGTGTATTTTGTCTCTCTGATATATGAAACTAGCGCTAAAAACCCTCAAAATTCTTGTGGGGTAATAAGTTGATCTTCAACTTGTGTATCAAAAAGATGCCTTATTTCACACCTGGTTTGGAACTTCATAGGGATATACTTTATTTAATTAAAATCTCTATTATAAATCATTATTAAAAATGATTACATATATCCTATGATTGAATATGAAAAAATTATGAATAATGGGTTGATGAGAAGGTGTTAAAATTCTGGAGATCTTATGAATAAATTTCTTGATCATCTGATTACATTCTCATATTAATGCTTATTGATTCTCATCCAGTAACATTTTGTTTTCAAAAATGGCTGGAACATGGATGAATCATGTGAATAGTGAATGTGATAGCCAATGTTTCAACCATCCTTAGGGGAATCCAATTGAAATATGTGTTGGGGTAAAAAAAATGTAATTATACCGACTCAGCTCTATCAGGCTAGAATGGTCATAGGAATCATGATGAAACTCCATGAAACCAAATGAAGGAACTAGTTCCCACTACGTTTTTTTCATAGTAAAAACTATATTTATTAATTTTGTCTACAATCTAATAATTTCTTATCAAAGAATAAAAATTTTAGGAAGTTTATTTTCCATTATCTATTACTCAGAACATGAGAATCTTGTTTTCTATTTATATGATTTTAAAGGTGAATCAAAACAATAGTGAAATCTTATCAAGATTATGAGTAAGGAAGAAGAAATTTACTCCATGACAGGGGAAGAGTTTTAGTTGATATTTGACAACAAGTATTTTCATCTATGTTTTCACACAAAATTGAGATTTAATTTCTAAAACAAACATAGATGGTTGAGGAATACATTATTACCCATGTGGAATATTTCAGCAAATATTCTAATTATGATTCTTGTTTTATCATTAACCATGAAATACAAATTTATTGATTATTTTGTGTTTTAAGACAGAAAATCCAAAATTAATTAGATATAAGAGACTTTAAAATCTATAAATATATTTTAAGTTGTTCTAGTAAAGGAAGATATGGAGATTGGAGACTCAAATTATTCTCATGGTTTTGGAAAAAAGAATTTAAATATAATGTTTTAAGTAAATTACATGAATAAATCGAAGGTATGAAAGAAATGTAATCATCATTCTTTCTAAACATGTTGAGAGAATCATGGGGGAATTTTCCCTAATGGATAGGTAAATTATATACGTATGAGGGAGAATGGAATCAGGAACACGAATTCTAAAGTAATGTGATGAAGTTGGATAATTAAATAAATGGATAAATACCCCACTAAATTCATTACTCACAATCCAAATTATGTAATTCAATATGACATTGAAACAAAAATAAATGAATTGATAATTTATAAGGGAAAAAACTTGTAAAAATTTAGTATCAAATAAAATTATTTCTTTATTTATATTATATAGTCTTAAAAGGAAATACATATAAATTTGGGACGCGAGTTAAGGGAGTTCTTAACATAATTTCTATAAATTGGGCTATAACACTTCTTCATTTACTTTTTTAGTCCAATATAAGTGTTAGTAGATATCTAAATTTATTTATGTTGTAATTAAAATTTTTTATGTATATTAAAATATATTCTCATAATCAGATAATTGATTTATTATCACTTCAAATGTTAAGTGTTTTAAAAGTGTTTTCTTTGTCTCATTTTGATTTTCCTGGAACATGTTTCATGTCATACCCCGTGATTTCTTTATATGGTGTATTTACTACCCGATTAAAGAATTTTGAAATTTTATGTAATTAAATTATTGGTATTTACTGAGTTATATAATATTATATATTTCAATGAATTTGAATTCGAAAGACACCATAATATTAACGGCTTTGTGATACAATCTCATTTCTTTTCTCAATAATGTTTGTTCAATGTTTTTTGGTAGGTATTATATGATATTAATCTTTTAGAATACATATATATTATTCTCCTATGCTAATTTTATTTTACTACATGATTTACTTTTATTATTCTCTATTTGAAACTTATGAAGATAAAGAAAACATTTTCAATGAGAACCCGATAGTATTTGTATTTTTGTTTGGGAGAATTTTATCTTCTATATCAATGATCTCTAAAATTTTTTCATGAATATTTATTAGTTGGAATAAATTATTGTTTTAAGTTTATTTTCAACTATAGTACAATTTATTCTCAGTGGCATAAAAAGAATATTGTTTCATCTTCCAAACAGTGTACTTTTATATTTTCACTGGAAATATATAAGGGATATTTATTTCATCATTTACCAAAGTAGTGGTTTATCTAACAATCAAAAATATAATTTTAATTTATGTTTTATTCGGATGATTCAATGATTATTTTAAATTAATTTTTTTCTCTGAATTTTTGAATTTTTAAATTAAAATGTTGTCAATAAAAATGATATTTTACCTACTCTTAATGAATTTTCTTAAAAGTTTTTAAGGTATTTTTTAACTATACCAATATCCTTTATGGTTTTTTATAATTAAATGAGTATGTGTTCCAATGATTCCATCCCTATTATTTTTTATAGGTAAATCGCAATAAAATTTAATGATAGCTGTTTTCAGTAGTGTTATTCTGAAAGGTGGATATTTCTAAATGTTTTGTTCAATATATGGTACTAGGAAATATATATTGATGATTTATGGGTGGTTTTAATATTAAATAATAATGGGTTCTTATATTATAATCCAAGGAAAATTTAGTTTGTTAAATCCCTCCAATGGATTGTGTGTAGTGATAGAGTTAACTATTGTGAGTTACTCCTAAAAGATAATGAAGTTAACTATAATTATTTATGCCTATGAGACAAGAAATTTTACTAAATATGAGTATCTCATAATAGATGATGGTTTTATCTATTATATGTTAATAATAATAGAATATATAAAATATTTTATTTAGGTTATTATATGATTAATGTCTTATATTTCATGTTATCGTCATAAGATTTTATGCCAATAATAAGTTCTATTGCTTAAATTGATCAAGGATTATTTTTTTACATGGATCCATATTTTTGACTTCAATGTGTCTCATTATTTTTTATTTATAACTAAATTTCACAATATGTAAATATTAGTTTTTTTTGTATTAATTCTCTTATATAATTCACATTCTCTTTGAATATGTTTTCACACCCTTATCCTCGTCTTATTTTCATCGAGGATATTAAACTTTTAATGCATATATTTACCATTACTAAACATTTGAGACCCCTCTTCTTTTTTTTCTATAAGTTATAAGAAATATTTAATTTTATATACATCAAGAATAGTTCCTTGTTTGGGATGATGAATACAAAATGTGGAATAATAAAGGATCAGTAGATTTTAAAAAAAAAATCTCTCCTGAATACAAGGGTAATGTTATGTATGATTTTATATTTATTCTATAAAATGTAATCTTAAAATCCCCTTGGGATTGTAATTGATACAAAATTTTTATTTTCTATTGTTTGTTTTGGATTGATAGAACTAGGTTAAATTTATCAGTATCAATGAAAGAGATTTATATATTATATTTTTAGTACTAAACCTATGATTGAGTTTTAGAGGTTATTATATTTGGTATTGGAGAAATGGTTTAGATATATTATAGATATTATTATGTTCTCTTGTGAGGTTAACTTAAGAGTTACGTATAACATCGTTGGATTATATGTTTTTGTTTTTTCATAAGTTCAATGACATAGAAACCATTTTTGAGGATTTAAGTGGTGGTACTTTAATGTGATTAATGATATATTGGGTGAGTTTTTTTTAGTTTGAGGTATCTGTAACCATTAGTTTTAATGTAAAGGATTATTTTAGAATAATTCTATTACACTTTGGGGATATTAAGATGACACTTATGAGCCCACCTTTTATTTTAAAACATTTACTAATGTTGACATTATTGATGTTAATTGGTATTTAATTTTATGTATTTATGGAATTAACTAAGTTAAAAATTTTCTGTTATTGTAGAAATTTTGTATTTAAATTAATTATTTATATATATGAAATTTTATTCATTTGGATAATTATCTTAATTTTTTTTAAATATTAAGTAAATAATCGGTGAATTTGTTTTCACCCTTGGATATATCCTATGAGAAATTTAAATTTAATTCCTTAATAATAATAAAGATTTATCATGTGTACTTGTTTCTTGGAATATAGGACATTATAGAGGTGGAAACATTTTAAGAAACACAACCAATGGAAAAATAACATCTATGGATTTGATAAAATCATGTATGCTTATTTTCTCATTTTCTCTTCCATAACATTAAAAGGATCAATCACCTTTTGGTGAATTTTCTTTAAGAATGATATTTTATTGATTTCTTATAATCATTTCATATTAGTTGATTGTATTTTCCACACCTCATTGATCTATGATTTTGTGGTAACTAAACATCTCATGATCATTCATTTTATTGTGAACAATGTTCTCTATCATTCTTTATCATTCTTTGGTAACTAATTTTCTCCTCTATTCCCATATTTCCACTTACCACTAATCTTTTCCAATTTCATAACCTAGTTATGTTTTCTTCCAAATGAATTTAATGTTTCTGTTTCCAAATTTTCAAAAGAATTTATTTTTACTCTTTTTACGATGTGTGTTTTTAAAAAAGTGAATTTTACATTTTAAAAACATCAATTTTTTAGATCAAAAAAATTCTTGATAAAATTTATTAAAATATGTAGAATTTAATACTACATGATTTTAACAATAACACTATATTCGATAGAATTAACAACATGATACAATGATCATTAGAGACTATGATATATTATTATCTTAATATGACTCTTATAACCTATTCATAATCTATAGAACTTTATTGATTAATGCATAGTAAATAAGAACTCAATCTTATTATATCCATTTTATGATTCATATTATATACTTTCTTCAATAATATATTTCGTTACTTTTTGTGAGAAAATATTATGGTTAATTTCTACCAATTTAAAACAAATTGTTGTATAAAAATGTTAACATTTTTAAAATTAGAATACCAAAATTATGTTATGGTTAAATTTTGTAATTTCTCTTGAAATGATAATTTATCAGTGAATTTTGAAAAATACTAATTTTATAGAAAATTGGAATTTCGTTTCATGTATATAAAAAAATTACTTTTTAAAATTTATTTTCAAATTTCATTTTTCCTCTTGTTATTAAAAACTATCATATTAATATAATTTAAATTTATATTATACTTAATTTTATATAAAGTAATTTTTTATAATTAAAAATCAAATTTTTTAATAATTCAATTGTCTTCTCATTTTGTGGGATTATATTAAAATTAGTTTACTCTAATTTTATGAACTATATTTTATAAAAAGTATTTAATGTCACACCCTAACCCGTGAGTATAGATTTATTTAATTATTTTCGGCATTAAATAATTTTTTATGTGGTTTGGGTGTGTCCCAGATGAATTGTTTCTTTCTGTTATGTTAAAATGTGCGCTCTTTGGCATCTACGTCATCGAGCACATGGGTGGAGCATGAAGTTGGAGTCACGCGGCCTCGCCTTAACATTCATGCATCCAGTTTTCTTCAGAGTTTTGAAATAAAAAGTGTAAATATTTAAAATGTGGGTTGATTATCGTGTCGTTTAAATTTTATTATGTTAAGAAGTTCATTTTTATTGAAATAATATGACTGCTTTTATTATTTTTAAATTTTATCTTCGTGTCATCATTGTTTTCATTATTATTGCCACTCTAAATATTACAATTAAATTGATGTTAATTAAAACAATTACTAGAAACTTTTTTTAATTATAATTATTATTATTTGATTCATTACTATTTAGTTAGTAGGAGTTTAAAAGTATATATATACACTTATATATAGATATATATAATATTTTAGTTGTTTTTATTTATTAGTATTATTATTTTGTTTAGTTAGTTTGTTTGTTTTTTCTTTCTTTTTTTCTTTTTTTCTTTTCCTTTATTATTTTTTCCCTCTTTCATTCCTAACCCTTGAGGCCCCCTCAATTGGTTTCTCTTCTCTCTCGGTCAATACAACGCCACCTCTCCCTTATCTCTCTTCTCCCCCCCCCCCTTGTGCGACTCACCCTTCTGTAGCGCCACCAGATCCTTCTGCCCGACCCTCCAACCCTACGGTGCCACTACACACTAGCCTTCTGCCTTTGCCTCATGCAAAGCAACCCAAATACTCCACTGTCTACTGCACCCATCCAGCTATGCAGTCCCCTGCTTGACCCTCCCTCCTGGCCTCCCGCATGCTCAGTCCGCCACCACACACAGTACCCGACCCCGCCGGCCTCCTCTGCTCCCTGCTCAATGCAATTAGCCCCCCCTCCTCTCTTCTATTTCCCTGTGAGTTCGATCCAGCTGTAGTCCCCATCCGGACCCGTGCACCCCGGCCAACCCGCACACCCCATAGGAAACTTCTAACGTCACCCCCTCTCTTACCTTTTTCCTACACCAGTGCACGACCCGCGACTCCCTCATCCTACGCTTTGGTTCTTCTGCACGATTCCCCTCTTGCTGCCTTCAGCCGTCACACATCTGGCACCCCGATTCCCTCCCTTTCCACTCCTCAAGTCACACACCCATCAAAAATTCCCTGACCACCTGCTCACCGACCAGCGTTGGAGACCTCCTCCTTGGTGGCGTGCAAGCAGGTAGACTTCCGCCCATTTCAGCATCGACCCCCCTTGAAATGTTTCTTTTATCTTTACTTATATTTTTTTATTTTTTTTATTAGGATTCTTATTATTTATATTTCTGTTATATTTATTTATAGAATTACTATTATTAGTTTTTTAGAATAACTTTTATATAAATTTTTATTTTCAACTTCATTATTATTATTATTATTATTATTATTATTATTACTATTATTATTATTATTATGATTATTGTTACTATTATTATTATTGTTATTGTTGTTATTATTGGTATTATTTTTATTATTCTTATTATTATTGTTATTATTATTCTTATTCTTATTCTTATTCTTATCATTATTCTTATTCTCATTCTTATTCTTATGTAAATTATTATTATTATTATTATTATTATTATTATTATTATTATTATTATTATTATTATTATCATATTACTCTTGTTAGATTATGGGTTTTATATGATGGTGGGTTTTTATTAGTTGGTTTAGAATTTTTAGGACCCACACAGGGCGTTTTCGAGCGAGCGTCGTCGTCACGCCTTGTTTTCGAAGTTTTCTCATAGTCGCATCTTGGTTCTGAGGATGTTTTGTCTGGGCACACCGATCTCGAGGTAGGTTCCCATTACACTGCTTTAAATATTATGTTACATTATTTCCTGCTATTTGTGCCCTATATATATGTATATATATGATGAATATTATTATGCAACTTAGGATTAATTCATTTATTATGAAAATTTATAATTCATTTATTGTGGTGTAAAAGTGGTGTTGTTTTGTTTTTTTTTTGAGAATTCCAATTGTTCAATTTAATATTTTATTAATTTTAATAAATATTTAATAGTATTAGATAATTAATTTTTAAATAACTACTTTATGTAAAAAGGGGTGTTTATTTTATACAGGACATCTAAAATATTTTCTTGATGAGCGAATGCACAATAGTGAAAGAATGCTAGTTTTGATTTTAAATATAATTCATAGAATTTCAATTATAGTTATGGTTATAATGATAAATGATTTCTTCTGAAGAATTAAATAGCATTTTGGTTCTTTTTAAAGTGGTGATTGTGAAGTGTATTTCATGACCGTTTGGCACTTTATGGAAAACGATGAAAATGTTTTGATAAAAACCATCCTTGGATAACTCTCCTTCCTTGGTTGAAATTCGTTATTTGGGAGGATGCACTTAGAGGCTCTCGGGTGCTTGTGTAGTTTAAAGGTAAGAGGTTGTCCCATGGAGTTTCTCGGGGAGATGCTTGGTGTGCATTATTGTTATATATATGTGTGTTTGTGTGTGTGTGTGATTGGATGCTCGGCTAGCATCGGTTGGCTCACCCCCTTTTCTAAACACTTGAGACATGGGAATCAGTCATATTGAGAGAATATTCTAAGAATGATTCATACACTGGTAGGTTATGGTACTGACTAGTGGCCCATAATAGGTGGATATGCTGGGTTTATTACTATGGGATTTTCCCTCGTCCTGACTGAGAAATGGTGGTCGAGCATATTGGGTGTTCTGATTTCATCGTGTGTGACATGTAAATGAGGATGATATCTCATGTATTGGAGTATTATGGTTTATTCTCGATCTCCTAGGTTTACCCATGTATGTGGATCTTCTGTTACATTCAGTGATGATTTGGTACTTGTATGTATTTCCACATTTCCCTTGTTGTGTACTTACCCTTGTGAATTTTTGTATATTGTTTTCCTTGGAAAGCGATAAATTGGTTTTTACTGGTTTTTATAAATGATTTTCAAATGAAAGTGGTTAATCCTCTTCTTCCAAATTTGAAAATTTAAACATCCATTTCCCTTTTCTAAAAATCCACTGACAGTAATTTAGTGAACCCAAGTTTCGAAATGGTTAAGGGCCATGGTTCGTACTTGGTTTTTAATTAAAATATTTAGGAAAATATACTTTTATAAATTGTAGTTAAAACTTGAAATGATGTTTCTTTTTATATTAAAGGTAGTGCATTGGGAATAGATATCGGGCTAGCCTACTAAGTTTTAATACTCATGCCTTTAGTTATTTCTATTTTCAGTGTTTTTACAGGCTACAACTTTAGTGAGCTCGCCTTGGGAGATGCTTGATTGATGAGTCGGAGAGTGAACCACGACATCGTACATAGTTAGTTCGAACATCGTGTTTGGTTAGATTTATTTTTCATTGTACATGTTTGGTCATTTTTTCGGTTTACTTATTCTGCATTGATCTGTATAATTTATGATGCTTTATTTATTTGTATTGGGAGAAATTGTTCCCACATCCTTTATTGATTCCCTGCCACTTGTTTTCACCCCGAGAGGATTGGGAACACCTCTCGGGCCATGTCGTGGACCAGCACAGGTGACCGGTTCAGGGACGACCCGGGTTGGTTCGTGAAAAAATGGTATCAGAGGAAGTCATATCTTAGCAGACCTCGCTTTTCAGAGCGCTCTTTGTTATTTGGGATGTCAAAGTAGATGGAGTATGATTTTCGGGACTCGTGGGGTAAGCGTGGGAAGAGCGTCGTGAACTCTTTCTCGTTCTGACTCTCGGGATTACATGGGAAGTCCAGTTCAATTATTTTCTTCGAGTTTTTATGGAGAATTTTGTTATTGGGAAATGACAAAGGGAGTCGGTCCAGTAGTCCACATAAGCCGCATGGCCTGGAAAGCCTTGTGGAGCTTGGGGCATGGTCCAAAATGACACTATGTGTCAGTGACGTGTTTGGCATATGGCCGCCAACCATATAGTCAAGGTGACCACCAATAGTAGTTCCTTGTTTGAGATGTTTTGGGACTCCTATAACTTCTGAGAGTGGTTTGAATTTGAAACAAAAATGGTTGTTTCAAATGACATGTTTAATTTGTGGACTATTTTAAAATAAGTGGTACAAATGATTTTTTTTTGGAAAATGAAGTTTCTTTGTTTTGGCCTTTTGTTCTGATGAGTGCTCACATGCATAGTGGTATGTTGGAAATGTGGACATATTTTTAGTATGGTGGATGAATTCCTAGGGTGGCACAAATACATGCATGTGAGATAGACACTAAATAATAAAAATGGAGAGGGTTTAACCCACCAAGCTCATTTTAGATTAAAGATGTTTTCAAAAGATATTTTTTGATTTTATGATGGCTTGTTTTCTTGTGTTTTTAGCCTTTCATGTGTGCGGTGTTTGTTTTAGATGATTTCTATTTATTATGTTTTCCTTGATCGGGTGTTTACTTTTCCTTGTCCAGTGGTCATCCCTTTTAATATTCGATGGGTGATCGTAGTGCGGTTGATCAACCTAAGGATTTTATGCTTGAGTTTCGGATGCTGGATCCTCCTCTCTTTTATGGTCAAGAAGACCCTTCTGTAGCGGAGGAGTGGATGTGGAAGATTGAAAGGGACTTTAACCTCATTTATTCCCCCCGAGTCGTTGAAGGTCAAGTTTGAAACCTTCATGCTTGAAGGTTCACCATGGATGTGTTGGAAGTCAGTGTTTCATAAAAAGCCCCGTAAAGAGATTACTTGGGAGTTCTTCAAGGCTTTCTTCCTTTGCCAGTATTTCGCTGAGGAAGAAAGGTGAGAAAGGGGATGTAGATTTGTTGTCTGTAGCAGGGTGATGGATCCATGTTGGAATATTTCCAGCGTTTTGTGGAGCTAGTACCTTATGATTCCAGGTATGCCACGAATGACCCCATGAAGGCACGACTCTTCGAGGCGGGTCTCCGCCCTGATCTACAGTCGAAGGTGTCAGAGTCCAACCTAAATTCTTTTGTCCATGTGGCGAGACAATATTTTCATGTCTAAGTCGTGATGGTAGGAGTGCTCGAATTAGTTCTCCCTCCTTCGATCCCTATGAGCAGTGGTGAAGATTCCGGAAAGGAGATGAGTAAGAAAATGAAAGTGGATGGAGAAGGTTGTGGAATCAAAAGGCCTTGGGATCTTTCATCAACCTATTCAGAGTGAGAGATCTTCTTGTGTTATCAGTGTGGAAAGCTGGGTCACATGAAGTCTTCATGCCCAAGAACTCTGAAGCCCTGCCAGGATTGTGGATGCCTGGGTCACTTGCGATGATTCTATCAGGGCGTTGCTAGAAAGTGTCACAGAGGAAGTTCTCAGAAGTGATGTGATGATGGGTTTTTATTCAACGTTTCTGGTGTAAGTTTCCTTTCAGTGTAAGGGATCTTTCATCATTGCAGTTGTACTGATGGTGTTTTGGGTTTTGACATGTATGGGATGTTGTGGGTCTTTTGATGAACTCCAGTTTTCAATGCCAACATGGTTATATTTCAAAATTCTATCCTTTCATCTATCAAATCAAAATATATAGGTTTCTTATTTGGATAATAAGAACCTTACTATGAGGCAAGAGAAGATTCACCCATCAGAAATCCATAAAAAATGCCTCAGAGTGAAGCCGGTGCATAGTCAGGAACCCCAGAGGAATTTTAAAGAGTCTGGTTAAGGTTGTGCCTCTACTGTGTGGTGAGACAGTTTTCCTGTTGCTTCCCTGGTTTCTTTGTCATTGCAGTTTTTGTCTTTCCACAAAGTGGATGATGGACTTATCCCTCGCGAAATGTTAGTAATTGTGCCTTTTTTATGCAAGTTGCTGATCAGTGACCATGTGTGGGCCACCCATGTGAATCATTTGTGACTTCGGTTTGTGTCCTTCCTGAAGTGGTGAGCCCAGAGTAGTTTTCTGTCATATTCTCATTGATCCAATCCTTGGGCCCTCCCTCCCTACTCATGGGTTAAGGGTTTTGGGTTTGCGTAGTCTTTTCGGATCAACTCCTTTCCTTTTCCAATGGGAGTGAGAGTTTTAAATGTTTTGATGTGCTCTTTATAGCTTGAGTAAGGCCCAGTTCTGGCCTAAGTTGGATTTATGGTCGGTCTCTAATAGGTTGGTCCATTATGGTGGGGAGACCCATCGTGAGTCGCTTTGGGTTTTCTCTTAAGTCATTAACAAATACTAGTTGAGTTCTTATAGTGGGAATCCCGTTCAGGCATCCCCTCCGTTGGTGATTTATTTCGGGCAATGAGGTTTAGTCTCGCTGGTAGTCGATGTGATGTCCTTGGGATAAGAGGTTGCATGGTGTTGTGTGGAACCCTTAGGTTTTCATTGATCTACTGGATGGTGTTGTGGCCTTCCGGGGGTGGAAAGCGTTATGGTGGGGAGAATTGTCACACCATGACTCGTGAGTAAAGATTTATTTAATTATTTTCATCCTCAAATATTTTTTTATGTTGTTCGGGTGTGTCCCTAATGAATTATTTCTTTGAGTTATGTTAAAACGTGCAATCTTTGGCATCTACGTCTTCTGGCGCATGAGTGGAGTGTGAAGTTGGAGTCACACGACCTCTCGCTAACTTTTGTGCATCCCGTTGTCTTCAGAGTTTTGAAATAAATAGTGTTTATATTTAAAACATGGGTTTATTGTCGTGTCGTTTAAATTTTATTGTGTTAAGAATTTTATTTTTTTTAATATAATATAACTACTTTTATTATTTTTAAATTTTATCTCTGTGTTTTCATTGTTATCATTATTATTTCCACTCAAAATATTACAATTAAATTGATGTCAATTAATGAAATTGCTAGAAACTATTTTATTGTTGAATTATAATTATTATTATTTGATTCATTACTATTTAGTTAGTAGGAGTTTAAAAGTATATAAATGAATATATATATAGATATATATAATATTTTAGTTTATTTATTTATTATTATTATTATTATTTTATGTTGGTTTGTTTTTTTTTCTTTCTTTTTTTTCCTTTATTATTTTTTCCCTCTCTCCTTCCTTACCCTAGCGGCCCCCTCATTTTTTTCTCTTCTCTCTCAGCCCATACAACGATGTCTATTCCATATCTCCCTTCTCTTCCCCCCCCACGCGCAACTCACCCTTCTACAGCGCCACCAGATCTCTTTTCCCGACCCTCCTATCCAGCGACACCGCTGCACCCAGGCCTTCTGCCTTGGCCTCATGCACAGAAACCTGGCTCCTCCTCTGTCCGATGCACCTAGCCAGCCGCGCAGGCCCCTGCTCACCCCTCCCTCCAGGCCTCCCCCGTGCTCAGTCTGTTGCCACACACAGTACCTGACCCCGCCAGTCTCCTCTACTCCCAGCTCAACACGTGTAGCCCACGCCTCCTCTCCTCCACTGCCCATCGTGTTCCATCCAGCCGCAGCCCCCATCTAGACCCACGCACCCCGGCCAGCCCGCACACCCCATAGGTGACTTCTAGTGTCTCCCCCTCTCCTTCCTTTATCCTACACCAGTGTACGACCCGCGAACCCCCCCCCCTACGCTTTGGATCTTCCACATGGTGCATCTCCTACTACCTTCGGCCATCACGCACCCGGCACCCCGGTTTTTTCAATGTTTGCTCTTCAGGTCACGCACCCAGCTGAACTGCCCCGGCCACCTACACATCGACCAACATCGGCGACCTCCTCCTTGGAGACGTACAAGCAGGTATAATTCCCCACATTTCAGCATTGACCCCCCTTGAAATGTTTCTTTTATATTCACATTTATTATTTTTATTTTATTTATTATTATTATTATTATTACTATTTCTATTATTATTATTTATAGAATTAATATTATTAGTTTTGTAGAATATATTTTATATTATGTTTTATTTTCAACTTTATTATTATTATTATTATTATTATTGTTATTATTATTATTATTAATATTACTATTAATCTTATTATTATTATTATTGTTGTTGTTGTTGTTATTATTATTATTATTGTTGTTGTTGTTGTCGTTATTATTATTATTAGTATTATTATTTTTATTATTATTGTTATCATTATTCTTATTCTCATTCTTATTCTTATTTTAATTATTATTATTATTATTATTATTATTTTATCATCATCTTACTCTTTTTGGATTATGGGTTTTAGTTGATGGTGGGTTTTTATTAGTTGGTTCAGGATTTTTAGGACCCATGCATGGCATTTTCGACCGAGCGTCGTCGTCGTGCCTTGTTTTCGAAGTTTCCTCGTCGTCGCACCTTGGTTCTGAGGATGCTTAGTCATCGCACACTGATCTCATGGTAGGTTCCCATTGCACTGCTTTTATAGTTTAAGTTACTTTATTTTCGGTTTTCTGCGCCCTTTATATATGTATATATATTTGGAATATTATTATGCATCTTAGGATTCATTCATTTATTATGCATATTTATAATTAAATTCTTGTGGTGTAAAAGTGGTGTCGTTTTGTTGTGTTTGTGTACACCAATTGTTCAGTTAAATACTTTATTAATTTTAATAAATATTTAATAGTATTAGATAATTAATTTTTGAATAACTACTTGATGAAAAAAGGGCTATTTTTTTATACACGACATTTGAAATATTTTCTAGATGAGCGGACGAACAATAGTGAAAGAATTCCAGTTTGGATTTTAAACATTATTCATGGAATTTAAATTATAGTTATGGTTTTAATGATAAATGATTTCTTTTGAAGCATGAACAAGTGTTTTGGTTCTTTTTAAACTGGTGATTGTGAAGTGTATTTCATGCCCATTTGGCACTTTAAGGAAAACGGTGAAAATGTTTTGATAAAAACCCTCCTAGGATAACTCACCATCCTTGGTTGCAATTGATTGTTTGGGAGGTCGCGCTTAAAGGATCCCGGGTGCTTTTTTAGTTTAATGGCAAGAGGTTTTCCCATGGAGTGGCTCGGGGAGATGCCTGGTGTGCCTTATTGTTATATATATGTGTATGTTATTGAATGCTCAGCTGACATCGGTTGGCTCACCCCCTTTCCTATACACTTGAGACATGGGAATCTGGAATATTGAGATAATATTCTAAGAATGATTGCTACACTGGTAGGTTATGGTACTGACCAAGTTGCTCATAGTAGGTGGAAATATTAGGTTTATTACTATGGGATTTTCCCTCAGCCTGCCTGAGAAAGGATGGTTGAGCGTATTGGGGTTTTGAATTCATCGTGTGTGACATGTCAATGAGGATGATATCTCATTTATTGGTGTCTACTGGTTTATTCTCAATCTCCTAGGTTCACCCATGTTTGTGAATTTTCAGTTATTGGCATTGATGATTTGGTACTTGTATGTATTTTCACGTTTCCTTTTTTGTGTACTTAATCTTGTGAATTTTTGTATATAGTTTTACTTGGAGAGTGATAAATTGGTTTTGACTTGGTTTCTAGAAATGGTTTTCAAATGAAAGTGTTTAATCCTATTTGTAAAAATTTGAAAATATAGAAATCATTTTCCCTTTCTAAAAATCCATTGACACTAATGAAATGAACCCATGATTGGAAATGGTTAAGTGAAATGGTTCGTACTATGTTTTTAAGTAAAATATTTAGAAAAAAATACTTTTATAAATTGTAGTTCAAACTTGAAATGATGTTTCTTTTATTTTAATGGTAGTGCATTGGGAATAAATATAGGGATAGCCTACTGAGTTTTAAAACTCATTCCTGTAGTTATTTTCTATTTTTAGTGTTTGTGCGGGCTACAGTTTGAGTGTGCTCACCTTGGGTGACGCTTGATCGTTGACTCGAAGAGTGACCCACGAGGTTGCATAGAGTTTGTTCGGATGTCGTGTTTGGTTAGTTTTATTTTTCTTTGTTCCTATATGGTCGTTTTTTTCAGTTTACTTATTCTGAATTTCTCTATATTATTTCTGATACTTTATTTATTTATATTGGGAGAAATCGTCCCCACAACCATTGTTGATGCCCTAGCGCTTGTCACCAGCCCGGGAGGATCAGAAATTTTGGGATGTTAGAATTCACACTTCTAAACTTCACATATAGTTCATTTCTTCTAAAAATCTTGAGAATAATCTACAGGTGGTTCTCTTTGTTTTCATATCTTTTGGATTGTACCAATATATCATGAATAAATACTGGAAAAATCATCAATATATTCATTAAGCACTTTATTAATTAGATCCATGAAAATATACGGTGCATTAGTCATTCCAAATGGCATTACCATAAAATTATAATTATTGTTTCTCGTTTGGAATGTTGCCTTTAGAATATCTCCCCTATTTACACACAATTGATGATATCAAGAACAAAGGTCAGTATTAGAAAAATATTTATCTCTATGTTGTTGATTAAAAAAATAATTAATGTGAGGTAGAGGATACATGTTCTTTGTTGCAATTGAAATAATTTCTCTATAGTCAATGAATTATCTCATTGATCCATAATTCATTCTAATAAAGAGAATGAGGGATCCCCATGTAAAAGAACTCGCATGAATAAATCCCTTTTTAATAAACTCCTCTAGTTTTTTCTTTAGCTCTACTAATTCCACAGTGGCAATTTTATCAGTAGTTTTTGATATTATCCTTGCATAGGGGATTAAATCATTATTAAACACAACTTCTTTCTCGGGAGGATGTCCAGGTAAATACTCTAAAAATTCATCAATACATTCACATACAATACTTACATAATCAATTTGAATGTTTCATTCTTAATCCCAGGATTCTATTTCCTCTTCCACCCAAAGAATATCATTCATTAAATCTACTGTGGGTAGGTATTGATAAGAATCAGGTGATGAAGTTTATACTCTAATGATAATGGATTCAACATTTTCTTAACAAATAAGAACTTCCTTCTTAATATAGTAAATCTTTGCATCGTATTTTCATATCAAATCCATACCAAGGATTATATCAATGGTCACCACAGGTATGATGATAAAGTAAGCTGATAAACTATGTTTATATGCCATAATGGGAACTTCATGAAACATCCTTGTTTCAATGAGACTTCCCTTTGGAGTTTTGACTAACAACACCCTTGTTAATGTCAATTGGAATTATCTAATTTTCATAGAAAACTAGGAAGATATAAAAGAATTTGAGTATCCAAAATCAAATAATGATTTGGATAAATGTTAGGAAATGATTAAACTACCTACCACCACATCATTAGGAACTTCAACCTCATTAGTTGTGATCGCAAATTCTTAGCCTTGCTTCTGTGGCCTACTCTGGGGCATGATTCTGTGACTCTTAGGACAATAATTTTCATAATGTCCCATCTCTTTACAAATGTAGCACTGAACATTGGTAGTTTCTTTCTTCCCCTTTAAATCATGAGCTTTGTTTCCTTTTTCTTCACTCTTTTAAAAAACTCTAATTCCATTTAATAATGTACCAGGGGTCTCTTATAACAATTACAGGAGGGTGTAATGTCATATTTTCCCTTCTTCCCCATATTTGCTTTTCTAGAGTATTCATCAGCTCTCTTTTTCTATTTCTTTCCTTTAAAGTCATAAGTCTTACAGAATTCGTTTTTTATCTTAATAGCATTTGAGACTATATATTCGTACGATGAGAAATAATGTGAGACCAATTCCTATCATAGGAATGGTTTTAACCCAAAAAGGTATCTAGAAATCATAATTATGGGGTTACATATATAGTTTGTAGCATGCCATGCTAACCTTGTGATGTTAGATTCAGACATTGAAACATTCACATCCCCCTTCTGACTTACATTTAGAAATTGCCTCTCTATATCCACTCATAGATCATGAGGAAAATATTTTTCTAGGAATATCTCTTTAAATTCCCACCATTACTTATTTTATACCTTGTTATCCTCCTTCATGTTTTTAATTAATGACCACCACTGATCTACACCTCCTAATAGATGTCAGATTACTACAGAAACTTTACCCCTTTCAATACTCCACAAATCAAGAAATATTTTCTCTATGGAACTTATAAATTACTATGATACAAATGGATTTGTTTTCCCATTTAATGTTGGAGGCTCTTTTCTTATGAAGTGGTCTAACATTAATCCTAATTATTTTGGATTAGGCTACCCCATATGGGTAAGGTTATTATTCCAATCTAGAGTTAGTTGTACCAGTATTGTAATAAGTTGTTCTACGCTAGTGTATCACCATCCCCAATATCATTATCTTACACAGGTGGGAAAACCATACATGATTACATCCATAGTTTCAATTTCCATTCCTTCCGCTAGCCACCATTTTTTAAAATGATATACAATAGATTATGTTATGAGTCATAATTCATAATTCCAAATTATTAAATACATAAAATAAATTGAAATTTTAATGAATTTCTAATGCATAGTCATAATAATGGTTTATTTTGGAACATATTTACTCATATATACTTTATAATGGTTTGTAAAAACAATTTGAATTATCTTAAACATAACCATGGGGAGTGTCAAACCAGGTGTGTAGTTATGACTATAGTCGTGTCCCGAGTTTCCCCGAATCTTGTCTGGAACTCCTTTTTAGAGTTATTACTCCTAGGTACATCTATTCCATAACCATGTCCACTTGTAGTATCCATAAAGCGATATATTTTCTGGGAATAAATACACAATACCTATTTTAGTAAAATTCTATGATGTTCTCGTATACTTATCCTCAAATTCTATTTTAGGGCAATGTTTCATAGTCAAGGTTTTTTTTAATCTAGTTTCCAAGTACGGTACTGATCTTCCTCTAACACCGACTATAATGCCCCGACCATAGTTTTCCATAGTTGGTGAATTATTTTAATGAATTTTCATGATCACATGAAATCAAATCCTGAAGGACTGATCAGTTTAAAATCCTTGAAAAAAGTAGATATAAACATAAGTTTTACATTACATATTGAATATAAACAACATAGTGTATCCTTTTAAAACACTTATATCCTTTAGATTGTCCCAACATGTCAGTAATAATATAATTCTTCACATTCTACGGAAAATGATTCAAAAGAAATGGGTGATCTTAGATTCTTAGTAAGGATAAACAATATAGAGGAAACTATCATAAATAAGAATAAACCTTTAAGTCAAGGTATAAAACAGAAATTTAAACCGTTTAAAATTAATATTTAGCATAATTAGGAAAGAATAAATCAAATAATTCCATTTTTAACATTCACATTGTTATTATACTCATTTAATAATCACATGTAATATTAATAACTATTCACATAAAGAAGAAATGCATAAAGTCAGACATCATAAATATACTGTCATGGCCTTCCACCCGGACCATAAATATACATACCATCACAACCACATTTTGTGACACTTGTTTGTCCCATGAGACCTACTAATGCATCGAGGGGATATATAAGGCCCCACCCATAACTTATTAAGTCCAATTAAAACCTATTATGAATGGGGTAAAACATAACATAAACATTCATATTAAAACTAGGATATCAAATGTTAATACTTCAACCATAAACCATGAATTGTATCAAAATAGATCATCCACAATAAAATATATCATAAACCCTTAAAAACAATATGGATGATTGAATCATAATAAATACACCTCAATTAAGCATAAAATCCAACAAAGGATGTTGACATATATGAAAATAATTTATTAAATTCATTAAAACTCTTTCTGGTAAATAGTCATTTATTACAACGAAATTAATTAAAATCCACACAATTATAATGGGAAATTTTAATTTTTTAGATAAACTTGTAATATTTTAAGGGTATCATCAAAATGATAAGATTTCATGATGGCAGAAATAGCTTCTCCTACCATATAAGTTAAAAAACATTCTTTGAATAATTTTTTAAAGAGATCGTAATGTATTTCATTTGGAAAATGAAATAAACATTTCTTTTGAAATATTTTATAAAAAGTCAAACATGGGTTAATATTACTTCTAAAATATCTGATAATATTTTGAAATAAATTTTTGAGAAACATGGACACGAATGATAAATGGGTCTCATTAGATGCTTCAATATAAATAACCTCTAATATTACTGAGATTGAGAAATTAACCCTCACCTTGTACTTTTCTTTAGTTATGGGTGTTTTAACATCCTGTATAATGGTTATATTATGTTATTAAATTATTCCATTATTATATCCATATTTATAATATCATATATGATCCTATTATATCATTTTGTTTAATAATATTTCAGTATTACCCTTATTTCAGGTGTAAACTACTTCGTCTTCCTATGCATGTTTTGTTTTGTTAATCATGTTTGTTATGAATAGGATTAATATTATTCATATAAATAATGATATAAAGTTAATAATAATTATTTTTACTCATCGTATAAATTTTATAATCATTCATGAATTATTAATGTGGAGAATGAATCTATCTCTGTCATGGAGAGGGTAGGTCATACGTACAATGAGTGACGATATCATTCCATTGATGGTTAAATGGTATGTAATATAATGATATATTATTCATAAATAATAATTATCATGTTTTATCCATTATTTATATCCATTATACTCATTATTATACCCATCCAAATAGAGTAGCGTTGAATAAAAAATTACACCACGGCGTGAAGAAGGTAAGTCGTACGTACACATCCATGGTGATATTGTTATTCGTAAGACGGGTAAAAGAAATAATATGGTTATAAAATTATCATAATAACATCTAAAAATTTATTTTATACCTAATTTATTGCTTTATTATGGAAAAAACATAATAGTACGAAGTAGAAGAAGAAAAGAAATTGAATGGAATTAGAAAAACAATTAGCTCTTCTTTGTGTATCTCCTTCTGATTTGCACAATAGTACTTTATAAGATGGATTTGATATAGAATTATGGAATATAGGATGAATTGAGGGATGTTTATTGGATATTTTGGTAGTTTTTATCAAAGAAAAAGGGATTTGGGTTGTGAATAAAAGTGATGGATATCTGCCCGTTTATATTAAAGGAGAGGGGTACTTTTAGAAACTCCAAAACTATTAATTTATTATAAATTTATATTCGGTTTAAAATAGCTAAAATGTGATTGATATAGAATATAGTATTGTAATGGGTATATATATGGACATGAAATAATTTTTAGATAAGTTTAGGTCAAAAAAGTATGCTAATATTTTGGAGTTTTCGCTTAATTAAACAGTTTAACTCTTACTATGTCTACTCGTCTTTTCTAAACTATAGCATTAATATATTTACTACAAAATGAAAAAAGAACCCCAATTGGATAATATATGAATTAATTGATATTATACTTTTTATTTTTTTCAAACTTGATATTTTTATGAATTTTATTACATTTAATAAATAGTTTTAATTTTAATGTCTCAATTATGTCAATTTTGATAGTATTAAATATTTTCATTATTAAAAACATGAAACCAATCTTTTAAAATCTAAAAAATATATCCAATACGTCACTAACACATCTATGTTATGTATAAAATTTGTGTATGTCATTAATTAATTAAACTTGTATTTATTAGAATATTTTTCTTACCATTTATTTAGTATTTCAATTAATAAAATAATATTTGGTTCACTATTGTGTCATCACTAATGATAATTATTTAATCTCTAAAATTTATAAATAAATTACTATGATGTAGATAAATATTTTCAATTTCTAAAAAATATTTATATATGAACATATCACTTATATATCATAATATTAAAAATGATGTATTTATTAAAATTTGAATTTGATATTTTTAACTCTTCTTTAAATAAAATGTAATAAATATCCTAATCTAACAGAAGTGGCTTAAAAAGGATCATAGCTTCAAAAATAGGTTTATTTTTGTAAAAAAAACACATATCTAATTAAATTCTGATATGTTTCTAGATAATATTATATTATTTTAATATTAGTTTGATGTTTAATTACCTTATTTAACTTTAAATGTGGTGAATATAAAGAAAAGGTTACTATTCACCACAAATTATTTTGATCATATTAGACTAAATTTTTTGTCCTCATTACAACCATATATGTCTGTTTTTCAAAATTCATTTCACGAAAGTGGTAAAATTATGTTTATTGTTATTATCTAGATTTGGTTACAAGGCGGGTAAAATAGAGGTTGAAACATCTAATAAAATTTTTATATCCAATTCTATTATAAAAATGATTCATTTGACTAAAACTGTAATAAAATATTTATTATGAATCTATTTTTCTTTTAAAATAAATTTAAAGTTAAATATGTATTTTAATGAGAAATTCTATTTTTTAACAATAATGCCGTATTTTATACTATTCATAAAAAATTGAAACTTTTCAGAGAAATACCAAAAAATTACCATCAGATATTTAGGATATTCCTAAAACAGAAATGAAGTCTATTTTAAAAAATAAATTTTATAAATTTCATAATTTGATTAATATTACTCATGACCGTTTTTAAACGGCTAGTTTGATAAGTTATGGTGAACTCAAACTCAATATTTTGTGCACCATAATCTATAGAATTATTTAAAAGGAAGTGTATCATGGAAGCAGGGGTTTTTACACATTTTCCCATGAATATAAAATTATATTACATTATATTTAAGGGTATTTGCATGGGTTCCACATTTATAACTTATAAAAGGTCACCTCATATTCAATCTTGTTCACACCACATGAGAACCAAAGCACAACCATGTCGTGCCCAAATACCATAAATCACTCATAGAATCTATATTATTGTTATTTTCTTCTTAAATGACATATCCAATAATCTATAAGCTTTTATTAAATAGAAATTATACAAGGAAGAGTTATATATTCTTACCAAACTTTTCCAGGTTTCATTCTCCTTAAACCTCCTTAAAATCATCTATAACAAAGTTAAAATAATGAAATATGTATCATTATTATGATTTTTTTATTTATTTTAGGTTTAATAAATTTCAGTCTTCATTCTACCCAATGGAAAGTATAATAGACACTCATGTGTATGTGTAGACTAGCATGTCCATGAATCGATGTAATTAATTTTTCATCACCACCAATCAAGACAAATTATAAATATAGATTTGGTTGATATTTTTTATTTATGATATAACTATTAATCATTAATGATACCTTTTTATTTACATACATTTATTTACAATAAATGAAAAATGAAAATATCACATCTATATAAGTGAAGACTATTACATCCATGAAGTGAGGTAATTTAATTTTCACCCCTGCCTTACTTGGTTGGTTATAAATTTTCTATAATAAATATCCGTTATATTTATGAAATTATTATTATTATAAATCCATGACCAATTTGTTAGTATCGGGACTGTAAAACTGAAAATTTCATTGAAAATGTAACAATTAACACCCAAATATTTGGTTTAAAGAATAAAATTTAATAAATGGGTGATTATAAATTATAATTTAATGTTATATAGTAATATAAGTGTTAATATGGTTCTAAAATATATTTCTATTATTTAAAAATTTATTATAAAATTGGTTTTACTATTTATGAAGGAATTCGATACATGAGGAATGGTTTTTCTAATCTCAATTTATCTTCATTGAGTTTTGTTCCTTATTCACCACCATTTTATTTTGTATGGTGTATATACTACATATGAATTAATTATATAATACTATTCATGAAAATTATTTAATTTAAAAATAAATATATGATTCTATCTTTCTTGGGGTTTTTATTGAATGATCAATAAAGTTCAAAGTGTTTATGTTTCAATCTCACTTTTAAAAAGGATTGTTTATGCATAAATATAATTTAGGGTAATGATATACTTTTTATTCATTATAATAGAGTGTTTTTATTATACTATGGTTATTTATAGTATTTTCTTGTTTTTCATATATTTCCACCTCATTTGTACACTAAAACACCAAAATAATCTTTTTAAGGGTAGTCGAAATTATCTATTCTATAAGGTCAATATGTTTTTTTCCTCCATATATTTACTCTTTAAAATTATTTTATTGCTATAAGTATCTTTAAAAAATGTTTGATAAAATTATATTTTACCAATATATACATTCATTAATAAATATTAAAAAGATATCCTATTAAAAAAACAATATAAAAAACAACTTTCTTTAAAATAGTTTGAAAAGAATATATTTTTAAAAATATTATGGCTAAATGAGTTTTACCACCATCATGAACATTATTTTTTATCATGTATCCCTTACAATATTCCATGGTTTTTCAAAGAAAATAATATTCCCATTTTCTAGGAATATTTATCTTTTAAGGGTTACCAAAACAAAAGGATATTTCCTCTTATTTTTTAAACAATATTTTCAATACTTGTATAAAATTGATTTTATTATATGTGAACATGCATTAATGATTATTATATTTAATTGGGTATATTATCTAATTATATTATATAATTTTCATCTTTATATGGATTATGATAGTTATATTTTAAGGAAGTTTACATGAAACCAATTTCTCCCCATTAGGTAAATGAAGGCGTGAATGAATGATAAATGCTCTTATGTTTTTGTGGAATACAAATGAAATGATTATTATTATGTGATTTTTTGGTATACTATAATTCTATAATTAATTGGTTAATGTTCTAAATCACGTGATATTAGAGGTGCATGGGCAGCTCGCCCATGCTCAAGAGGGTATATGTTATTTTAGTGCAAGCCCAAGAGTACCCAGATATTTATCACATGCACATGAATGTACATGGGTGGTTATCAAAAACCCATTAGGTGTTAAATGTTTTTATGGGTACCCATAACATATATGTCCTATAATTATGATTATTCCACGTTATTATTTTATATTATTAAGCATATGTTATAATCTCATGATTGAAGATTGTTTGGTGTTATTCACTCTTGTGACTAAAGTATTATTTTATGCCAATTATTTATGCCATCACTTGGGATTTGAGGTTTATCTATTTGGGCATGACCATTACATACCATTTCTCTTTTATCATTCCCTAATGATAATATTATTCTCCCTTATGATATTTAATTTATTTATCTTATTTTAACCCATATTAATAATATTATCTCATCCGCCCCTATGTTTTATTTTCCCCAGTTTATGATTAAGGTAACTAACTAAGAAGACTTTACAAGGGTACCATATGTAAATACTACATAACTGTGATGTTGAATATTTTTTAGAAATTAGTTTAAAAAATATCTACTCTTTAAAGACTATATATCGTTATGCTTATTGGGAATATATTACTGTGATATATAATGAATATTATTCTAAAATTATGTAATATTGATGTAAGTGATGCTCGGGGAACTTCGATTATTATATTTAATTGAAATTTAATATGTTTTTTAGTGATTGATGTTACTCACCTTTTGTTGATTAATCATGTGAACCTTGTGCACATAGGTTAGGAACCAGGGTATAGTACCTTCAAGACATTGATGACGCACTCCCTTGTTTTGGATTACACTAATTTTTTCAGTCTCACTAGGATGTCAATTTACCCACTATGAATTTATGATTCTCGTCCTAATGGTGTTCATGTAGTAATTTTTGTTTTTTTACACGTAAAATAATATGAGTTTCATAATGTACTTTGAATTTAGTTCCCATGGGTTATACCCCTAATTTCATATTTTCATTACATTAATTGAGTATATAATATTTTTTTCACATTCAATTAAATATCCTTTATTTTAGTGGTTGTTAATTTTATTTTTATTTCTTTTCATGTAGTTATTATTTTCATGTGATGTGGTTTCATATATTTCTTACCTATAGATTTCTTATACGTGTACATTTTATGTTTTTAATCTCATTCATTATATTATCATTATAAGGTCGTGTTATATAATTATTTTGGAAATTAATTTGTAATCAATGGATTTAAACACAATTATTCATCACTCCTAGATTATTGGCATTTTAATACTTTATTTATAAATTGGGATTAAATTAATTTTACATAACTCATCATTCTTCTTCTAATGTCGTGGATTGGTTTAAAAAGGAATGCTTGGATTTACTCAAGTATTTTTTACCTTAATGTCAAATGGCTATTTATCATTTATGTAAATAATGTTTTAAATCAGCATAAACATAATAGCGAATAAAAATGATTACAAAAAATATTTTCATGATAGAGACCTACTATGAATGTTTTTCTCACATCATAACTTGAAATTTCAATACTTCCTTAGATTATTGGCATACTTATTTTTCCTACATTGAGCTGCTTTGATATGGGTTTGAATAATCTTCACATTTTTATTGTTTCCTCAACACGTTATGGATCTAAAAGTTTCCTTTCACCAAATGCATCCCAAAAATTTGGAGTAAGATATATATTACCATAAAATTCTTCATAGAGTGTGATTTATAGAATTTAATAGAATCTATTGTTATAGTAAAATTCTATCTAATATAAATAGTGATCCAATATGCCTTAAAAATCATGTGGGAAAGACCTCAACATGTCATCTAATGTTTGAATAGTCCTGTCTGGTTTTCCATTAGTTTTAGGGTTGTATGAAGTGCTCTAATGAATCTTCGTATATATTGGATTCAAAATAATATTCCCTAAATTTGACTTAAAATGGGGATCTTGATCAGACATAATCGATATAGGGGCACCATGAAGTCTTACAAAATCATTAATATAGAGTCCTTCCTGGTCTATAAGTGGTAAATATTCTCTTATACCATGAAAATGTGCATATTTGGATGGGTGATTAATGATAACTCATACATCATCATTCCTTCTATGAGTTTTTGGTAGTCCTATGACAAAACCAATAGTAATTTCATCAAATTTTTGTAGATTCATGAGAATAAATTGCAAGATTCCTTTTTGATGCCTCCTCGAATATTTCATTGTTGAAAATCCAAACACAAGGACACATAATCAAACAATCTACAACTTCATTTTCCCACCAAAAATTTTCCTTCACATCTATATACATCATTGTTATACCATGGAGTATATTGAGATTTTAGATTTGTGCATCATCAAACAATTTTATTTTTATCTCAGGTATATATGGAACACATATCCCCCTCCCAAGTTTTTGAACACCATCTTCACAAACAATGACTTATAATTTAATTTCTATCTCACTTTTAATATTATTCTTAAATTTCTCATCATCGGATTGAGAATTATTTATCTTCTCTAATAAATATGGTTTTAAAATCATTAAAAAAATTTGAAGCCTCAACTTCCATAGAGATGACCATATCATATTCACTGGATCAATGAACACAAGATCCCTTTAAAATCTAATTTTGTTCAAAACTATATGATACTTCCTACTCAATGCATGGTCTACCTTATTTTCTTTCCTAGGGAGTTAGTGTTTTGAGAAATCATAGTCCTTGAGTAGTTTGATACATCATTTTTTCTTCGTATAGAGTTCCGTATGTGAGAAAATATAATTCAATCTCTTTTGATATGTATATATCACACATACTTTACCATAAAGATAATGACTCCAAGTCTTTTTAGAAAATATTACAACTGCTAACTAAATATCATGAGTTGGTAGTTATTTCCGGATTTTTTAACTGCCATGATGCATATCAAATAACTCTAAAATTATGAATAATGACACAAACAAGACTTTTACATGATGAATCACTATAAATCACAAATTTAATATTTCCTATTTATAAAGACAATATTGGTGAATTGACCATTCATATCATCAAAAAAATTTAAAAAAAATCATCACATAATTTTTTTATATGAACTTAACACATTTATATGTGATCTTTGTTAATAGTCCAGAAAAAATGGAAATATTCAAAATGAAATGCCAATATTGACCTGGTAAACAAATGAATCAAAGTACCTCATTTTTTCTCTTTAGTGAAGGATAGTAATAGAATTCATATTTATATATAGTATCAACAAAGATCCCACACTTAGAGACAATATGGCCAATAAAATAGATTTCCTAATGCAAGAATTCACACTTGGTATATTTACCTTGTATGTATTTATTTTTGAGAGTCTCTAGAGTGATGTAAATGTAATTATCATGATCTTTATAGATTTCAGAATACACCAAAATGTCACAAATTAATACCATATCCAAATCATGATGATAATCCTTGAATACTATTTTCATTAGATCAACAAAAAATAAGGTTATATTATTCAATCCAAATGGTAGAGTTGTGAACTCGTAATGTCTATACCTCATCCTAAAAGATATCTTTAGAATGTCATCCTTCATTAATCTCAAATAATGATATCCAAAGAGATGGTCGATCCTCAAAAAAATTCTATGTGTATTTGATTAAATAAATCATCAGTTCCCTGCAAATGATAATTGTTTAATAATTTAATAGCATTTATTTCCCTATAATGAATAAAAAACCTCATGGACCAATATTTTTTATTATCAAAGAGAATAACATAATCCCATGGAGAAAAACTATAGTAAATAAATCAATTTTAACACAACAAATATAATTGTTTCTTTAGAACCACTAATTCCACTATCGTAATTTTATATGGAGTCATTGATATTAGTCTTTCATCAAGGATTAAATCAATAAAAACCCCAACTTTACACTCTAGTTGGTGACCAAGTAATTCCTCATGAAATATTTCAATGTATTCCTTTAAAATAGGCACATCCTCAATTTGGATATTAACTTATCCATCCCTTCATGTTGTTTTCTCTTTATCCCTAAGAATTTAATTTAGTAGAGCTGTTCGGGTGGATCTAGATAAGAATCATGTGATTATGTTTCTAATTTAAAGGTAATGGATTCTTCTTCTTCCTAAAAAATCATAATTTCCTTCCTTGTGAAATAAATTCTGGAATAATATTTTGAAAGACACTCTATATAAAGGATTATATCAAAGTCATTCATTGGTATGATGACAATGCCAGTATGTAAAGAACCTGTATCGATCATAAAGGGGACTTGTAAACACATCTTCATTGCAATGAGACTTCCCTTATCAATTTTGACTTAAAACACCCATATTAAATAAAAGGGGAAATGATTATTTTTTTGGAAAAAGGGGAAGATATAGAATAACTCTATGATCTAGAATAAAATAAATCGTTATCTTTGTTTGAAGAGATAATCTAGGTAATATCCACCACATCATTACGATATTCAACCTCATTAGTTTTGATCACATAATCGTGGCCAATCTCCCATTTCCTTTTATTGGAAAGTTTCCTTATCTCTTAGAATATTAATTTTCATAATATCACATTCGATTAAATTATATCATTGATAATTGGTAGCATATTTATTCCTCATTAAATCAGGTGATTGGTGGACATTTTCTACACAGTTGTAGAAAAATCACATCCGCAATAGGTATGTTACATGATGATTCATTCAACATTTATTATATGATGGAAAGTAAAATCATCCCTTCTTCCCATTTTCCCAATTTCCATTACCCGTGAGTTCGGCATACATATTATTCCCTTTGTTTTACTTAAATTTAAAATATTTAGGGAACCCCTTCCTTATATTGAAAGAACCTGAGACTATATCTTTGTATGATAAGAAATTTCAGGATACTAGTTCCCTTAGAAGGAATATTTTTAACCCATCTAATAATCAATCAATATTTCTTTTTAGATTTTGTATGAAATTTTTAAAAGTCCTCACTCTACATTTAAAGTTGGATTAATAATTAGAAAAATAGACATCTTGATTTTGCCTCACATTCAATAATTGTCTCTCCATATCCACTCATTTTTAGCGAGTAAAGTATTATTCTAAAAAACTGTACTTAAAATACATTAATTCTATGGTTTCTATTTCTTTTTAATCCTCTGTTTTTTCATTAAATTACCACCATTGATTCATATCTCTCAAGGGACAAAGAATTTTCATGACAACCTTATCTCTTTCATTAATTCTTAAAGAATTAGAAAAAATCCAAGGAGAATATCCTATTCTCAGCTACAAATGGATTTGTAATCCCATTTAATGTTAGAGGTTTTTATCTCATTAAGTTTTCTATCGTTATTCATCCATGCTATGGATAAGAATTCACCATATGTGTAAAGACCCGGATATTCCAAGGAAATTTTTTCTTAAATACATGGGAATTTTACGAGTCTGTGAAAATTAATGGTACGTGATTCCGAGGCCTGATGATCCTGGAATAAATTTCTGAAATTTTGTTTGGGTACGTTCAATAAATTTACGAGCGCGTTTTTTATAACGTACAAACTGATGCTTGAAATTTAAATATTAGGCCACTATTGAACTCACAGTGTTAATATTCGCCTAAGAAGATATTCACCACGACAGTAGTGGGTCGAGAATATAAGATAGTTTTTGGGTTTTTCATGAATGGATTTAATATAATAAAGTTGTAGCATTATTTTTATTAAAGTTGGTTGAAGCCTCCATATGGAAGTTGGATGTGGAGGCCGCTATACCTTAACCTCCCATGAGAGGTTATGGTGGTGGGGCCCACCCGAACCTGACCTCCACTTCAAGTTTAATATGGTGGGGAACACCTAAGGATGAATCCTCTTGACCTCCCCACTTAATGGTGCCACCAACCATCCACCTTAATGGAGCCAACACACAAAAATTTATGGTGAACCTCCACATTAATTCATTGTGCCAACCATATGAAATAATTAAGGGGTTCCAAGTTAATTAATTCTTCAATTTTGAATTTTTTTTCCAACAACTAAATAATAGATAAACTCATTCTATTATTATTTTGGTTGACATTGCTCATTTATTGTAACTTGGGAGAAAGAAAAAAGATCTCAACATTGAAGTGGGATGTATTCAAACAACCCACCCTCTGCATCGTCGTCAACAAGCCGACACAGCTCGGGATTGGAAGTGTGTGGTGGATGCGACGAATGACGATCTCCTTCGTCTTCTTATTATGAATTCATCGTAGAACAATGATCAAAGGTCAGGGGTTTATTTGTGTAATATTCCTTTTCTTATTTTCTTCTTCGTTTGTAAAGGAATTGTTGCGGATGTTGTAAAAATTGAAGTTCATCTTTCTTTTTACTTGATGAGCTATATGTTATCACCGTAAATGCGGAGGGTGTGGTCCAAATCAACATGTTCAGATCCCTCTGCCATTCTTGTTGGTCATGACCTATGGCATGGTGACGAAACGACAAGGCGACTCAGGTGGTGAAGAAAAAGGCCGCGCTACCCGCGGCCTCTAAGACCGCGCCGCCCCACTGGCTAAGCTGCTCGTCGAGCTGAGCCACTACCCCGAGCCGGCCTGCGCCTCGCCGGCCTACCCGACTACCCCCATGCCGCCCACCGGCCTGCACGCCCACCTCTTGGCCTGCCTGCCGGCCTACCTTGCTGCCTGCCAGCCTACCCGACCACAACCCAGCTGCCTGCCAGCCTACCTAGCTGCCGCCCAGCCTGCCCGCTGGGATCCCGGCCTCCTCAGCCACCTCCCGGGTCCTGACTACCTGGCCTCCTTAGCCGCGTCGGCCGCCCAGCCGAACCGGTTCCCTAGCCACGCCGGCCTCCCGATCCGACATGCGGCCCCCATCGCAATGCCCTGGCCGAACCGGCCCTAGCCAAACCCTCCAAGCCAAGCCGTGTAAGTCCATTCCCTCATGGCCCTCTGGGCTGAACCGGCCCCGAATCCCGGTCGGACCGCCGTTGCGACCAGCTGGGTTGGGCCTAGTGGGTCGGGCCAAACCCAATGGGCCAGCCCACCCCATAGGCTAGGCCAAACCTATCGGGTCAGGACAGGTCGACTCAAACCGGGTCGGCCCAGACAATGTCGGGTCGGGTCGGTCCAACCGAGTCAGACAGGACCCAGTCCCACTACCAACTCCCATCACTTTATTTTGGCCATATCATTAGCACCAGATGTCCGTTTGACAAACCATCAGCGTCAATAGTATTCCTGGAGTCTGAAGATCCCATTTTTGTATATCCCACCTGAGGTTTGGGTATATTTGAGATGCGGTTAGGTTGGAACGAGGATGAATCCAATCAGGACCCCGAGAGTAAAAAGCTAATAACCCACAGACTGGACATCTGATTGACTCATCGTTTGTTGAGTTGAGACCCCTATGACTTGGTGGTCCTTTGAGATAATTAGTCATGGGAATTAGTGGTAGTTGATGAATTGACACATGGATTGAAGAGCGGACCCTCCCAGAATCAGGCGTACTTTGTGCGAGAACCCTGTGGCTGGCTGCGCTCTAACTACTATTCCTGGATCCTGTGTGGGTCTGACAGCTCTGACTACTATTTCTGGATCCTATGTGGGTCCAACAGATCTGACTACTGTTCTTGGATCCTATGTGGGTCTAACATCTAGAATTACTGTTCCTTGATCCTATGTGGGTCTGACAGCTCTGACTACTATTCCCAGATCCAATGTTGGTCCTACAGTTCTGAATTCTGTTCCTAGATCCTATGTGGGTTCGACAAAATAGTTGATTTTGTGGATGTATCTAATCATCTCTAACTCTCTACATAAGTTGTTTACCTGTGTGATCTAGTTCAATAACTTTTGTGTTTTCCTTCTGATTGAGATGGATTAAATGATAACTTAGGTATATGTTTGGGCATATACCTATGTGGGGTTATCTGATGATTTCAAACACTGCGGATTATCATTTTAGATTTTTTGAGACCTTGAGGGTCTCGAGGTCCCTACTGAGTATCGTTATACTCACCCCTATAGAGGCTATGCCAGAACCTCATTGTGTTGGATGTTGATGATAGACAACGCTAACTGAGGCTGAGTGTAGCAGGACTAAATGGTACTCAGAGGTGAACCACATGGCATGATGGTACACAGAGGAGATAGATGGATGTGGAGTGCTATTGAGGCTATTTTTACTTACCCTTTAGGTAGGATTTCTTGGTGGATGATCCATGAGCTGTTTTCCCTTCATCCAGTACTTGTACTTCTAGTTTCCATGTACTTTACTATTGGGCATGTATTTATGGACACTTTAATTTTCAGTAAACTTTGTTATACAGTTTTACTTAGTTTTTTGCTTCCAGAATATACTCTGTTGTGTGCGTTCTCACGTTATAAAGGAAATACCTTCCTGGTTTTTATGGAATGATGCCTTTGGTGCTAGTCTCTAGCCCCTGTCCTAAGGAAGGTGAGCTTGGGGTAGTCACGGCACGGGCCCTGGGGGATGGGTCGTGACAAATTGGTATCAATGTGCGGTGTGTCCACACGGATGGGACCAGGTTTAGCTTCACTAGCAAGAAGGGAGCCTTTGCAGTGTAGGATAGACTTTCCCGGAGTAGAGTACAACCGATAACTCATCAGTTGGCTTACCTTACCCTTGGAGTAGTTTATGTGGAGAGTCCGACATATACTCTAGTGGTGGACCAGTATGCAGATGTTTTCCCCGATGATGTCCCAGGTCTACCTTCTTGCAGATAGGTGGAATTTTACAATTACTTGAACCCCGGGACAACACTGATATCTACACCAGATTATTGGATGGATCTCGTAGAGCCTCATGAGCTGTAGATACAGCTAGAGGACTTGCATAGGAAGGGATTCATCTAGTCCAATATTTCTCCCCGGGCAGCCTCTATTCTATTCACCAAGAATTCGGAGGGGAGATTGAGGATTTTTGTTGACTACCGTCGCCTGAAACAGGTGTCCGTGAAGAAAAGTACCCACTCTTGGGGATTGAAGACATATTTGATCAGTTGAAGGGAGCACGGTGGTTCTCAAAGATAGACATCAGATCAGGCTATCACCAGCTTAGAGTTCAAGATGAGGATGTGCAGAAGACGACCTTCAGATGTTGGCACGACCACTATGAGGTCTTGGTTATGCCATTCAACATAACCAATGATCCATAAGTGTTCATGGGACTCATGAACAAGATTTTCCAGTCATTCCTCGATCGCTTTTTCATATTATTCATTGATGACATTCTTATCTACTCGAATACTGAGGAGGAGAATGCCTGACATTTCCAGGTAGTACTGGACACACTCTGAGAGCACCGGCTTTATGGTAATCTCTCAAAGTGCCAGTTTTGGATCCTAGAAGTTTACTTTATAGGACGTGTCATCTTGGAGGCTGGATTTTCAGTGGATCCATCCAATATTGAAGCGGTACTTGCTTGGGAGCCACCCAAGAGTGTGATGAAGTTATGAAGTTTCCTAGGTTTGGATAGATACTACTGGAGGTTCATACCATACTTCTCTAGAGTTGCAGAACCACTACTAGCCTTAACGAAGAAGGGGAAACTCTTTATTTGGTCGGAGAGATGCCATCAGAGCTTTCAGGAGTTAAGGCATAGGCTGACTACTACCCCCATTTTGAGGCTTCTATAGGAGGGAGTAGGGTACGTAGTTTACTGCGACGCATCAGGGACCAGACTCAGGTGTGTCCTGATGTAGGAGAGACCATTGATCGCATATGGCTCTTGATAGTTGAGAAAACATCAGCAGAACTATCCTACCCATGACATGGAGTTAGCAGTAATGGTCTTCGTCATGAAGATGTGGCAACACTATCTGATGGGTGAGCGTTTTACCATGTACTCTGATCACAAGATTCTCAGGTATATCTTCTCTCAGATGGACCTAAACCTGAGATAACAGCGATGGCTTGAGTTCTCCCGGATTAAGACTTCGAGATAGTCTATACTCCTGGAAAGGGGAATCTTGTAGAAGATGCACTCAAAAGGAGATCTGGTATACAACTGCTAGGCGAGGCGATAGAGCAGCAGGATGCCATACAGATGTACTTTATGGACAGAGACGGAGCAGCCTCTCTTTAGTCTCTTACTATCACTCCCCCACTTCTTCAGCGAGTCAGGGAGGCATAATGTGGGGGTGCTGACTGGGAGACACAATGTACTCAGATATCCACAGTGCAGGAAACTGATGGATTTTTTGAAGGTATGGAGCATGTCATCCTCCTCAGAGGACGTACTAAGGTACCAGTGTCACTTCAGGAAGAAGTGTGGAGGGAGTTCCACACGTCCTCTCTAGCAGTACATCCATGAGTGGCGAATATGTACCAGGATCACCAACGACAACACCGGTAGCTAGGAATGAAAAAAGCAGTTGCGGAGTTTGTCTCTTGGTGACTCACTTGTCAGCAAGTGAAGGCAGAGCACCAGGTACCAGCAGGCTTGGATCAGCCATTAGAGGTCCCAGAGTGGAAGTGGGATAGGATATCCATGGACTTCGTGACGGTTCTTCCACGTACATCCAGGGGTCATGACTCGATTTGGGTGATCATCGACTGACTCAGCAAGTCGGCCCACTTCCATCCAATCACAGAACATGGTATAGTTGAGAGCTCGACTCGTCTCTGTGTGCAGGAGAGTCTGTGGCTACATGGAGTAACATCTACTATTGTCTACGATTGTGACACACGATTTACTTCCCGGCTATGGAAGGGGTTACTGGAGGCTTTCAAGACACAGTTTCGTCTGAGCACCGCCTTCCATCCTCAGATGGATGGTCAGACCGAGTGGACCATTTAGACCCTCGAGGACATGTTGTGTGCTTGTGTCCCCAACTTTGGGTGCATCTAGAAGGATCATTTACCATTGGTTGAGTTTTAATACAACAGCAGCTATCACTCCACCATAGGTATGGCACCTTTTGAGCCATTATACAAGCGACATTACAGATCCCCTTTATGCTGGACCAACCCAGGGGTGTCAGCACTCATGGGACCAGAGATGGTACAGTCTAAAACAGAGAAGGTGCAGACAATCCAGGAGCGGATGAAGACTGCACAGAGCAGGCAGAAGTCGTATGCTGACTAGAGATAGAGACCTCTAGAGTTCAAGGATGGTGACCACCTCTTTATATGGGTCTCACCTCGATGAGGTTTACGGAGATTTGGACGAGGTGTCAATTTTTCTTCGAGATTAATCGGACCTTTTCAGGTCCTCAGCAGAGTTGGCGAGGTGGCTTACCGCTTAGCTCTTCCACCTCAATTGCACCAGGTGCACGACGTCTTCAACGTATCTTAGTTGAGGAGATACGTGCACGACCCTTCTAACATCATCGACCATGGAGAGTTGGGCGTCAATGATGGGGCATCTTTTACAGAAGTTATAGTGGAGATTTATGATCAACACACTACTGGAAAAATCTCTATTTGCGACGGGCTATTTGTGAAGAGAATAAATCCCGTCGCAAATAACATGTCCACGAAGCTATTTGCGACTGGGTGAAGTGCCCGTCGCAAATAACCAATTATTTGCGATGGTATTTCGTCTCCCGTTGCAAATCATTTGGCGCGGCTTCCGCGCGAAACCGCACGAAAACTATTTACGATGGGGAGATGTCTCTCGTCGCAACTAGAATGGCGCGGTGTGTGCGCCAAGCCGTGCGACATACGCACCAGGCCGCGGGGCCTGCGTGCCAAACCGCCCCGGGTTATTTGCGACGGGTCCCATCACAAATACCCGGCAGCGGTCAATAATTTTTTGAAACGGGATGTCGTCCCGTCGCAAAAAGACCGTTGGCAGGCACTATTTGCGACGGGACCCATCGCAAATACCACCATTTGCGACGGGAAGCCCGTCGCTAATAATCTCGTCGCAACTAATCTAACATATATATACCCCATCCGTTTTTTCCAAAAAATTCAGATCTTGCTCTGTCTTTCTCTTCATTCTTCAGTTTTCAAAGAAAAATTTTCTTTTACTTGATGTTTTTTATACAAGAGAAATCAGAGGGCGTCAATATCTTCAAAATAACAAAGTTTAAGGTATTTATATTTAATTTTTTTATATTTTTTATATTTTTGTATGTTAATTTTAATAGTTGTTTATGAGTTCTAATTTAATTAGATTTCAATTGATTTTTAATTATATTTAGTTTTACTAAGAAATTGATATTGTTAGTAATAATTATAAATAATTAGTTATAATTAATATTAATTAGATATAATTAGGAATAAGTACATATATTTGGTAATAAATATATATAATTAGCAATAAATAGTTATAATTAGGAAAAATTAGTAATAATTAGATATAATTAGTAATAATTAGATATATTTAGTAATAATTAGATATAATTAGTAATAATTAGATATAATTATATGCAATTACGAATAATTAGAAATAATTAGGAATAATTAGGATAATTAGGAATAATTAGGAATAATTAGGAATAATTAGTAATAATTAGGAATAATTAGCAATAATTAGAAATAATTAGCAATAATTAGAAATAATTAGGAATAATTAAGAATAATTAGCAATAATTAGGAATAATTAGGAATAATTAAGAATAATTAGTTATAAATAGTCATAATTAGGAATAATTAGTAATAATTAGTAATAATTAGTAATAATTAGTAATAATTAGTAATAATTAGTAATAAATAGATATAAGTAGATATAATTAGATATAATTAGATATAATTAGTAATAATTAGTAATAATTAGCAATAATTTGCAATAATTTGCAATAATTTGCAATGATTTGCAATAACTAGGAATAATTAGGAATAATTAGGAATAATTAAGAATAATTAGGAATAATTAGGAATAATTAGTATTAATTAGGAATAATTAGTAATAATTAGTAATTATTAGTAATAATTAGTAATAATTATGGACAATTAGTCATAATTAGGGATAATTAGTCATAATTAGGGATAATTAGCCATAATTATGGATAATTAGTCATAATTAGGGACAATTATTCATAATTAGGGACAATTAGTCATAATTAGGGATAATTAGTCCTAATTAGGGATAATTAGTCATAATTAGGGATAATTGTTGATAATTAGGGATTATTAGTGATTATTAGTGATTATTAGGGATTATTAGAGTTAATTAGTCATAATTAGCTATAATTAGTAATAATTAGGAATAATTAGGAATAATTAGTAATAATTAGGAATAATTAGTCATAATTAGGAATAATTAGTCATAATTAGTCATAATTAGTCATAATTGTGAAAAATTAGGAATAATTATAATAATTATAACAATTAGTAGTAATTAGTAATAATTAGTAATAATTAGGAATAATTAGTCATAATTAGTCATAATTAATCATAATTAGGATTAATTAGGAATAATTAGGAATAATTAGTAATAATTAGTAATAATTAGGAATAATTAGTAATAATTAGTAATAATTAGTATTAATTAGTAACAATTTGTAATAATTAGATATAATTAGTAATAATTAGATAAATTTAGTAATAATTAGATATGATTAGATATAATTAGTAATAATTAGATATAATTCGTAATAATTAGTAATAATTAGATATAATTACTAATAATTACTAATAATTAGTAATAATTAGTAATAATCAGTAATAATAGTAATAATTAGTGATAATTAGTGATAATTCATGATAATTAGTGATAAATATTTTTAATTAGTGATAATTAGTGATAATTAGTGATAATTAGTGATAATTACTGATAATTAGTGATAATTAGTAATAATTAGTGGTAATTAGTAATAATTAGTTATAATTGATGATATTTAGAAATAATTAGCGATAATTAGTAATAATTATTGATAATTAGTCATCCTTAGTGATAATTAATCATAATTAGTGATAATTAGTCATAATTAGGGATAATTAGTCATAATTAGTCATAATTAGTCATAATTAGTCATAATTAGTCATAATTAGTGATAATTAGTCATAATTTCAGATAATTAGTCATAATTAGGGATAATTAGTCATAGTTAGGGATAATTTGTCATAATTAGGGATAATTAGTCATAATTAGGGATAATTAGTCATAATTAGTGATAATTAGTCGTAATTAGGGATAATTAGTCATAATTATGGATAATTAGTCATAATTAAGGATAATTAGTCATAATTAGGGATAATTAGAGATAATTAGGGATAATTAGAAATAATTAGGGATAATTAGGGATAATTAGGGATAATTATGAATAATTAAGAATAACTAGGAATAATTAGTAAGGAATAATTAGGAATAATTAAGAATACTTATAAATAATTAGGAAGGAATAATTATAAATAATTAGGAATAATTAGGAATAATTAAGAATAATTACTAATAATTAGAAAACGAAATCTGCTTGGATAATGAAGGGAAAATTTGTAATCATCTCCACAACAATGATTACCAAATTTCATTTCATTATTCAAGCATTTTTCCTTTTGCTAAGTATTTCTAAGTATTGCTAAATTAGTAATAAATAGTAATAATTAGTAATAATTAGTAATAAATTGTAATAATTAGTAACAAATTGTACTAATTAGTAACAATTAGTAATAATTTTTAATAATTTTTAATAATTAGAAATAATTAGAAACAATTAGGAATAATTAGGAATAATTAGAAATAATTAGAAATAATTAGTGTAAAAAAGATGCAATTGAATGAGCTGTCGGACAAAAGACTAGCCGTCAATCCACTGGAAATTATGTCGCCCTT
The DNA here is from genome assembly GCA_963277665.1 of Viscum album. NCBI lineage: Eukaryota > Viridiplantae > Streptophyta > Magnoliopsida > Santalales > Viscaceae > Viscum > Viscum album. The sequence goes on along the minus strand of OY728164.1, from coordinate 1,806,662,147 downwards.
AATTAATGATAATTATTAAGTAGTTGTAATTATATATCTTCTTTTTTAGATAGTGTTTTTATAATTTCAAACTATTCAAAAACAGTGATGATTTTATAATTTATGTAAAAAAATATGGAACAAGGAAGTCGACATCATTCATTATTAGATGATTGAGCTTGGATAAATCAGCACAGAAATCCAAATTGTTTTGGTTTAAATCCTTTATATATTGAGGGTGTTGAATCTTTCTTAGAATTTGCATCATCAAAACTAGAATATGTTTCAGAAGGCATAATTAAGTGTCCTTGTAAAAAATGTGCTCTGAGAATGTTTGGCACATTTGATAACATAGGGGGACATCTCTTGCAGTTTGGTTTTCAACCAGATTATGTTTTTTGGTATCAACACGGTGAACGAAGTTCCGGATAAGATTCTAATAACATGATTCCGGATCCATTAAGATTTAAAAATTTAGTACATGATTTTGCAGGTCCATCTATGCAACAAACTGAAACTCACGTTGATATTGATTGAACTCCTGAGTTTGCACCATCCAAAATTTATGAGGTTTTGAGGTCTCCTGAGGATGCATTATATCCAGGTTACAAGATAAGAAAATTAGAAGCGGTTGCAAAATTTATGGCTACTAAATCAGATAACGAAATGTCAAACAACTGTTTTGATCAGATATTCTCTTTGGTTAAAACACTATTACCTGAAGAAAATGTGTTGCCTGCAAATTACTATGAGAGCAAGAGGTTGATTCGTAATTTGTGCCTTAGTTATCGGAAGACTCATGCATGTTCAAATGATTGCATCTTATATTCTGGCGAAAATGAGTCATTGGATATTAGTCCCACATGTAGACAATCGAGGTATAAAGAAGCTCAACCAGGGAAGTCTAGATCGATTCCAGTAAAACAGTTGAGATATTTCCTCCTTACACCCAGATTGCAGCGTTTATTTATGTCTTAGAACCCAACTTCAATGATGTCATGGCTCAAAACCAGGATTTTAACTGATAAAAGATTGAATCATCCATCTGATGGTGATTAATGGAAACATTTTTATTGTCTGCATCTGTCTTTTTCTATAGAATCCCGAAACGTGCGATTGGGTATTTCTACTAACTGTTTTTCCCGTTTGGTTCTTATGGTAGTCAGTATTCAAGTTGTCCTGTTTTTATAACTCCGTACAATTTGCCTACATGGATTTTGATGAAGGAGCCTTATATCTTTTTGACTCTATTAATCCTAGGACATCCGAAAGAGAATATTGATGTTTATTTGAAACCATTGATTGATGAGTTAAATGCATTGTGGAGTGATGGTGTTAATACATATGATATTGCTGTGAAACAAAATTTCATATTAAAAGAAGCATTGATATGGATGATTAATGAATTTTCGGCATATGTCATGTTATCTAGTTGGTGTACATATGGTCCGAAATCATGTCCTTACTATATAAAAGAAAAAAAGCCTTTATGCTGGTCAATGGAAAAAAAACCTTGATATTTTGATTGTCACCATATATTTCTTCCAACCGATCATCCTTTTTAGAGGAACAAATATAATTTTAGAAAAGGTACAGTTGAAAGAGATGGACCTCCAAATATGATCTCAGGTACAGAGTTAAAATCAGTTGTATTTTCATTACCCCCCCCCCCCATCACATTTGGACAAACAGTAAACCAACACAAAATTCACTTCTTCGGGAAAGAACATAACTAGATAAAATAGATCATTTTTTGGATCTTTTGTATTGGTATGATTAGTTGGCCCGTCACATGTTGGATGTTATGCATATTGAGAAAATATATTTTGATAATTTGTTTCATACATTTTTCGATAAACTAGGTAAGACCAAAGATACTGTAAAGGCACTATTAGATATTTCCCAAATTTGCTAGTGACCAGAACTTGAATTATTTGAAAATGTCAGACCACAGAGGTTAATGAAGACAAAAGAATCTTATACACTGTCCAAAGAGAGTCACTTATTATTTTGTCAGTGGATTGCAGATTTGATACTTCCAGATGGCTATGCTTCCAATTTGGGAAGATACGTGAAAAATTATTATATTACTGGACTAAAAAGAAATGATTGTCATGTTATAATGGTAAAACATTTTCTAATTGGATTCAGAGGTTTGTTGAATTCTATGATTTTGGATTCGATAATAGAAATATCATATTTTTTTCGAGACATTTGTGTAGTGAAAATAGACTACGATGCGCTAAGAAAACTAGAAGAAGATGTTTCTGTAATTATATGTAAACTAGAAAAAATATTTCCACCAGAATTATTTGATTCAATGGAACAACTAATATTACATTTGACACATTAAGATAAATGTGTAGGTCCAGTACAGTTTCGATGGATGTACCCAATCGAGAGATGAATGCATAAATTGAAGAAAAAAATACGTAACAAAGTATCAGGTGAAGGATCAATTACTGAAGCTTATTTGCAAGAGGAAATTTCTTTTTTCTGCTCTAATTATTTTGAATCTCAATATCCCTTATAACATAATCGAATGGGGCGTAACGAGGGAAATGTGAATGATGAAATGTAAATTCAATTAACAGTTCATAATCTGCCAAATCTTGGATTCGGTGGATTTCATAAACAATGGCTTTCAAATGATGAACATCACATAGCTCATACATACGTACTGCTAAACTGTGAAGAAATGACATCATTTTCCCTGTGAGGGATTATATCAATTATTCTATAATTTATGTTACAACATTTAAAATTATTTTATTTTAAGGTTATATGATAATCATATCATGAAAAAACTTCCACAAGTTACTGTAGCTTCTCTTGAAGAACGAAGACAAAAAAAATTCCCAATGGTTTCAAAAACTGGTAACATAAATTATTGATGGTTTAATATCAATTCCTTTTATTATTTATTATATTGATAATTGTTTGAAAAAATTTCTGGTGTCTCAATATGCTGATAAAATTGATAAGCGACTGTGTATGTTAAGTAACTCACCATCCAAAATGGTTAAATCTTATAATGCATATGTGTTGAATGGTTTTTCATTTCATACACTTGCATACAGGGAATAAAAAAACAAATAACAATGGAGTTTTATTGAGAGGATCACATCACAGAGAAACTGAAGTTGAATTTTATGGAATTTTGGATGAAAATATTGAGTTGTGTTATCTAGGACAGAATTACATAACAATGTTTAAATATCGGTGGTTGGATACTGAGAGAGGTTTGCGTGTTCATCCGACTCATGGAATCGTCGATATAAAATATAAAATCATTCTTGTAGTAAATGAACCATTTTTACTAGCTCAACAGGCACATCAAATTTATTATGCAAAGTAATGTTCTACTTCAAGAGACTTGAGCGATTAGTGGGGCATAATAAAAATGAAATCTCGGGAAAATCAGTTTACTCAAACTGAATGTGGTTCTTCTGAAGTGAAAGGAATTGAAATTTTTTTAGAGATGACTCAAAATCCATCTGATTCATAAAGATATGTGAATATCAATGATGACACCTCACAATTGAGGATCAATGGTGATGGAGATGTTAATGATGTTACAAATGAATTTGAAATGACAAGAGATGATGAAACTAAAACTCATATGGATATTGATGATGCTGCGGAGGAAGATGGATACATTGACATTGATAGCTTTGAAGAAGAGGATGAAGATGAACATTGACACAGTTAAATACTGGTTATAATCATAACTAATATATATCTATATATAATAGTTATTTTTAACTATTTGCTAACAACAATAATTTTGTGTTTTTGATGGACTCAGATCTATTGTGTGAGTTAGAGGAGGCTGAGCTACCTTTGGTTGATAAGGATTTGGGATCAGCTGCCCCTCATCCTACTGGTGGTTTAAGAGGTATGCGGAGGGGGCACAGTCTTGCGTGACTGACGATTCCTGACCCTATCCCCGAACGACGTCCACATCTTGGTTTCGATCCACGCACACAGAGGTATCGTAAGCTGTATATTTTATTTACATTTCATTGATTTATTTATATATATACTAATTGTTTGATTATTTATTCCTTTTTCATAGTTTTTAGCATGTAGCTATTGGACAGGGGAGCGCTATATTGCGCAATTATTTTTCTCAGTCATGGATCACATGAGAACAAATTCCTGTTGATGTGCGACGTGACATGTTACATCATTGGCTGGTACATAAATAAATATCCATTTTGAAATTTATTTTATTAACAACTTGATATTATAAATTATTTGTAGGGTTCAGGGCATCCTATCGATGATAGCATGCACGACGCTATCCACACGGCATGGCAGGTTTCTATGCGTGACCATTTCTGCCAGTTTTTTCACAATTTGAGGACAGCCATTAAGAAAGCAGGGGTGAAAAAATTTGATGGGTCATGTTGAGCCCACCGACCAGAGTACATTTCATCTCATGTTTAGGATGGATTATGTTTACACTGGTTGGTTGGTGGATTTCAGAGGAGATCTTCAGTGGGACGACAGAACCGGGGGAGACAGGAGGTAACGCATCGAGCATGTAGTCGTACATTCAGTTCACATAAAGATCATCTAGTAATTATATTTTTAAATAATTTTATATAACATTTAATATAAAAAGTCTATTTAATATTCTTGTAGATAATCAAGAATCCCAATATTATGGAGTTCGACGTTTATCGGAGGATGTACGGTGATCCATCCACTGGAGAGATTAGAGGTGACCATCAATGTCAGATTGTGGTTAGTATTATTTTTTTAGTTTAACAATTAACTGCATATAATATTTTGACAATTTTAATTTTAAATTGGAATTGAAGGATCTATATGAGGCTGCGACCTCTCAGACACAGACTAAGGGTCAGGACGAGACTGCTGAGCAGACCAATGCTCACCATTTCGATGAGGAGGCAGGGATGCAGGCGACTTAGTATGGATTTGAGAAGGGCAGAGTAGTTGGAATCGGCTCTCATTTGACTCCTGGTACTTATTATGGTACTGCTGCGATGTCGGTGTCTAGATCGATAGGATCTCGTGGAGAGGCATCATCTTCTGCTTCACAGTATTAGGAGTAGTTGCGAGCTCAGACTGAGCATATAGAGACTTTGCAGCAGCATCATGAAAAGATGTGTCGGCGGAAGCATCAGTAGCAGGAGTAGAATTATGAGGAGCAGAGCTGTCAATAGCAGCAACAGCATCAACAGCATATGGATTACATGCGATGTCTGACTCGTATTTTAGGGATAGAGTTTCCTCCACCAGCTCCTTCAGCTCCTCCACCTCCTCCAGATGACCCCCCAGTGATTGTTTTATGTTAGAAACATTTGAATTAAAATTTTAATATGGATTATTTACATTTTTTGTCTTTTATATTGGTGAAAATATTACATAATTTAATTTTTAATATTTTTTTATTTTTTTATATTTTTTTGTGAATATTGATAATTTTAATATTTTTTATCTTTTTATTGTTTTAATAATAATATTATTATTTTTTCATCAATATTAATATTACTAAATTTTATTTTTCAGAAAATTAATTTATTATTTGCGACGGGGCCTATTTGCGACGGGGCCTTTTGTGATGGGACCCCGTCACAAATAGCCTAACTAAATATTTTTCAAAACATATTTGTGATGGGTGTGAATCCCGTCGCAAATAGTTTTTGTGACAGGCCCGTCGGGAAAACCTTTATGTATATATAATGCAAATAATCGGAAGATTATTTGGGACGTGAAGAATTCCCGTCAAAAATAAACTTTTTTGCGACGGGCCCATCGCAAATAATTGTATTTACGACAGTGTTTTCTACAACGGGCTATTTGCGACGGAGCCCCGTCACTAAATCCTATTTGCGACAGCATCCCATCACAAATAGGCTGTTGCAATTAACAAGAATTATAGTAGTGAGGAGAGAGTCCTTTGTGGAAGGTTTGTACCTCTGTTGCGTGTTCGCTGGCAGCATGGGAACCTCCAGGAGAGCACATGGGTGCGGGAGGCTCAAAGGCATGCTCACTACCCCCACTTTTTCCCTTTGTTAGAGTTGTAGATTATGGCGACATAAACCTCTGAGATGAGGAGAATGTAAAGACCAAGAAATTCCGTGGAAAATTATTTTCTTAAATTCATGTGAATTTTACGAGTCCCTGAAAATTGACAGTGCATGATTCCAAGGATCGGTGTGCCTGGTATCAATTTTTGATGTTTTGTTCAGGTACTTTCAGTAAATATATGAGTGGGTTTTTATAACATATGAACCGGTGCATGTAATTTAAATCTTAGGCCACCGTTGAACCTATAGTGCAGATATTCGCCTCAGAAGAGTTTCACCTCAATGACAGTGGGTCGAGAATATAAAATAGTTTTTGGGTTTTTATTTAATGAATTAAATCAAATATAGTTGTTGTGTTATTTTTATTATAGTTTGTTGAAGCCTCCATGTAGATGCTGGAGGTGTGGACAACCACACCTTAACCTCCCATGAGAGGTTATGGTAGTGGGGCCCACCCAAAACTAACCACCTCTTCATGTTTAATATGGTGGGGACCACCTGAGGGTGAAACCTCTTGAGATCCCCACATAATGGTACCACCACCCCTCCACCATAATGGATCCAACACATAACCATTTATGCTGAACCTCCACATTAATTCCTATTTTCAACCTTATGAATTAAATAACAGGAGCCATGTTAATTAATTCTTCAATTTTGAATTTTGTTCCATAAACAAAAAAAAAATAGATAAAATCAATCTATTATTATTTTGGTTGGAATTTCTCATTTGGTGGAACTTGGATGAAGAGAGAAAAGCTCTCACCACCAAAGAACGAAGAACGCGTTCTTCCAACAAAGAATGCTGAAAACGATCTCCTTTGACCTTCGTCCTCAGATCATATGGATGTGGGACTTTTTCAACTGACCTACCCTCTGCATCGTTGTAAATTAGCCAATGTAGCTCAGGATTGGAAGTGTGCTGCAGATGTGATGAACGTCTATCTCCATCGTATTCTTTACACGACTTCATTGTCAAACTATGATCAAAGGTAGGGGGTTTATTTGGGTAATATTACTTTTATTATTTTCTTCTTCGGTTGCAAAGGAATCGTTGTAGAGGTTGTAAAAATTGAATTTCATCTTTCTTCTAACTTGATGATCCAAATGTTATCACCCTAAATGCGAAAGTTGCGGGCCAAATAAACATGGCCTGATCCCTCTACCATTCTTGTTTGTGATGACCTATGGCATGGCGAGAAAACGACGAGGTGACGAAGGAGGTGATGAAAAATGTATCACTCCTCACGCCGCCTGGCCGGCTACGCCCCTCACCGGCCCGAGCTGCTGACCTGAGCCGGCCCGCACCTCACCGGCCTACCCGGCCACCTCCCAGCCGCCCGCCGGCTACCCAGCTGCCTCCCGACTGCTCGACCTCCCGAGCCACCTCCCAGCTTTACGGCCTCCCGAGCCGCCTCCCAGCTCTCAGTCTCCCGACCTCCCGAGCCGTGCCGACCACCCGGCCGAATCAACCCCCTGTCCGCGCCGGCCTCCCGAGCCAACCTACGGGCCCCCTCAGGATGCCTGGCCAAACCAGCCTAGGCCGCGTCTTCTAGGTCGAGCCATGCTAGGTCTCTTCCCCAAGTCTGAGCCATGTCGGGCCGCACCCTTGTGGTGCTCCAGTCCGAACCCACACCGAAACCAGGTCGGACCGCCCTTACAGCCTGCTAGGCAGGGCCCAGTGGGCCGGTCCACACCTGATGGGTCGGCCCACCCAACGGGCCAGGTCGGACCTATCAGGTCTGGACTGGTTGACTCAAATAGGGTCGGCCCAGACTAAGTTGGGTCGGGTTGGTTCGACCGGGTTGGACCGGACCTGGTCCCACTACCGACCCCCTTCACTTTCTTTTGGCCATATCTTTGGCATCGAACGTCCGTTTGACGAACCGTTAGTGACGCTGGTATTTTTGGAGCACGAATGTCCCTTTGTGTATATCCCACCACATTTTTGGGTATAGTTGATATACGGTCTGGTTTTATCGAGGATGAATCCAACCAGGCCCCCGCGACTAAAAATAAAATAACTCAAAAACCGGGCGTCTGATTGATGCACCGTCTATTGCGCTGAGACCCCTATGACGTGGCAGACCTTCGAGATAATTCTACATGGAACGTCATGGTATTTGATGTATCAACACTTGGATTGAGGAGTGGACCCTCCATGAATAAAGCGTGCTTTGTTCGATAACCCTAAGGCTTTCTGTGCTCTGACTACTGTTCATGGCCTTGGGTGGGTCGGATAGGTCTGACTACCATTCATGGATCCTGTGTGGGTCTGACAGCTCTAAAAAATGTTTCTACATCCAGTGTGGGTCCGACTGCTCTGACTACCATTCCTGGATCCTTTGTGGGTCCGACAGCTCTGACTACTGTTCCTGGATCATTTGTGGGTCTGACAGCTCTGACTTCTGTTCCTGGATCCTTTGTGGGTCTAACAGCTCTGACTACTATTCCTGGATCCCGTGTGGGTCTGACTGCTCGGACTACTATTCCTAGATCTTGTGTGGGTTTAATAGTTATAACATTTTTCCCTATATATTGTGTGGGTTCCAAAGGAATAGATGATTTAGTGGCTACTTCTAATCATCCCTAACTCTCTACATATGTTGTTTACCTGTGTGAGCTGAGTCATTAACATTTTTAATTTCCTCATGGTTGAGATGGATTACATGATACCTTAGGTATATGTATCGGCATTTACCTATGTGTAGTTATATATTGATTTCATACTATGTGGTTTATCCTTGTTGTATTTTGTGAGACCTTGAGGATCTTGGGGTCCCTACTAAGTATCGTTATACACAACCCTGCATGGGCTATGCCCGCACCTCATTGTGTTAGATGCAGATGATGGACAACATTGACCGATGCTGAGTGTACCAGTACTGGGTGGTACCCAGAGGTGGACCACAGGGCGTGACGGTATGCAGAGGTGACAGACAGACGTGGATTGTTATGGAGGCTATTTGTACCAACCCTTCAGGTAGGATTTCCCTGTGGATGATCCAGGAGCTGTTTTCCCTTCTTCCAGTACTTTTACTTTCAGTTTCCTTGTACTTTACAGCTGGTCTTATATTTCCAGCCCCTTTACTTTTTAGTACACTTTGTTATACAGTTTTACTTAGTATTTTTCTTCCATCTTGTACTCTATTGTGTGCGTTCTCAAGTTATAAAGGCATGTCCTTCCCCGTTTTTAGGGTATTATTCCTTTGGTGTGACTCTCTAGCCCTTGGCCTAAGGAAGACGGGCTTGGGGTAGTCACGACACAGGCCCCGTCGGATGGGTCAGGGAAAATTAGTATCAAAGTGAGGTTTGTCCGCATAGATGGTACTAGTTTTACCATCACCAGAGAGAAGGGAGACTTCGCAGTGCATGATGGAATTTCCAGGAGGAGAGTACAGCTGATCACTCATCTGTTGGCTTGCCATACACTCAGAGTAGTGGATGTGGAGAACCCGACTTATCCTGTAGTGGTGGACTAGTATGCAGATGTTTTCCCCGATGATATCTCAGGTCTACCTTCTCACAGATAGGTGGACTTTTACATTGACTTGTACCCCTAGATGACAATGATATCTACACCAGCATATCGGATGGCTCTCGCAGAGCTTCGTGAGCTGCGGGTACATCTAGAGGACTTACAGGGGAAGGGATTTATTTGGGCCAGTGTTTCTCTTCGGGAATCCCTAATTCTATTTGCCAAGAAGTTGGATGGGAACATGAGACTTTGTGTCGGCTACCATTTCCTGAACAAGGTGTCCATGAAGAACAAGTACCCACTCCCAAGGAATGATGACCTCTTTGGTCAGTAGAAGGAAGAACGGTGGATCTCAAAGAAAGACCACAGATCGAGGCTATCACCAACTCACATTTCATTATGAGGATGTGCAGAAAACGACCTTCAGATATCTGTATGGCCACTACGAGTTCTTGGTTATGTCATTCGGCATAACCAATGCTCCAGCAGTGTTCATGGGACTCATGAACAGGATTTTCCAACTATACCTCAATCGCTTTGTCGTAGTCTTCGTCGATGAAATCTTGATCTACTCAACTACTGAGGGGGAACATGCCTACCATTTACAGGTAGTGCTAGACACACTCTGAGAGCACCACCATTATGGTAATCTCTCGAAGTGCCAGTTTTGGATCCGAGAAGTTCACTTTCTGAAAAATGTCATCTCAGAGGCTAGAGTTGCAGTGGATTCATCAAAGACTATAGAGGTACTTGCTTGGGAGCCACCCAAGAGTGTGAAGGATGTACAAATTTTCCAATGTTTGGCTGGATACTACCAGATGTTCGTACCAGACTTCTCTAGAGTTGCAGCACCACTATCAGCCTTGACAAAGAAGTGGAAACCGTTTGTGTGGTCAGAGAGATTCCAGCGGAGATTTAAAGAGCAGAGGCTGAGGCTGACTAGTGCCCCCATTTTGAGGCTTCAAGAGGAGGGCATAGGGTACGTAGTTTACTATGATGCATCAAGGAAGGGACTCGGTTGTGTCCTAATGTAAGAGCGAGAAATGATCTCATATGGCTCCTGAAAGCATAGACAGTATGAGCAGAACTATGATACCCATGACCTGAAGTTAGCAGCTGTGGTCTTCGCCATAAAGATGTAGCGACACTATCTAATGGGAGAGCGTTTTTCTGTCTACTCTGATCAAAAAAATATAAGGATTATTATCTCTTAGAAGGACATGAACCTGAGATAATGGACATGGCTTGAGCTCCTCTAGGATTATTACTTCGAGATAGTCTGTACTCCCGGAAAGGGGAACATTTTAGCAGATGCACTCAGCATGAGATCTGGTATACAACCGCTAAGCGAGGTGGCAGAGCATCTAGCTGCCTTCAGATATCCTTTGTGGATAGAGATGGAGCATCCTTTCTTCAGTATCTTATAGTCATTACCCCACTTCATCAGCTATTTAGGGAGGCACAGCGTGGGGATGCTGACTGCGAAAAATGATGTGCTCAGATATCCATAGGGCAGGCACCTAATAGATTTTTTGAAGGTGGGGAGTAGGTCATCCCCTTCAGAGGACGTACTATGGTACTAGCGTCACTTTTGGAGGAAGTGTTGACGGAGTTCCAAACATCCTCTATAGTGGTAAATCCAGAAGTGGAGAAGATATACCAGGATCTCCAATGACAACACTGGTGGCCAGGAATGAAGAAAGTAGTTGAAGAGTTTGTCTCTCGGTGCCTCAAATGTCAGCAAGTAAAGGTAGAGAACCAGGTTCTAGTAGGCTTGGTTCAGCATTTAGAGGTCCCATAATGGAAGTGGTATGGGATATCCGTGGACCTTGTGACAATTATTCCATGTACAACTAGGGGTCATGACTCGATTTGGGTGATCTTCTAACCGACTCTCCATGTCGTCCAACTTCCTACTGATCAGAGAGAAGGGTACAATAGAGAGCATGGGACACCTCTATGTGTAGGAGAGTGTGCGGATACATGGAGTACCTTATACTATTGTCTTCGATCGTAACACATGATTTACATCCTGGATTTTAAAGGGTTTACAAGTGGCTTTCGGGACACAGCATCATCTGACCACAACCTTCCATCCTCAGATGGATAGTCAGACTGAGCAGACCATTCATACCCTCGAGTACATGTAGCATGCTTGTGTCCTCGACTTTGGTAACAACTGGGAGGATAACATACCTTTGGTGGAGTTTTCATACAAAAACAACTATCACTCCACCATATGGATGGGACCTTTTTATGCATTATACGAGCGACCTTGCAGATCACCTTTGTGTTGGACTGACCCAGGGGAGTCAGCACTCATGGGACCAGAGATGGTACGAGCTACCACAAAGAAGGTGCAGACCATCCAGGAGTTGATGGAGACTGCACAGATCAAAAAAAATTCATATTTCGGTAGGAGATGAAGACCTCTTGAGTTCGAGGATGGATACCACATATTTATATGGGTCTCCTCTCAACGAGGTTTACGGAGATTTGGTTGAGGCGGAAATTATCTTCAAGATTCATCAGAACTTTTTCAGTCCTCAGCAGAGTTGGTGAGGTGTCATTTTGTTTAGCTCTTCCACCTCAGTTGCACTGGGTGCATGACGTCTTCAACGTATCTCCGCTGAGGAGATATGTGAACGACCCTCCTCACATCATCAACCACGGAGAGCTGTACGTCGATGATGGGGTGACTTTTACAGAGGTTCAGTGGAGATTGAGGATCGAAAGGAGAAAGTCATTTGTGGATAGTCGATACCTTTGGTGTGCATTCCCTAGCAACATGAGAACCTCCGGGAGATCACATGGGAGTGGGAGGCTCCAATGCGTGCTTAGTACCCCCACTTGTTCCCTTAGTTCGAGTTGTAGCTTATGGGGACGTAAAGCCCTGAGATGGGGAGAATGTAAAGACTTGGAAATTCTGTAGAAATTTTTTAATTAAATACATTGTAATTTTACGAGTCCGTAAATATTGACGACACATTATTCTGAGGCCTGGTGTGGCCGGAATAAATTTCTAATGTTTTGTTCGGGTACGTTCAGTAAAACGTATGAGTGGGGTTTTATAACTTATGAACTGATGCTTGAAATTGAAATCTAAGTCCACCGTTGAACTCACAACACTGATATTCATCTAATAAGACTTTCTCCTTGACGACGGTGGGTTGAGAATATAAGATAGTTATTGGGTTTTTAATGAAATAATTTAATAAAATAAAGTTGTGGCTTTATTTTTATTAAAGTTGGTTGAACCCTCCATGTGGAAGTTAGAGGTGGGGACCACCACACCTTAAACTCCCATGAGATGTTTTGGTGGTGGGGGCCACCTGAACCTAACTTCCACTTCACATTTAATATGGTCACGACCACCCGAGGATGAATCCTCTTGAGCTCCCCACTTAATGGTGACCCCACCCCTCCACCTTAATGGAGCCAACGCACAAACATTTATGGTGAACCTGCACATTAATTCCTTGTCCCGACCTTATGAATTAACTAAGGGGAGCCATGTTAATTAATTATTCCATTTTATATTTTGTGCCAACAACTAAATAATAGATAAACTCAATATGTTATTATTTTGGTTGGCATTTCTCATTTGGTGGAACTTGGTAGAAGAGAGAAAATATATCGCCATCGAAGAACGAAGAACCCGTTCTTCCTACGAAGAATGTCGATGACGATCTCATTCAACCTTCATCCTCGGATTCTAAAGACGTTGGACGTCTTCAACCGACCTACCCTTTGCATCGTCATCTACAAGTCGACGTAGCTCTGAATTGGAAGTTTGTGGCAGATGCAACGAACGACGATCTCCTTCATCTTCTTTTCACAACTTCATTGTCGAACAATGATCAATAGTAAGGGGCTTATTCGTGTAATATTTTTGTTATTATTTTCTTCTTCGTTTGGAAAGGAATCATTGCGGAGGTTGTAAAAATTGAAGTTCATCTTTCTTCATACTTGATGAGCCAAATGTTACCACCCTAAACGAGGAGGGTGTGGGGCCAATTCAATATGGCTTGATCCCTCTATCATTCATGTTTGTGATGACCTATGGCATGGAGATGAAACGATGAGGCGAGGATGGAGGCACTGAAAAAGGTCGTTCTCCCCATGACCTCCATGACCCGTGCCGCCCCGCCGGCCTCACCACTTGCCAAGCCGAGCCGCTACCCTGAGCCAGACCACACCTCGGCGACATACCCAACAGCCCGCTCGCACCCGCCGGCATGCCCGTCTGCCCCTCGGCCTAACCGCCGGCCTCCCCCGGCCGCCCTTCGGCCTCCCCGGCGGCCACCCGGCATCCTGCCGTCCTGCGTGACCGCCACCCAGCTGCCCGGCCTCCCACGTCACCTCCCGGCTTCTGGCTGCCCGGCCGCCCGAGTCACCTCCTAACTCCCGGCCACCCGGCCTCCCGAGCCGCCTTCCGGCTCCAGGTCACCCCGGTCTCCCCGAGCCGCACGGACCCCCCGCCCCCCAGCCGAACTGGCGCCCAGGCCGCACCAGCTGCACATGCCACCCTGCGGCCCCCCTATCGTGGTGCCTTGATCGAACTGGACCCAGCCACTCCCTCCAGGCCAAGCCGCTCTGGGCCGTGCCCTCAGGGTGCTCCTGGACCAATCGACCCTAAACCTGGGGTCGGACCGCCCTCGCAACCTGCTGGGCTAGGCCCCGCAAACTGAGCCAAACCCAACGGGTTGGCCCGCCCAACTGGCCTGGCCGGACCTATCGGGTTAGGACCTAGTTGACTCAATCCAGTTTGGCATAGACTAAGTTGGGTCCAGTCAGTCCAACCGGGTCAGAGCAGACCCGGTCCCACTACCGACCCCATTCACTTTCTTTTGGCCATATATTTTTCAGAAATCGTCCGTTTGACGAACTGTTAGCGGCGCTGTTATTTGTGGAGCGCAATGGTCCCTTTGTGTATATCCCACTAGAGTTTTGGGTGTAGTTGTGATACGGTCATGTTGGTTCGAGGACGAATCCAACTAGGCCCCCGTTACTAAAAAGCTAATAACTCATAGACCGGGCATCTGATTGACGTGTCATCTATTGTGTTGAGACCCCTATGACATGATGGACCTTCGGGATACATCGTCGTGAGTTGTTGTATCAAAACTTGTCTTGAGAGGTAGACCCCCCCCCCCGCCCCCCCCCCGGAATCAAGTGTGATTTGTGTGAGAACCCTGTGGCTAGCTGTGATATGACTAACGTTCATGGATCCTGTGTGGGTCCGACAGCTCTGACTACTATTCCAGGATCCTGTGTGGGTCCGACTGCATTGACTACCGTCCCTGGATCCTTTGTGGGTCCAACATCTATGACTATTGTTCCTGTATCATGTCTGGGTCTGACAGATCTAACTATTATTCCTAGATCCCGTATGGGTTCTGACAGTTCTGACTTTTGTTCCTGGATCCCGTGTGGGTTCGATAGAATTGAAGATTTAGTGGCTACATCTAATAATCTCTAACTCTCTACATAAATTGTTTACCTATGTGAGATGATTCAATAACTTTTGTGTTTTTCTCATGATTGAGAATGGATTACTTGATAACTTAGGGTATATGTATGGGAATATACCTAAGTGGGTTATCTGTGGATTTCATACTCTATGGTTTATCCTTTCTGATTTTGCAAGACCTTGAGGTTATTAGGGTCCCAATTGAGTATCATTATACTCAACATTGTTATGGGCTATGCCCCCAACTCATTGCGTTGGATGCAGATGACGGACATCGCTGATTGAGACTGAGTGTACCAGGACTGGATGGTACCTGGAAGTGGACCACACGACATGATGGTACACGGAGGAGACAGATGGAAATGGAGTGCTATGGAGGCTATATGTACCTACCCTTAAGGTAGGATTTCCTGGTGGATGATATAGGAGTTGTTTTACCTTTTTCCATTACTTGTAATTTCAGTTTCTGTGAACTTTACAGTTGGTCTTGTGTTTTCACCCCTTTACTTTTTAGTACACTTTGTTATACATTTTTACTTATTGTTTTTCTTCTATCTTGTACTCTAATGTGTTTGTTCTCAAGTAATAAAGGAAATTCCTTCTCAGTTTTTAGGAATTATTCCTTTGCTGCTAGTCGCCAACCCCTGGCCTAACGAAAGCAAGCTTGGGGTAGTCATAGCACGGGCCCCGAGGGACAGGTCGTGACAAATTGGTATCAAAGTGCGGTGTGTCCGCACGGATGGGGACCATGTTTACCTTCACCGGAGAGAAGGGATCCTTTGAAGCACAGGATCGACTTTCCCAGACGACAGTACAGCTGTTCACCTTCATCAGCTGGCTTGCCTTACCCTCAGAGCAGTTGATGTGGAGAGTCTGACATATCCTATAATGGTGGACCAGTATGAGGAAGTTTTCCCCAACGATGTCTCAGATTTACCCCCTCACAGATAGGGGGAAATTTACATTGACTTTTACCCCAGGATGGAACCAATATCTACACCAGCATGTCGGATGGCTCCCGCGAAGCTTCAGGTGCTGCAGGTATAGCCAGAGGACTTGTGTGGAAAGGGATTCATCCATCCTAGTGTTTCTCCATGGGCAGAACCGATTCTATTCGCCAGGAAGGTGTATAGGGCTTGAGTCTTTATGTCGACTACCGTCACCTGAACTAGGTGACCATGAAGAAAAAGTAACCAATCCCGAGGATGGACAACCTCTTTGATTATCTGAAGGGAGTACGGTGGTTCTCGAAGATATACCTTAGATCAGGCTATCACCAGCTCAGAGCTCGAGATGATGATGTGCAGAAAACGGCCTTCGGATGTCAGTATGGCCACTACGAGTTCTTGGTTATTCCATTCGTCATAACCAAAGCTCCAGAAGTGTTCATGGGACTCATGAAAAGTATTTTCCAGAAATACCTTGATTGCTTTGTCGTAGTATTCATCGACGTCATTCTGATCTACCTGATAACTGAGGAGGAGCATGCCTACCATTTTCAGGTTGTACTAGACACACTCCAAGAGCACCAGATTTATGGTAAGCTCTCAATGTTCCATTTTTGGATTCGGGAATTTCACTTTCAGGGACATGTCCATCTCGGAGGTAGGAGTTTCAGTGGATCCAGTGAAGATTGGAGAGGTACATTCTTGGGAGCAACCCAAGAGTGTGATGAAGGTACAATGGTTCCTGGGTTTGGATATATAGTATAGGAGGTTCGTACCAGACTTGTCTAGAGTTGTAGCATCACTATCATCCTTGAAGAAGAATGGGAAACCCTTTATGTGGTCGGAGAGATGCCAGTAGAGCATTCAGAAGCTGAGGCAGAGGCTGACTAGTGCCCCCATTTTGCGGCTTCCAAAGGAGGGCATAGGGTACGTAGTTTACTGAGATGCATCAGGGACCGGACTCAGGTGTTTCCTAATGAAGGAGCGAGCAGTGATCGCATATAGCTCCCGATAGCGGAGGCTGCACAAGAGAAACTATGCTACCCATGACCTGGAGCTAGCAACAGTGGTCTTTACCTTGAAAATGTGGCGACACTATCTGATGGGCGAGCATTTTAACGTGAACTCTGATCACAATATTCTCATGTATATCTTCTCTCAGAAGGACCTGAACCTGAGATAGCGGTGATGGATTGAGTTCCTCCATGTTTATGACTTCAAGATAGTCTATTCTCCTGGAAAAGAGAACGTTGTAGTAGATACACTCACCAGGAGATCTATTATAGAGTTGCTAGGTAAGGAAACAGAGCAACTGGATGCCTCATAGATATCCATTATGGATAGAGATGGAGCATCCTTTCTTCAGTCTCTTACAGTCACTCCCACAATTCTTCAGAAAGTCAGGGAGGCTCATTGTGGGGACGCTGACTGCGAGACATGACATGCTCAGATATCCATAGGGTAGGCACCTGATAGATTTTATGATGGTGGGGAGCACATCATCCTCTTCATAGGACGTACTATGGTACCAGTTTCAGTTAAGGAGGAAGTGTTGAGGGATTTCCACACATCCCCTCTAGTGGTATATCCAAGAGTGGTAAAGATGTACCAGGATCTCTGACGACAACACTAGTATCCAAGAATGAAGAAATCAGTTGCAGAGTTTGTCTCTCGGTGCCACACTTGTCATCTTAGGAACGCAGAGAACCAGGTACCAGTATTCGTGGTTCAACCTTTAGAGGTCCTAGAGTGGATGTGGGGTGAGATATCCGTGGACTTTTTGATGGGTCTTCCACGTACATCTAATGGTCACGACTCGATTTGGATGATTGTCACCTGATTCAACATGTCGGCCCACTTCCTACCAATCAGAGAGAAGGGTAAAATATAGAGCTTGGGATGCCTCTATGTGCAGGAGAGTGTGCGGATACATGAAGTACCTTATACTATTGTCTCTGATCATGATGCATGATTTACTTCCTGTCTATGGAAGGGGTTACAGGAGGCTTTTGGGGTGAAACTTCATCTGAGCACAGCCTTCCAACCTCAGATGGATGGTCAGACCGAGCGGACCATTCAAAACCTCGAGAACATGTTGCGTAAATGCCTCTTTGACTATGGTCACTGTTGGGAGGATCACTTACCTTTGGTGGAGTTTTCATACAACAATAACTGTTACTCCTCCAGAGGGATGACAACTTTTGAAGCGTTATACGGGTGACCTTGTAGATCACCTTTGTGCTGGACTAACCCAGGAGAGTCAGCACTCATGGGACTAGAGATGGTATGGGCTGCCACAGAGAAGGTGCAGAGCACCTAGGAGCAGATGAAGACTACACAGAGTAGGAAGAAGTTGTATGCCGACAGGAGACAGAGGCCTTTGGAGTTTGAGGATGGTGACCACGTCATTCTACGGGTCTCACCTTGATGATGTTTATAGGTATTTGGTCGCGGCGAAAAGTTATAAACGAGATTCATCGGACCATTTCAATTCTTCATCCAAGTTGGTGAGGTGGTTTACTTCATAGCTCTTCCATATTAGTTGCACAGGGGTGCACGACATCGTCCACGTATCTCAGATGAGGAGATATGTGAATGACCCTTCTCACATCATTGACCATGGAGAGCTAGACATTGATGATGGGGAATCTTTGATGGAGGTTACAGTAGAGATTGAGGATTGACAGGAGAAAGTCCTTTGTGCATGGTCGATACCTCTAGTGCGCGTTCGCTAGTAGCATGAGAACCTCTAGGAAAGCGCCTAGGAGTGGGATGCTCATATGCGTCCTCAGTACCCCCCACTTGTTCCCTTAGTTTGAGTTATAGCTTACGGGGACGTAAAGCCCTAAGGTGGGGAGAATGTAAAGGCTCGAAAATTCCATGGAAATTATTTTCCTAATTACATGGGAAT
This sequence comes from Viscum album, assembly GCA_963277665.1. Taxonomy (NCBI): domain Eukaryota; kingdom Viridiplantae; phylum Streptophyta; class Magnoliopsida; order Santalales; family Viscaceae; genus Viscum; species Viscum album. The sequence continues at coordinate 1,806,643,297 of OY728164.1, read as the reverse complement.
TTTACGAGTCCGCAAAAATTGACGGCCTATTATTTCAAGTCCTAGTGTGCTAGGAATCAATTTTTGAAGTTTTGTTCAAGTACGTTAAGTAAACGTATGAGTGGATTTTTTATAACTTATGAACTGGTGCTTGGAATTGAAATCTGAGGCCACCGTTGAACTCACAGCGCCTATATTTTCCTAATAAGACTTTCACCACAACGGTAGTGGGTCTAGAATATAAGATAATTTTTTGGGTTTTTAATGAATGAATATAATAAAATAAAGTTGTGGCTTTATTTTTATTAAAGTTGGTTGAAGTCTTCATGTGGAAGTTGGAGGTGGGGACCTCCACACCTTAACCTCCCATTAGAGGTTTTGGTGGTGGAACCCACCTGAACCTAACCTCCTCTTCATGTTTAATATGGTGGGGACCACTTGAGGATGAAACCTCTTGAGCTCCCCACTTAATGGTTCCACCAACCCTCCAACTTAATGGAGCCAACACACAAACATTTATGGTGGTCCTCTACATTAATTCTTATGCCAACCTTATGAATTAATTAAGGGGAGAAAAGTTAATTAATTATACCATTTTGAATGTTTTTCCAACAACTAAACAATTTATAAACACAATATATTATTATTTTGGTTGGCATTGGTCATTTGGTGGAACATGGGAGAAGAGAGAAAATCTCTCGCCATTGAAAAATAAAGAACGCGTTCTTCCAACAAAGAATGCCGGCAGTGATCTCCTATGGGCATTGTCCTCAGATCCTACCAATGTGGGACGTATTCAACTGACCTACCCTCCAAATCACCATCAACGAGATGACGCATTTTAGGATTGGATGTGTGTGGCAGACATGATGAACGATGATCTCCTTCGTCTTCTTTCTACGACTTCATCGCCGAACAATGATCAAAGGTAGGGGTTGATTTGGGTAATATTCCTATTTTATTTTCTACTTTGATTCAAAAGGAATTGTTGAAAAGGTTGTAAAAATTTAAGTTCATATTTTTTCTTAATTGATGATCCAAATGTTATCACCCTTAACGAGGAGTGTGTGAGCCAAATCAACATGGCATGCTCCCTCCGCCATTCTTGTTTGTGATGAGCTACGACATGGCGATGAAACGACGAGGTGCTGAAGGGCAGTGGCAAAAAAATCTACACTACTCATGCCCTCCGATACCCATGCCGCCCCGCCGGCTGCGCCACTCACTGACCCAAGCCACCGCCCCGAGGAGGCCCATGCCTTGCCGGCCTACCCGGCCGCCGCCTGCCCACTCGGCCGCCGCCCGGCCACCCGCCGGCCTGCCAGGCCGTCACCTAGCCTCACGAGCCACCTTCCAGCTCTTGGCTGCTTGGACTCTGGAGCCATCTCTTGGATCCCGGTTTCCCGGCCTCCCGAGAAGCCTCCTGGTTCCTGATCGCTCGGCCCTCCCCGAGTTGCGTCGGCCACCCGACCGAAATGGTGCCCTGGCCCCACCGACCTCCCGATCCGGCCTGCAGCCCCCCTCTTGGTTCCATGGCTGAACCGGACCTGGACGCACCATCTGGGCCATAGAGCGAAGGGTCGCGCCCTCGCGGTGCTCCGGGACGAACTAGCCTCGTACCTGGGCCAGACTGCCTCATGTCCAGTTGGGTTGGGCCAAGCAGGCCAGGACGGAACTATCGTGTCAGTATGGGCGGACTCGAATCAGGTTGGCCCAGACTATGTCGGGTCAGGTCAGTCTGACCGGGTTCGCCCAGACCCAGTCCCACTACCGACCCCCCTTAACATTCTTTTGGCCATATCTTTAGCACCGGACATCCATTTGGGAAACCGTCATCAACGCTTGTTTTATTGGAGAGTGACGATCCCTTTGTTCATATCCCACCAGATTTTTGTGTATACACTAGTGCAGAAAACGTTTTTTACGTCACCATTTTTTACGTCGGTTATATAAAACCGACGTCATAATATGTAAAATGAGGTTTTTTACGTCGGTTATTTAATAACCGACGTAAAAACCTGTGTTCGGTACACCTTTAAAGTCGGTTATTTTTATAACCGACGTTATTAATCGCGCGGCTTCGTTTTTTACGTCGGTTATACATTAACCGTCATAAAAAATAGAAGCGTGGGGTGTTTGTTACGTCGGTTATTGAATAACCGACATTAAAAAAGAATCCGCAGATGTTTTTGACGTCGGTTATGGAATAACCGATGTGATAACTCATTTAAAAATTTACCCCAGACCCGTGGATTGTCATTCGTGAGTTTACCTTCGACAGTCGCGACTCGTCTCTCTCGGCGCGTAAAGCCGAATCGGCTCGTCCATTTTGTTGGTTTAGATTCGTTTTGCGATCATCATTTCTCATATTTAATCTCCTCGGATCAATCATCTAAACTCACAGCACTCAGGTAATCCTCCCACTCGTTCGTTTTTTTTTTCGCGGATAGTATATATATATGTGTTGTGATTTTTTTGTTGAAACTAGCTAAGATTCTTCGATTATGAACCCTTTTAACTCGTTTTGGCACCATAATCTTATTTATCATCCCTAGATCTATTTGTTCGACTTGCAATATTGACTAATTTTATGATTTCACTAATTTTTCATCATTTTCTATAAATCCCCGAGAGGGTTGGGGCGTGTCCATTTGGATGGGTTGCCCTTTTATAGTTGTTACTACTTTATTCACACACAACCATGGCATAGGTGCATGGATTTGGGATCACATCACCATTTTCACCCCCTGCAAACAAAGTTTCACGAGGAGGACTCGCCAGATTTCCCCTCGGCATGTTAAAAATTTTAGATACCCTCTTTTCAGCAAGTAAAAAATTAACTAGTTTTTTCTTCACTACTTATCCTAAAAAATAAAACCACCATTCTTTCTAGAACCTCTACTAGATCCATTGCTTCCATCAACATACATATTTGGATCTGAAAGCATCCCTTAAGCCTTATGTTCGATGCTAACATCCTTTACTGATCTATAGAAAATATGATGGTCTGCTAAGCTCTCCATTTAAAAGTCAAACCCCACCAATTATTCATCCTCATCATGAGAAAATGGCACAACATCTGAATTTCTGATTCAATCTCTTGGGTCACTGAACAAACATTAACTCCTTCAAATCCACACCTGGAATAGACAACCTAATGTCGAGTTCCTTCTCTATCTATTGAAACTCAGTTCTTCCTCCACACCTAAAAACATTATTTGAATGGCCCAACTTCTTGTTATGGTAAATTTTCAGTGATTCCAGGGGGGTGGGAGGGCTATCAAGAGGGTTGGGGGTGTCCAGGGGGGTGTCCAAGGGGGTAGGGTGTGGGGGGGTGGTGTCCAGGAGGGGTGGGGGCTGTCCAGAGGGGTCGAGGGGTGGTCCAGGGGGGGTTTACAAGGGGGTGGGTGGGTGTGGGGGGCTTTCCAAGGGGTGTGGGTGGGTGTTGGGGGGTGTCCAGGGGGGTGTCCAAGGGGGTAGGGGTGGGGGGTGGTGTTTAGGAGGGGTGGGGGCTGTCCAGAGGGTTGGGGGGTGTCCAGGGGGGTGTCCAAGCAGGTCGGGGGGTGGGGGGTTGTGTCCAGGAGGGGTGGGGGTGCTTTCTAGAGGGGTCGGGGGGCTGTCCAGAGGGGTCGGGGGTGTCCAGGGTGGTGTCCAAGGGGATGGGTGGGTGTGGGGGGGCTGTCCAAGGGGGTGGCCGGCCTGTCCAGAGGGGTCGGTGGGGTGTCCAGGGGGGTGTCCAAGGGGTTAGATGGGTGTGGGGGGCTGTCCAAGTGGGTGGCGGCCTCTCTAGAGGGTATTTGGGGTTGTCCGGGTGGGTGGGGGGCTGTCCAGAGGGTTGGGGGGATGTCCAGGGGGTGTCCAAGAGGGGTAGGGGGTGGGGGTGGTGTCCAGGAGGGGCGGGGGGCTGTCCAGAGGGGGTCGGGGGGTGTCCAGGGGGGTTTACCAAGGGGGTGGGTGGGTGTGGGGGGTTGTCCAAGGGTGTGGGTGGGTGATGGGGGTGTCCAGGGGGGTGTCCAAGGGGGTAGGGGGTGGGGGTGGTGTTTAGGAGGGGTGGGGGGGCTGTCCAGAGGGTTGGGGGTGTCCAGGGGGGTGTCCAAGCAGGGTCGGGGGTGGGGGTTGTGTCCAGGAGGGGTGGGGGTGCTTTCTAGAGGGGTCGGGGGCTGTCTAGAGGGGTCGGGGGGGTGTCCAGGGTGGTGTCCAAGGGGATGGGTGGGTGTGGGGGGCTGTCCAAGGGGAGTGGCGGCCTGTCCAGAGGGGGTCGGTGGGGTGTCCAGGGGGGTGTCCAAGGGGGTGGATGGGTGTGGGGGGTTGTCCAAGTGGGCGGCGGCCTCTCCAGAGGGTATTTGGGGTTGTCCGGGTGGGTGGGGGGGGTTGTCCAGAGGGTTGGGGGGATTGTCCAGGGGGTGTCCAAGGGGGTAGGGGGTGGGGGGTGGTGTCCAAGAGGGGCGGGGGGCTGTCCAGAGGGGTCGGGGGGTGTCCAGGGGGGGGGTGTTATATCTTACTATATTTTGTTTAAAAAAATAATATTCAAGCATATTTTTTAAATACACATCGATTTGTTTTATATTTCAAAATTGTTTACATTCAAATTATGATTTTTTTCATATAAACATATATTTGTCTTATCTAAAAAATATATATATTTTTGCTATTTGTTATAGGTAATAATGAGTCGAAGTTGGATTACGGCACATCGAATGAGCAATGAATATGAGGAAGGTGTTGATGCCTTTTTGGAATTTGCTAAACGAAATGTTCCAAGTAGTGACATTTTTTTCTGTCCATAGCCTGAAATGTCTGAATATGAAGAAGTTGAAAAGTAGAGAGATAAAAGATCATCTGATTTGTCATGGTTTCAATCCGAGTTACAACCCTTGGATTTGGCATGGCGAAACTGGACAGAATGTCACTGATGATAATGAATCGCAAGATGGTAACTCCGATGGAATTGAGGAAATGATTCGCGATATTGTTGCAGAACAAATTGAGATAGAACCGACAGTTGCACGTCTATATGGTGATGCCGAAAAACCATTATATCCTGGTTGTACAGATTTTACGGTTTTGTCGGCGGTGTTAAGATTGATTAACCTGAAGGCGAAACATGGATGGAGTGAAAGAAGTTTTACAGAGCTGCTACAATTGATGAAAGAAATTCTTCCAAAAGATAACGATCTTCCAGATTCACATTATAAGGCCAAAAAAATATTATGCCCGATGGGATTGTGATACAGGAAAATACATGCCTGTCCGAATGACTGCATTATATATAGGAAGGAATATGAATTTCTGAAAGAGTGTCCTAAATGTGGGACATCACGGTATAAGGTGAAAGAGAAATCACAAGCGAATGTAGAGATTACAAAGCTCCCTTCAAAGGTATTTTGGTATCTTTCTATAATTCCTCGTTTCAAACGTTTATTTGCTAATTCACATGATGCAAAAAGGTTAAGATGGCATGCTGATGAGCGAGTATGTGATGGAAAAATACGTCATCCAGCAGATTTTCCACAATAGAAGAAAATTGATGCCCAGTACCCTACATTTGGAAATGAAATTAGAAATCTGAGACTAGGCTTGTGCACAGATGGAATGAATCCATACCGAACCCTCAGTAGCACACATAGTTCATGGCCTGTTTTATTGGTAATTTACAACCTCTCTCCTGAAGTTTGTATGAAGCGCAAATATGTCATGTTGATTATCATGATCTCTGGTCCAAAGCAACCCGGCAATGATATTGATGTATACTTGTCACCGCTGATTGATGATTTGAAACTGTTATGGGCTGATGGTATTAGGGTGTATGATTCTTATAAAATAGAATATTTTCAACTGCATGTAGTGCTTCTATTCACTATAAATGACTTCCCAGCATATGGAAATTTGTCTGGATACAGTGTTAAAGGGTATAAAGCATGTCCAATTTGCGAACAACAGACGTCATATTGTCAATTGCATCATGGGAGGAAAACAGTGTACATGGGTCATCGAACGTTTTTGCCTATGGATCACCCCTTATAGAAGAATAAAAAAGGCATTCAATGGCTCACAAGAATTTGATACTGCTCCAAAACCTTTATCCCCAGATTTGTATTTTGAGAGGGTGAAAAACCTTGATGTGACATTGGGAAAGACACAGAATTCTGGTAATGATAGACATATTTGGAAGAAAAGGTCAATATTTTTTGAGCAACCATATTGGAGGTATCATGAAGTCAAACATAATATTGATGTCATGCACGTGGAGATGAATATATGTGATTCTTTGATCGGAACATTGCTAGATATTAAAGGAAAGACAAAAGATGGGTTGAATGCAAGGTTAGACCTACTATCAATGGGAATACGTTTGGAGTTAGCTCCCACTCCTAAAGGAAGACAAACATTTATTCCCCCAGCTTGTCATACATTATCGAGAGGGAGAAAAGTAGATTATGTCAGTGTCTTCATGATATCAAAGTGCCTCAAGGTTATTCTTCAAATGTAAAAAATTTTGTCTCATTGAAAGACTTAAAGTTGATAGGTATGAAATCACATGATTGTCACGTCATGATGCAACAAATTCTACCAGTTGCACTGCGTGGAATATTTCCCATCCGTGTCAGAAAGACTATAATGAGGTTGTGTTATTTTTTCAATTCAATTTGTAACAAGGCGATTGATGTGAATGATTTGAACATTTTGGAAAAGGATGCAATTTTTATACTTTGTCATTTGGAAATGTATTTTCCTCCAACTTTTTTTGATATGATGGTGCATTTAATGATTCATCTGGTTCGAGAAATAAAGCTTTGTGGACCTGTATATATTCGTTGGATGTATCCTTTTGAAATTTATATGAAAATATTAAAGGGATATGTTAAAAATCCATATCGACCTGAAGCCTCCATTATTGAAAAAGTATATTTCTGAGGAGGTAGCAGAGTTTTGTACGAGCTACTTGGCTACGGCGCAACACATAGGTCTGCCTCCATCTCGCCATGAACGGGTTAATAATGAGGGAAAGGGGATTTGTGGCTTGAAAGTCAAATCACTGTCAGCTGAACAGATGAAGAAGTTAGAATCATACATCTTGAATAACATAGCTGATGTTCAACCGTATATCACATTGCATATTAATGAGTTGAAACAATGTCATCCAAAGAAGAAAGAAATGTGGATTTTGAATGAGCACAACAAAACTTTTTTGCCAGGGTTTAAAAAGACCTTGCTTGGTAGATCAGATGTATCAGAGACATTAAAATGGATAGTGGGTGGTCCATCTTTAAATGTGATAACATGGTCCGCTTATGACATTAATGGCTATACATTTCATACAAAAGCTCAGGACAACAGAAGTGCAGTTCAGAATAGTGGTGTATTGGTGTTTGCAGAAGCAATGCATTTTTCGAGTGCTAAGGACAGAAACCCAATTTCGGCATCAAGTGCATATTATGGAGTGATTGAAGACATATGGGAGGCTTATTACTTTAAAATTAAAGTTCATGTTTTTAACTGTAAATGGTTTATCGGTAACAACAGTGTCAGACACGATGAATTTGGAATGACACTTGTTAATCTGAATAGATTGGAAGACACAGCTGATTCTTTTATAATGGAAACACATGCCAAACAAATTTTCTATGTAGTAGATCAATCAGATATGCAGTGGGCTGTTGTTTTACAAGGGAAAAAAACAATATGTTGGTGAGGATGAATTTGATGAAGATGCTGATTTATGTGAGATCCCTACTTCCATGGAAAGATTAACAGAACATAATGATGAGTATGTTGAAGACATGGTTTGTGCCATAAGGAACGATCACGACGAAGGAATTTGGGAAAACAATCCAACTGTACATTCCTAAAATTACAGGTAACACAGTTTATTTCTTGTTTACATTTTGTTTTTTCATATAATGTTAGATATTGTAAATTTTTTACTTATTAAAACATGTATCAAACCAAAATGATAAAACAATAAAAACCGTGTAAAGAGGAGAAGTCCTGGGCGCACCGGCTGGCCGGTGGTGGATCACCGGTTGGCCGGTGGTCCAGACAGCAAAGCTCTGTCTGGTCCACCGGCTGGCCGGGTGATGAGCCAGCGGCCGGGCCGGTGATCCAGACAGAGAGGAAGGCTCTCTGTCTGGTCCACCGGCCGGCCGGTGGTGATCCAGCGGTCGGCCGGTGGTCCAAACAGAGAGGAAGGCTCTCTGTCTGGTCCACTGGCCGGTTGGTGGTGATCCAGCGGCCGGCCGGTGCTGAGCTAGCGGTCGGCCGGTGGCCCAGACAGAGCAAGGCTCTGGTCCACCGGCCGGCCGATGACACCAGGCAGTGGGCAAGTCTACTGCCTGGGTCCTCCGGCTAGCCGGTGAGCTCACACCGGCTGACCGGTGGACTCAGTGAGTCCACTTTTCAGCTTTCTTGGGCCAACTCCTTGGAAACCTTTTGCCTATCAACAAAAACACTTGAAAACAAGTTAGAACATAATAAGAGTGATTGTGATCATTAAAATCCAAGAGAGGGGTACAACAGACTATGTTTACCATGTTTATCATTGTTTAACATGCTTACCATATTACCAATGTTTACTATTATGTAATTTAGTACACTTTTCTATTTTCTGATTAAATAGTATTACAATATTTGAATTTGTATATTTGTGAACTAATGTTTGTTTTTTTGATTTGAAGGAAAATGACAGATCAATTAGTTGATCAGCCACATGATTCTGGAGATGAGCATATTGGTCATACATCTGGGGAGGAACATTCACATGCTCCTATTACGAAAAAGAGTTCAAAGGTTGGTAAGCATGGGTGCACACGTTTACCAAAATTATCACTTGCCCGTACGAAGGAGGAGAGGATAGTCGTGGAGTTTGATGATGATGATCTTCCTAGAGGTCCAAATGCTAAAGATTTTAAGGGTTTTGTAGCAACTCAGGCTAAGAGCAAAGTAAGCATTCTCTATGATGATTGGAGAAGTGTGGATAAGGCGATAATTTCTCAGCTGTGGGAGACCATTTTGGTAAGATCTTTTGCTATTGTTTGACTGTTCTTTAAATGTTTCTAGTATATATAATATTTTTAACCTCTTTTTTATCAGATGACATTTGATATTCCTGACACTGGAGGAGTCAGGAAGAAATGCTTATCGTTGGCTGCTAGGAGATGGAGGGATTTCAAATCAACCCTCTCATCTGATTTCATTTATGGTCATAGGAGTCGTGAGAATCCATGTCGTATATATCCTTTTATAGATGAAGACACATGGAGACAATTTTTTGAAAGTAGAAGAAAAGAATCATTTTTGGTAAGGGCAATGTAAACTTTTATAAGCTTTCTTATATAAATGATCTTATTATTGTTTTGTTAATGATTACTTATTCTTAATTTACAGCAAACAAGGAAATCTCATCAAGAGATCCAATCTAAAAATGTATACCCTCATAGTTTATCTTGGGGAGGGTATGCATTATTGGAAGAACAAATGATGGCAGAAAAATTTCAACAACTAAGAGCTGAGTCTTCAAGCTCTGGAGAGGTGGCCCCTCCATCCCCTCCATCTAGACATGAGAAATGGAAAAGAGCTCGGAAGGGCAAAAAAGGACAATATCTTTCGGAAGAATCGAGACTCGTAGTTGAGAGGATTGTACGATATCTATTTTATTTATTTAAGTTTACTATTTTCGTCATATATTTCCAATCATTATAGAAATGTTCAATTAATTATTACAGGACTCTCTTGAGGAGCAGAGTTCACAGGGGACATTTACACCATCTGGGAGGGAAGATATTTTATCTGTGGCATTGGGAAAGCCTGAACATCCTGGCCGTGTAAGAGGATATCCGGCAGGTGTATCGGTAAGAAAAGTGTTGCCATGTTCCTCAACTTATAACGTTGAGGGAGTTTATAAAAAAATAGAATCCTTGGAGGCTTAAGTCCATAATATTAATGCGACAATGGAGGACAAGATTAGAGCATCGGTGCAGTTTATGTTTGCAGACTTGCAAAGACAATTTCAGGGTGCAGCTCCAACTCCACCTCTCCCAATAGCTCCCACTCCCCCACCTCAGCCTGCGGACCCCATTTTTTATCCTCCTCCTCCGCCGCAGCTACCTACTTATTGTGAGTTGTATGTTGATGATCCTAAACATCATATAGTTGCATATGGTATGGTATATTGTATAGGAGATACAGTTCATCATCAACAGTTAGAGGTAGAGAATCAGAGGGTCACTGTACAGGATATTATAGATAGATCAACTCGGATACCATTACCTACAGATGAGGTGACGACAGTTGGACATAGTATCGACCATTTTTTACTTTGGCCATCCAGACTTCTTCGACTCATTACCACAGAGGTATGGATGTTATATCTTTTATTTTATATTTTTATTAATGTTTTATCATTTGAAAACTAATATATTTTTCAATTTATTTTTACAAAAATACTTCAAAGGTAAAGAAATACTGTATAGACAACAACAAAGACAGATAGCTATGACATCAGATGCAGATACTAGCAGTCTTGACAAATTGTCAAGATATTCAAATTTTTTGGCTGATCATTATGACTTTACAATGGAAGCTCATGTCTGTGGACGTGAACTAAGTGTGGGGATTATGAAAACTGATATCATGGAGTTTGTCACTGGAGATAAGTTGGGCATCAACGTGGTGCAAATTTTTATCATGTAAGTCTTAACACCTTTTCCTTGCGTTATATTTATTAAAAATTTATACTTATGTCTACTTTGTATTAGGTATCTGTATAAAATTTGTGAGAGGAATGAGCTGACAGATGTATATGGATTCGTGGAACCACAATTGATTTCCCATGAAGCATGTGCATTAGATGAGGAACAAAGAATGATTTATATTGCTGATAGATTTGAAAAGAATGTAATCACACAGTGTTGGATGATGCCTTTTTGTGAGAGGTATGAAACACATCCCTCTCAAAGAGTTAATTATCTTTTAACATAAAAAACCACTAACGTTAAATTTCCTTTTATCAGGGATCATTGGATGTTTGGGGTTTTTTGCCCTAGGGAGAAAGCACTTTATTGGATATGCTCTCTCCATGATGATGTGCGAGAAAGTTTTAAGAATATATTGGAAACGTAAGTTTCAATTTCACAATAGTTTTATATATTATAATGAATTTTAAATTTACCCCATTCGTATTATTTTCTAACAGGGCATGGGTCCACTTTCGAAAAAGCGCAAAGAAAAGGAATTTCAAGATCAAATATGTACATGCGAAGGTAAATATCCATTTATAATTTGTACATTTTGATTTATTACATAAAAATAATATATTGAATTTACACTCATTCAAACAGAAATGTCATGAGCAACAAGGCATCATCGAATGCGGATATTACATGTTAAGATTTATGTATGAAATAATAACAACTGGGACAGTTCTGAGTTTTGACCTGGTAAGATTTCCTCTTTCTCATAATATTTCAATTTGATTTATTCATTATACACGTTGACTACTATCCTTTTCCTTTGTAGCTTTTTGATGACCCTCAACCCTTTACTGCTGAAGATATCAAACACTTATAAGTGGAGTGGTCAAATTATTTTACAGGTTTGATTGACTTTTAGTTGTTTGTAATGTAAAATGTAATTTTGAATATTGTCAATGTAATTGTGTATTTCGTAGTCGTTTAGGTTGGATTTAGTTTTTTTTTGAAGTTGACAGTGTAAGTTTTGAATGTTATATAAGTGAATGTTTAATTTTTCTCTACTTCTTGTTTTGGTCTACGGTTGATGGTTTTTCTGGTCTGGATTTTGGTATGGGGGGAGAGGTTCCAAGGGGGTGGGTGGGTGTTTGGGGGGTGTCCAAGGGATATGGGAGGGGTGTCCAAGGTGTGTTTGGGGCTGTCCTAGGGGTCGGGGGGTGTAAATGAGGGTGGGGGTGTCCAAGGGGTGGGGGTGTCCAAGGGATATGGGAGGGGTGTCCAAGGTGTGTTTGGGGCTGTCCAAGGGGTCGGTTGGGTTGTAAATGAGGGTGGGGGGGGGGCTGTCCAAGGGGTGGGGGGTGTCCAAGTGGTGGGGGGGTGTCCAAGTGATATAGGAGGGGTGTCCAAGGGGTGTTTGGGGATGTCCAAGGGGATGGGGGGGTTCCAAGGGGTCGGGGGGGGGGGGGGTTTCCAAGGGGTCGGGGGGGGTGTCCAGGGGGTGGGGGGGCTGTCCAAGGGGTGGGGGGTGTCCAAGGGGTGGGGGGTGTCCAAGGGATATGGGAGGGGTGTACAAGGGGTGTTTGGGGCTGTCCTAGTGTTCGGGGGGAGTAAATGAGGGTGGGGGGCTGTCGAAGGAGTGGGGGGTGTCCAAGGGGTGCGGGGGGGGGGGGGGGGTGTCCAAGGGATATGGGAGTGGTGTCCAAGGTGTCTGGGAGTTCTGTCCAAGGGGCTGGTTGGGTGTAAATGAGGGTGGGGGGGCTGTCCAAGGGGTGGGGGTGTCCAAGGGGTGGGGGTGTCCAAGGGATATGGGATGGGTGTCCAAGGGGTGTTTGGGGTTGTCCAAGGGCTCGGGGGGGGGGGGGGGGGGGGTGTCCAGGGGTCGGGGGGGTGTCCAAGGGGTCTGGGAGGGCTGTCAAGGTGTGGGGGGTGTCCAATGGGTGTTTGAGGCTGTACTAGGGGTCTTGGGGGTGTAAATGAGGGTGGGGGCTGTCCAAGGGGTGGGGGGTGTACAAGGGGTGGGGGTGTCCAACGGATATGGGAGGGGTGTCCAATGGGTGTTTGAGGCTGTACTAGGGGTCGTGGGGGTGTAAATGAGGGTGGGGGGGGGGGGGGGGGCTGTCCAAGGGGTGGGGGGTGTCCAAGGGTTGTGGTGGGGCTCCAATGTGGTGGGGGGGGGGGGGCTGGCCAGGTTGTTAGGTGGGTATAGATGAGGGTGGGGTTCAGTTGGGGCTTGGGGGAGGGCTGGCATGGTTATTTTTGTTGTTTGGTTTCTGGTTGCTTTTTGGTGAGAGCAGTGCAATTATTTTTAAAAAAAATTATCGCTTTCACGTCGGTTATTTTATAACCGACGTGGTAAATAAATCGGTAGGGGTTTATCACGTCGGTTTTTTTTGAGAACCGACGTGATAAACCGTTCCTGGGCCTTTTATCACGTCGGTTCTTAATATAACCGACGTGCTAAAAGGCCTGGGAATCGATTTACCACGTCGGTTATTAGATAACCGACGTGCTAAAACATTTCCCAGGCCTTTTTATCACGTCGTTTATTTAAGAAACTGACGTGATAATAGGCCCAGGGAAGGGTTAATCACGTCGGTTATGTCATAACCGACGTGATAAACGATATCCGAGGCGTTTTATCACGTCGGTTTAGAAAATAACCGACGTGATAACCCCCCCCCCCCCCCGCGCATATTTATCACGTCGGTTATTATATGAACCGACGTTATAAACACCGTGATGTTAGGGATGTTACGTCGGGTTTTAAATAACCGACGTAAAAACGTTATTTATAACGTCGTCCGTATTAACGTCGCCTAAAAACCGACGTAAATAATGAAAAATAACCGACGTAAAAAATGTTTTCTGCACTAGTGATAGTTGAGATACGGTCTGGTTGGATTGAGAGAAAATCCAACCAGGCCCCTGGGACTAAAGAACTAATAACTCACAGACCGGGCGTCCGGTTGACCCGCCGTCTGTTGTGTTGAGACCCCTATGACCTGGCAGACCTTCAGGATACTTCATTGTGGGACTTCATAGAAGTTGATGTATCGACACTTGGAATGAGGATAGGACCCTCCCAGAATCAAGAATGCTTTGTGGGAGAACCCTGTGGCTGGTTGTGCTATGAAAACTGTTCTTGGATCCTGTGTGGGTCCAACAGCTCTAGCTACTGTTCCTGGATCCTGTGTGGGTCAGACAGCTCTGACTACAGTTCCTAGATCCTGTGTGGGTCTGACAGCTCTGACTACTGTTCCTAGATCCTGTGTGGGTCCGACATCTCTGACTATTGTTCCTGGATCCTGTGTGGGTCCGACAGCTCTGAGTATTGTTCCTGGGTCCTATGTGAGTCCGAAAGCTCTTACTATTTTTCCTGGATCCTATGTGGGTCTGACAGTTCTGACTTTTATTCCTGGATCATGTGTGGGTTCGACAGAATATATGATTTAGTTGCTACATCTAATCAAATCTAACTCTCTACATAAGTTTTTTACCTGTGTGAGCTGAGTCAGTAACTTTAGTGATTTCCTCATGATTGGGATGGATTACTTGATAACATAGGTATATGTATGGGCATATACATATGTGGGGTTATCTATTGATTTCATACACTATGGTTTATCCTTGTTATATTTTGTGAGTCCTTGAGGGTATCAGGGTCCCTAGTAAGTATCGTTATACTCACCCTTGCATGGGGTATGCCCGCACCTCGTTGTGTTGGATGTTGACGACGGACAATGCTGACCGAGGCTGAGTGTACTAGGACTAGACGGTACCCAGAGGTGGACCACACAGTGTGAGGGTACACAGAGGAGACAGATGGACATGGAGTGCTGTGGAGGCTATCTGTACCTACCCTTCAGGTAGGAGTTCCTGATGGATGATCCATGAGATCTTTTCCCTTCTTCCAGTATATGTACTATCAGTTTCCATGTACTTTACAGTTGGGATTGTATTTCCAACCCCTTTACTTTTAAGTACAGTTTGTTATACAGTTTTACTTAGTGTTTTTCTTCCACCATTTACTCTGATGTGTGCGTTCTCGGGTTATAAAGGCAATGCCTTCCAGGTTTTTTGGGAATTACGCTTTTAGTGCTAGTTGTGAGCCCCTAGCCTAAGGAAGGCAAGCTTGGGGTAGTCACAGCACAGGCCCTGGGGGACGGGTTATGAAAATATAGGTAAAATTGTTATTCATAACTTGATTTTGTTGTCCCAATATTGTTATACATTGCTCAGAACCTTTTGCATCTCCATCTATAATAACATTATATTTCATATGAGGGATATATCTATATATATATTATGTGCATTGGTACAGTTTCCATTCCTTCCACTAGTCACCATTTCTAAATAATGGAATACATTAAATTAATTTATGAATCATAATTCATTATATTGAACTACAAAATCAATTCACATAAATTTAATATTTATACACTGATAATATCATAACCAAAAACATTGATTAATTGGAAAATATTTACTTTTAGAACCTTCATAATGGTTTGTAAATAAAATGTGAGTGATCCATATCATATCCCCTAGGAGTGTCAAACGATCTATGAAGTAAGCCCCTTTTTCATGTTCTAGGTCACACTAAATTAATCTTGATGCACCTTATCAGAGTTTTTATTCATAGTTACATATTTTCTATAACCACATCTAATTGTAGTATCCAGATAAGGATGTATTTTTTGGAAGACCCACATAATCTCTACCATAATTTTTTTTTGGATTTTCTATTATGCTTATCCCCAAAATATATCTTACGGTTATGTTCCCTAATATTTTATTTCTAAATATAGTATCCATGGTGTCTACTAAAATACCTTTGATACCAACTATAAACCCCCTGATCCAGAATCCTAGATTCAGTGCCTCACTTAATTACATATGCATAGATAAAAGATTTTAATAGAAAAGGACCAATCATTTTAGCAGTCTTGAAATCCGGATTACATATATGAACCTTACATTACAATTTAAAACATAAATGCAACATATAAAATCCTCAGAGGATACCATTATTCTCCTAGGTAAACCCTGAATATATATCATAATATACATCTTGAGTTTTTTTGAAAAATACAACATAAGAAAGGGGTCAGTTGGGATGCTCAGTAAGGGTAAGCATATAGGAGGAGAAATTATGAATAAATAAGAATAAACCTTAAATAAAGGTGTATAACTTAAAGAGAGTACATTTAAACATAATCTTCATCATAATATGAAATGATTAATTGAAAATAATTTAATTCCATAAATACAATAACATAGATATTCTACTAATTGAATAATCATAAGGAATATTAATAACTCGTATAATAATGAGAGAATGCATAATGTCAGACATCATAAACATATAGTCAAACCTTCATCCAATAAATAATATAAATAGGTAAGGCATCAACCAATATCCAATATATTTTGTCTCATGAGACCTACTGACGAATCAAGGAGCTTTATTGGGACACGTGTAGAGACCCGAAGATTATCGTACATGGACATTACATTACATTTGCGGAATACTTAGTACATAACAAAAACACACACACAAGGATCGTAATAGTTTAGTGTCTTTGGAAACTCGGAATAAAATATTCTAATCGTGGGGAAAGATCTTCAACATCTCCCATAAAGATCTTCCATTTTTTTTACCTAAAATCTTTCTTTATATCCTGGGGAAAAGAAAACATAAAAGGGTGAGCTCAAATGCTCAGTAAGGGTAAACAAAAGAAATATCAATCACATCATATACATAAGAACATAGCTTTTGGAAATCTTAACCTGCAAAAGAGCTCATAATATCATAACATGGGATAAATCATAGAAGTGAAAATGAGATCATAACTTAAAACATTACTCTTTGTGGCATAAACACATAATCATAGAGAATCATTTCTTGTTAGTCAAGACTCATTGCCAAGACTATCTTAGTGGACAAAGTCCCTTTCTGAATCGAGTAATCCTCGTTTCAGTCCTGTTTCACTGAACCGGTATAACCTACCATTCCAGCCATGTCTATCTCATGAGATATAAAATCTTTACCCAATGCATTGGAGGGAGATATAGGTCCCACCCATCTCTTAATGAATCCTTTCTTATGTGTGCCACAAAATCATAAATCATACATCATTGCATAACCCATGTAATAAAAATGGGATTCTTAAACAACATGACATCATAAAACCATTCATATAAGATAAAGGAATTCATAAACATAATTCCATCACAACATAGTCAAATCAATGTAAAAATATGGATAGAAACAGAACCCTTTATTATCTTAGATGAAAAATAATTTTGATAAAACACTTGAATTGAATTCTTGAGGAAAATATCCTTTTTTCATCAAAATCAATTTCTTTTCACAAACATCATGCAATTTTAAAAGAAAAAGATTTTATTGAAAATAGTCATGAAATATTTTGGAGGAAGGTTCATGAAAATAAGGCTTTATAAAATCGTAAAAATCCGTTCATGCCGTATAATTTAAAAAAAATTCTTCGTACTTTTGTCGGAAAAGTCAAAAAGTACCTCGTATAAAAAAACGACAAAAGATTCCTTTCATATTCTTTACTAAAAACTCACCGAAGGGTAAAAATGGATTTAAACAATTGTAGGTGGATGGAAATAATATTACATATTGATGAAACATGGATGTGGATGATAAAATACACCCCAGTAAATACTTACGAATAAACAATCTCGGATAAAAATGAGATTGTGATATTTCCCTTACCTTAGGTCCGACTTGCTTTGTAAGTGTCTGAACCTCCTCTTCTTTGAAGTGCCTCTTTGAGACCTCCTCTTAGGGCACTAAAATTGGTCTTTGAGGAAGACCAGAACCTCTAGGATGTTTCTAGGGAAGTGGAGAGGAGAAATTGGCAGGGGTTGGCCGAGCTTGAGTGCTCAAATTGGTGTGAGGAGGAGGGGGAGGAGGTGTCCTTTTATAGGGGAGGAGAGGGGCACCTTAGGAATATCTCAAAATATTATTTTATATTAAAGTCAAAATCGGTTTATAATGGTTCCAAAGGGTATTATTTCGAAGCTAAAGTGGGTATGGGTCGAAATCCTATCAGCCAATAGGATTTAGACAAGTTTAGGTTGTTATTTTAACCTTATCAATTAGATTTAACTCTAAGTTAAATAATTTAACTTTTACCGTGTCTTTTTGTTTTCTTACACTCTATGGTTAATACACTTACTATAACATGCCAAACGAACCCCAAATTGTTTATTATTAATATATATATCCTTATCTAAGTCATTTGGTCGAACCTTAGATTTTTAGGAATAAAATAACAATTAATAATATAATATTTGATTTAAAAACTATTTTGTGTCAATTTTGACACTATTTGATATATGATTTTTGTGAAAGTCATAACAGAATTATATGTTCGAACCAAGTTGATTAAATCAACACTAATATATCATAGTAACCTAGAAAATTAGTTTAATTCATAAAAAGTCTCAAATTACATTTATTTGGGTGTTTATAACATCAATTATGTCAATATTTCATTAACAAGATAATTATTGCATCATCTTTGTGTCATAAATAAATTAAATTATTTGATGTCTAAAAATTACAAATAAAATACCATCATGTAGTAAATATTTTTAGCTTTCTAATGAATATTTACAATCGAATTTATCTTATGTATTACCCCATATTAGAAATGATTTACTTATTAAACTTTGATTTTAACTATTTTAACCCTTCTTTAAATAAATTAATAATAAATGTCCTAATCTAATCCAAGTGGGCCTAAATGGTCATATTTTATTCCTAAGTTTGTTTTTGGTCGAATTACACTTGTCCAATAGAATTAGGACATGTGTTAGGATAATAGTGATATCATATTTACCCTTAGTTACCCTATTTACTATTAACCGCGGTAAAAAAAAGTAAAAAGTTACTATTCACCAAAAATTATTTTCATCTCATTGAACCACATTTTAGTCCTTGATATTAACCGTGTCTCTCGGATTTTCGAAATTCCATTCACAGAAGCTGTAAAATTAAGTTTTATGAAAAATTCAGTTTTTCACCTACCACTTAGTGGTTTCACTATTCATCAAAAATTGAAAGTTTTCAGAAAAATACCAAAATTTCACCCTAGGCTAATTTCGATATTCTGAGTCCAAAAATGAAGTCCATTTTGAAAAATAAAATTTATAAAATTTCAAAAAGTGGTTATTACTATTCATAACGGCTAGTTTTAATAATATTTTAATAGCATATCGTTGTTTAGTGAAACTCGGTATTGCGTATTACACACGCTATCGAGGAAGGTCGTGATTGCGTGTAATGCAAGGCAAGTCAAGGATGCGTGTTTTGCAAGCTCCTTTTGGTGTAGCGTACAACACAAGACATTAATAAAATTAAAAAGAATATTTTTTTATAAAATCTTGGGCTGTTACATTCTACCCCCCTTAAAATGAATTTCGCCCTCGAAATTCGTCGGGGTTATAAATGGTTTACTATTCGAAAGTTTCTTTAATAGAAACCCACATCGTAAAAAGGAATATCAAAACCAATCTTTAAAAACGAAAGTATGAAACGTAACGGTTACCCAAATAAACTAATCATTGGGTTTCCACATAGGTGAACATATGGATATGGAAGAGAAATCTAACCATCATGTTCTGATGGAGAGTGGTAGAGAACATGGCTATGGAAAAGCCAGTAATCACAAATCCATAGATTTGTGATGATATAAGGTTCCATCTTATTCATCAGGTATAAGATCACTAGGACAACATTTTTGGTTTTCAAGATCATTTCCCTAAAGTTGAAAATTTGAATTAGAATAAATACTTACTTTATTTTGGTACAATCTCACTGTTGTTCGTGCCTTGAACAATTTCCACTTCATCTCTTAAATAAATGAAGTTGAATTTGTTATTCATGAAGTGTTAGCAGATCATGTGATAGAATGACGGGTCATTCCATCTGTCTCAAACAAAAGATTAGCAAAAATTATATGCATAAGTCGATCTATAGTAAGATTAATCATATATGGTTCCTAAAATGGACTTATACTTCATATATCATACTGCTTAATGTAATAAAACTAGTTTCTACTAAACAGGGACTTCCTGTAGGCCAGTGGTAGGCGATAAAGGCCAGCCGCACTTCGGTTGTGGGTTCGATTCCCACAGCCTTGTCCGAAGCGATGGGCTGTCGCCCGTCCTGCAGGTTGTCATTTTTCCAAAACTATATAAAATCCCATCAATAATATCAAAAAAACAAACAATACTAACTTATGTCCAACATAATCCATTCCAATCTTTAGGCTTATCCATAATACTCCAGTCGACTCTCATAATATAGTGAAAACAATTACCAGAGATTTAACACCATCGTCGATCCCCATATATCCAAACATTCAAAGTCCTTAATCGTGTATTCTCTTGAATACCTTAGTGAAAACATGAATGCAGTTAAAAGTTAACACTTTTCACATACAAAAATCCTCAAAATTCTATATACTCAAACCATGATATCACTTAGTCCTTATATCAATCATGAGCTCATGAATACTATTAAACATTTCAGTTTCTCGTCTTCATTATGCGCATATCATCTTATTTCCAAAAAATATCTCAATCACTTTGAATACCACATCAATAAATATTGCAATACTCAATGATACAACATTATTTTGGAATCCCATTACATAAACACTTAATCATTCCACCACATCGTTGTCATATTCAACATTGCCAATAGTGATCGCATGTGATTTCCCTTTATCCTTTGCCTTCAGTGGTTGCTCATGTTGATCATCACTAACCCTTGGATTAGGGCAATTATTAGCATAATGCCCCATTTCCTTGCACTTGAAGCATTGAAGTGTTGGCGGTGCGTTCTCTGCAGTGTTTGCTTTATTCACATCATTAGAAACCCTTTTTCCATTACTTCGACACTCAGCTGCTCGATGACCTTCTTTTCCACACTTAAAACATTTTCTAGTCCCTTTTAGACAATCTCCACCATGATTCTTTCCACACTTTGTGCATAAGGAAACATTCATCTTCTTTTCACCATTATTCTGAGATTTCTCCTTGATCTTTCGTTTCTTGTCAAAACCATGAGATGGATATATAACACCAACTTCCATTTCTACCTTGATAGCACAACGCACAATTTCTTCATAGCTACTGAAGTCTCTTATAGCTAATTCCCTTCGAAGACTTGGTTTTAAGCCACTGAAAAATCGATCAACTTTACTTTCAGGTTGGATGATAATTCCAGAAGCATACCTTGCAAGTCTTGTAAAATTTGTTTCATAGGTACCAACAGATTCATCGTCCCTTTGCTTCAGTTCAAGAAACTCTTTCTCCATCTTTGTTCGAAGAATACGAGGGAAGTACTTATTGAAAAATAAGTTCTTGAACTCGTCCCATTCCATAGACTCAATTTCATCCCTTTGCCTTGTATTCTTAATAAGATTCCACCATTGATCAGCATCTCCTTCCAAACGATACACTGCTAGGATGACTTTATCATGTTCAGAACATTGAAGAACTGAAAATATCTTTTCAGTAGTACTAATCCATTGTTCAGCAACTAATGGATCAGTAGACCCACTGAAAGAAGGTGGACGCTGCCTCATGAAGGATTCAACAGAATGTTGCTCGTTCCTTTGCTCGTTTGGAAGTCCTGCATGATTCATAGCTTGAGAAAGTTGTGTGAGCATGGCTACAAGATTTTTCATTCCAGCTCCTATATCGTTTGGTTGCTCAGGGGTACAATCATTGCATTGCCCATCACATTCCGCATTAACACGGTTCCTTCGGGTTCCAGCCATCGTCTAAAACCCCAAAAGAATTGTGTGAGAGGCAAAAATCATGCTAGGGAAAACAACATAATAAAGGGTTAGTACCCTCAATATCTAACATCTTAGGTTAAATTCGAAGATCGTTAGCGCAATTCTAGGACTATAACCTATACGTATACATAACCTTAGAGACATCCCTAGACATACCTTAGAAATATCTCTAGGGATCTCACTAACGTTTTCGCATCCTAGTTTCCAAAGGTTGACTAAACCTTTCCTCTGATACCAACTGTAGAGACCTGAAGCTTATCGTACATGCACATTACATCACATTTGCGGAATACTTAGTACATAACAAAAACACACATACAAGGATCGTAATAGTTTAGTGTCTTTGGAAACTCGGAATAAAATCTTCTAATCGTGGGGAAAGATCTTCAACATCTCCCATAAAGATCTTCCTTTTTTTTTACCTAAAACCTTTCTTTATATCCTGGGGAAAAGAAAACATAAAAGGGTGAGCTCAAATGCTCAGTAAGGGTAAACAAAAGAAATATCAATCACATCATATACATAAGAACATAGCTTTTGGAAATCATAACCTGCAAAAGAGCTCATAATATCATAACATGGGATAAATCATAGAAGTGAAAATGAGATCATAACTTAAAACATTACTCTTTGTGGCATACACACATAATCATAGAGAATCATTTCTTGTTAGTCAAGACTCATTGCCAAGACTATCTTAGTGGACAAAGTCCCTTTCTGAATAGAGTAATCCTCGTTTCAGTCCTGTTTCACTGAACCGGTATAACCTACCATTCCAGCCATGTCTATCTCATGAGATATAAAATCTTTACCCAATGCATTGGAGGGAGATATAGGTCCCACCCATCTCTTAAGGAATCCTTTCTTATGTGTGCCACAAAATCATAAATCATACATCATTGCATAACCCATGTAATAAAAATGGGATTCTTAAACAACATGACATCATAAAACCATTCATATAAGATAAAGGAATTCATAAACATAATTCCATCACAACATAGTCAAATCAATGTAAAAATATGGATAGAAACAGAACCCTTTATTATCTTAGATGAAAAATAATTTTGATAAAACACTTGAATTGAATTCTTGAGGAAAATATCCTTTTTTCTTCAAAATCAATTTCTTTTCACAAACATCATGCAATTTTAAAAGAAAAAGATTTTATTGAAAATAGTCATGAAATATTTTGGAGGAAGGTTCATGAAAATAAGGCTTTATAAAACCGTAAAAATCCGTTCATGCCGTATAAGTTAAAAAAAACATTCTTCGTACTTTTGTCAGAAAAGTCAAAAAGTACCTCGTATAAAAAAATGACAAAAGATTCCTTTCATATTCTTTACTAAAAACTCACCGAAGGGTAAAAATGGATTTAAACAATTGTAGGTGGATGGAAATAATATTACATATTGATGAAACATGGATGTGGATGATAAAATACACCCCAGTAAATACTTACGAATAAACAATCTCGGATAAAAATGAGATTGTGATGTTTCCCTTACTTTAGGTCCGACTTGCTTTGTAAGTGTCCGAACCTCCTCTTCTTTGAAGTGCCTCTTTGAGACCTCCTCTTAGGGCAGTAAAATTGGTCTTTGAGGAAGACCAGAACCTCTAGGATGTTGCTAGGGAAGTGGAGAGGAGAAATTGGCAGGGTTTGGCCGATCTTGAGTGCTCAAATTGGTGTGAGGAGGAGGGGGAGGAGGTGTCCTTTTATAGGGGAGGAGAGGGGCACCTTAGGAATATCTCAAAATATTATTTTATATTAAAGTCAAATCGGTTTATAATGGTTCCAAAGGGTCTTATTTCGAAGCTAAAGTGGGGATGGGTTGAAATCCTATCAACCAATAATATTTAGACAAGTTTAGGTTATTATTTTAACCTTATCAATTAGATTTAACTCTAAGTTAAATAATTTAACTTTTACCGTGTCTTTTTGTTTTCTTACACTATATGGTTAATACACTTACTATAACATGCCAAACGAACCCCAAATTGTTTATTATTAATATATATCCTTATCTAAGTCATTTGGCCAAACCTTAGATTTTTAGGAATAAAATAACAATTAATAATATAATATTTGATTTAAAAACTATTTTGTGTCAATTTAGACACTATTTGATATATGATTTTTGTGAAAGTCATAACAGAATTATATGTTCGAACCAAGTTGATTAAATCAACACTAATATATCATAGTAACCTAGAAAATTAGTTTAATTCATAAAAAGTCTCAAATTACATTTATTTGGGTGTTTATAACATCAATTATGTCAATATTTCATTAACAAGATAATTATTGCATCATCTTTGTGTCATAAATAAATTAAATTATTTGATGTCTAAAAATTACAAATAAACTACCATCATGTAGTAAATATTTTTAGCTTTCTAATGAATATTTACAATCGAATTTATCTTATGTATAACCCCATATTAGAAATGATTTACTTATTAAACTTTGATTTTAACTATTTTAACCCTTCTTTAAATAAATTAATAATAAATGTCCTAATCTAATCCAAGTGGGCCTAAATGGTCATATTTTATTCCTAAGTTTGTTTTTGGTCGAATTACACTTGTCCAATAGAATTAGGACATGCGTTAGGGTAATAGTGATATCATATTTACCCTTAGTTACCCTATTTACTATTAACCGCGGTTAAAAAAAGTAAAAAGTTACTATTCACCAAAAATTATTTTCATCTCATTGAACCACATTTTAGTCCTTGATATTAACCGTGTCTCTCGGATTTTCGAAATTCCATTCACAGAAGCTGTAAAATTAAGTTTTATGCAAAATTCAGTTTTTCACCTACCACTTAGTGGTTTCACTATTCATCAAAAATTGAAAGTTTTCAGAAAAATACCAAAATTTCACCCTAGGCTAATTTCGATATTATGAGTCCAAAAATGAAGTCCATTTTGAAAAATAAAATTTATAAAATTTCAAAAAGTGGTTATTACTATTCATAACGGCTAGTTTTAATAATATTTTAATAGCATATCGTTGTTTAGTGAAACTCGGTATTGAGTATTACACACGCTATCGAGGAAGGTCGCGATTGCGTGTAATGCAAGGCAAGTCAAGGATGCGTGTTGTGCAAGCTCCTTTTGGTGTAGCGTACAACACAAGACATTAATAAAATTAAAAAGAATATTTTTTTATAAAATCTTGGGCTGTTACATTCTACCCCCCTTAAAATGAATTTCGCCCTCGAAATTCGTCGGGGTTATAAATGGTTTACTATTCGAAAGTTTCTTTAATAGAAACCCACATCGTAAAAAGGAATATCAAAACCAATCTTTAAAAACAAAAGTATGAAACGTAACGGTTACCCAAATAAACTAATCATTGGGTTTCCACATAGGTGAACATATGGATATGGAAGAGAAATCTAACCATCATGTTCTGATGGAGAGTGGTAGAGAACATGGCTATGGAAAAGCCAGTAATCACAAATCCATAGATTTGTGATGATATAAGGTTCCATCTTATTCATCAGGTATAAGATCACTAGGACAACATTTTTGGTTTTCAAGATCATTTCCCTAAAGTTGAAAATTTGAATTAGAATAAATACTTACTTTATTTTGGTACAATCTCACTGTTGTTCGTGCCTTGAACAATTTCCACTTCATCTCTTAAATAAATGAAGTTGAATTTGTTATTCATGAAGTGTTAGCAGATCATGTGATAGAATGACGGGTCATTCCATCTGTCTCAAACAAAAGATTAGCAAAAATTATATGCATAAGTCGATCTATAGTGAGATTAATCATATATGGTTCCTAAAATGGACTTATACTTCATATATCATACTGCTTAATGTAATAAAACTAGTTTCTACTAAACAGGGACTTCCTGTAGGCCAGTGGTAGGCGATAAAGGCCAGCCGCACTTCGGTTGTGGGTTCGATTCCCACAGCCTTGTCCGAAGCGATGGGCTGTCGCCCGTCCTGCAGGTTGTCATTTTTCCAAAACTATATAACATCCCATCAATAATATCAAAAAAACAAACAATACTAACTTATGTCCAACATAATCCATTCCAATCTTTAGGCTTATCCAAAATACTGCAGTCGACTCTCATAATATAGTGAAAACGATTACCAGAGATTTAACACCATCGTCGATCCCCATATATCCAAACATTCAAAGTCCTTAATCTTGTATTCTCTTGAATACCTTAGTGAAAACATGAATGCAGTTAAAAGTTAACACTTTTCACATACAAAAATCCTCAAAATTCTATATACTCAAACCATGATATCACTTAGTCCTTATATCAATCATGAGCTCATGAATACTATTAAACATTTCATTTTCTCGTCTTCATTATGCGCATATCATCTTATTTCCAAAAAATATCTCAATCACTTTGAATACCACATCAATAAATATTGCAATACTCAATGATACAACATTATTTTGGAATCCCATTACATAAACACTTAATCATTCCACCACATCGTTGTCATATTCAACATTGCCAATAGTGATCGCATGTGATTTCCCTTTGTCCTTTGCCTTCAGTGGTTGCTCATGTTGATCATCACTAACCCTTGGATTAGGGCAATTATTAGCATAATGCCCCATTTCCTTGCACTTGAAGCATTGAAGTGTTGGCGGTGCGTTCTCTGCTGTGTTTGCTTTATTCACATCATTAGAAACCCTTTTTCCATTACTTCGACACTCAGCTGCTCGATGACCTTCTTTTCCACACTTAAAACATTTTCTAGTCCCTTTTAGACAATCTCCACCATGCTTCTTTCCACACTTTGTGCATAAGGAAACATTCATCTTCTTTTCACCATTATTCTGAGATTTCTCCTTGAACTCCATCTTTCGTTTCTTGTCAAAACCATGAGATGGATATGTAACACCAACTTCCATTTCTACCTTGATAGCACAACGCACAATTTCTTCATAGCTACTGAAGTCTCTTATAGCTAATGCCCTTCGAAGACTTGGTTTTAAGCCACTGAAAAATCGATCAACTTTACTTTCAGGTTGGATGATAATTCCAGAAGCATACCTTGCAAGTCTTGTAAAATTTGCTTCATAGGTACCAACAGATTCATCGTCCCTTTGCTTCAGTTCAAGAAACTCTTTCTCCATCTTTGTTCGAAGAATACGAGGGAAGTACTTATTGAAAAATAAGTTCTTGAACTCGTCCCATTCCATAGACTCAATTTCATCCCTTTGCCTTGTATTCTTAATAAGATTCCACCATTGATCAGCATCTCCTTCCAAACGATACACTGCTAGGATGACTTTATCATGTTCAGAACATTGAAGAACTAAAAATATCTTTTCAGTAGTACTAATCCATTGTTCAGCAACTAATGGATCAGTAGACCCACTGAAAGAAGGTGGACGCTGCCTCATGAAGGATTCAACAGAATGTTGCTCCTTCCTTTGCTCGTTTGGAAGTCCTGCATGATTCATAGCTTGAGAAAGTTGTGTGAGCATGGCTACAAGATTTTGCATTCCAGCTCCTATATCGTTTGGTTGCTCAGGGGTACAATCATTGCATTGCCCATCACATTCCGCATTAACACGGTTCCTTCGGGTTCCAGCCATTGTCTAAAACCCCAAAAGAATTGTGTGAGAGGCAAAAATCATGCTAGGGAAAACAACATAATAAAGGGTTAGTACCCTCAATATCTAACATCTTAGGTTAAATTCGAAGATCGTTAGCGCAATTCTAGGACTATAACCTATACGTATACTTAACCTTAGAGACATCCCTAGACATACCTTAGAAATATCTCTAGGGATCTCACTAACGTTTTCGCATCCTAGTTTCCAAAGGTTGACTAAACCTTTCCTCTGATACCAACTGTAGAGACCCGAAGCTTATCGTACATGGACATTACATTACATTTGCGGAATACTTAGTACATAACAAAAACACACACACAAGGATCGTAATAGTTTAGTGTCTTTGGAAACTCGGAATAAAATCTTCTAATCGTGGGGAAAGATCTTCAACATCCCCCATAAAGATCTTCCTTTTTTTTACCTAAAACCTTTCTTTATATCCTGGGGAAAAGAAAACATAAAAGGGTGAGCTCAAATGCTCAGTAAGGGTAAACAAAAGAAATATCAATCACATCATATACATAAGAACATAGCTTTTGGAAATCTTAACCTGCAAAAGAGCTCATAATATCATAACATGGGATAAATCATAGAAGTGAAAATGAGATCATAACTTAAAACATTACTCTTTGTGGCATACACACATAATCATAGAGAATCATTTCTTGTTAGTCAAGACTCATTGCCAAGACTATCTTAGTGGACAAAGTCCCTTTCTGAATCGAGTAATCCTCGTTTCAGTCCTGTTTCACTGAACCGGTATAACCTACCATTCCAGCCATGTCTATCTCATGAGATATAAAATCTTTACCCAATGCATTGGAGGGAGATATAGGTCCCACCCATCTCTTAATGAATCCTTTCTTATGTGTGACACAAAATCATAAATCATACATCATTGCATAACCCATGTAATAAAAATGGGATTCTTAAACAACATGACATCATAAAACCATTCATATAAGATAAAGGAATTCATAAACATAATTCCATCACAACATAGTCAAATCAATGTAAAAATATGGAAGAAACAGAACCCTTTATTATCTTAGATGAAAAATAATTTTGATAAAACACTTGAATTGAATTCTTGAGGAAAATATCCTTTTTTCTTCAAAATCAATTTCTTTTCACAAACATCATGCAATTTTAAAAGAAAAAGATTTTATTGAAAATAGTCATGAAATATTTTGGAGGAAGGTTCATGAAAATAAGGCTTTATAAAACTGTAAAAATCCGTTCATGCCGTATAAGTTAAAAAAACATTCTTCGTACTTTTGTCGGAAAAGTCAAAAAGTACCTCGTATAAAAAAACGACAAAAGATTCCTTTCATATTCTTTACTAAAAACTCACCGAAGGGTAAAAATGGATTTAAACAATTGTAGGTGGATGGAAATAATATTAAATATTGATGAAACATGGATGTGGATGATAAAATACACCCCAGTAAATACTTACGAATAAACAATCTCGGATAAAAATGAGATTGTGATATTTCCCTTACCTTAGGTCCGACTTGCTTTGTAAGTGTCCGAACCTCCTCTTCTTTGAAGTGCCTCTTTGAGACCTCCTCTTAGGGCACTAAAATTGGTCTTTGAGGAAGACCAGAACCTCTAGGATGTTGCTAGGGAAGTGGAGAGGAGAAATTGGCAGGGGTTGGCCGAGCTTGAGTGCTCAAATTGGTGTGAGGAGGAGGGGGAGGAGGTGTCCTTTTATAGGGGAGGAGAGGGGCACCTTAGGAATATCTCAAAATATTATTTTATATTAAAGTCAAAATCGGTTTATAATGGTTCCAAAGGGTCTTATTTCGAAGCTAAAGTGGGGATGGGTCTAAATCCTACCAACCAATAGGATTTAGACAAGTTTAGGTTATTATTTTAACCTTATCAATTAGATTTAACTCTAAGTTAAATAATTTAACTTTTACCGTGTCTTTTTGTTTTCTTACACTATATGGTTAATACACTTACTATAACATGCCAAACGAACCCCAAATTTTTTATTATTAATTTATATATCCTTATCTAAGTCATTTGGCCGAACCTTAGATTTTTAGGAATAAAATAACAATTAATAATATAATATTTGATTTAAAAACTATTTTGTGTCAATTTTGACACTATTTGATATATGATTTTTGTGAAAGTCATAACAGAATTATATGTTCGAACCAAGTTGATTACATCAACACTAATATATCATAGTATCCTAGAAAATTAGTTTAATTCATAAAAAGTCTCAAATTACATTTATTTGGGTGTTTATAACATCAATTATGTCAATATTTCATTAACAAGATAATTATTGCATCATCTTTGTGTCATAAATAAATTAAATTATTTGATGTCTAAAAATTACAAATAAACTACCATCATGTAGTAAATCTTTTTAGCTTTCTAATGAATATTTACAATCGAATTTATCTTATGTATAACCCCATATTAGAAATGATTTACTTATTAAACTTTGATTTTAACTATTTTAACCCTTCTTTAAATAAATTAATAATAAATGTCCTAATCTAATCCAAGTGGGCCTAAATGGTCATATTTTATTCCTAAGTTTGTTTTTGGTCGAATTACACTTGTCCAATAGAATTAGGACATGTGTTAGGGTAATAGTGATATCATATTTACCCTTAGTTACCCTATTTACTATTAACCGCGGTTAAAAAAAGTAAAAAGTTACTATTCACCAAAAATTATTTTCATCTCATTGAACCACATTTTAGTCCTTGATATTAACCGTGTCTCTCGGAGTTTCGAAATTCCATTCACAGAAGCTGTAAAATTATGTTTTATGCAAAATTCAGTTTTTCACCTACCACTTAGTGGTTTCACTATTCATCAAAAATTGAAAGTTTTCAGAAAAATACCAAAATTTCACCCTAGGCTAATTTCGATATTCTGAGTCCAAAAATGAAGTCCATTTTGAAAAATAAAATTTATAAAATTTCAAAAAGTGGTTATTACTATTCATAACGGCTAGTTTTAATAATATTTTAATAGCATATCGTTGTTTAGTGAAACTCGGTATTGCGTATTACACACGCTATCGAGGAAGGTCGCGATTGCGTGTAATGCAAGGCAAGTCAAGGATGCGTGTTGTGCAAGATCCTTTTGGTGTAGCGTACAACACAAGACATTAATAAAATTAAAAAGAATATTTTTTTATAAAATCTTGGGCTGTTACATTCTACCCCCCTTAAAATGAATTTCGCCCTCGAAATTCGTCGGGGTTATAAATGGTTTACTATTCGAAAGTTTCTTTAATAGAAACCCACATCGTAAAAAGGAATATCAAAACCATTCTTTAAAAACAAAAGTATGAAACGTAACGGTTACCCAAATAAACTAATCATTGGGTTTCCACATAGGTGAACATATGGATATGGAAGAGAAATCTAACCATCATGTTCTGATGGAGAGTGGTAGAGAACATGGCTATGGAAAAGCCAGTAATCACAAATCCATAGATTTGTGATGATATAAGGTTCCATCTTATTCATCAGGTATAAGATCACTAGGACAACATTTTTGGTTTTCAAGATCATTTCCCTAAAGTTGAAAATTTGAATTAGAATAAATACTTACTTTATTTTGGTACAATCTCACTGTTGTTCGTGCCTTGAACAATTTCCACTTCATCTCTTAAATAAATGAAGTTGAATTTGTTATTCATGAAGTGTTAGCAGATCATGTGATAGAATGACGGGTCATTCCATCTGTCTCAAACAAAAGATTAGCAAAAATTATATGCATAAGTCGATCTATAGTGAGATTAATCATATATGGTTCCTAAAATGGACTTATACTTCATATATAATACTGCTTAATGTAATAAAACTAGTTTCTACTAAACAGGGACTTCCTGTAGGCCAGTGGTAGGCGATAAAGGCCAACCGCACTTCGGTTGTGGGTTCGATTCCCACAGCCTTGTCCGAAGCGATGGGCTATCGCCCGTCCTGCAGGTTGTCCTTTTTCCAAAACTATATAACATCCCATCAATAATATCAAAAAACCAAACAATGCTAACTTATGTCCAACATAATCCATTCCAATCTTTTGGCTTATCCATAATACTGCAGTCGACTCTCATAATATAGTGAAAACGATTACCAGAGATTTAACACCATCGTCGATCCCCATATATCCAAACATTCAAAGTCCTTAATCGTGTATTCTCTTGAATACCTTAGTGAAAACATGAATGCAGTTAAAAGTTAACACTTTTCACATACAAAAATCCTCAAAATTCTATATACTCAAACCATGATATCACTTAGTCCTTATATCAATCATGAGCTCATTAATACTATTAAACATTTCATTTTCTCGTCTTCATTATGCGCATATCATCTTATTTCCAAAAAATATCTCAATCACTTTGAATACCACATCAATAAATATTGCAATACTCAATGATACAACATTATTTTGGAATCCCATTACATAAACACTTAATCATTCCACCACATCGTTGTCATATTCAACATTGCCAATAGTGATCACATGTGATTTCCCTTTGTCCTTTGCCTTCAGTGGTTGCTCATGTTGATCATCACTAACCCTTGGATTAGGGTAATTATTAGCATAATGCCCCATTTCCTTGCACTTGAAGCATTGAAGTGTTGGCGGTGCGTTCTCTGCAGTGTTTGCTTTATTCACATCATTAGAAACCCTTTTTCCATTACTTCGACACTCAGCTGCTCGATGACCTTCTTTTCCACACTTAAAACATTTTCTAGTCCCTTTTAGACAATCTCCACCATGCTTCTTTCCACACTTTGTGCATAAGGAAACATTCATCTTCTTTTCACCATTATTCTGAGATTTCTCCTTGAACTCCATCTTTCGTTTCTTGTCAAAACCATGAGATGGATATGTAACACCAACTTCCATTTCTACCTTGATAGCACAACGCACAATTTCTTCATAGCTACTGAAGTCTCTTATAGCTAATGCCCTTCGAAGACTTGGTTTTAAGCCACTGAAAAATCGATCAACTTTACTTTCAGGTTGGATGATAATTCCAGAAGCATACCTTGCAAGTCTTGTAAAATTTGTTTCATAGGTACCAACAGATTCATCGTCCCTTTGCTTCAGTTCAAGAAACTCTTTCTCCATCTTTGTTCGAAGAATACGAGGGAAGTACTTATTGAAAAATAAGTTCTTGAACTCGTCCCATTCCATAGACTCAATTTCATCCCTTTGCCTTGTATTCTTAATAAGATTCCACCATTGATCAGCATCTCCTTCCAAACGATACACTACTAGGATGACTTTATCATGTTCAGAACATTGAAGAACTGAAAATATCTTTTCAGTAGTACTAATCCATTGTTCAGCAACTAATGGATCAGTAGACCCACTGAAAGAAGGTGGACGCTGCCTCATGAAGGATTCAACAGAATGTTGCTCCTTCCTTTGCTCGTTTGGAAGTCCTGCATGATTCATAGCTTGAGAAAGTTGTGTGAGCATGGCTACAAGATTTTTCATTCCAGCTCCTATATCGTTTGGTTGCTCAGGGGTACAATCATTGCATTGCCCATCACATTCCGCATTAACACGGTTCCTTCGGGTTCCAGCCATCGTCTAAAACCCCAAAAGAATTGTGTGAGAGGCAAAAATCATGCTAGGGAAAACAACATAATAAAGGGTTAGTACCCTCAATATCTAACATCTTAGGTTAAATTCGAAGATCGTTAGCGCAATTCTAGGACTATAACCTATACGTATACTTAACCTTAGAGACATCCCTAGACATACCTTAGAAATATCTCTAGGGATCTCACTAACGTTTTCACATCCTAGTTTCCAAAGGTTGACTAAACCTTTCCTCTGATACCAACTGTAGAGACCCGAAGCTTATCATACATGGACATTACATTACATTTGCGGAATACTTAGTACATAACAAAAACACACACACAAGGATCGTAATAGTTTAGTGTCTTTGGAAACTCGGAATAAAATCTTCTAATCGTGGGGAAAGATCTTCAACATCTCCCATAAAGATCTTCCTTTTTTTTTACCTAAAACCTTTCTTTATATCCTGGGGAAAAGAAAACATAAAAGGGTGAGATCAAATGCTCAGTAAGGGTAAACAAAAGAACTATCAATCACATCATATACATAAGAACATAGCTTTTGGAAATCTTAACCTGCAAAAGAGCTCATAATATCATAACATGGGATAAATCATAGAAGTGAAAATGAGATCATAACTTAAAACATTACTCTTTGTGGCATACACACATAATCATAGAGAATCATTTCTTGTTAGTCAAGACTCATTTCCAAGACTATCTTAGTGGACAAAGTCCCTTTCTGAATCGAGTAATCCTCGTTTCAGTCCTGTTTCACTGAACCGGTATAACCTACCATTCCAGCCATGTCTATCTCATGAGATATAAAATCTTTACCCAATTCATTGGAGGGAGATATAGGTCCCACCCATCTCTTAATGAATCCTTTCTTATGTGTGCCACAAAATCATAAATCATACATCATTGCATAACCCATGTAATAAAAATGGGATTCTTAAACAACATGACATCATAAAACCATTCATATAAGATAAAGGAATTCATAAACATAATTCCATCACAACATAGTCAAATCAATGTAAAAATATGGATAGAAACAGAACCCTTTATTATCTTAGATGAAAAATAATTTTGATAAAACACTT
The DNA here is from genome assembly GCA_963277665.1 of Viscum album. NCBI lineage: Eukaryota > Viridiplantae > Streptophyta > Magnoliopsida > Santalales > Viscaceae > Viscum > Viscum album. Next base: position 1,806,609,479 of record OY728164.1, on the reverse strand, counting down.
GAATTGAATTCTTGAGGAAAATATCCTTTTTTCTTCAAAATCAATTTCTTTTCACAAACATCATGCAATTTTAAAAGAAAAAGATTTTATTGAAAATAGTCATGAAATATTTTGGAGGAAGGTTCATGAAAATAAGGCTTTATAAACTGTAAAATCCGTTCATGCCGTATAAGTTAAAAAAAACATTCTTCGTACTTTTGTCGGAAAAGTCAAAAAGTACCTCGTATAAAAAAACGACAAAAGATTCCTTTCATATTCTTTACTAAAAACTCACCGAAGGGTAAAAATGGATTTAAACAATTGTAGGTGGATGGAAATAATATTACATATTGATGAAACATGGATGTGGATGATAAAATACACCCCAGTAAATACTTACGAATAAACAATCTCGGATAAAAATGAGATTGTGATATTTCCCTTACCTTAGGTCCGACTTGCTTTGTAAGTGTCCGAACCTCCTCTTCTTTGAAGTGCCTCTTTGAGACCTCCTCTTAGGGCACTAAAATTGGTCTTTGAGGAAGACCAGAACCTCTAGGATGTTTCTAGGGAAGTGGAGAGGATAAGTTTGTAGGGGTTGGCCGAGCTTGAGTGCTCAAATTGGTGTGAGGAGGAGGGGGAGGAGGTGTCCTTTTATAGGGGAGGAGAGGGACACCTTAGGAATATCTCAAAATATTATTTTATATTAAAGTCAAAATCGGTTTATAATGGTTCCAAAGGGTCTTATTTCGAAGCTAAAGTGGGGATGGGTCGAAATCCTATCAACCAATAGGATTTAGACAAGTTTAGGTTATTATTTTAACCTTATCAATTAGATTTAACTCTAAGTTAAATAATTTAACTTTTACCGTGTCTTTTTGTTTTCTTACACTATATGGTTAATACACTTACTATAACATTCCAAACGAACCCCAAATTGTTTATTATTAATATATATATCCTTATCTAAGTCATTTGGCCGAACCTTAGATTTTTAAGAATAAAATAACAATTAATAATATAATATTTGATTTAAAAACTATTTTGTGTCAATTTTGACACTATTTGATATATGATTTTTGTGAAAGTCATAATAGAATTATATGTTCGAACCAAGTTGATTAAATCAACACTAATATATCATAGTAACCTAGAAAATTAGTTTAATTCATAAAAAGTCTCAAATTACATTTATTTGGGTGTTTATAACATCAATTATGTCAATATTTCATTAACAAGATAATTATTTCATCATCTTTGTGTCATAAATAAATTAAATTATTTGATGTCTAAAAATTACAAATAAAATACCATCATGTAGTAAATCTTTTTAGCTTTCTAATGAATATTTACAATCGAATTTATCTTATGTATAACCCCATATTAGAAATGATTTACTTATTAAACATTGATTTTAACTATTTTAACCCTTCTTTAAATAAATTAATAATAAATGTCCTAATCTAATCCAAGAGGGCCTAAATGGTCATATTTTATTCCTAAGTTTGTTTTTGGTCGAATTACACTTGTCCAATAGAATTAGGACATATTTTAGGGTAATAGTGATATCATATTTACCCTTAGTTACCCTATTTACTATTAACCGCAGTAAAAAAAAGTAAAAAGTTACTATTCACCAAAAATTATTTTCATCTCACTGAACCACATTTTAGTCCTTGATATTAACCGTGTCTCTCGAATTTTCGAAATTCCATTCACAGAAGCTGTAAAATTAAGTTTTATGCAAAATTCAGTTTTTCACCTACCACTTAGTGGTTTCACTATTCATCAAAAATTGAAAGTTTTCAGAAAAATACCAAAATTTCACCCTAGGCTAATTTCGATATTCTGAGTCCAAAAATGAAGTCCATTTTGAAAAATAAAATTTATAAAATTTCAAAAAGTGGTTATTACTATTCATAACGGCTAGTTTTAATAATATTTTAATAGCATATCGTTGTTTAGTGAAACTCGGTATTGCGTATTACACACGCTATCGAGGAAGGTCGCGATTGCGTGTAATGCAAGGCAAGTCAAGGATGCGTGTTGTGCAAGCTCCTTTTGGTGTAGCGTACAACACAAGACATTAATAAAATTAAAAAGAATATTTTTTTATAAAATCTTGGGCTGTTACAACACGCCTATCAATTACTTTGTCCAATGCATTCAACACATGAAAAGGGTGAAACATAAACAACATAAACATTATTATTGAAAAACTAGTATATGAAATGTGAATACATTATCCAAAACCATTAATATTATAAAAATAGTAGATCAAAATTCAAAATTGATCATAAACCCCTAAATAAAATATGGTTGGTGGTATCATAATATATCAACCTCATTCAAGAATAATATCTAATAAATAATGTTGACATTGATTAAAATACTCTAATAAAATCATTATTAATTTTTTGATATAAATTCACATTTTTTACATTGAAATCGTTTATTTAAAAGGACACACAAATATAAAAGAATAAAATTTCCATTCAAAATGATCTTGTGAAATTTTAATGGAATCTTAAATAAATTATGGTTTCATGATTGCATAAAAATCCTCCCATGCTGTATAAGCTTAAAAACATTCCTTTTTTATTTTTGTCAGCAAAGTCATAAAGTACCTCATTTGAAAAATGATAAATATTTATTTCAAACCATTTTATAAAATTTCGAACATGGGTAAAATGACTTTCAATATTTTTAGGATAGTAGTAAAAATATTTTGGAAAATATTTTTATGAAACATGGAGATGGATGATAAATATTAGCTATCAGATAATTAATTATAAACAATCTCAAACATTAGTGAGATTATAAAATTAACCCTTACATTTTACATTCCATTTGTCGAATGTTATTTATCCTCCTACATAATGGATTAATAAATTTGATTTATTTATACTAGAACCACATTCATATATATGATATCAAATATTATATTGTTATATCATTTGGTTTTCAATATTCCACTATAATCGTTGTTTCAGGTGTTAACTACTTCATTTACTTATGAATGTTTTGTCATGTAAGTCGTGTTTCCTATATATAAGATATAAATATTTCTTATATAGAATTATATTATTTTAATATATATTATATTTAAACATTATATATATTTTTTATACTCATTATTGAATGGTTAACATGGAAAATGAATCGTGTCACGTCATGGATATAGTTGGTCGTACGTACGCACGAGCTACGATATCAATCCATTAATGGGGAAATAGAAAAGAATTGGATGGTATGTTAATTTTAAATTATTAAAAACATACAATATTGATTATTTAAATCCATTATATCCATCACTATACCCATCCAATATTATTTGGTGATGGAAAACAAATTTCATCATGACGTGGTGACAATAAGTCGTACGTATTCAAATGTGATGCCCTTTTTAATGATGGATAAATGTAGAATATGGTTGTTCCATAATCATAATAAAATATCAGCGTATAAATAATATTTTATTTAATACTTTATCCTATAATCAACACATTAAGAGTTTGTATAAGAAGAAATGATCTTGAATGAGTAGATAAAACAATTACCTCTTCTTCGTTGGAATTCCATTAAATAGTTTCCCATGGAATCTAGAATTAGTATTTTTGGAAGACAAAAACCACTATGACATGGATAATAATTTCAATACAAAAAATTTTCAGATTTTGGTAAATCTAGAAGGCATAACATGTTTTGAAGAAGTTAAGGAGAAGTTTCCCTTTTATAATTTAGTTAGGGGGGACATTTGGGATCCCTCAAAATATTAAATTAATATAAATTATTTTCAAATAAAAATGACTCTAAAGTGAGTTATTTGGAAAATAGTTTTTTATGGTACGAGATACTCTCATCCAATAATTTTTAGACAATTTTATACCGCTTTCTTATCTATATCTCTTGTATTTCAAACATAAATAAACCTTTATACTCATACCATGACCACATGTATTTTTATTACCAATGGGATATCATAGTTCATTAAAATGAAAAAATAGAAAAAAATGGACCATCTATGACATATTTCACTTTATTCCAATAATTTGGATACATTTCACATTTATATGAATTTTATGTTATTTAATAAACTGTTATGTATTTTCATATAATAATAATTTCAATTATTATATAATTCATTACATGAATTTTCTAAAATATCATATAAACATGATAACTTCAATCCCTAACCATTTATACATCCATAATATGTATGGGTAATATAAAAAATTCATGGATAAAATTAATTATATCAAATTAGATTTATATAAATAACTTTAATAAAATTTATTTGATATGTCCATTAATTAATTAATTACTGCATCATCATTATGGAATACATTAATTTAATTAAATTTTTACTAATATTTAGAATAAATTATCATGATGAAGATAAAAATATTATATTTCCATTTACTATTTATAGTTTAATTTATCTTTTTTTATTACTCTATATAAAAAATAATAGTTTTATCAGAGATATGAGTATGACATCATTAAGTTCTCTTTAAATAAAATCTATTAAATGTAATAATCTCAACCAAGTGGCTTCTAGAGGTTGTAATCTCATCCAAATTATTATTTTTGTCTAAAAAAATCATCTAATAAAATTATGAAAAGTGTTAGGGTAACTTTCTAATATTTCTAATATTATTTTTATCCTTATTTAATCTATTTACCTTTATCTATGTTAACAAAAAATTTCCAAACTTTCTATTGATAAAGAAAAAAATAAAGAATCCTATTTAAATAATTTGTACCTGTTTATTAAAAAAAATTAATCCATTTTTTAATATTCATAAAAAATAATTTATTATTAATTAATTTAAATGTAATCCCTTTAACGAATTGAGGAAAAGTGTTTTTAAGAAAAAATATGCTTATTAAAAAAAATTAATCCATTTTTTAATATTCTTAACAAATAATTTTTGATTAATTAATTTAAATGTAATCTCTTTGACGAATTGAGGAAAAGTGTTTTTAAGCAAAAATAATCAAAATTTTGAAATGTTTTTATTTATAAAATCAATGTTAAATAGACTATAATGACATGCATTAGATTAAATGATAAAAAATTAATCTAATTACACTTTAAAAACAAATAAAAATATAATTTATCACTATATATTATTTACATGAAAAAACTATTTCAATTAAAATTTATTATTTTCTCATTATTCATCAAGAAATAAAATTTATCAGAAGAATACAAAAAATGAACCAAAGTAAATTTTTATATTCCTCATTCATAGAAGAAGTTTTTTTCAAATATAATTTATAAAGCTATTAAAAACTAGATATAAAACAATTTCTCCATCAAAAGTTTGTAACACTCCATTTAGAAAAATATAGCCTTTACTGGATAAAATTGAATTAATTTTTATCTTATGCCTATAAAATATTTTGAAGGACTATAAAAAATTATAATTTCATAATATGGTTAATACTATTTATTCCCCTTATTTTTACAGCTAGGTTATGATAATCACGTATTATATCTCAGTGTGTTTAATCATGGTGTTTCATGCTATAGAATCTATTAAATTTATTTAAAAAGAAGGTTTACCATAAAATCTTGGGGTGTTGCACTAGTGATACCCTGTGTAATTAGTATATATTGGTATTGAACCTAATTAATTTTTTAATGCTTATGTGGAGGTATATTCCACATGACTCATGATATAATTCTTATATACCAGGCTTGGCCCTGATACATGTTAAAATGATTATATACTAGGTTTGGAAATGATACATGCTTAAATTCATATATATTTTGATCAACCATTACTTATTGATGAAATTATTATATATAGGGATTAGCAAATATTTTTTTTATTTATACCATCCATATATGGTTATGGTTGACATGTTTGTGAGACATGATCAGAGATACTCTTTCATGGCACAATATAAGCATATGCTTTCTCATGGTTATATAGTTATTGTTTGAATGTTTTTGAGACATGCTTAGAGATATTACAGCATGGTTCCAGATCATGTGTATGTGGTATTATTTATGTTTTCTAAGTAATTGATACAAAAGTATATTTCATTATTTCACCCACTTATTATCATTAAAATATTGGTTAGACACAGTGGTTTTTACCTACTAAGTTATAATCTCATCCTATTCATGCCTCCATTTGGTACATTGGAAAATTACATGGTTGTAGGATTATAAAATGGAAAGGTATCAGGATTTTGATTGTTGCTTACATGATGTGATGTAGTTTGTAGCTGAGGTTGAGATGGGGTTCATGACTGGGGAATTTTTATTCTACTAGTATTTTATTTTATTTCTTCTAGAATAAATATTAGTTACATTCCAACATGAAATCAAATTATAATTTTATTATTTATTGTATTATTTAGTTTGTGTTTATTGTTTGTGTTTTCCACTATTATGTATTTTCATTAATTATTTGTAATACTCTGATATTTGTTGTTATACATTTACATTAATTATGTTGAAACTCTATAACAAGGGTGTATTGTCTCCCCAATATCCATATCAAACCCCCACTACTAGTTGATAGGAACTAACATATGGGTTTGAGTGCTTTAGGTTTCCAAACCAACCCCTTCTATCAATTTTAGACAGTGTCTAATAGAGGGATGTTAATAAGTGGAATCAGAGAACACCTGATTTCTTTTATTTTTCCTTACTATATGGGAAAGGTATAGAGGATAATATGATGCTTAGATACATGGTAATGAGATTTCCATGGGAGTAGCTAACACATGTATGGGGGAAATATGAGTGTCAGGGGATGAGATTTCATTTTATACTATTGTCCGATTACATTTAATGTTATTTCACCCAGCATGATTAACATGTTGGGTGTGGTTATTATTTCAAGATTATATATGTTCTTAAGTTTTATACTTGTGTCTCGGTATGAAATGACATTATTATGTATGAATCCTGATAGGAACATAGGGATATATATTGAAATTCATTGTTTATTCTAGGGACACATTTTTTACAAGTGATATTTACAATACTTTTTTCAACTAGGATATAAGGTATTTTTATTTCTACTAAATGGATTTAAGTAAACTGTTGTGTCATGGTAAAACACATGTAAGCCATCATAAGAAAGACCTGGATTCATTGGTTCCCTATTTTTTTCACCTGTTGAGGTTGACCTCGTTGAATCTTGCGTTATAATGAGTGTGTTTCTCTTATAGAGAAAACGCATCTTCTTCAAATCTGATTTGAATTTTAGGTCACTAGAAATCCTCACATGCCTAATAAAGATAGAATAGTTCTTCTTGTATTTATTAAGGATTATATGGATGTTCAAGATAGTGACATCTCTTTATGGTTCATGTGATCCATGGAAATTGATAATGTTTATATCATCCCTTATATGGCTAAGTTGACGGGGGACTTCCATTTGTAGAATCTTACTACATTCACTGAGGAGGTAGGCCCCGGGAGGCCGAGTACTAGATTGAGTCTATCCATATGATCATTAAGAATCTACAATCACCTGCACATAAGTGGGTGGAGAATTTTGCTTATATGCTTCACGGGCCAGCCAAGTGTTGGTGGAAATTCCGGAGAATGTAGGTCATCAAGAGGAGTTTTCTTGGATGAACATTGATATTATGTTCCAAATACAATTCCTTCCCAATGCATTAAGGGATGATAAGGCTCAAGATTTTATGCACCTAGAATTAGAAGTCATGTCAGTAATGAACTATGCTGAAAATTTCACTAACCTATAATTATTTTAACAATCATTAGTTAATAACAAGATCTCTAGGGTGAGATGTTTTCATGAAGGATGTAGCTATGAGATCTGTTCATTGGTGAATTTTTTCTGTCTGATCAGTTTTTTATATGGGATGAATCAAGCACTAATCATGTAAGGGAATCTGAAATGTGACATGGCCAGTGGCCACACTATTTCTATAGGGAAAACTATGAGTTCTTCTTCAGGTGAAAATACGTATCACTATGATTGTTTTTTCTATGGAAATAATTGGATAAGTATTACGGGTGGTGGGCATCCATCTCAGGACCATATTTCATTGCAGGGAAATCATTGGGTCAAGATGGGACACAAGAGGCCTCAGTGTATATACCCCTCATTAGAGTGAAAGGATTTTAGAAGGATGAACCAACTAAAGAGGTATTCTTGGAGCATGTAGTAGTAGATAAGTGTTACGGATCAAGAGAGATACTATATTCTGGTAAGGACATAGCTACTCCTCATCAAGAAGGTATATGAAGTTCCACAGGACATTCTAGTCGAGTTATGGTATGTGGGAACCTAGAGCTGGGGTGGGGAAATAGGCAAAAAAAATATATCAGGAGGGTCAGGATAAAGCCCAAGGTTTAGGGACTCGTCAGATGCATGCTATACAGACTACTCCAAAAATTGTGGATGTAGGACCTTATACTGTCTGAGGAATTATTCATTTATCATAAAACCGTTTATTTATTTTGTTCAATGTAGAAGGATCACATTCCTTTTTATCATCCATATTTATAAATGTATTCGGATTGGATTTGGAATGTTTGGATGGTGTTGTAACCAATGATTCACCTTTGGGAGTGTGGTTGTAGAGTATCATACGTTTCATGGTGCGCTCTCTTGAGATTGGTGGTTACCATTTCCTGTTGGAACCATTTGTGCTATAAATGATAGTTTTTTTATTATTATTATGGATTGGATAGTTTTATATAATGATCATATTGACTATTACCATAATATAAATACCTTTCTATATCCTATTGGAGGTATCTAATCTCACTAGGGTGTGTGTGGTATTTAGGATGTTCATGTAGGACCAAGTTAGTATAGATTGGATTGTATCATTATTAAAATATCCATTCTTACTCTTTATAATGGTAGAATGTAGTGGGATCATTTTCCTCTAGTGTTAAATAGTTTTTAAAAATATTTTTCTGATGAGTTTTACAACTTACAACCCAAGAGAGAGATTAGGTCTATGATCTATTTTGTTTTAGGAAAAGAACTATTTTTTATCCCACCTTGTAGAATGTCACCAGTAGAGATTAGAAATTTTAAAGTTTAGTTGGATGATATCAAAGATAATTTTTTCATAAAATTTAGTTTATCATCATGGGATTATCTATTTCTCCTCCCCAAGATGTATAATGGTACCTTACAATTATCTTTTTATTATTGAAGATTGGACAATATGACAATTAGGAACTGGTATCCTCTTTCATTCATCAAATAAATCATCAATTAGATGAGAGGTTCTAAGATATTCTCCATGATATATTTTTTATTTTAATACCACTAGTTGAGGGCGATACCATTAGACATACCTTTGACTTCTTTTAAGAGTAGGTATGGCATGTATCAGTTTGTAGTGATGTCGTTTGGGTTGATAGAAGCACCAACGGTATTAATAGACTTTATGAATCATATCATTCATCCATTTATAGGAATGATTGTGGTGGATTTTTTTACTGCATATTAGTGTACTTCTAGTTAGCAGATTATCATGCCCAACATATTAACATTATCCTAGGTACATTGAAAGAGAATTGTATTTATGCCAATCTAACCAAATATAGTTCCTTTTTTGGTATAGTTCATTTCATAGGCCATGTAATCTCAGAGGAAACATTATTAGTGGATCTAGATAAGGTTGAAGCCATGGAATGTTTGTAGAATCCCAATAATATCTTCTAAATTTTTAGTTTTCTAGGATTATAAGGTCATTAATAAATTTTTATCTTAGACTTATCCCATCTGGAATAATTGATTTTTTTGATGAACAAAAAGTGGTGGGGTTTATTTGGTCAGATGGTTGCAAGAGAGAATTTTAGCTGCTAAAATGTAGGATGACCTGATCATGCATCCTCACATTACCTGTTTCCAATATAGAAAATAAATTATTATTTGATTCATATATATATGAACTGTGGGTAGTTTTGATGTGTGAGGGTTGAGTGGTTTCTTATGGATCATGAAAGCTAAGACCTCATGATAGGAATTACCCAAATAAAAATTTGGAGTTTCTAGATGTTTTAAATTCCCTATGATGCAGGAGTAATTGGTTCATGGGTGAGAGGTTTGTGGTGTACACATACCAAAAAACTTATTTAATATTTATATTTTGTGAGACTTTATCCTTTAGCAGAGTAGGTCGGTTAAGTATCTATATTATTTAATCTTTTAGTTGGATTATAAACTAAGAAAGGGAAATTTTTTCTGATTAATTGGGATGAACGATCCAGAATGTGGTATTACAAGAGTCTTTCTATAAGTTTGGTGGATTATGTCCCCCTTTTAAAACATGTATCCATATTTATAGGAGTCTCAGGTATGATCAGTTCTGATTTTGACATCTGTAATACCGGTGATTTTACACTGGATCATGACCAAGTGGTTATATTATTCAAAGGACTCAGTTATGAGAGATAGATTAAATGGTAGTGATACAATACTAGGATTGTCACAGGGTAGTGGAAATTATATTGTTATATTTTACCATGTATGGGTTCTTATGGGATGGTGAAAGGAGTTGATGAGAGAATTTCATGTTCTAGATGGGAGTTACATCCTGGGGTAATATTGACATATCTCATCTCTGTAGATAGTACTGGTGGTCAGTAATGAAGAAGGAGGTAGGAGGCTTTGTGGTTATATTTTTCACTTGTCAACATGTGGAAACTATGCTTCAAAGGCAAGTAGGGATTTTTCATCTTTATCTAATACCAATGTGGAAGGGGAAGATTTCATTATGGGTTTTGTGACATGTATACCCCCAACAACCCATAAGAATAATGTTTTATGGTTGGTTTTGGATCCATTGATGATGGTAGTCATCTTCTTTCCAATCAAAGAGACATTAACTATTGATGATATACGTATTATTTTATGAAAAAGGTATTTTAGTCTCACATTGTTTTATGGATATTTTGTTTTAGAAAGAGATCCATGTATCAAATTGCGATTCTGGTAGGGACTTCAAAAAATGTTAGGATGATATGTTCTTTTTAGTACATCCTATAACCTTTAGACATATGGTCAATCATTGTGGGATATTTGTGTTCTAGAAGATATGTTGCAGGCATGTGGTTTGGGTATCGATGGTTCGTGGGGGGTATCATATAGAACTCATGGATTTTTCTTATAATAACGTCTTCTGTTCATCGATCCATATGGTACCGTTTAAAATTTTTTATTTTAGGTCATGTTGTTAACTAATTTATTGGTTATAGGTAAGTGAGTAAGAACTTATTGGTCCTAGCCTTAGGCAGGAGAAATCTAAGTAGAATCTGTTAATCAGGATTTGTTTGGTGACTAAACAACATAGGAATAAATCCTATGCTAACCATGATAGATAACCATTGGAGTTTGATGTTGTTCATCACATTTTCCATTAAAGGTCACATAAGATGTGACAATGTCACATCAAGAAGCATTGAAATCTAGTTCCACGGATTGTCGGGTTGTTTGAGATAGTTGGTGGGGTTAGTTTAGTGGAGTACTAATTATCCTTTATACAACCCAACAATTACATGCATGATTTTGTCCATGTTTCATAGTTTGAGAAAAATAATCTAATCCCTTATCATGTGATAGTCATAGAAAACATCAAGCATAATGTTAATGTTTCCTTTGAGGAAAATCAAATAAATATTGTGGATTGTAGTGAGTAGTATAATGGGATTGATAAATCACATTGATTCATGTGTAGTGGCTGCAGTAGAGTGTTCAGAGGGAGACATGGGGGAGTGATTCTAATATTAATTCATAGTGTCTAAACTTTTTCATAGAAACCACATCGTGATTCTTTGAGAAGCTCATGTAGGAGATATTAAATGGAGGTTATATTGAGAGATCTTCTCATTTTATAGGTATTTCCCTCTGTTATTTTCATTTGACCCTTGGGTTTTTGAGTCATATTTAGAGAAACATAGCCTTTATTGAGAAAAATTACCAAAATTTCAAGGATTTATTTTTGTTAATTCAATGGAGTATGGATATAAATGTCTTAAAAAATATATATGAAGATTTCTCTATGATATGAAATATATTGGAGGTGCTTCTGGATCTTATGCATGAAATGGGGAAAATTTGTCTTCAGTTTATATACGTATTGTATAAAGGTGCTACAAAATATATATCATTTTCCAATCACATGTTGTGATACCAACGTATAGAATGATGAAATTACATGTCATATAAATAGTTCACACCATGTTAGAGTCATGCTGGATAAATATTAACCTAAGGAAACATCTTTTTTGTCATATTACTCAAAAAACACACACATGATGTCCAAATTAGTTACACACCATGAAATATCCAAAGAAATATTTTAAAATGTGTTGTGAGAATAATTTTTTATTTCAATCCATTATATTTTTCCCCATCTTGACCCTAGGGAATCTCCTAAGAAATTTTTCAGCACTATACACCTTTTGATATGTCATATTTGTGTAATATATACATGGTATGTTTTTGGATTTACTTTTCCAACCACATAAAATTTTCTCTGTTTGAATGACGTAATCTCTTGACCATGGTCATTATTGGTTTCGATCTTGAATGCTTATGATCCTAGATCCTTATTATGATAATCTTCCCCATTATTCTTGTTGGAGAATCCTACTGGAAGCATTGTTTGACCATCAAAAAAAGTAAGGGGTTCTTAACCATAACCTTATGGTCTGTTTAATAGAAATTTAAAAACAATATTGAAATTGAGGTAACATAGCATTGACCAAATTAATTAAATAATAAATTAGATATTTCCTTGGATTCCCTTTGGATCCATCTGTTTATGAAATGAATTATGGATACTGTTCTCGTCAGTGGACCATTGATTGTGAATAAATTTATTGATGTCTTCAGTGTTTTTATCATGTTATGAGTTTTGGTTGACTACTTGATATAGATTTACCTTATGTTAGACTGATTATTGGAATGAAATGCATGTTACTTGTTTATGACCAAATAATTAACTAAATGTGTAACTAAAAGATAAATAGTAATTTTGATATTTAACCATTGAACATCAGGATGTATTATTTTGATATCCTTTATGTTATGTATTGTGATACATGATAAAATTATTATATATTGGTGTTGGATGATACATGGTTTTAATTATTATACAGAGTTCTATTATTGGCGACTCATGTTTTCATGATTTTATATAGGGCATGTCCTTAATACCTATTGAAATGCTTATATACTGTACATGGCCCCAATACAAGCTAAAATTCTTATATACTAGGCTCATCCATGGTTTATTAATGAAATTATTATATACCGGGCTTCACCAAGATTTGTGGGATTTATACCATGGATGTATGATTATGATTTAATTAGTTCTAAGACAAGATCAGAGATATTCATGCATGGAATCGAAAAATGATATGATTTAATGTGATTATATGGTTATGGTTTTCATGGTCGTTGGACATGAGCAGAGATATTCCATCATGGTTCCAAATCAAGTTAATGTTGTATTTTTGCAATGATTTATGTATCTGATACACCTGTTAATTGCATTGTTTTCGGAACTCATTATCACACTATTTATGTTTGTACAAGGTGGTTGTGACAAACTAAGTTATACTCACACCCTATTCCGGAAACCATTCGATACCCAAGAAGATTACATGGATATGGGATTTGGCAAGTATAAGGGAGCTTGTTGATGCTTATTACCTACTTGATGGGTTGGAGTTTCGTGATGGGACTGATATGGGGTTCTAGACTTGGGCATTTTTATTCAACTAGTAGTTTATTTTTATTACATATATCATAACATTTAGTTACATCCCATCATCCAATTAAATTGATCTATTATTATTTACTCGATTATTTGGTTCATTTTTATTGTTTCTTTTTACAACTATTTTTATTGTAATTAGAATTTCTAATACTATGATATTTTTTTTATATTATTTTTATGCCCTGTTATAAATCTAAAATAAGGGGTTTGAGTCTCTCCACTACATAACTCACACCCCTACAAGTCAACAACCTCAGGAATACAAGGAGTTGCACTTGGGGTCTCATAACCATTACTTTCTATCGATGTGATAGTGTTCAGAATTAGGGGATGTTGTAGAATTACCCTTAAGCCTTTCCATAGGGGACCTCGGGTACTCAGATAAGAGTTTTTCAATGTTGGTTCCCTGGAACAATATTAATTAGGGGGTACCCATGAAATCATCATCAAAATTATCCATGTACACTTCCCTGATGAAGGGATTACCAAGAGTTGACGCTTTACATAGGTTTCCATGGATCATCCTTATACTTGGTCAACACTATATATGATTGATCAAATGATGAATCAAACTTCTTATCATGTATTTTCTTGAAATAAATAAAAAAGGATTCAATTTCAAATGATAAATTTTGGTATGAGTGATATGCGTTTTGTCTCCATATAATGTATGAGAAATTTTCATCCCATTATCTTTTCCATTATATGTGAAAAGTACACAAATAAAAATGGAAAATATATGAAAATAGTATATACGCACTCACACATCAAAATACACACATGAATGAAGACACACACACTTATAATTATACGCATTTATAAATTTTATTCCTTATTTCTCTTTAATCTAAGAATTCAAATCAATTCCCAAGATCCAATGAACTCTCTTTGTATTCAAATCAATTACCAAGATCTTGTGACCTATAATAAAATAAATAGTGATCAAACATAATTGAATCTTTCTCAACCGAAAATATATTAGTGATTGAGTTATATTGGTTTTTGTTCCAAAAATGGTTTCAATAATGATGATGGTTAAAAATATATTAGTTGGGTAATACTTAACTACTAAATATAAATGATAAAAATTAAATTCCAAAATAATCCAAATATAGAAAATATATAAATAAAAAATCATTTCTGTGAAGATTAATGTATTATGATTAGACAATTGTGCCAATAATGTAATACAATTTCTAATTAAGTTGTAAATGTATCCTCTCTTTTAATAAAACTAAAGGATGTGATTTGTATTGTAAATAAAATTATGATGTTTTAAAGTAGTTTCACTTTATTATTGGAAAAAAATAATATAAAAATTCAAAAATGATATTGATGAATAATAGGATCAGTGATGAAAAATTCATCTGGTAAAATAATGGCTAATTTTGATATATTTTAATAAATGTTTTGTGGAGGGTTTTGGAGTTCCCCATGGGATGTAGTGAGAGTGGGAAGTGGTCGGGGATGTGTCCAACAAGATGTAGGACATTATGGTAGGAGTTTGAAAATCAATAGTTGGATGAGAGATGTTTTACATGACTTAAATGAGTGATAAAATGGTGGGAGGATGATACGTGGTCATGATGAGTAGTACACTGTTAGGGAGTGTGAGACAACAGTGGGAGGAACTTTGTAGGAGTGGGTGGTACAGGTTATAGAGCATCAAAAAGGTTATGTTGTACGGATGATTTGTAGGTTCATTTGCAGAAAAAACCCCACAACAACAACAACAACAACAATAATAATAGATAATGGCTCTTTTGTTCCTTTTATTGGAATATGGCCACTAGAATTTTAGCCAACGTATGGCTTCCCACTCAACCCATAAAAAGTGTAATTATTAGAAATAAAATAAAATGGTCAATGAATAGATAAAAACGTGAGAACATTATAAATAGATAAAATGATTAAAAATAGAAAATAATGAATTTTATTATATAAAAAGAGAAAATAAGAAATTTCATTGACCATATATGTCAAATATATTTCTGACACCAACTTATATGATGCCCATAGGTTGTCTTGATATTAACCATATAGGAAGGTGGATGAAGGAAACTTTTTAGGTATTCATAAAAGAATGTGTTCAACCAAATATATAAAAGTGTTTCACATAATACTTAAAATAATTCATCATAAAAGGAATGATTCATCGTATCTATATAATGGTGTACATGGTTTGAGGCATGAATTAGGGTATTCTGATAATTTTTAATTACTCAAACATGTTGAATGAAAATGTAAAAATAATAAGGATTAATGGAATAAAAAATCATACCACATATAATGTAGAGAAAATATACACATAATATTTTTCTAATAAATACTTAAATTAATTCACCTTTCATGGGAGGGGTTATTTAAAGATAATGTGTGGTAAAATATTTTAGAATCTAATTTAATCAAATACAATTTGAGTAAACATATTTTTTTCCTTAATTTTAAAAAACTAAAGATAGATGAAAAATTTCATAAAAAGTATCCCATTCATTTTGACATCAAGGATAGTTGAAACATTACACTAATGTGTTGGTTTTGAAATTGATTCCATTGTTCACTGGATTTGACATTGTTTTACCTTTGAATGACATTGAATACTATATATTATGGAGGGGATTCCAAATACATGTAACCATGTGTCATATGATATATAAGTAGTATTTGGTTTTAACTAAGTGATATTATAGGCCCATGTATTGGTCCATCAATGAAGTGATATAGGCTCGTATTGTGTATAGTTCATATTATGGATGGAATTAGTGATATTATAGATATATTGTATCCATCAATGAATGGTCATATGTATTGGTCCACAAATGAAGAGATGTAGGCTCATGTTTTGTCTTGAAACCTATAAATTCATCCACTAAACATTAAGAATTTAAAATTAAACACCTTTTCATTAAAAATATATTGTTTTTTCTTATGTCAATTATAAATTTTTTTGTTATTATTATTTCATAGTGACTAGAGTGAAACAAAATGATCTCTCCACCCACTGTTGTTTTAGGTATTTATTAGAAGTTTACTTGGCTCTTTCAAGCACATTAATTGTGGTTGTTTTATATTTTTATTTTATGTCCTACTATTTTATAGTGTGTCCTAATAATTACATTATTATTTTTTGAATTTGATGTTATCCTCCCATCATTAGTTATTTTTATTGTATTAATAGTTTCTTCTTTAGAATACTAGATTTTATGACATTAGAATTCCCTAGTTTCATCTAATAAGTTCTTCATGGTGCTCAGGAAGTGACTCTATTCATCGATTGTGGGAATCCATAATTTTTATTGTTAGGGTACCCATGTCTCTCCATTATGGTTATTTTATAATGGTAACTTATTGGTGAGGTGGTTTGAATTCTACAAGAACATTATTTATTCCATGAATCTTTTGGATTAGTGGTTTTTTATAAATAATGGGGTATAATGGGGACTTGTCTATATGGATTGTTTTTTATTTTCTAGTATTATCCTAGAAGAACTATTTGGATATTCGAATGATTCATGTCCCTTGATACTAAGATAAATATATTGTGGTTTGGGGATGGATTAGCTATAAATACCTTTCATTCTAGATTTATAGCTATATATTTTATTGGTTAATCTATTTCAAAATCATATAGCTTCAATTTAGAAGTAATTATGGGGGAAGGATAAATAAGGAATTTTGATGGCTTGGTTCATTTTATTTTTGGTTTATTATTATTTATATGTTTGGTTTTTTCTCTTTTTATTGTTTATTTGATTATATTTGTAATTACACATAACAAGATTTCCTCCACCTTCACATAATTTAAAAAATATTGTATTTATATTGGTATTTGATTCATTTTGGGGTTCATATTCATGTATGAGTCAGGAAACAAAGATCACATTTGTGCCCCAAGGATTTATGATTGGTTTGGTATAATGATCATAATGAATTGTGTAGTGGGAATTTACATATTTTTTGATCCATTGTTCATGAGTGTTGTCTTTGATCATGTTGATGTCTTTGTTTTTCATTATCCTTGGACAAGGGTTGATGGTGTTCATGGGTTTCGCATCAGTATGATATTATGATAGGGTATGGGTATTCTTCAGCTAGAGTTTGAATTTTTAGGGGGTCTTACAATGTTATATAGAGGATATGGATCTAAAAAATTTCCTACAATTTTTATTATTTTGTATGTACAATATAATTTGAGGAGGTCATGGATTGAGGTGATTATAAATTGCAACATTTCTACTATCCAACATTCAGATTTTTTTGAGGTGATGATTATGATAACAATTATTACAAGTTATTAGGATGATTAGAATTATCTCATGATCTCCTTGATGATGGTATGTTCTTTACAATATACCTCTATATTCATGTGGGTACTTTTGTATTTTTTGTTGGGTATGTACTTCTATGTGGGCCTCAGCTATTACGCTCCTATACTATTTTTATTTAGATCAACATTGATAGAATTAGGATCACCAATTCTGTCATGGTTCAAATTGGGGGGTCTCCTTTGGATGGGAAGATTTACTGTATTTTTGAAGTTGGGTTTCTGTTTTATTAATTTTTAAGATTTAAGTTCGCTTTCCCTTAATCGTTATCTTTTTATGGGTCTTTAAATTTTTTTTAGTGAATACGAAATATATAATTTTAATTTTTCTCTAGTTAAACTAGAAGGTGAATTGTAATTATATTTTTATATTCATTTATAAATATATAATTCATTTACAATACACACATATACTAAATATAATTAAAAAATACTCCTAAAAAACCACCGAACCATTCCCATTTTCCCTCTCACTTCTTTGGGAATGTATTTATAAATCTTGTAATGTCAATAAAAACATATATAAGAAAACAGTAAAAAAAATTACGTCATTTTATATCTAATAGAATTAAATATTTTAACTATGAATCAATCATATCTTTCCATTTATCATAGTAATTTCATCTCTTCCATTTTCATTCAACTTTTTAAAATAATTCATCTTCATTACTAATTCTATAACCTTTGTATGCCACTCAAATTCTGAGAGTGTTGTATCACGAGGCAACTAATATTTTAGTTAATCACCTATTGTTTCTATTCATGCCTATATAATACCTAGTTATTGTTTTTGATTTGATTCACTCAAAACATTATTAATAAATTATCTGAGAAATAAGACTACCATTTATCTTATAGAATTCAAAAAAATAACCGTAATATACCAAATATAGGTCCATTATATTAAAAAAAATTGGTCAACTAGATAATTAGATGGGGAAAATTAAGGAATGGTGCATGAAGGTATAAATAATTATAATTTATTGATATAGTGGACAAGGTATAAGATAAATTTAATGAATAGGATATCATACTAATGAGTATATGGGTGAGTTTTATATGTTATATTTATCATGTCTGAATAATTAATGACTTCAAAGAGATTATTTTCGAAATGTATCACTCATTATGAAGATCCCAAAATGATATAAACGATTAAGTATGATTCAAGAATTAAAATTAACCAAAAATAGAATCAACTGGTACTAGTATAATGAAGCTAATATATAATTTCATTTGTAAGGTTAATAAACGATTTAAATTATTTTATAATTGAAATGGATTTATATGGGTTTGTTCCCTAAACACATTTTATTTTTCTCGCTTCATATTTGAAATATATAATAGGAGAACTCATTTTACTAAATGTGATAGGTAGGATCTCATGGTGTTTTTCATTAGGTGGATTATAATTCAACTATATGTTTTGAGAGATCTGTATGAAATGTTCATCCATGTGTTTTGTTAGCTAATTAGGAATTACATTTTATTTTATTATTATAGATATATTTATACATATATGGGGATTATTTAGTAATTTTATTGTATTTACTAACTAGTATGGAAATTACCGATATTCTTATCCCATCCTTAATGAATTCATTCATTATAGTTATTATATCAAATTAGTATTTGGTTCAGTTTTATTTTGAAGGTATCAACTAATGGCCAATAAATGGATAATGGAGATTTGTGTGAAAATAATTATTGAAATGATTTCATAAACTCTATCCATTTATCAATAAACACTGATTATTTTGGGGAATTCATTGGAGTTTGATGGAGATCATGATTTCGTTTAGGGTAATCTAGACATTTTCTTTACCTGATGTAAAAGATAAAGCTTCATAGTGATTCCATATTAGGGATAAATCAATAATTATATTTTAATAGTGTGTTTGATGTAAAATATAAATAATAAAATTTTTGTGTAAATATGTACATGAGTTAAAAAATTATAAAAATTTGATAGAGAAAGGTAGAGGAATTTTTTTTAGAGAATGAAATAATTTATACTTTAATGGAAAAGATTTTTTACCTCGATTTTATTTCTTTATTAGGTGACAGAAGATAAAAAATAATTCTAATGAAATAATGTTTTGTTTAAAAGTCATGTTTCATGATCATTAAAATCCAATCTATTATGTATTAAAATTATGATATAGATGAATGTATTAATAATTTTTAATGAGATTAAAACAAAATAGTTTCCCAGAAGTATTGAATTTTTTTACATTTTATATATTCTTTAATGTTTATTATTGAAATATCCATTAAATAGGAGGTAATGAAATTATGTGAGACACTATCATATTTTTTATGTAAAAATAATCATAAATTAAGAAATGATTAATTATCATTAATACATAAGGTTTTTTTGTGATATAATTATATATTTTGAGAAAATATATTTACAAAGATTCTAGAGGGAGTTAGTATTGAGCATAAATAAGTACAAAATTCATATAAATAAATAAATAAATAATATAAATATGATGATTTTTAAAATAATACTTTAAACTATATAAAATTAATTCTGAATATATACTAATAAATTTAAAAGTTTATGGTTTATATATGGTGTAAAATTAAGTAATTTATATAATATTTTCATTGTTTCATATTTCTAATTACACCAAAAAATAATTTTTAGTAAATTTTTTAGAAAATATGTAATTTTAGTCATTTTTAAATATGGAAGTTGAAATATATTATAATATTAGATATTATGAAGTAAAAATATCTATATAGAGTTTTAAGGTATTGAATATAAGTATTAATGATCATAATTTCATAATTATCCAAATATTCTTCATTTGAGTATATGAACTCACTAAGGTGTTTTGTAGAAAGGTTGATTTGTCATATTGCAACATAGTGAGGTAGCGTGGAGTTTCACGATGGTATAGAATTTATTACATGGTGGTGTAACATGTTTTAATCAAACAAATAAAATCATTAAAACATACGGAAACTTATTGTTCTTTTGTATTATGATACATTTGGACTGATATTTATGCATATAGGTTTACTATTTTTTTAAAAAAATATTTTACGAATATAAAAATTTATATCATGTCTATGATAGATATTTATACTTTATCATTAATTCACGTATTCTATATAAATCATTATATTTGAATGATAATTAACCCCATAAAGAAAAATATCTATATTATCTCTTGTGGATGATAGTCATGGAAGGTCATGGATTGTGTTGATATATTACGATCGGTGGGGGAAAGGGGTTGAATAAAGATATATTGTTCAATCATGAGATATAAATATAATTGTTTTCAACATTATCCACTTGAGTATCCACATGGAA
This sequence comes from Viscum album, assembly GCA_963277665.1. Taxonomy (NCBI): domain Eukaryota; kingdom Viridiplantae; phylum Streptophyta; class Magnoliopsida; order Santalales; family Viscaceae; genus Viscum; species Viscum album. The sequence continues at coordinate 1,806,588,099 of OY728164.1, read as the reverse complement.
AGTCATACGTAGTACCTTTTATGTTCTAGGGTTTCATGTATCATTATAATCCCCATCACATATGGTTAAAAAGGTACTTTACATTTTAATTGTCATACTTTGATAAACTTTTTATTTTATCTCTAAGGTTAATCTAAACAATGAGTTTTTCATCGATTTAAGGATCATTTTTGGTTTTTTTTTCTTAACAAATATTGAAATTTTCCATTTATATTATAGGTATTCCATTTACATGCCCCTTGATTGAAACTGAGGAAGTATATAACCTTAAAAAATTTAGTACCACGTTATGTAATCAATTATTTTGATGAATACCATGGGATGTATTACTTTTGATGAATGAATTACGACGTATTCATTTGTATTATTTGTTATTTAATTAGATAAATGATAATTTATAATAATATTATACAAGATAGGCATGTTTAATGTGTCATGGAGGTAATCTATGTCTTGAATAAACGTATTATACTAATTCCAATGATGTATGAGACACATTTAATGATTTTTTATGCAGAAACATATGTTTGATAGGGACTACCTCAGAACTTTGTATAACTTTCGTATCTTTGAGACTTCTCTAGAGTCATCTATTTTTTATACAGATAAATTGGGAATTAATAAACATTTTCAATATGATAATGTTCCAAAGAGTAATATATAATGTTTTGTGAATGATTTCTTATTTTATTAAAAAAATTAGAAAATAAAGAGATATAATTTTTATCTTATTCAAAAAAAATTTGGAGGATTTCCAAAAAAAAATTTGGGATAGTGTCATTATTTTTCACATATGATGTGATAATTTGTGAAATGAATATGAAGTATATAAGACATTAATGAAAGTTGGATATTAATGAACATTTGTTCATAGTGGACGACATCACTAGTTATGATATATAAATATATATCTCTTACTAGCATTTGTATATAACATGAAGTTAAACACAAAGACATCATGCAATTAGAATTAACATAGAATATGATATGTTTTATCCCAACATGTGATATGAGTAACCACATCATTAAATTTGGATATCCCATTTAATTTATAATTTATCATGATGAAACATAGAATTAATTCAATTTAATATCATTTGATCATGTTTATTGTAAATGTAAAATGATATATTAATTTTTTAATTATTAATCATTGCTAGTTAATTTTATTGTAGTAAAACTATTTATATTATAAATATTAGAACATGTGAAATATTTATGAATAATTTTTGGATTTACTTAGTTCTTAATTGATACAATGATTTCTATATAAGAGGATCGAATCGAGAGGTTTTCCCAAAGATTTTAATATTAAATCCTTCGAAGGTATAAATAATATTGCCACATAAAATTTAAATTCATGTTTTAGGATATCATGGGTATTTTAGAAACACCTCTAAATATTATAGAGAAATATACAATAGGATTATACTTATTTATATAAGAGTCTATTAATTGATATTCAGTTATATTAATTAAACATATTAAATTAAAATATTTGATAGTATAAAATGTGTGTTATTTTTTTCTATTATAATTATAAAACCAATCATGTTTGATCTTGTTTAAAAGGTTTTTTATTCTTATTCTTTATTTTAATTATTTTTTCCCTCCAATGATAAAATTATTATAATTGAAAAAATTACTAATAATTAGCTCTAAATGTTTTTTAAAAACTATAGTTTACAAAAATAGGGATATTTATATATTGAACCCCCTAATAAGTATTAACCTATCTATGAGATTTCTCAAAAAACATATTTTATATGAAATGTTAGGGAATTTGATAATGAGGATAAATGAAGAATATAAAGTAGTTGGCATAACATTACTATAGGAATGAATGAATAAGTGTAAATTTATGTTAATATAAACATATATTCATTATTCATGTATTAAAAAAGTTGTATCATTTAACACACTATGGAAATATGTTAGTATAAAGTAAATATAAAAATAATGTTTTCATTGTGAGATGTATCGTGAGATTATAACATAACTTTTACTTTTATAAATTTTAAGTAACCATTCACCTGTAATAAATTCTATTATATTATGTTTCACATGGGATGGAAATGTGGATGAATTTTATAATACTATAAAATTCATTAAATATTTTGAAAAATGTTTCAAATTATTAGAGTGTGAATAGTAAATATTTCATACATTATATAAAAACAGTTTCGTCTCATTACATGAGTATTGAATAATCACCACCAACTCTCTTGTTTACCTCCATTCAAAATATATTTTTTCCTTTTTTTCTTCACTCATCTTCCCTTACTGGTTCAATACTTTTATATATATTTTTCATTACTTTTTATAAGCATAAAGAGGGTGGGGAATCTGTAGTTAAACAAATTGAAATTAAGGGAAATTTTAAACCCATGTATACATTAAGGGGATATCATAACCTAAAATAAAAATATATATATTTAGATATGTGAATATAATCTATATAATATTATTTTCTTTTATTGTTCCTTATTAATTTAAAAGAACCAAGTTATTTAAAAAATTTATAAATTTTATTAAATGAAATGTTGGAAATATTGAGACATTCCACAAATATTTATAGTTTTATTGTCAATATCCTTAGTTATAATATTAATATTCATATTACATGAGTGTGTAAAAATTTAAAATGTATTAATCTTCTAAAAATAATTATATAGAATAAATTAATTCCCTTAATTTTTTAAAAATAAACATTATAATATATATAAACAAATAATCTAAATCAAACAAAAAGAACTAATAAAATAGTATATAAAATAATAACTGAAGAATTATCCTTTTATATTATTTCAAAATATATTATTCTTACATTGAATACCATATGGATTCATCATTTAGTGGTTTTAATCCTAAATATGGAAATGTAACCTAAATTATTTTTTAAAATATATTGGATTAATTCTTTATATTAACCAACATGACATTGATTTAAAAATTAAAAATTTACAATGATGAAAAAGTAAAATAAAAATGTTTTGTGAAATATAATGTGAATATAATCATGAATGATTATCTAGAAGATTTATACTATTAAAAAAATATTTATAAATTTTCTATTTTCAACAATTATTATCAGAAAACGAAAATTTAAAACTATAGGTTGATATTTTTTTTATAATTTAAAGAATAAACATTTTCATAACTATAGGGTGATGATTTTTAATGTTTATTATTTTAATAATAAATTAAAAAATAAAATCATAATTTTTTTTTAAAATAATGGACATAAAATATTAAAAAAATTATACAAACACATGAGTTATTATTCTCTCATCATGTCATGCTCTACACATTTAGTATCACCCAATAGTTTCACTCACCCCATTATTCTTCTAATCACAACCAATTTTTCATTGGTTTTAATTGTTTTATCATACCAACCCATAATATAATTCCAATACCCCCATTTAGTAGCCTAAAAAAACATATATTCCACATATCCCTACATACTTTTCCCAAAATCCCATTCTTTTGTCATCCCCAAACAACAAGACCCACTAGTAACCTCCCCACAAGAGTGACCACCCCACCCTTGTCAATTGAGTTACCCGTTTTTGGTATAATTTTTTTTGTTTTTTATTATTAAATGTTTGTTTTTTTTTCTAAAATTATATTAAAATGTCTATAAAAATTTATAATGACGTTCATTGGATTATGTTTTAGTTTTTTATATATTTTTTGGTTCGATATGTTTTTTTTCCAATTTTTATAGATTTTATTGTTAATTTAATTTTTTAGATAAAATTAAATTATATAGTACATTTTTTTAGATGTGTTAATGATTAAACATTGAGAAATTATGAGTTTTAAAATCAATGAAATTAGAATAAGCCATTAAATTTCTTAGCTGGGCTACATTGAGTAATTGAGAATAAATAATCAATGTTAAATATGTCAGCTTATATTTTTATAGGACGTATATCATGTGTTATTAAAATAAATTTTACTATGTAAATAAAAAAAAATAAGATATAACAAAAAATTAAGATAAATAAAAATATTTTTTTTGTCAGTAAATAACTATATAATTATTTTTTTGGTCTGGATATATAATTATTAGTTTATTTCTATGAGTAGATAATGTAAATAGAGCAAATAATATTGTTTTAGTGGTCCTAGGGTTCATTAATTTTATACAAAAACCCATTCCTTATCGGATCCCCACATATACATTGGTGAATAAATTGTTGATGTAAATTTGGATGATTAAATTGATGGATAATCTGATTAGATGCATAATAAAATTATAAACTCTAAAAAAATTTACCTTGGTGGTTAGGGAGTATACAAAAATTAGAATCATAACCAATTCCTTAAGATCCAAAGACATTCAATGTGTGATCTATAACACAATTCTTGATTAACTAGATGAGGTAAGACACTAAGTGATGGAAACAAACAAAACATGGTGACTGGTGAAGATAATTTTCTAGATAGTAATGAATTATTTATCGTAGGAAATAAAACATATTTTTGCAGGGAATGAAATGTGTTTAGTCACATTTCCATTTGTAACAACATGTGCAATCAATGACCATTTGAATCAAATAATGGAGGTAATTTTGTGGCAATAAGGCCTAAGTGACATTATAATTTTATATTATCATATAATACCAACTGATTAATAATTTAATGGAGATTTAATTTAGATATTTTTTGTTGATTTGGATAATTTTTATAGGATTGGGTGATGAAATTGAAGGATATTGTATTGTTTAAATTGGAAGTAGTACCATTGAAAACATGATGGTAATACACCAAGATCCTTGTTTAATCTGGGTCATTCTACTGAAAAATTTCACCTACTGAAGGGTACTTTATAGCTGTAGAAATAGTTCCTAGTTAGAACAGAACATATTTTTATAGTGAAAAAGAAAACAAAATAGGTTAAAACTTATACAATACTTCATCTGTCAACACATCTAGATACATTAAAATTTGTTGTATAACTCCACTCCACTTATTATCCCTTATTTCTCCCAATAGATCTAGATTTCGTGGTACTCTCTATTAATACATAATAATAGTGTTCTATCTTATAATATCCCTCATAATTATTCCACAAAATTTAATTCAATTTTAGTAGGATAGAATTATGTATTTCGTAATAATTAATTTGAAGTATTGTGGAATCATGTATATAGAATGTGGATTTTTATCAAGCTTTCTATAAGAGGCATGGGAGAGATTTTTTCATGTGTATTCATTCCAAATTGGTTAATGTATGTCTCATAATCATTTATTCTTTATTTTACACTAAATTAAAATGAAATTAATAGTGATATTAAATTAGTAAATTTGGTATTTCACATTTTATATGTTCATTTTTAAGGAGGGGCTCATTTATCTCCCATTTTGTAAGAACCTGGTTCTTCTCTTTGAGGTATGGACTTTTTATTTCCGCTTTTCCTTAAGTGTTTTTAATAAAATATGGAAAATGGGAAAAATCCTAAATTTTGGAAGTACACGTCGTGTACTTTTTCCACACGTCGTGTACTTCTGGATGTGTAGGGATGAGTACACGGGACGTGTAGCCATGTCGGCGAAAAAGGGTGTAGGAACCAACTACACGTCATGTAGTGGTCCTGTACACACTGTGTAGTCAGTGGGAAATCCAAAACAGTGATTCGGTGGAGTAGCCACCAGCTAGGCAGTAGTACACGCCGTGTACTCAGGAGTACATGTCGTGTACTCATGTCGACGGATGAACAGTGTGGCAGTGCCGCTATAGGAAAAGTTAAATGAAGGAAGTACACGCCGTGTACTTTGTTTTTTTCTTAAATCAGGCAGTATCCTCCCTTGTTCACAGGGAAGGCTTAGAACCGGAGGAAGGAGCGGGAGTGGACGGTCGGACCTTTGGAGATCCACCGATCGAGCATCTGGAACCCGATTCCACCTCGGACGATCTCGTTGGAACCGCGCAGGTAATCCCCCTCTCCTCTTAGCATGTTTCTTAACAATTTTTCTCTTAAAAAAAGTTATTTGAGGTTAAGAAAGTTTTGTTCTTCGACAGATCTACGTCGTTCTTGGGCGTTTCTGGAATCGACGTTCGCGTATAGTGCTTGTTGGCGTATAAGGCAGGTGTCTTGGTGTTAATTTTTCCAACTATCGTGTGTTTTGTGCATTTTTGAGCCACAAACTCATTTTGGGGTGTCATGTGGCTGAGGACATTTCTATATTAAACACCTAGAATTGATTAGGTATTTAATTATTATATTAAAATGCTGGTTGGGATCGTTGCATGGATCTGGAACCACCCCGTGGGTGCGTTCCACTATTTAGCCGTTTGGCCAGGATACCCAAGGGTATCCCTTAAAATTAGTGATTGTAGAATTTACTTAAGAGGAATTTCTTTTTTACTGCATATTTACATGTTGGGCATGGCCCAGTTACCTGCTTAAACTGAGGGCGGTGTTGTGATTAGCCTATGGGCATTGTACTACTTAGCCTGTGGGAACTTCTTCCGTTCCTGTGGGCAGATGATTCTGTGCCTATGGGAAAAACTTCTTACGCCTATGGGAAAATAATGTGTTCCTATGGGAAGATTCTGGGTTTGATTTCTCTTTACCCGAGGGTAGGATTTGGACGTGACTGAGGACTTTGGCAGTTTACTTAAAATATTCCCTGAGGTGGTATTTTAAATTAAATGATTAAAAAGAATATTAAAGTGGAAACATAACATGTTGAGTTAGTTACTTTTCAGTACTTCTTACTTTATTGCACTTTACTATTGCACACTGTCATTGCATGCTTACACGCAGTTGGGCACGGGCCTTTGGGGGGTGCCTAATGGGAATTTATTTCTCACACCCCATTTGGGTCACGCTTTTCGGAACAAACAGATTACCTTTCTATTGGTGTGGATAGGGGAAAGAGTCCCTATACAGGTACTTTACTATTACTGAGGAGTAGGAGGGCATGGGACTGAGCCTAGTCTCACGATGCCGCTGCCATCTGTTTTTTTTTTGTACTCTTCTTTTGGGTGTACTGTGTTGATGTATAACACGTTCTGGCTGTTTTCTTAGAACTTGAGGCATGTAACATCATTATTCATCTACTGTTGGTTACATCCACTGTTGTTTATTTCAGTTGTGTATGATTTACTGCTTCCTCTATTCGTTGTATGTTTTATTTATATTCCGCTGTGCTGCACTTTGACAAATGAGCGCATAGTTTCCCCACTATCAAACCTAGGCCCTCGCAACTAGTCGACAGCCTCTGGCGTTTGGGGAAACACACTTGAGGTCACGTGGCGAACTGGGTTCGGGGCACCCGTTGAGTGGCACCCGGAACCAGGACGTTACAAAGTTGTATCAGAGGTGGTTATTTCCTTTGAATTACTATTTGGAGCCTTATTTAGGGATAGGATGAACGATAGTTGGTAATAAGCTGTGCCCGAGCGTAGCTAACCCGTGTACAGGGAAAAGCTAGTCTACCTCGTATTTTTCATTTTTTCTGATTTTTCAGATTTTACAGTTGATATGTTTTCACCATTGGCTGACGCACTTGAGATTGTGCTGTTATAATTTATTTGTGGGTTTTATTTAGTTGCAACCTGAGGAGATGAGGGTATTCCATCTCATGCATCATTTAGGAACATGCTAGAAATCACATGCCATGCATAGTTCCATGCCATGTAGGTGCATTAGAAATTTCATGCTATTGTGATGGTAGTTGTGCTAGAAATGAATGTTGTTGTGATAGCTGCTTGATAAATACCTGCTGTTTGATAGGGTATTTTGTGTAAGCCTGTTTATAGAATGGACGCCAAACTTCAGTTTTTGGGGAGTATGGGCCCCCATTGACCGGAATTTGGTGGATCATTGACTGTTTATTAGTTATAACACATATAAGATGTCAAAAATTGATTCGTGGGGAGTATGGGCCCTCACGGGTTGGAATTTGACACTTAGGTGTTGATTTTCGGTATTTTATGGGTTCAAAAGAAGTTTCTGAGACATACTGTCCCGAAACCTAGTATACACGTCGTGTAGTACTTTTACACAAGTCGTGTATGGCCTTCTGTTCAGGAAGAAAAATGAACATTTTAAGTACACTCCGTGTACTCTGATTACATGCCGTGTAGTCTCTTCCCATGTCACAAACCATGTGGGCGGCGACATGGGGTAGGGAATAGATTGGGTAAAATACACCATGTACTAGATATACAGGTCGTGTAGTTTTGACCCAGAGTCCGACCATGTAACTAACAACACGGTTCGGCGAACTCCTTCACAGAACACGTCGTGTGAATAATGTACATGTCGTGTAGTGTGACCTGGGGACTCAAACATGTAACTAACAACATGGGTCGGTGTCACCTCTCATTGAACATGTCATGTACCTTTGGGACATGTTGTGTAGTCTTGTCCAATGACAGACCGTGTGGACTTAGCAGTGTGACTGGGAAATGGAGTTGTTAGCACGCCGTGTGCAGGTGTAACACGCCGTGTAGTGTCAACCCGAGTAGTTGGTCGTGTCACAGACGACACAGGTAGTTGGAAATAACATCATACACACCATGTATATGAAATATACACCGTGTAGTTTTTGTTCAAACGGGAGTCGTGTGGCTTAACCGTGCAGAAGGAACCGGGCAGGGGAATGGAAGTCAGGTACACGCCGTGTAGTCAGTATACACGCCATGTAGTCTTTTTTTGAAAATTTTTAATGCCTTATTATTCCTGTTCCCTTTTAGGTTTCTTCATCTTTGGTCTTTGATAATCTTGTTCTAAGGCGTGTTTTTGACCTTATAGTGTCATGCCGCCTAGACGACCGCGTGTTGTTCTCCAGGAGAGAGGCAACGAGAATAATCCAGAGATGGTGGGCCATGGGCTTCCAGTTGATCCTCTAGCAGAGCCAGATGAGGCACCAGCTACTATACCATACACAGGAGCAGAGGCACAGTTCCGTGAAGGCTTATTGCGGTTCATGCATACCGTTCAGGGAACACCGCAGGCTGCCACATCAATGGCCGAGATGACACATATCTTCCAGTAGCAGCATCTGCCTACATTCTTAGGGGATGGCGGACCACAGGCTGCGGAGTCTTCGCTGGGGTCGATGCGGACTATTTCGAGCATCTTGAGATTCCTCCAGGGTGGAGGTTCAAGCTCGCGATTTACATGCTGCGTGATTCTGCCAAGAGGTGGTGAGATGTTACCACCCAGTCAGAGCATCACAGGGACATGGCGTGGGAAGACTTTAAGGCAGTCTTCAATGATATTTTCTTCCCAGAGACGCTGAGAGTAGATAGAGCTTGAGAGTTCATGAATCTACAGCAGGGCGCTATGTCAGTGATGAACTATTCTTCTCGTTTTACGGAGCTTCAGCGCTTTTCACCCATTATGGTCGGTGATGAGACGTTGAGAGCCATAAATTTTGAGGATGGTATTCGGTATGACATCTGAGCGTTGGTGAATGTCTTCAGGTTTCCTATTGTACACGCTATTGTGAACTAGGCATTGATCACAGAGAGGAACCTTCAAGAATATAGTGGTGTGGGCCAGGGCAGTTCAGCACCAGTTACTGGTACTTTTTCTATTTCCAAGAGGAAGAGACAGGTGGACTTCTCTTAGGGCAGCAGTACTAGTCAGAATAATGTTTCAGGTGGCCAGGTTATGTGCTACCAGTGTGGTAGTGAGGGGAACAAGAGGCCACAATGTCCACGAGACCTAGTGGAGTACCGAGCTTGTGGCAGGATGGGTCATCTGCATTGCTTTTGCAGGGCGTTTCCACCGATGGCTAGTGAGATGGGTTCTGTGCAGACTCCGTGAGTGGGAGCGGGACCAGTAGCTTCTTACCAGTCTGAGAATTGGAATACATCCAGGTGTACATGCAGAGATGGTGGTCGTGGCCAAGGTAGCCAGACACTAGGATCTCAGAGGCAGTAAGGCGGGACATCTCAGGGTAGTCAGGTTGTGTCGCAGGGTCGTGGCACTGGGTAGGCATATGCAGTGGAACATACCCAGCAAGAGTAGGATCTCGGACCTTTTACAGTCAGAGGTACTATTTTATTAGCTTTTGTCTTATCTTCAGTACTTTTCGATATGGGTGCTACAAATAGTTTCATATCTATACCCGTTGTAGAGAGCCTTGGGCTCTGTTTTTCTCTATCTACTGATGTTATGACGTTGGACACTCCATTGGGGACTAGAACAACTGGTGTGCGTCAGTGCAAGGAGTTCCCCCTTGAGGTTGGTGGGTGTCACATCCTTTGGGACCTCTATGTCCTAGAGATGATGAGCTATGACATTATTCTCGGGATGGACTATTTGGTTCCCTTTTGAGCCTTTATAGACTGTTATCATCGTAGGGTGAGTTTCACGTCACCAAAGGGCGGAGAGTTTTTATACAAGGGCGAATGGGATGTTCAGGCAAGTCGAGCTGGACCAGAGCATCATGGGCGAGGTGGAGTCACAGCCCAGATTGCGAGCTTATATCTGGATGACCAGGGGACTTGTTAGGTGGATTTCCCTCCTGTTGTTGATCGTTTCAGGGATGTCTTCCTGGACAACTTTTCAGGTCTACCTCCAGAGCGATAGGTGGATTTCTCCATTGAGCTTGTGCCAGGAGTAGCACCGGTGTCCATTCCTCCATATAGGATGGCTACACCTAAGTTGCAGGAGCTCAAGAGGCAGTTGGAGGAGTTGCAGGAAATGGGATTTATCCAACCCAGTGCCACTCTTTGGGGTTCGCCAGTCCTTTTTTCGAAGAAGGCGGATGGTACCCTCAGACTTTGCGTAGATTATCAGAAGCTGAACCAGTTGACGGTTAAGAACCGATATCTCTTACCAAGGATTGATGATCTTTTTGATCAGCTTCGTGGAGAATGAGTCTTTTCAAAGATTGAACTGAGATCAGGATACCATCAGCTGCGCGTGATACCATCTGATATACCTTTCACGGCTTTCAGGAGTAGGTATGGTCTATATGAGTATACGGTTATGCCGTTCGGACTCACGAACACGCCAGCAGTTTTCATGGATCTGATGAATCGTGTGTTCCATCTGTATCTTGATTCTTTTGTGGTATTATTCGTGGACGACATCTTGGTGTACTCTCACACTCGACATGACCATGCCACCCATGTTGAGATCGCATTTAGTACACTGAGGGAGCATCAGCTATATGCTAAGCTCTCAAAGTGCCACTTTTGGATAGACCATATTTACTTCCTGGGTCATATCATCTCTGAGGCAGGAGTTTCAGTAGACCCAGTGAAGGTGAGAGTAGTGGTTTCCTGGGTTAAGCCTAAAAATGTGTTCAAGATACGTAGTTTCTTAGGTCTAGCTGGTTACTACAGACGTTTCATACAGGACTTCTCCCGCTTAGCAGCACTGTTGAGAGGTCTGACTAAGAAGGGTGTGAAGTTCATTTGGTCAAAAGCTTGCGAGGTATATTTTCAGGACCTGAAGGGAAGGATGACATCAGCACCGATCCTAATACTCCCAGAGCCGGGGAAGAGGTATACAGTTTACTATGATGCATCAGGTATTGGGCTGGGAGCAGTGTTGATGCAGGGCGACCGAGTTGTGGCGTACGGGTCTCGGAAGATGAGGCCACATGAGAGGAATTACTTGATGAAAGACCTCAAGTTAGCTGCAGTTGTACATGCATTGCACTGTTGGAGACATTATCTATTGGGGGATCATTTTGTGGTTTTCACCAACCACAAAAGCATCAAGTATATCTTTACTCAGCGTGACTTGAATCGGAGGCAGATGAGGTGGGTCGAATACCTACAGTCCTTCGATTTTGAGCTTTCCTATACACCTGGTAAAGGTAATACAGTAGCTGATGCACTGAGCAGGAAGACTCAAATACAGGAAGTGCAGGAGGCCATCAGTGAGTGGCAGCTCATGGCTTTGTTCTCTGAGATGCATCTGGAGGTGCATGACAGTCAGGGGAAAACTTATCTTTCATCTTTGGATGTGACTTATACCCTCATGGATAGAGTAAGTATGAGACAACTTTTTGATCTAGAAGGCCTAGTTCTACGGGAGTCGGTCGCAGGTGAGGACCTTTCTCCTAGTTGGACGATAGGCGACGATGAGGTTTTGCGTTTCCATGGATGAGTATGGGTGCCAAGGGATATATGCGAGGAGCTGATGCGAGCGTTTCATGCTTCAACTTGGGAAGTTCATCCCGGGGTTACCAAGATGTACCGCGACTTGAGACGTCAGTACTGGTGGCTGGGTATGATGAGAGATGTATCTGGTTTTGTTATGAGATGTTCCACCTGTCAGCAGGTGAAGGCAGAGTATTAGAGACCAGCTGGGTTGTTACAGCAGTTACCCATCCCGGAGTGGAAATGGGACGATGTCGCGATGGATTTCGTGATTGGATTGCCGAGGTCACCTCGTGGAAATGATGTCGTGTGGGTTGTTATGGACAGAATCACGAAGGTAGCTCACTTCTTGCCGATCAAGGAGACCTTCAGTGTTGACGAGCTCAGAAGGCTGTATATTTGAGAGATTGTACGTCTCCATGGGGTCCCTCGTTCTATCATTTATGATAGGGACTCCTGCTTCACGTCTTGTTTCTGGCAGAATTTTCAGAGGGCACTGGGTACACAGGTGCTTCTGAGCACTGCCTACCACCCTCAAACCGATGGCCAGTCAGAGCGTACGATACAGGTGCTATAGGACACTGCGTGCATGCCTCCTAGACTTTGGGGGCTCTTGGGAGAAGCATATACCCATGGTCGAGTTTTCCTATAAAAATAGCTTCCAGGAGACTGTTGATATGGAACCATACGAGGCTTTATATGGTCGTCCATGACGTTCACCCTTGTGCTGGATAGAGGCAGGTGAGGTAGCTTTACTGGGGCCACAGCTCGTGCAGGAGACTTCTGAGCAGGTCCAGTTGATTCAGAAATGGATGGCTACCACACAGTCTCATCAGAAGTCATATGCTGATTGCCGCAGACGACCTTTGGAGTTCATGGTTAGGGATCAGGTTTTCTTGCATGTTTCGCCGAGGCTGGGACACAATCGAATCAGGAGACAAGGTAAACTTTTACCACGGTATGTGGGACCATTTGAGATTCTTGAGAGAGCCAGGTTGGCTGCTTATAAGTTTTGGTTACCACAGCGGTACATAGCCATGCATGACGTCTTCCACGTATCTTAGTTGCATTTCTATTATTCAGACCCATCTAACGTCTTTCAGCCCGAGGAGGTTGAGATGGAGGTAGATACATCCTTTTAGGAGCATCTGATTCGTATCGTTGACAGGAGCACGATGGTTTTCCGAGGCCGGTCATTTCCTCTCGTACGGGTGCTATGGCAGCATGGCCAAGTGAAGGACAAGACCTGGGAGCGGGAGGCTGATGTACATGCTTAGTGGCCGGAGTTGTCCCTGACTATATCTTCTCCACCCTTGGAAGGGAAATTCGGGGATGAATTTCTATAAGGGGGGAAGTTTGTAAGAACCCGGTTCTTCTCATTGAGGTACAGACTTGTTATATTCACTTTTCCTTAAGTGTTTTTAATAAAATATGGAAAATGGGAAAAATACTAAATTTTGGAAGTACACGCCATGTACTTTTTCCACACGCTGTGTACTTTTGGCTGTGTAGGGATGAGTACACGGGGCATGTAGCCACGTCGACGACAAAGGGTGTAGGAACCGACTACACGCCGTGTAGTGGTCCTGTACACACCGTGTAGTCAGTCAGAAGGCCAAAACAGTAAGTTAGTGGAGTAGCCGCCAGCTGGGCGGTAGTACATGTCGTTTACTCAAGAGTACATGCCATGTACTCATGTCGACAGATGAACAGCGTGGCAGTGCCGCCAGAGCAACCGTTAAATGAATGAAGTACACTCCATGTACTTTAAAGTACACGCCATGTACTTTGTTTTTTTTTTTGCATAAATCAGGAAGTAGCCTCCCCTGTTCATAGGGAAGGATTAGAATTGGAGGAAGGAGTGGGAGTGGACGACCGGACCTTTGGAGATCCACCAATCGAGCGTCTGGAACCCGATTCTACCTCGGACGATCTCATTGAAACCGTGCGGCTAAGCCCCCTCTTCTCCTAGAATGTTGCTTAACAATTATACTCCTAACAGAAGTTATTTGATGTTAATTGAGTTTTGTTCTTAGATAGATCTACGATGTTCTTGGGCATTTCTGGAATCGACGTTCGCATATAGTGCTCGTTGGCGTATAAGGTAGGTGGCTTGGTGTTAATTTTTCCAACTGTTGTGTGTTTTGTGCGTTTTTGAGCCACAAACCCATTTTGGGGTGTCGTGTGGCTGAGACCATTGATATATTAAAGACCTAGAATTGATTAGGTATTTAATTATGATATTAAAATGCTCTTTGGGATTGTTGCTTGGATCCGGAACCACCCCGTGGGTGTGTTCCACTGTTTAGCCATTTGGCCAGGATACCCGAGGGTATGACTTAAAAGTAGTGATTGTAGAATTTCCTTGAAAGGAATTTCTTGTTTATTGTATATTTACATGTTGGGCATGGCCCGGTTACATGTTTAGCCTGAGAGAGGTGTTGTGATTAGCCTGTGGGCGTTGTACTACTTAGCCTGTGGGAAACTTCTCCCGTGTCTGTGGGCAGATGATTCTGTGCCTGTGGGCGACACTTCTTACACCTGTGGGAAAATACTGTGTGCCTGTGGGCAGATTCTTGGTTGGATTTCTCTTTACCCGAGGGTAGGAGTTGGGCGTGACTGAGGACTTTGGATTTTTACTTAGAATATTCACTGAGGTGGTATTTTAAATTAAATGATTAAAAAGAATATTAAAATGGCAACATTATTAGTTGAGTTAGTTACTTTTATATACTGCTTACTTTATTTCACATTACTATTGCACACTGTCATTGCATGCATACACGCAGTTGGGCACGGGCCTTTGGTGGGTGCCTACTGGGAATTTATTTTTCACACCCTGTTTGGGTCATGCTTTTCAGCCCAAACAGATTATGTTTCTGCAGGTGTGGATAGGGTAAAGAGTCCTTATACAGGTACTTGACTGTTTGTGAGGAGTAGAATGGCATGGGACCGATCCTAGGCTCGTGATGCCACTCCCAGCTATTTTTCTTTGTTTTTCTGTACTCTGCTTTTGGGTGTACTATGTTGATTTATAACATGTTCTAGTTATTTTCTTAGAACTTGGGACATGTAGCATCATTATTCATCTATTGTTGGTTATATCCACTGCTGTTGTTTATTTCAGTTGTGTATGATTTACTGCTTCCATTGTTCATTGTATGTTTTATTTGTATTCTGTTGCGCTACACTTTGACAAATGAGGGCATAGTTTCCCCACTATCAGACTTGGGCCCTCGCTGCTAGTCGGCAGCCTCTGGCATTTGTGGAAACATGATTGAGGTCACGCGGCGAACCGGGTTCGGGGCACCCGTTGAGTGGCACCCGGAACCGGGACGTTACACATTTGATGAGGTATTCATTAGGTTATTGCAGTTAAATTTTTTTCCCATTCTGTATTTTATTTATGTATTGTGTTGATTAATTATAATAGTTTTATGTTTAATTATTTTTTTTTCAGGATATTAGGTATCATGAACATTGACAAAGTCCAATTTGGGTATATGTGGTTGGGGAATCATTATGGAATTAGTGGTTAAATTTGAAAAAATATTGGTGGTCTCTAATTTTACTATTTTTTTTCATATATTGTGTGATATTATAGATAGGGTATGTGAATGTGAAAAACAGAAGATAGTCCAAGGAAGGGTACCCATTTTAGGTCAAGATATAGGGGATCTGGGAGACACATGGTGTGTCCTCTAAGTGTAGTATATTGATAACATAGATATCAGGTGTAATGTATCCTAAAAATAATTAATTATTTGATTGAAGTTATAAAAATTTATGGTTTAAAATAATGACCAATGAAATATAATAAAAAATGGAGTCTTTAAGTGATAGGCTATGAAATTTTCCTTTTATGGAAAGCAAGATATGGTTAATGTGAGCGATTGATAAGGAAAACTTGTGGGATTTTATGTCATCTAATAAGAATAAATTATGATTTTTAATAGAATTATCATTAAAGGAGTTGAGATGATTATATAGGGGATGGGAGTTCCCAAAAATGTGTGATAGCCTACTGACTACATAGTTTTGGGTTCTCTCTGGGGATGATTATAACATTACATTACAAGATTTCAGGTACCTCTACACCATTATTTTGAGATTAATTTAATCAGAACATTTTTGGGGGAACATAATGAGGTTTTCATAGATTTTTTGGAATCCCTCTGTGTTTTAAATGGTTGGAATATTTTTAGGGAAAACTATGTTTCTTGTAACACAAAATTGGGTTCCCTATAATGAGCCACTAGAAAGGGGAACACAGTTTATCCAAATTGTGCGAGAAACCCCTCTAAATCATGCACCCTGATTAGAGGGAGTTTTCATGGTTGGAAAATGGTTTAAATATCTATGATTCCTCTCTATGATTACTATCCAGAATCCTAGTAGTGGTTCTCAATAGATACATAGTCCGAACAAGCGGTGTGGCCAAACCGGACAATTGTTTTGTGCAGATTCCTAATTTTCCAATGAAATTTAAAAAAATTAACATAACCCCAAATTTAACACATAATAACTTCCACTCAAATTTTTTATGATGCTTGGGTCATTACAGAATCTAATGAGACAATTTTTCTCCTCTATCCACTTCTAGTCATGGATCTAAGCATCAGTGATTGCGTTTTTTCTTATTCTATTATGTAAATCTCATCCCTCCTCGTTTCCCTAAATATTCCCTTATCTAAATAATATATAGTGATGTATTATGAACTTATTAAATTCTATATTCATGTATTTGTTTTATCTTGGTTTAAGGGATTATTCCTTGATCTCCATCACCCTTATTCTTCAATGGGGGATCTAGATGCATGTGTTGTGTTGATTTGATCATGTGGTTGAAGGGATGTGGTTCAATAAGGATTTATCATAAAATATGACACTAATTTTCATGATTTATTTGAAATTAGTTTTTAAATGATTTAAAACCCCAATATATAGATGATTTTATTTTTGATTTTAAAAGGGAATGGAAATTATGCCCCCCATTTCATTGAAATTAAAATTGTTCGGTTGATTTTTAGAAAAATGATGTGTAGAATTGAATGTTGATTTGATGAAATGAGTTGAATTAGATTCTTGAGAAAAGTTTATTTAAATAAAATATGTTATGAAAGTGCATGAATGTGATGGGACCCTATTATTTAGTTTCAAAATTAAAAAGGCATATTGAAATGAAATGAGGCAATTGAATTGTGAATGTGGAATTGGTTATAAAATAATGATATTACCATGAATGATTTATTTATTTATTTAATCACATGTGATCGCACGAAATGGATTTATGATGAGGGCACTAACTAAACTATGTTATGCACAATTTCTTGTGACGAGTCTTCTAATTGAGGTTGATTGATTTCATGTAATGGGTCCCCTATTGTGGAGT
This sequence comes from Viscum album, assembly GCA_963277665.1. NCBI lineage: Eukaryota > Viridiplantae > Streptophyta > Magnoliopsida > Santalales > Viscaceae > Viscum > Viscum album. The sequence goes on along the minus strand of OY728164.1, from coordinate 1,806,570,619 downwards.
TGTTTAGAGTGTGTACACATACCCAATACCTTATTTTTGATTTATTAATATGTGAATCCAATTTCAAGAAACTAATTTATAATTGGGATTATGGCCATGGTGATATGTTTTTCTTAAATTCATTATATAAAACAATTTTACTCTTTCCAAACATGATATATAAATATTTCATATAAAATGTTAATTTAAGACACTTTATGATATATCATCAATATTCATGATATGAATGCATATTTTGATTTAAAAATATGAAAATTATTTCAATGACTAGTTTTATTTAAATTTAAATAATAAAGGGCTTATTATTTTATAAATTATTATAGAATCATTGGTGGAATCGTGTTTGTCTCTCTTGATAACACCCTACCGTTGAATTCTATGTTTTTATGGATTTTGTTATACTATGTATGGGAAAATGATAAGTACTAATTAGATGTAAATGTTGTTCTTGATTCATGGGACCTCGAGTAATGAAGGTGGCCGATGGAGATGTGATCAACTTATTATTTGTGGGTTTCTTAGTTTTTTCTTGATCAGCATGATGTTTCTAATGATGTTGAATTTTTTTTATTTCATTATCTATCTATTTTTGGTACTTTTCCTTTAAGGTATGTTAGGAATGATATTGTGTTTTGTTTTATCTAATGTATAATATTTTACTTGTGGGATAGAACCCCCTTTGATATCTAGACGATGATAGGTTGTAGTCACCAACCCATGGGAATCAAGAATGCAATTCAGTCCATGATAGGGATAGATAATGTATCAGTTTTCTAGGGTATCATGGGTAGTTTGAGAAACATTGATGTTAGAGGTAACTAAGGTTTTCATATTTACATAATTTTGGTATGCAGTATGGGTTGTCCTTGGAGATATGAGGTTGAATTTTTATGTATTTGAGAGGTAGTTACAAGATAGTTCTCAAAAATATCTCATCATAATGAACCTTAATTCACAAAAGGTGTTTGGAACATGTTTCCTTGGGGAATAATTTAACGTGATTATATTATTTTCCCATAATTTTATTTGGGTCTCACAAAATTCCAATGTTGAATTTTTTCTAAATGAATATATACTATTCTATATCTTACTTGAGTTTATTATTTGAGTATCATTGCTGTTGTATATATGTTTCCTATTGATTTTTTGTAGAATAAAGATGTCAATAAGTCTTTTGAATAGTCCATAGGAGGAATCTACTGGTGAACCACAAAAAGTGAATCCGGGAGTGCACCAGAACCTTGTAGATATATTGTTGTTCACTATCCAAACATTTGGATATATAGTTTCCTCCATTCCTATTCAACATTCAGTTTTCAAACCTCGGTTGGATGAAGATAGTTACCACACTATGGAGTTTCTTATCCATAATCCACTAGATTTCCAAGAATCAAATTATTTTGAAGAGGTAGAATATTGATTGAAAATTATTGATGTTCATTTGGAGGTCATGGAAACACTTGATTCAATGAATTTAAAATGTTCTACCATGAAGCATGAGGGGAATCACATGTGATTGTGGGATTATATGGTGAACATGAAGTAGAATGTGGGATTAGAGTTGAAATATGATATATTCATATTCATAGAGATGGTGTATCTAGAATTTATGGTGTTGGAAAATTCAATGGTGTTTCTGAGAATCAAACCATATGATAGAAATGTGCCTCAGTAAAAAAATCATTTATCTAAACTACTTCTGTTTTCATACAAGTTAGGGACAAATAAAAAAATTGAATGATTTATTATTTTTTATAGGTATTATATTTTATATTTCATATCATGTTTTCATGGTGAATATCACTTCTTATTTTATTAGTCATGATTGATTGTTGATGGTTGATCAGGAATTGGTTGTTATGTCATGGTTTATGGGACGTCTATTTTTTCCAAGTGGTAGTTCTATTAGGTACATTAATGGAAATTTAATGCATGATGATCCTTGTTGTAATGTCCCGGTTCCGGAATCCACCCAGAGGTGCCCCGAACCCAGTTGGTCACATGGGGTCAAGTGCATTTCCCCAAATGCCAGAGGCTGTCGACTAGCAGCGAGGGCCTTGGGTGTGATATTAGGAAACAATTCCCTCATTGGAAGAGTACACAACATAAGTAAACAAAACTTACAACAGTAAGAGGAATAAATAACCAACAACAGTAAACAATGGAAGAATAATCAATAAACAACTAGAGAACATATGTATATATGAGATGATGCACGATACATATCTAGGAAATCATCCAAACAAGTCACAATGCTGGAAATACAACAGTACCAAAACACATACTAAAGAAAAGGTAAACAGCTCCTCAGCATCTCAAGCCTTTTCTTGGTCCCATTAACATCTGCTCCAAAACAATCAAGTACCAGAAGTCGAAGGGCGCTTTCCCTTGTCTATACCTAACAACGTAGTCTGTTTGGGCCCAAAAGCATGGCCCAAATAGGGTGTGAAACTAAATCCCAGTAGGAAACCACCCAAGGATCTATGCCTAAAAGTCAGTGAGTATATGGATGGTAATAGTATAGTAAGCAGTAAACAAAAACCAGTAATTAGGTAAGCAAAAATCAGTAACCAGTTAACATGATGATATAAAACAGTAATCAATCCACAAAACAACAAGCAGTAGTGAATAAAATAGCTAACCACAATAGAAAACCCTCTGGGAAGTACTCATAGCCATCCCCTCTGGTCCTATCCAAGAAGTACCAACACCCCTCTAGGAAGTGCACTCATCCTAACCCCTCTAGTTTGGTCATACAAAATTATAAGACTCTCTTGGGAAGCTCGCTCGGTCAATTCACCTTATAGTCTAGGGTAGTTAGGGACTCTTTGAGGAAGATCACACGATCTAACCCTCTTATAGCCCCAAGATCTATAGACTCTATGATGAATCTCACTCGATCAATCCTCATATAGCCTTAGGTATATGAAAGACTCTCTGTGGAAGCTTGCTTGGTAAATTCCTCCTCTAGCCTGGAAAAGTTTTAAAGAAATTCAAACAAAGAAAAGACTCTCCAGGAGCTCACTCGGTCTATCCCCTCTAGTCTATAATACCCAAGACTCTCTGGAAAGCTCGCTCGGTCTATACCCCCTATTCTATAATTTCTAAGACTCTCTATGGAAGATTACTCAGTCTATCCCCATATAGTCTATAATATCCAAGATTATCTCAGAATCCCACTTGGTCTATCCCATATAGTTTATAGCACTAGGTTCTCACGGTCCTATGCCAGTCAGTGCATAATAATGTTGTAAGTCCAAAGTTCACCTATAGAGCTACTTGGCTAACCAATGTACACCTATAGAGCTACTTGGATAACCATTCTACAACATAAAAAACATGTTATGAATATCATTCCATCCTACGGTCACGAGGCATGGAAAACAGGTACAACGGCCAAAGGCTAAACAAGACCTAAAGGGAATAAACAGAACAAGGCATGGGAAAACATCCAAGAACAACCATTATCCTCAAACATGATAAAATTACCTCCACACAAGCATACAAGAAAGGTAGGAAAAAAACAGGGTCAAAATGGTAAACATGCAATACCCCGTTCGTAGGTATTGGTGGAATTTGCACATAAAACTCAAAGACTTCGAAAGGTAAGGCACAAAACACCAACCTTGATGTTAGGAGATCAATATAATTTTACCACGAGGCTTGATTCTCCTTAGAACAATGTAGATCTACAAAAACACACAAAACATTCAACCCAAGATATCCTGATAAAGAAGGAAAATCATGGAATGAAACTCAAGAAGACGGAAGAGCTCACCACTGCGGTTCCAATGCAATCGATGGCGGTCAATTTAGCAAACAGATGGAGGATCGGTGGCTGGGATGATGTTCGCGGCCGTACGAGACACTCTTAGTCAAAGAACTTGGAGAAGAAGATGATTCTGTCAATTAGGCACGACCCCGTTCCGTTAAATGAAAAAAATAAAGTACATAGTGTGTACTTCTAGAGTACACGGTCTATACTAGGATTTTTCATACCCCGATTTAATCGGCCTCCACATCACCTCTACACACTGTGTGTGTAGCCCGGACACAGCCAACAAAAGGCCTTGCACGACATCGAAGTACACAGTGTGTGCTTATAAAGTAAATTTCATGTACTTTTAAAATATCCAGATATTCCTCTATTTCTCAAAAATGACCAGAAAAGTAAAAATATACCTGCAACAAAGATCTGGGTTCTTACAATCTTCCCCCCTTAAAGAAATTCTTCCCTAAATTTCCCTAGAAAGGCATAGAAGAAGAAACCCCGAACAGCTCTGGCCACTGCGATCGTACATCGGCCTCCCTCTCCCAAGTCTCGTCTTGTACTCACCCATGTTGCCATAGCACCCATACCAAAGGAACAAATCGTCCACGGAGAACCGTCGTACTATGATCGAAAATCCATATAGGGTGATCCTCAAATGAAAGATCCACTTTGATCTCAACCTCCTCTGGTTGAAAGACATGAGATGGGTCTGAAAAGTAACATTGGAACTGAGAAACATGAAAGACGTCGTGCATATCCTGATACCTCTGAGGTAACTACAACTGATAGGCAACCGTCCAAACTCTCTCCAACACCTCAAATATCCCGACGTACCGTGGTGAAAGATTACCCTATCTCGGAATACCCTTATGTCCCAACCTCAGTGCGACACGTAGGATAACATGAACCCCTGCCTCAAACTCCAGAGGTCATCTCTTCTGATCAACATAAGACTACTGTCGAGACTGTGCTATAACAATATTCTTCTGAATCAACTATATCTTCTTTAATGTCTCTTGAACAAGACAAGGTCCCATTAAAGCTACCTCTCTTTCCTCCAGCCAGCACAATGGTGATCGGCATGGCCTACCGTACAAAGCCTCGTAAGGTTCCATCTGTATTGTCACCTGAAAACTATTGTTATAGGAAAACTCCACAAGAGGAATATGCTTCTCCCAAGATCCAGAAAAGTCTAGAATGCATTCTCGGAGCATATCCTCAAGCACCTAGATCGTACGCTCGGACTGACCATCAGTCTGGGGATGGTATGTTGTACTCAAATGTACCTATGAACCCAAAGCCTTCTCAAGACCTTGCCAGAACCGAGAAGTAAAGAGTGCATCCCTATCTGAAAAAATGGAGTATAGAAATCCATGTAGATGTACAATCTCTCGGATGTACAACTGTCCTAGTTCATACACATTGTAGTTCTCCTTGATCGAAAAGAAGTGAGAAACCTTCGTAATCCTATCGACAACAAACCAAACATCATCATTTCCTCGAGATGACCTTGGAAAACTGGTCACGAAGTCCATCGTGACATCGTTCCACTTCCAATCGGGAATGGGTAACTGCTGCAAAGCCCTGCTGGTCACTGATACTCTTCTATCACCTGCTGACAAGTAGAACATCTCATGAAAAAACTAGAAACATCCTTGTTCATACCTAGACACCAATACTGGTGGTGTAGATCACGATACATCTTGGTGACGCCACGATGAACTGCCCAAACTGAGAAATGAAAATCCCGCATCAGCTCCCCTCGTATACCTACTGGCACCCATACGCATCCCTAGAAATGAAAGATCTCATCCTCGCCCACTGTCCATCCAGGAAGAGGGTCCTCTCATGAAATACTCTCCCACAGGACTAATCCTTCTATGTCTGATAGCTTCCTCTTTCGTACCCGATCAAGAAGAGTAGAGGTAACAACTACATAAGATAGAAAAGTATGTCCCTGTCTGTCATAAACCTCCAAATGAATCTCAGTGATGAGAGACATAAGCTTCCACTCTCTTCTGGCCTCCTGAACTACCTGAATATGAGTTCTCTTGCTCAACGCATCCACTACTGCGTTTCCCTTCCCCCGGGTATCAGCAAGCTCAAAGTAGAAGGACTGAAGATACTCGAGCCACCTACGCTGTCTCAGATTGAGATCTCACTGAGTGAAGATGTACTTGAGACTCTTGTGGTTAGTAAACACCACAAAGTGCTATCCCAAAAGATAATGTCTCCAACAGTATAAGGCATGAACAACAGATGCCAACTCTAGGTCATGCGTCGGGTAGTTCCTCTCATGTGGCCTCAACTTCTGAGACTCGTACGCAAAAACTCCATCTCCCTGCATAAGCATAGCTCCCAGCCAAATACCTGAAGCATCAGAGTAAATGGTATAGATCTTTCCCAGCTCTGGAAAGACTAGTACCGGTGCTGAATTCAACCTCCCTTTCAGCTCCTGAAAGGCTGACTCACAAGAACCTGACCATAAGAACTTTTCCCATTTCTTGGTCAGACCTGTCAGCGGTGCTACTAGGCGTGAAAAGTCCTGTATGAAACTCTTGTAGTATCCAAAGAGCCCTATAAAACTCCACACCTCAAAGAAATTCTTCAGCTTCTCCCAGGAAACTACTACCCTCACTTTCTCTTGGTAAACTCACACTCCCCTCTTTGAGATAACAGGACACAAGAAGTGAATATGATCCATCCAAAAGTGGAATTTTGAGATCTTGGCATATAAATGATGCTCTATCAGTGTACTCAGAATGATTTTAAAATGGGTAGCATGGTCGTGTCTAGTGTGATAGTACACTAAGATTTTTTCCACAAAAACCACCGTGAAATAATCCATGTATGGATGGAACACTCGGTTCATTAGTTCTATAAAAACTGCTGGCAGATTCGTGAGACCGAACGGCATGACCGTATACTCGTATAGACCATACTTTCTCTTGAAGGATGTAAGAGGTATATGTGATGGTCTAAAGTGCAACTAATGATAACCAAATCTCAAATCAATCTTCGAGAACACTCAGCCTCCTTGACACTGATCAAAGAGGTCATCGATTCTCGGAAAGGGATATCGGTTCTTGACCGTCAACTCGTTCGACTTCCGATATTCCACAAAAAGCCTAAGGGTGTCGTCTGCCTTCATTGAAAACAGGACATGTGAACCCCAAGGAGAAGTACTAGGTCTGATGAAATCCTTTTAATGCAACTCCTGCAACTACTTCTGAGCTCCTGCAACTTAGGTGTAGCCATCCTAGAAGGATGAATGGACACCAGTGCCACTCCCAGCACGAGCTCAATCGAGAAGTCTACCTCACTCTCTAGAAGCAAACCTGAAATGTCCTATGGAAAGACATCTCTGAAAAAATCCACCACTAGAGGAAAGTCTAATAGTGAAGTCACCTGGTCATCCAGATAAAGACTGGAAATCTGGGCTGTAACTCCCCCTAGCCCATGATGCTCTAGTCTAGCTCTACCCACCTGGACATCCCACTCACCTCTATATAGAAAATATCTGCCCTCTGGTGATACGAAACTCACCCTGCAGTGATAGAAATCGACGACTATCAGAAAGGGAACTAACCAGCCCATACTGAGAATGACATCATAGAATGTCATCTCTACGACATAGAGGTCCCATAAGAAGTTACACCTTGAAACCTCAATAGTACACTCTCTGCATTGACGTATGCTATATGTCCTCGTGTACAACGGTGTGTCAAGAGTCAACATGTCGGCAGACGAAAATATATAGAGATCAAGGCTCTCCATAACAGCAACAGAGATAAAGCTATGTGAAGCACTAGTATTGAAAATAGATGAAGATAAAACTGAGGCTACTATGATCATACCTCGAAATGTAGAAGGGTTAGGATCCTGCTCCTGATGGGTTTTCTCCATAGCGAATGTCTGGCCTATACCACGCCCTTATGCCCCTGGCTGACCACTCTGAGTAGATCCACTCTACTATCACTGGTAACCTGGTAACTGACCACTATGTCCGCGACATCCACCTTGGCCCAAACAGCAGGAAGATCTCCAGTTTACAGACTGGTGAGAAACCGGTGATACATTTCCTGCAAGCGGGGTCATAGAAGAACCACTACCACTAGCTTTAAGCGAGAAGATATGACAAAAACGCAGAAGATGGCTCATCTTGTCGCAAGATCGGCACTCCATCGGGTCTCTCTGGAACTGAGGGCTAGTGTGCCCACTCTTACCACACTGGTAGCATACAACCTAGCTGCCTGAAGATACATCCGGAATACTTCGATATCCTCGATCAGACTCTCTGCACTGCATCCAGCTATCAGTAGGAGGAACACCAACTCTGGATGTCGAACTGCCCTGGCCTACTGCTCCAGAATCCCTCAGATTTCACTCAATGATCAGCGCCTGGTTGAAGATATTTTATATCGATGTCTACCCGAAGATATTCGCCTAGGAACAGATCTCCTGCCTAAGTCCGTCCTGAAACTTCCAAGAAAGGAACAACTAATCATTTGCTGGAATCGGCGTGAAGCGCTGCAGCTCGGTAAAGAAAGATTAGTACTACAAAACAGAAAGAGTACCCTACTCCAGACTCATAAACACCCAGGCTCGGTCATCCCTCAAGGTCTCCGGATAGAAGTAATCATTGAAGGTGTTCCAAAACTCATCCCAAGACATACTCTGTTGGTGCTCTGATTGTGAGGTCACCTCCCACCACCTCTTGGCGGTGTCTCGGAGCATATAAGTAGAAAGCTTCACCCTCTTCTTTAGAGGTATCTCCAGATGCTCTAAAACCATTAGAGTGGCCTCTAACCATGACTCTATAGCCTGGGGTCCTCCATCCCCTGAGAATGTAGGGGGATGAGGCTGCTGGAAAACCCACGTCAACTCAGCCATCGATGGGGTAGGAGGAGGCACTCCCTGAAAGGTCTGCATCATCCTCATGAAGTCCTCCATAAACTGCACATCGGTGCATGTAATGGGTATAACTGCTGGTGCCAAGGCTGGAACAGCAGGAGGATCTACAGAAGGTCCCTGATCGGCCATTTCCGGTGTCTGATCACCGTCTGGAAACTGATGTACAACCGGAGGACGCCTTGGAGGCATAGATCTGAAATATCAAAAGCACACCTAAGATCAGAAATAACAAGGACTGAGAACACAATAGTAAAAAACGAGAACAGGAGGAAGAAACATTCAAGTTTTACAAAACACGACTACACGACATGTATACAAACTACAAGGTGTGTTATCATAAGCCATTTACATGGGAATGTACCTCTGGCACCTCTGGTCGCATAACACCCCAAACTACATCGCGTGTTGTCCTCACACATGGCGTGTACTTGAACTCTATTCCCCTGCTTGAGTATCTTTACATGGATAACCCACACAATCCACTTAACCCTAGACTACACTGCATGTTCACTAAAGACATGGTGTGTACTAGACAAGTTTTCGGTGACCCGTGTTGTTAGTTACATGACCGGATACACGGCTGACCCTTACACGTCGTGTTCTGAACAAACATGGCGTGTATAAGTGAAGATAACACTGACCCGTGTTGTTCGTGATACGACTGGGTACCTAAAACAAGGCTACATGGCGTGTTTGTACCAAACACAGCATGTACTACATGAAATTCCCCAACCCGTGTTGTTAGTGACACGACCGGGTACACGGCTCACTACTACACATCGTGTACCTACCGTACACGGTGTGTTCCTAAAGACTTTTTCACAACACCAAGTTTCTGCTCACATAGTAAGTGAAAAGATCTGAAAACTGCATAGTGTGTAGTCATAAAGTACCCACCTTGTATTCTAGTTTTTTCCGGGTAGTAGGTTAAAAATTGCACCGAAGCCCAGAAAACACAGAAAATACAAACATGGAGGTGCTAAATTCCGATCTGTGAGGGCCCATACTCCCCGTGAGTCAAAGAATGACATCTTATACAACTCATATATAAAGAAAAACAGGTCAGCGATCCATAAAGTTCCGATTCCTGAGGGCCCACAACACCTCAAGAACAAAACTTTGGTGTTCATTTATGAAAGGTACAAAACAAACAATTCTCTAACAACAGCAGAAATTCTATCAAAGCATCTATCACAACAGCATGCATAATCTACACAACGTCTATCCCAGCAACATGAAATCTCCAATGCAGCCTAGATGGCCTGGCAAGGATTCATGGCATGTGATTTCTAAAAAGTGACTATATGATGCATTAGAATTTATACCCTCATCTCATTGGATTGTGACAGAAATAAAACTGCAATAGCAACAACAATAACAGCACAAGGCATGTGAATCACTATAGGTGAATCATATCAACCGTAAAATCTCAAAACCAAAAAAAATCATTAAACGAGGTAGATTGGATTTTCCTTGTACACAAGTTAGCTACTCCCGGGTACAACTTATTACCAAGTACCAAATCCATCTTATCCATGGCTAAAGGCTTACAAAAGTAAGTCAAGGGAAATGAATTTATCTAATACAACTTATATCATCCCGGTTCCGAAATCCACCCAGAGGCGCCGCATACCCGGTTGGTCACATGACCTCAAGAACATTTCCCCAAATTCCAGAGGCTGCTGACTAGCAGTGAGGGCCTTGGGTGTGATAATGGGAAACTATTCCCTCATTGGCAGAGTACACAGTGGAAGTAAACAAAACATGCAACAGTGGGATCAATAAATAACCAACAATAGTAAAAAAGCAGAAAACTAAGTCAATAAACAACTAGATCACATATGTATATATGAGATGATGCATGATACATATCTTGGAAAGTATCGAAACAATTAAAAATTATGGAAATACAACTGTACCAAAACAAGTACAAAAGAAAAGATAAATAGCTCATCAGCATCGCAAGCCTATGCTTGGTCACATGCTATCTCGTTCCAAAGAAATTAAGTACAAGAAGTCAAAGGGCACTTGACCTTGTCTATACCTACAACAACATAGTTAGTTTGGGCACAAAAGCATGGCCCAAACTGGTTGTGAGACCAAATCCCAGTATGCAACCACCCGAAGATCTGTGTCTAACAGTCAGTGAGTATATGGCAGGTAATAGTACAATAAGCAGTAAACAACAACTAGTAAATAGGTAAGTAGTAATTAGTAAGCAGTAAACAAGATGATATACTACAGTAATCAATCCACAGAATAACAAGCAGTAGTTAAGAAAACAGCTAATGACAACAAAAAACCCTCTGGGAAGTACTCGCAACCATCCCCTCTAGTCCTATCCCTGAAGTACCAACAACCCTCTGGGTAGTGCAATCAGCCTAACCCCTCTGGTTTGGTCATACGAAATTATAAGACTCTCTAGGGAAGCTCGCACGGTAAATTCCCCTTATAGTCTAGGGTAGTCAGGGACTCTCGGAGGAAGATCACATGGTCTGACCCTCTAATAGCCCTAGGTTCTAGAGACTCTCTGTGGAATCTCACTCGCTCAATCCTCCTATAGCCTCAGGTATATCACAGACTCTCTGAGGAAGCTCTCTCGGTCAATTCCTCCTCTAGCCTGGAATGGTTTTAAAGAAATTCAAAAAAAGTAAAGACTCTCTGGGAGATCACTCGGTCTATCCCCTCTAGTCCATAATATCCAAGACTCTCTAGGAAGATCACTCGGTCTATACCCTCTAGTCTACAATTTCTAAGACTCTCTGAGGAAGCTCACTCAGTCTATCCCTGTATAGTCTATAATATCCAAGACTCTCTGGGAAGCTCACTCGGTCTATCCCTTATAGTCTATAGCACCAGGTTCTCACGGTCATGTGCCAATGAGGGCATAATAATGATATAAGGACAAATTTCACCTATATATCTACTAGGCTAACCAAAGTACACCTTTAGAACTACTTGGATAACCAGTCTATAGAATAAAAAAAATGTTAATAATATCATTCCATCCTACGGTCATGAGGAATAGAAAACAGGTATAACGGCCAAAGGATAAACAAGACCCAAAGGTCATAAACAGAACAAGGCATGGGAAAAACATCCAAGCAAAGATATTATCCTCTATCATGATAAACTAACCTCTACACAAGTATAAAAGAAAGGTGTAAAAACAGAAGGGGAAAAACGGTAAACACGCAATACCCCGTTCAGAGGTATTGGTGGAATTTACACATAAAACACAAAGACATCGAAAGGTAAGTCAAAAAACACCTACCTTGATTCTAGGATATCAATATACTTTGACCACGCTGCTTGATTCTCCTTAGAACGATGTAGATTTATGATTATGCTCAAAATGTTCAACCCATGATATCTTGAGAAAAAGTGAAAATCATGGAATGAAACTCAAGAAGAAGGAAGATCTCACCACTGCGGTTCCAACACAATTAATGAGAGTCGATTCAAAAAACAGACGGATGCTCGGGGGCTCGGAGGACGTTCGCGGCCGTATGGGATGCTCTCAGTTGAAGAACCTTAAGAAGAATACAATTATGTCGATTAGGCACGACCTCGGTCCATTTAATGAAAAAAATAAAGTACACGATATGTAATTCTGGAGTACACCACGTGGACTAGGATTTTCCATACTCCGCTTTAAGCGGCCTCCACATCACCCCATCACACCGTGTGTGTGGTCCGGACACAGCCAGCACATGGCCTTGCACAACATCGAAGTACACAGCGTGTACTTTGAAAATTTCCAGATTTTCCTCTTTCTCTCAAAAATTGACCAGAAAAGGAAAAACATACCTGAAAAGAAGATCCGAGTTCATACACTTGTGGTGGTTATATAAATAAGTAATTATCCAAAACTCTTTTAGTTCATAGAAGAGGTCAAATGAAATTTTTTAAATGTGGCATGGTTGAGCATTCAAAACAGATTTTTACTAAGGCATAAAAGATTTGTGGTTCATATGGAAGCTCCATTCACTTGTATAAGTTTGATCCTTTCATATATTCTCCCCATAGAGGAATAATATCATCGAAACCTATGAGTATTATGGTTTAATTAAATTCATAAATAACTATGGGGTTATATCCATAGAAATTCTGAAAAAATATTCTTCATGCAGTGGAAGAGTCTCTAGATGAAGCTAATTCATGACCCGTAACCGTGATAGGTACAATCACTATAGAATCATCTTTATCAATTACTTTATTTCATACTATTTAATCTCACTCATTTATATCAACTTGTTTTGTGAATTTTCTTAATCATACAATTTTTATTTTTCGTAATGTGATGGATATTGTTCCACATCTCAGAACAAATAGAGAACAAGATGTTCGATGCTCATCATGTGTATTCTCTTTATCAAATTTTGAGCTCACCCTAAATTTTCTGTTACCTAACATGAATCCTATTTGTATCATTTCCAAGATATATTGAATTATTTCACTTAAATCCCATATTTACTATTATCTTTGATGAGCATATTTTACTATATTAGATGTCTGGGGTCATATTTTCTGGTGAAAATGGGACATGAGGCTGAGAATATTTAGGAATAATTTTTGAGAGTTGGGAAAATTAATACATATGTGTGCATTTTAATTGGATTTGGAATATTTAAGTGGTGATATCCCTAAAGTATTCATTAAGAATCCGGATGTGTTTCCATCTGATTTCTCTAGATTACCACAGATAATAATGGTTGAGTTCAACATTTATTTTTTACATGATAATAAATTATTTCCTATTAACAAATTGTACTAGTTTAACATAAATATTTAATGACTCAGTTGGATGTTTTATTATAAAAATGATTCATTCATCTGAGTGTGTCACCTTGGGAGGAACTTATTATTTTTTTTAAAGAAATCAGATGGGACAGTTTTCTTTTGTGTTGGTTAGTGAAAATTAAATTTGGTAATTGTAAAGGAAACATATATTTTTCCTCTAACAGATGAATTGTTTCAATAGTTATTAGGGTTTAATTGGTTTCAGAAGATTGATATTTAGTCTCATTATCACTTATTATGAATTAAAGAAACTTACATTCTGAAGATATCCTATAGGAGTAGGTATGACCATTATATGTACCTTGTAATGTCTTTTGGACTAACCAATTCTCATATAGTTTTTATATCATTGATAAAATAAATATTATATCAGTGTATCTATTTTTTACACTTAGTTTTTCTGGTTGAAATTTTATTTTTCTCATAAACTGATGAAGATTGTGTTTTTCATCTTAGAGTAGTTATAGAAATCAAGAAAGATCAATGATTGTATCTGATGCTTTTGAAAGGTATTTTATTGATTCAAGAAGTGATGTTCCTTAGACACGTTGTCTCAAAACATGGTATTCCATTAGAACCGAATAAGGTGAAACATTTTATGACATGAGAAAAACCATGTAGTTTTCATGATTTAGATATTCTTGGGGTTTATTGGCTATTACTAGGTTTTTTTGAAAGAATTGTTGAAGTACGATTGCCAAATTACCTCTCTCACCTTTAAGGGAGTTATTTTTCTATAGTATGTAAATTTTTATAGTTCAATTGATGAGTTGAATTATTTTTTGGCTTATAAATTTGTTTTTATTGTTCAAGAATCAGATAAATGATATTGTTTTCATTTTTGATTCAATATAATGAGGGTTGGGATTCATTCTTATATAGGGTGATAATTTGGTCTCTTATGGATCCAAAGAGCTTTAACCATATGAGAATAACTATCCAACTCATGACCATGACCTCACTACTGAGATTCATTATCTTAAGAGTTGGTGGAATTCCCTTTCTTAAGGAATGTTTTACCAGTTATTCAAACCAGAAAATATTGAGTTCTTTGTTCTCTAAAAAATATTTCAATCTCCGAAAGAGACATTGGCTGGAGTACCTATAGCATTTTTTTTGAATTTCTTACAACCTTGTTAAGGTAACTTTTATAACTGATGAATTGGGTAAGAGACCATCAACTCAGGATACGAAAGAATTGTTAAATGTGTAGAATATAAGGTCTCTCACTAATTAATTGAATTTGGTATTTTGGGTGGATAAAACCCAGATTGTTATGAAAAATGTCCATTTAACCTTCTCTCTTCTCAATAGTATTCTTCATGGGAAGAAGATTAATAGTTAATTTTGTGGAATTAGGGACTCTATTTATGGTGGGGGTACCATTAGTTAATAGAAATAATTTTTTTAAGGTATACTATGATTTTTTACTCAGTATGTCTTATGTTTTCCTATGACGAAGGTTCTGATGGGAGTTTACCCATTTCCAAGTGGGTGGTGCACACTTGAACCATAAGTATTCTCTATGATATATGGTGATGATTACAATGTCTAGGTATGAGATGATAAATCACTGACTTTATTTTTCATTTTTATTCTTGTCAGTATATAAAATTCAAGCACCTCATACCTTTGGATTTTCATTATCCACTTCCAGTTCCAACATGGAACTTTGATTAGATTTATATGGGCTTCACGGATGGGTAGTTTTATACCATTCAATAGAAGACTAAAATATGGTTTTTGATTGACTGACTAACCAAATCATATCACATAATACTAGTTCATGATACATCTAATTTTGAGGACTTGTGAAGTCTCTATGTGAGATAGCATATCTGATTTTATAGAGTTCCTTCTTCTATAGTCTATTATTGGAATCTCATTTTATTTATTTTTTGGAGAGCCCTCTAAGTGTAAATTAGATCTCATATACATTTTATTATGGAATATCATCCATATATGGAAGGCCATATAGAAAAATCAATAATTATTCTAGATTATATATTAATTGCTTGATTTATTGACACTAGTCAATCTTGGGATGACCATTTTGCACTATTTTATCTTTTTATCATAGGTGTTACTATATATTGATTCTAATTGACCTTTTTGAGGAATTATTTGGTTTTCCATATAGATATTGGAAAGACCCAAGAAATTTCATGGATATTTGTTTCATAAATACTTTGGAATTTTACGAGTATGTGGCTTCTGACAGCACTTTATTCTGATTCCTGGTGTGCCCGGAAACAATTTCCAAAGTTTATCTCGGGTACGTTCAGTAAACAAACGAGCGGGTTCTTCTATCTTTTGAACCGGTGCTCAGAATTGAAATCTGAGGGAACTGATGAACTCGCAGCACCTGTAATTTCTTAAGGGGACCTTTACCACAGTTTCATTTTAAGCGGGTTGAAAATTATTCTTTTAGGGTTTAATTAAGAAGTAAATAAAATTGTTTGTACAATTTTATTTTATTATCCTTGGAAGTTAAACCATTCCATGGGATGTTTCTGGTGGGGACCACAACCACCCAACTTCCCATGTGTGGTTATATGGGAGGTGGGGCCCACATGAGCCCCAACCTTACAACTTCTCATAACCCTCTTTAAACTCCCCATAAAACTCATAAACTCCCCCCATTAAAATTGACAACTCTCCCATATTTATGAGATCTATCACCTCCTACTCTCTCCCTCATTAACTCTTGCCAACACATTAATTTAATGAATTCAATCACATCAATTAATTAAATTAAGTGGTATGAATTTGAATTTTAAATTGAATGTGATAATATAATAATAGGAGAAGCCTATTATTTTATTTTAGGAGGACTTTCATTGTCCTAAGGAAGATTGGGAGAGCTCTTGAGATTTTGGAAGAACACTGGTCCTCCGACGAAGAACGATGTCTCCTCCGACGAAGAATGATGTCTCCTTCGACGAAGAACTCCGGTTCCACAAAGAACGATAACACGCCTTCCATTTTCTTCATGCGACAAGTGAGGAGATGCCACTTCCTCCTCAGGCACACTCTGATGACGTCTAAGAATCCTCACCTCGCGACGTCGTCTTCCACGATGCCAATTTTTGATATTAATTGTTGAGTTAGGGGGTTTGATTAATTTATTTAAAATAAATTACTCCCCCATTCTCGTTGTATTCAAGTGAATACAATGACATATTACTTTTGCTTACGCAGAGGGTGCGGGCCGAATGAACACAGCCCGATGACCCTCCATTTGATCTTGTTTAGTATTCTTATAATCATTAATTGAAGGCGGAGGAGGCATGACACTGTCGCGTCGTGCTTGGAATACGTCAAAGGAAGACGACGCTGTCGTGGAGGTTGTGCGGGAGGAACCGTGACCTGCTATGTAGCCCGCTTCGGCAGAAGAACTGGGTGGCCCATCGGCCAGCCAGGCGAAGGGAAGTCGCGATGCCAGGAGGGCGCCGTGCTGGAAAACCAGCTGGTACGTCGGCCGGCTGGGCGGAGCCAGACTGCGGTGTCAGGAGGGCGTCGCGCTGAAGAAACCCTCGGCACGCCGTGTAGGAAGCGTGCGCCAGAAGGCCGACCGGTTTGGGAAGGGCAGCGCCGCCGATTTGGACAGTCGGGGGGCCGCACCCCCCTCAGAACTTCTCGGCCTTCCGGTCGAGCCAGCCGGGCTGCGCGCCCAGTCAGGTTGTTCCCAGCCAGGTCGGGGCGAGCCGGGCCGCGCCAGGCCGGGCCAGGCCGCGCCCCGTCGGCCAGGGCCGCGCCACATCGGGCCGGGCTGCGCCTCGTCGGGTCAGGCCGCGTCCTTCGGGCCGAGCTGCATTTTCCTTCAGACCGGTCTGACACCCCTATCGGGTCAGACCTGTCAAACTGGGATAACCCGACCCGTGGGCCCACAGAGTAAATGGGGCGAAATCGTTATTCACTTAAACATGAATAACATAAAGACCATGCGTCTGATCTACGCGCCATCTGGGGCACTGGGACCCTTTCGACGAGGCGGTACTTTTGTGACACTCTAAGTGAGTTTTGGAAGAATTTGGTAAACGAACAGGTTTAGAACGAGCATATTTCCAACCGAGCCCCTGTAACGGAAAATCCAATATCTCTCAGACTGGGCGTCCGTTTGACGCGCCTTATGTCGCGTTGAGTTCCTTTTGACGAGATGTAACTTCAGGATACATCAACTCTGGACATCGTGACAATTGATGTATCGACCCCCTTTTTACTCATGGATCGGACCCTCCTGGAATTGAGTACGCTGTGTGTGGGAACCCTAGAGCTGGCTGCGACTACGACGACAATGACGACTGTACATAGATCCTACGTGGGTTCGGCCGCAAGGATGACTGTACTTGGATCCTCTGTGGATTTGGTAGTGATGATGACTGTACTTGGAAACTATGTGGGTTCAACAGCGATGGTTACTATACTTGGATCCTACGTGGGTTCGGCAGCAAAAAACTATGTACTTGGATCCTACGTGGGTTTGGAAGAGGAAATGATTCAGAGGTTACATCTAATCATCTACACCCCTCTTCCTGAGTAGTATACCTAAGTGAGTTGAGTCTTGTATTTTAATCATTACCATTGGTATGATTGACTTCTTTCCTGTGTGGACTGGTTGTGCTTAGGCTCGGATGTTAGAGTTGTACTAAGATTGATGACTTAGGTATATGTATGGGCATATACCTTAGTATAGTGGGTTGATACTTCATGTTTGTATCCTTCCTTTGTGGTTTATCCTTTGTGGATTCTGGGGGACCTTCTAGGGTCTCGGGATTTGTACTGAGTATCGTTATACTCACACCTGAATGGGCATTGCCCACACTATGTTGTGTTGGTTGCAGATGAAAGACAACACAGATCGTGGTCGAGGCTTGTGGAGTTGGACGGTATCCAGAGGTGGACCACCTGGTAGGACGTACATGAAGCGGACGGATGGACCCGATGTACCGACGAGACTATTTGTAACCACCCTTCAGGTGGAATTCTCAGAGGACAACTTCGTGGTTGCTGCTTTACATTACAGCTTTTGTACTGTCTTTCTCAGTTGTATTGTACTTTTAGTTGGGTTTGTATACTGGCCCATTTACTTTCCAGCACTTACTTTTGTACTCAGTTTTACTTAGATCGTACTTCACATGTGTACTCTATTGTGTATGTTTACTTATATAGGAAATGTCTTCCCTTTTATCTGTATTTATGCCATTGGTTCTATTCGCCAGCCCCTGACCTATGGAAGGTGAGTTTGGGGTAGTCACGGCTCGGGCCCCGAGAACGGGTCGTGAAAAATTGGTATCAGAGGAGTCGGTTCTACTACAGAACTCAAGAATTTGATAATTTCTTATCTATAAAGCAATAATGTTAAGAATAATGAGTGTGGTTTTTAGTATAGGGAGTCCAGTGTTGGTGCGGCGGACGACATATCCATACACCAGGACCCTAACTTCTAATTTCCGACTCAGTGCTCGAAAACACTAATGGCATGTGTGTTTCAAAAGTTTTCTTTGTGATTACTTTGTGTCAGCTCACCAGGTATACTGTATTAACCATGGTGCACTTGTTACTTTTCAGGATGGCCCCATGTAGGCAGCCAGCTAGGGTTCCGAGCTATGTGTGTGATGGTAGCCCACTGAGCAACGAGGGCTTGGTGCAGGGCCCCATTACAGCGGAGGCACCAGCAGTACCACTACCTACTGGGCAACCGATTCCACCAGCCCCAGCAGTAGAGAGTGAACGCCGCCTGAGTACGTTGCACGAGTTTCAGCGACAGAGGCCGTCCAGGTTCCGTGGAGAGACATACCCTCAGGAAGCCGAGGATTGGCTGGAGGCTATCGTCAGAGTCTTCATATTGGTAGGGACACCAGCAGACCTTATGGTGATCCTTGCCACGAGTCTCCTACATACAGAAGCAGGTAGATGGTGGAGTCTGATGCTCAAGGTGCTAGACGAGGAATCTCTACTTTGGATGGACTTCGAGATCCTCTTCCTCTCAGAGTTTTTTCCAGCCACCCTCTATGCGGTGCGCATCCCAGAGTTACTACAGCTGCGGCATGACAACATGATAGTATCCCAGTACTCGGAGAGGTTTACCGACCTCTAGCGCTACTCCATGGACATGGTATGGGACCCTTTCTTCTGTTCTCGGACCTTCGAGCAGGGGCAGAGGCATGAGATTAGGGCTTCAATGATCTCCCTCAGCATTCCAACGCAGGAAGGAGTACTGGAGCGAGCCCTTCTTGTAGAGAGATTTCTTGATGAGCCTACGCCAGCAGCGAGGCCTACCGTTGGGCAACACATAGTAGAGTCATCTAAATCCAGGAGTAGACAGATGTTGCAGATGTTCAAGAAGACTAGGCCATCATGTGGGTGACCTCGGTATACTGGTTCGGATGTGTGGGGCACATAGAGCAGAGCCAGCCACACGAGGGGCATGTAGGGCTATGCATGCGGCAGGCATAGCCACATGGCTCATGACTGCCCGACCCGCCATGTAGAGGAGCAACATATAGTAGAGGGACCTCCTAGGAAGAGGCAGATGTTCGACCGTGGTAGTCCGCAGGGAGCAGGCAGAGGAGATGGTCGAGTAGCGGGTGGTGGACGAAGCTTCGAGGCTCTACCACCACCACCACCAAGAGGACCACCCCGACCACAGGGAGATGGAAGACATGGGAAGGCTCAGCTGAAGGCAGTTGAGGACTACGACCACGACACACATAAAATGATTAGAGGTACTATCTATGACTACTACACCCTTCCTGTAATTCTTATAGACACATGAGCGAATCAATCATTCATTACCGCTGCCCTTGTTTGGAGCTCAAAGATTCCGACGGAGCCGTTGGCTCGATCCTTATGACTAGAGACTCCTACGAGAGCAGACTCGAAAATTACGCACTGGTTTCGGTAGTGTGAGATTACTCTAGGAGGTGAGAGATTTGGCTGAGATCTTCTTGTAGCTGTATCGAGGCCTTACGACGTCATCTTGGGCATGGATTGGTCATCTACAGTCCATGCTCAGATCGACTGTATTAGGCGCAAAGTGTGGTGTGTCCGCACAGATGGGAGCAGGGTCACCTTCACCAGTGAGAAGGGAGCTTTTGTAGTACAGGATGTACTTACACAGAGGAGAGGGCAACCGATCCCCCATCAGTTGGCTAGTCTCATCCTAGGAGCGGTTGAGGTGCAGAGTAATATTTTTCTTATTGTGGTGGATCAGTATGCATACGTTTTTCCTGACGACGTTCTAGGACTACCTACTCGCAGAGAGTTAGACTTTTACATTGACCTATACCCTAGGACAACACCGATATCTACTCCATCATATCGGATGGCTTTAACCGAGCTTCATGAGCTGCGGGTACAGTTGGAGGATTTACAGGGAATGGTATTCATCCGTCCTAGTGTTTCACCCTGAACTTCTCCGATTTTATTCACCAAGAAGGCGGATAGGAGCTTATGACTATGTGTCGACTACCGTCACCTAAATCAGGTGATCGTGAAGAAAAAGTATCCACTTCTGGGGATTGATGGCCTCTTTGATCAGCTCAAGGGAGAATGATGGTTCTCGAAGATAGAACTCAGGTCAGGCTATCATCAGCTCAGAGTTCGAGACGAGGATGTGCAGAAGACAGCCTTCAGGTGTCAGTATGTCCACTACGAGTGCTTGGTTATGCCTTTCTGCATAACCAACACAGCAGCAGTTTTTATGAGTCTCATGAACAGGATCTTCTAGCCTTACCTCGATCGTTTTTTCGTAGTCTTCATCGACGACATACTGATTTACTCCACTACAAAGGAGGAGCACGCCTACCACTTGCGGGTTGTATTGGACACACTATGAGAGCACAAGTATTATAGTAAGCTCTCGAAGTGCCATTTTTGGATTTTATATGTTCACTTCTTGGGGCACGTCATCTCAGAGGAGGGAGTTGATGTGGATCTTGCAAAGATCGAGACAGTACTTTCTTGAGAGCCACCTATGAGCGTGACGGAGGTGCGGAGTTTCCTAAGTCTAGCTGGGTACTATCAGAGATTTGTGCCAGAATTATCAAGAGTTGCATCACCGCTTTCATCTTTGAAAAATAAGGGGAAACCCTTTGTGTGGTCAGATAGATGTCAGTAGAGCTTCCAAGAGCTGAGACAGATATTCACAAGTGCGCCCATCTTGAGGCTACTAGAGGAGGGCGTAGGGTTTGTAGTTTACTGCGATGCATCAGGGAACAGACTCGGGTGTTTCATGATGCTGAAACGGGAAGTGATAACCAATGGTTCATGATAGTTGAGGTAGAATGAGCAGAAAAACACCACCCATGACCCGGAGTTAGCAGTAGTGGTCTTTGCTTTGAAGATGTGGCTGCACTATCTGATGGGCGAGCGATATATAGTCCACTCTGACCACCAGAGTCTCAGGTACATCTTCTCACAGAAGGACCTGAACCTGAGATAGTGGTGATGGCTCAAGTTGCTCCAGAACTATGACTTTGAGATAGTCTATACTCCTGGGAAGGGGAACGTTGTGGCTGATGCACTCAGCAGGAGATCGGGGATTCAGCTACATGGAGAGGCAACAGAGTAGTTAGCCACTTTGCAGATATCCTTCGTGGATAGAGATGGGGAAGCCTTTCTAAAGTCCCTCATAGTCACTCCTCCAATACTTCAGTGGGTCATAGAGGCATAGCGTGGGGATTTTGACTGTGAGACGCGACGTGCTCAGATTTCCACAGGGCAGGCGCCTAATGGATTTTATGAAGGAGGAGAGCACATCATCCTCTTCAGGGGACGTACCATGGTACCAGATGCACTACAAGAGGATGTGTTGAGGTAGTTTCACAATTCCCCTCTATTGGTACATCCTAGAGTGGGCAATATGTATCAGGACCTCAGATGATAGAACTGGTGGCCGGGTTTGAAGAAGGTTGTAGTAGAGTTCGTTTCACGATGCCTCACTTGCCAGCAAGTGAAGGCGGAGCACCAGGTACCAGTAGGCTTCGTAAAACCCTTAGAGGTTCCTGAGTGGAAGTGGGATGGAATATCCCTGGATTTCGTGATGGGGCTCCCACGTACTTCCAGAGAACATGACTCCATCTGGGTGATCATAGACCGACTCACCAAGTCGGCCCACTTCCTACCGATCATAGAGCAGGGCTCAGTAGAGAGCTTGGGATGCCTCTACGTTCAAGAGATCATATGAAATCATTGAGTTCCATCGTCTATCGTCTCTGATCGAGACGCTCACTTTACTTCCCGGCTTTGGAAGAGGTTTCAGGAGGCATTTGGGACGCAGTTATGCCTGAGCACCACCTTTCATCCTCAGACGGATGGCCAGACAGAGAGGATCATTCATACACTCGAGGACATGCTCCGTGCATGTGTCCATGACTTTGTTCTCCCCTGGGAGGATCACCTACCCTTGGTGGAGTTTTCATACAACAACAGCTACCACTCCACCATTGGGATGGCAACTTACGAGGCACTATATGACCGACCTTTCAGATCACCTCTATGCTGGACTGACCCTGGGGAGTCAACACTCTTAGGACTAGAGATGGTTCATGCTACGATAGAGAAGGTGAAGATCATGCAGGAGTGGATGAGGACTGTACAGAGCAGACAAAAGTCCTATACTGATAGGAGGTGTAGACCGATGGAGTTAGAGGATGGCGACCACGTTTTCTTACGGGTCTCACCTCGATGTGGATTACAGAGATTTGGTCGGGGCAACAAGTTATCTTCGTACTTCATCGGACCATTTCAGGTCCTCAGCAGGGTAGGTGAGGTGGCTTACCGCCTGGCCCTTCAACCTCAGTTGCACCTGGTGCACAAAGTCTTCCACGTATCTTAGCTGAGGAGATACGTGCATGACCAGAATAACATCATTGATCATGGGGAGCTGGACATCGATGATGGGGCAACATTTGCAGAGGTCCTGGTGGAGATTGAGGATTGATAAGAGCAGGTCCTACTTGGATGATCAATTCCTCTTGGGCGCATTCCTTGGCAGCACGAGAACCTCCAGGAGTGCACATGGGAGAGGGAGGCTCAGATGCATGCTCAGTGCCCTCATTTGTTTCCCTAGATTATGTTAGAGCTTTACGGGGACATAAATCCCCGAGGTAGGAGTAATGTAAAGACTTTTAAATTTCAAGGAAATTTTTTTCCTAAATAGTTTGGAATTTTACAAGTCTGTGGATTCTGACGGAACTTGATTCTGAGGCACGGTGTGCTCGGAATCAATTTCTGAATATTAGCACGGGTATGTCCAGTAAAAGAACGAGCGGGTTTTTCTATATTTTTAATTGGTGCTCGGAATTGAAATCCAAGGGCACCAATGAACTCACAGCATCGATAATTACTTTAGGGGACCTTTACCGCAGTTGCGTTTTAAGCGGGTTGAGAATTATTTTTTGGGGTTTAATTAAGAAGTAAATAAAATTGTTTGTACGATTTTATTTTATTATCCTTGGATGTTAAAACCTTCCATGAGAAGTTGTTGGTGGGGCCCACAACCACCCAACTTCCCATGTGTGGATATATGGGAGGTGGGGCCCACACGATCCCCAACCTTAAAACTTCCCATAACCCTCTTTAAACTCCCCATAACTCTCATAAACTCCCCACCACCATTAAACATGCCAAATCTCCCATATTTATGAGACCTCTCACCTCCTCCTCTCTCCCTCATTAACTCTTTCCAACACATTAATTTAATGAATTAAACCACATCAATTAATTAAATGAAGTGGTTTGAATTTGAATTTTAAACTGAATGTGATAATAAAATAATAGGAGAAGCCTATTATTTTATTTTGGGAGGAAATTCGTTATGCTAAGGAAGATTGGGAGAGCTATTGAGATTTTGGAAGAACATCGGTCCTCCGATGAAGAACGACGTCTCCTCTGATGAAGAATGAAGTCTACTTCGACGAAGAATTCCGGTTCCACGAGGAACGACAATACGCCTTCCATTTTCTTCATGAGACAAGTGAGGAGACGCCGCTTCTTCCTCAGGCACACTTCGACGACGTCTACGAATCCTCACCTCACGATGCAGTCTTCCGCAACACCGACGTTTGACATCAATTGTTGAGGTAGGGGGTTTAATTAATTTATTTAAAATAAATTACTCCATCGTTCTCATTGTATTCAAGTGAATACCATGGCCTATTGCTATCGCTTACATGGAGGGCACGGGCCGAACGAACACGGCCTGACGACCCTCCGTTTGATCTTTTTTATTATTCTTAGAATCGGAAACCGAAGGCGGAGGAGACACGACGCCGTCGCGCCATGCTGGGAACGCATCAAAGGAAGTCGGCGCCGTTGCGCCGGCTATACGGGAAGAAACGCGGCCCGCTACGCGAGCCTCTTCGGTGGAAGAACTTACCGGACCATCGACGGACCGGGTGAAGGGAAGCTGCGACGTCAGGAGGGCACCGCGCTGGAAAACCGGCCGGCCCGTCGGCCGGCCGGCTGAAGCTAGACTGTGGTGCTAGGAGGGCACCGCGCTGAAAAAACCTAGGGCCCGCTGCGTGGGCCGCCTACGCCAGAAGGCCGTCCAGCCTAGACCGCTAGTTTGGGAAGGGTGGTGCCACTAGTTCGGACAGTCGGGGGGCCACACCCCCCTCGGAATAGCTCGGCCTTCAGGCCGAGCCGCTCGGCCAGCCGACCGAGCCAGTTGGGCCGCGCCAGGCCGTGCCCCGCCCAGCCGCGCCCCTTCTGGACGGGCCGCATCCTTTAGCCCGAGCTGCGTTTTCCTTCGGACTGGTTCGACACTCCTGCTGGGTCGGACCCATCAAACTGGGTTAACCTGACTCATGGGCCCACTAGGCTAAATGGGTCGGGCTCGTTATTCACTTAAACATGAATAACTTAAAGAACGCGCGTCCGATCGACACACCGTCTATGGCAGTGGGACCCTTTCGACGAGGCGGTTCTTTTGCAAAACTCTAAGTGAGTTTTGGACAACATTGGTAAATAGCCGGGTTTGGAACGATCATATCTCCAACTGGGCCCCCAGAACGGAAAAACTAATATATCTCAGATCGAGCATCCATTTGACGCGTCGTCTGTCGCATTGAGTTCCTTTTGATGAGACAGAACATCATGATACATCAACTCCAGACTTCGTGATAGTTTATGTATCAACCCCCTTTTTACTCATGGATCAGACCCTCCCATAATCAAGTACGATATGTGCAGGAACCCTAGAGCTGGCTACGACCGCAACGACAATGACGACTGTACTTGGATCCTACGTGGGTTCGGCAGCGATGGTTATTGTACTTGGATCCTACCTGGGTTCGGCAACAACGACTTCTGTACTGGATCCTATGTGGGTTCGGTAGAGGAGATGATTCAGAGGCTACATCTAATCATCTTCACCCCTATTCGTGAGTAGTATACTTATGTGAGCTAAGTCTTGTCTTTCATTCATTTTATTTGGTATGATTGACTTATTTCCTATGTGGACTGGTTATGCTTGGGCTCGAAAGTTAGATCCGTACTTGATTGATGACTTAGGTATATGTATGGGCATATACCTAAGTAGAGTGGGTTGATAATTCGTGTTTTTATCCTTCCTTCGTGTTTATCCTTTGTGATTTCTGGGGGACCTTCATGGGTCTCGGGGATCCTACTGAGTATCGTTACCCTTACCCCTACATGGGCAATGCCCGCACTACGTTGTGTTGGTTGTAGATGACGGACAACACTGACCGTGGTCGAGACTTGTGGATCTGGACGGTATACGGAGGTGGACCACCAGGCGGGACGTACACGGAGCGGACGGACGGACCCGTGGTACCGACATGATTATCTGTACGCACCCTTCAGGTGGGATTCCCCGAGGATGAATTGGTTGTTGCTGCTTTACTTTATAGCTGTTGTACTATCTTTCTCATTTGTACTATACTTTCTATTGGGTTTGTATACTGTCTCATTTAATTTCCAGCACTTACTTTTGTACTCGGTTTTACTTAGATATTACTTCACTTGTGTACTCTATTGTGTATGTTTACTTGTATAAATGAAATCCCTTCCCTTTTATTGGGATTTCCGTCTTTGGTGCTAGTCGCCATCCCCAAGACTATGGAAGGCGGGCTTGGGGTAGTCGCGACTCGGGCCCCGAGGATGTTTCGTGACAGATATGCTCTTAGATTGATGGATATTGGTGATGCTTCCTTAGTAGAGATGAGTTTTTTCAAAGATATGATGTCAAATATTCAGTTGATTCGTCCGAGAATGGTAGTGGAATATATTTGGTATAAATCATATCTAGATCATTGTCAATGATCATTGGTGTTTTTGGTTAGATACTATGTGGTATTGAGAGTGTCACACTGTTTGGGTCACCAATGGATTTGGAAACGATTAATGATAACACTAAGGTTTATGGGTTCTTTTGATATTGTTCAATATTCTAGGAGAGTAGATTAATATTAAGTAATTACACTATAGATGACGTTGATCCACAATAGGTTTTATGTATAATAATTCTGGAAGTATATTTCTAATCCTTCTCATGTCTTGAGATGGAAATATATTGATGTTTAACTTAATTTATTCATGGTGGACCATCTAGTACATATTGTTGATTCTCTGAAAAAGGTTGTTTTTGGGATGTATATACCTTTTTTCTATGTTCTATGGAAACAATATTTTAATTAACATGAAAAATGGAAATGTGAGGACCTAATGATAGATAGTATTTTCCTCATATCTTTGATATGTATTCTTATTAAAATGATTTCTTAGTGTAGAAAGTATTTACAATGGTGAGGTTGTAACATTTCATTAAATTATATCAGATACTTATTATTCATTTTTATTAATCTTTGATTGGAATTTTTTTTCATTTTAATAGGTTTCCATATATGTTTTTGAACTCCATGGGGCTCTGTACTATTCGCTCATGATTAGGGAAATACATGCAGTTTAGTCCACCAAAATGTTACCCTGTAATGAACCATTGGAAGGGGGAAATTATATCTGAACATATTGAAAACCCCATAAAAAGCATGAAACCCTATATAAATAGAGTTTTCATTGTTAGTTTATTGTCAAACTTACCATACATACTAACCATATACCTCATCTAGAATCCCAGTGAGGGTGCATGGTTGGTGTGTGGTTAGTAATAACCTTACAACCCGACCAAGCAATTTATGTGAGTGGATTAATAAATTTTTTAAAAAAAAAATAAAATACCAAGTCTATTAGTCTAACCCATAATTACCCCACTTGAACCTAATATAATTCATTGGTCTTTAGATTCTTCCAAGAATCAATTTTTACTCCTACAACCACTACTCTTCACATATTGAAGTGCTTGTGTTACCATTTGATCTTCATTATGAATGTAAATCTCATCTCACTTAGATTCTCTAGAAATTCCCTTCCATCCTTCTTAAAAATAATAGATCGTCATTTTCTCTTGATATTACCTTCATTCTTTGTTAGTGGATATTGATGCGAGTGTCATATTTATTTGATCATGTGATTAGAGGTTGGTGGTTCCATAAGGCATTACCCAAAAATTGAAGCCATGATTTCCATGATTTATTAGAAATGTGTGTTTAAATGATTTAATAACATGGAATTGAGATGATTTGATTTTTTATTTTAAAGTGTAATAAAAATTATGAAAAACCTCTAATTTCAATGAAACTAAATTTGAATGGTAGATTTTGTGACAAATTATGGCTTGAATTGAAAGTTGATTTGATGAAATGATTTTATTTTGATTCATGGTAAATGAGTATTTACATGAAAGTTGATTTGAAAAATAATCAATATAGTGAAAGCATTTTTTAGAAATTGAATAATAAAATTGATATGAAATTGGGAATCTAAATTGTGAATAATAAAAATAATTGACATGACTGATTTTACATTAAATTATAGAAATATTTATTAAATAAAATTTCGGACTATGTAGTTATTGGGGGATTAGGAAAAGTAAAATTGAACTATGACTCCCTAATAATGAATTCATGATGAAAAAACTTACTAAACCAAATTCATCGTCATTTCTAATGATGGTTCCCCTAAGGGTGTTGACTAATTTTCTATAATAGGCCCCCCTATTATGGTTTTTATTTGAGTGTGAATACGTACATGATATTTGATTGTTGATTGAGTATTGGTATGATATTATTTACCAAAATTAAGGTAATTAATGGCTTATGAACATGGTGTATTTTTTTCATGACAATATTTGTTATTTTCTATTAAAATATTATACTCATGAAAATAATTTTATATAAATATTTCATATGAAATTTTCATTCACATTTCTATATGATATATATACAATATTATTAGAATAATGTTTTTTTAATTAAAAATATATAAATTCAGTTTATGCTTTTGTTGATTTAAACATAAATCACAATTGGTTTACTGTTACTGATGTTTTTATGGAATATTTAGTGGAATCTTAATGGTATCTATTGATCACATCCCATATTTTCCATTGATGTTTTTAGATTTTTTTTATTCAATGTGTAAGAATTGGAAAATATCTAAATAGAAGTGGTGGGTGTTCTTGATTCGTTGGACTACAGTTATGGATGTGGTCAGTGGAGTTGTTGTCCACTAGTTAATTTTGTGTGTATGATTTTTTATCTTGATAGAAATGGATTCTTTTATGATACACTATTTTGGTATTTTTTTATTTGTAATTTTCTAGTTCATTCTCCTTGAATATTGTTTTTCACAACAACTATGTTTTGTGTTATCTAGCTTTATTTTTTTTACTTGTAGAAAAACTATTCCCTTTGACTTATTGATAATGCTAAGAGATATTATCCAACCCATATTGATATGGAATGCCCTTAGGGTTATTTCTCGGTCATCTTGAGCATCATTGTTCCATGTAATTCGAGCAATTTTATGTTAGTTTGTGTGTATAATGAGTTAGGGTAATGCAAAATGGCCAAGTCCCAATATGTGGGGTGACCTGAGAAGTAAGAATATGATGATTGAAAAACACAAAATAGGGTATTTTTTGTGGGTATAAAAGATGACATAATGAGAGTATAAAATCATGTTAATGGATTGATTATAGGTATTAGATGAGACCATATACATGGTTATAGGGATTTATATCCTAATGGAATGAGTGATCATATAAGTGATTCCCAAGAGATGTGGTATTAGCCTGGGAGTGTTAAGCTGTAGAGGATATGTTGTAATGAAAACACATATAATGTGATTTTAAATTTGAGATTATGGTGTGGTAGATCATCTTGTTGGGATTTTTATTCATGTGGTGTATTTTCTCAATAAATTAGTAGTATAAGATATAAGATCATCATGATAGGATACTCTCATGATGTAATAGGATATAGTTGAGGGATATGATTGGGAAAATCATTATTCAATGACAGTGATTTTTTCCAAATTATATTTTAATCAGTGTGTAATGATTCAATTAAGACACAATGTTGTTGACATGAGAAATGTTACTTGGGAATCAATTGGGAATAATATCCAATTAATAAACAAGTTTATGGATGCCAACCAAGTATACCACTTATGATAGGAAATGGATGGTTTGGTGATTCAAACCATGTAACCTAATGTGATTGAGAATAAATGGATTTTTAGATGCTAACCTAATATCATGATGTGATAAAACATGGATTAGTTGGTGTAGGAAAACCTAGTATCCGGATATTATTATGTATATATAGGTAGGTGGAGGACAAACCAATATATTTATCCAACTGATTATAGATGGGTTGGAAGAGGAAAAACCAGTATCTTGATGTGGCTAGTTATGGATAGGTTTGTGGAGGCCAAATGAGGAACCCCATAACCCACACTCTCAGATATAATTCTAAAAAAACTTGTACACACTAGCTTTGATACACATCCAAAATTAGAAGATAATTCAATATTTACAATCATACAACCATTTGTGTTTTAGAGTTTTATAGTACTAGGAAAAGTAATTAAACCTTTAGAATCCATGTTCATTATATAAAAAGTAAATTTTACCCACTAATTAAGAAACAAATTAATCCATAAAAGCCTTCAACATCTCCAAAAAATACTCAATGCAAGATAATCATCAAGAAACATCATATCAATTTCTTTTCTATATATCCTGTGGAAAATGAAACATAAGAAAGGGATGATATTAGATTCTTAGTACGGGTTAACTTAATTAAAAAACATTCAATGACTATAAGTGATCATAATGTGGGATTATTAGTATAATTAGGATAAATAATAATGTTTTACTAAATAATTAATATTTAATAATTCATGGTATATGTCTTGGAAAAACATACAATTTCAATTATCATTCTGTAAAAAATAGGTGTAAAAATTAAAATGAGCCATGAGAGTTTAACATTCCCATGAGAATAAGAATTGAACATTTGTATAAAAATAAGCATGGAAACTATATATTAAGTCTAGACACCAAAAATTTCATCACATTGTTTGTTGTAATAAAAACGTGTTTACCTTATTATGCTTTCGATAATCCTTCCACAAACCCTTGGGATTGGGATAAATACTTTCATATACCCCATTGGATTGGGATAAATCCTATTATGTACCCCTTTTTATGACTCCTCTAATGTCCCATTTGTCTTGGAATAAATCCTTTTTTCTACCATTTTTCATCAAATAAATCCTCTAAAACACCAATTGGATTTTGGTAAATCCACTCATATACCCTTTTGAGATCATGAGACATTAACATAACCCAATTCATTGGAGGGTGATATAGATCCTACATGTTTTCATAGATACATAAATATCCGAGAATCAATTATCATTGTAGAATAAAGGAAGTAATGATATAAAATTGGGTTCATATCCTTTTCCAAAGGAATCAGATATGGAAGTGTTTCATAATTCCATCAATAATTATAGCACGATATCCTTCTGAAAAATACCCAGGTATACAAAGATATTTCATATCTATTTAGGAAAATAACATTTAAAAAGTTAATAAAGAATATGGTATTTACACCATATAGATATAGGTTTTATGGTTAAGTCAATAAATTCCCCAACATAACAATGTATAAATACCTTGGTGGACAATACTAAATTAACGGAATCAAAAGTACTATATTAAAAGAGGAAATAAATTATAAGAAAATAATTATTTTTATACATAAAAGATGATTAAAAGGGTAAAATGAAGTGATGGATCATTTCTATTTTAGTGAATTCACATTTCCCATTTATCAAAACATTAGTGATGAATTTAAAAAATAATAAAGAGTAATTTTATTGTAATTTTATATTTTCACTTTGAAAATATAGATAAAAATGAACCCTTTTATGAAAATAATTTTAAATAAAACTCATAGAATAATGGGTATTTTATTTTTAAAAACTTAGGATGAAGTTAAAAAATTAGAGTAAATCCATTTCTGTTAAGAAAATTAAATATAAGATTCATTTGTTATTTATATTAGAAAATATTAAGTGAAAAAGTAACCAGTATATCTTGAAAAATAATTTTTTAAAATTTTGGTGTAATGGCCTCAGATTTATTTAGATGTGTTATGAGTTAATTTAAACCATTAGTCTTTTGTATATAATATAGCATTTTATTGGGATATGTTATGATAATTTCTAGTTTCTTATAGAATTTTAGTATCCTTTTTAAGGGTTTATAGTCTGAACAAGGCCTTAACAAAGTGTTTTTATCCTCTAGGAAACAACCTGACTTGTTGAAAAATAACCTAGGGTGGCGCATAGTTTATAAAACCATGTAGCTTGTCTTAATTTTTTTAAAACTCATTGTAATGGTCAATGATACTTATGGTGAACACTTTGAAAAAACCATGTGACCAAAATGTGTAGGTACCCATGACAGACATTAATCATTGCATGATTAGCACACAGTTTTTTAGACCATGTGACTAAACCATGTGAACATGTTTTAATTATCCATAAATCACATTAAATACACATTAACCAAAAGTTTTGACTTTTTAATTCTAATACATTAAAAAATATCATATCATGAGGCTTAATAGACCTTCCTCGTAATTTATCTTCCCTTCCATTCTTGAAACTATTTGATTGAAGGGTTTCGATGATCGAGAATTAAGTTATGTGATCTAAAAACCAATGTTCTTTAATTTTTTTCATAGATAAAACTATTTTACCTAGAAATGAATAATAGATATAGAAATATGTTTCTATTTTATGGATTCTAATTCCTTTTAATTGATGACTTGTTTATTATGGATTGAATTGACACCTGGATTTAGATTTTTGGAATATTTTCATTGTTTATATCCAGACCATTTTTTATAGTGGATCATCTTGTCTATGTGTGATATTTTCTTTCCACTAAGGTGTGATTTCAATTCAAAACTGATCATCTAATTCTAATATTTTAAGAAAGGGGATCATTCATGGACTTGGTTGGGTGAAATTATACTTCAACCTTGATCCTTTTTATCAAAATGTTATTATACATAAGGTAGGTAGTACTTATCGTTAATCCATGTTCATATAGGTTATTAGCATGATGTTTTGGTGTGTTTGTGTGTGTGTAACCCTATCAGACCTATGTTTGATGTTCCATCACATGTGGTGTATGTGCATATAGACCATGAGACCTATGCTTTATATTCAATTTCATGTGGTGTGTGTGTAACTTGTCATACCTATGCTCAATATTTACTCACTTGTGTTCTATTGAAGTAATAAATATTTCTTGATATAATGTGATATAGGAATTTTATCCTATATATATGTTTGGTATTATTTTTTATCTGTAGGTTGAGATATATAGTTAATCCTCCTTATAGTGTTGTGTTAGACATCGGTCAACATATACATCTGCTACCCCTATTAGAAGGATGTTTTAAACATGTTTATAAGTCTATCTTTTCGAGGGGTTGTGTTAGGAATGGTTGCATGAATTTAACTTCGACACTAAGCCAATGTTTGTAGATTTGGATTCTATGGATCCAAAACATATATTGTGTTTATGTTATATATAGTTTTTTTTATCAGTACTATGTTTACATTCATTGTATTAACTTGTATATGTAATGACCATATGTTAAGGAGCATCGATGGTATCCTATTGGGTTTTGTACTCACACCTTACTCTGGCATCTCGATGCATAGATAGATTTCATGCATAGGGATCTGGGGAAGTGTAAATGAATTTTCGTGGACAATTGATCATGAATGGATCACCATGAGGGTATTTGTCTGGCTGGATCGATGATGGTATGGATAAATACTATTGTTTTTACATACTTTTCCCCATTTTGGACTATATGACTAACATACCACACATTATTACATGGTTTTTTATGTTATTTTTATGATTTAAATATGATGGTTTATTTATTAATTATTCATTTACTCCTTAGTTATCACTTCCATTTTTTTAATTTGATGGTTATTGAATACTGAGTGCATATTCCCCCAGGATGTCCCTCTTGGACCTCACCACTAGTCGAAAACCTCTTGTGTATGGAGGGGAACACATAAGGTCAGGTGAAATTCCGACCTAGACCTAATGATTTGGTTTCTGCTATTAAAAAATGGCAACGACTCACCATTTTCAATAGCTTATTTCCATTTTGTACAATGATTTATTATAGTAAATAAAAGAGATTAGTTGATTCAGACTCAAGTAGTGGAACTGTGTGAGAATCTGTTCATGACTACATAGTTGACCTCCGAGTTTCCCTAAAGTGAAAATTTTATTGACTTGTTATTCAATGTAAAATTTGATTTAAATTCACCATGGTTGATACACATGATGTTGGTGGCATATATTTATTAGATATGGTTTGTGTTCATGAATTATTTTTAGAAGCATCAGATCAGATGTCATATTCATTTTTCTTTTATTATGGAGAGCTTGTATAATTAAATGCCTTTTGAAATTATGATATTTCCTTTTAGGGAATAACTTCATGAATTTATTTATTTGATCCTATGTATTATATACTTTAGTTTACATAAATGGTTATAAATAACATATAATAACCAAAGGATTGGATTGGGAAATGGGTAGTGCTTAGGGGGATGTGCCTTGTTTTTGTGGGAAGAATATTAGGTTGGACCTTATTATAAACATGTGTGTGTTTATGTGATCTATTATCAGTCCTATTGGTTTATCTATTAGATTTTTCTATGGTTTGATCTAATATTTCTGAAAATTTCACCTCATTTACTTCTTTTCAACCCAGCTACAAGACCAGTTTTTTAGGTGGATATAGTTGTACATGCTATCATGGTTGTTCCGACATCAAAATATTTACAACTAATAAATATAGGACTCCTCTATGTACAAATTATTCATGGTGGAGGAGTCCATTGGGTGGGTTGATGATGGTACATTGTGAACATGGATTCCAAATCCAACATACCCCATACTTCAAGGTCACTATAGTCCCTCAGGAAAGAGAGGTATATATTTCAATCATCGATATGCTCATTGATCTAGTGGTGACACTAATGGATTTAAATTTAATGCATATTACCATTATGCTTCAAGGAACAGCCAGATAGTGGTGGTACGTTATGCTTTAGGCTAGAAGATGTAAAGAGACGACATATGAGACCTTCAAGGCCCTCTTATTTGATGATTTTTTCATGATCTCTAATGTTAGACCATTCATAGGTGTTCATAGTGGATCAACACAAGATAATGTCAATGTCTTCATATTTATCACAATTCACTGAGTTGATTTTATTTTATCTTCTTCTAAATTGAAACAAGGAATGAAAATAAAGGTATTTTAATATCACACTTCATCTAGAGTTGAAATTCCATGTCAAAAATTGTGATCTTGTGACTTATAATATAGTGGTTTGTAAGGATTTATGATAGAAAAGGGAATTGAGGATGACAAAGTGGCATTACATATTCTAGCATCCAGTGGATTGATAGGTGCCTTCCCCATCTTAGTTTTAGTTTATTTTACCAATAAAATAAATTGAAGTCATGAGATATATTCCAATACAATATCTCGTATTTAGAGCGTAGAATAGGGCCCTTTAATCCCCATATGGGAGATGAATCTGACATGTTCCAAAACAAATGCTGTTCATGTCAATATCTCAAGAATTTTTTTATTTCACACATTACTTTTCACCAATTTTGAAAGTATATTTATATAAAAAGTAATATTCCCATGATTTTGGGATACACATAGAAATGTTTTTCAATAATGTGGTGGAATTACCACAATAGTAACTATAAACCCCACAAGGTTCTTTTAATCAAGTTACTCGTGATCCTATACAACTTCATGGAGTTGTTTTTGTTAGGTCTTGTACAGCTAATAAGACATCTTATGATGGTGGAGAGGGACCTTAAATAGTTATAGGTATGTTCATGATCTCTAATACACTATATGTTTCCTTTTTTAATATATTTTCCTCCCAATTATTCATATATTCTCAATGAATTCATCGTTTAGATATACATGATGTGTACTATTCTGAGTTGATATCAATTGAGACACCACTAGGAAGTAAAATGTATTATCTTAATATCAATCTAGAACATCTGCTATTAGTAACTAGATTCAAGCATGTGTGTATATTTATGATTTTTTAAATCTATGGTGTAGATTGGCTATGTTTCATGGACTAGTTCACCAACTACCATACAAACATTTATTGTTATCTGCATAATTTAACTTTTACATTACCAAAATGGTATAAGTTCATGTTTACTAGCGAGTTTAATGTTAATTTAGGTAAAGTGGGGAATCATACATATCAAAAATTATTATTATCATTGTATGTGGCTTGTATGATCCTTGTTGGGGAGAAGACAATGACTCCCTCTTCTTCTCATTTTGTGGCAGAGTTGTATTGAGATATCATTCAAGGGGATTTCTTAGGGTTACCTCCACATAAGGGAATTGACTTTATTATTGATCTCATTACTGGTGAATGACCTTTATCAATTCTATCAAATCTCAAATCCTGATAATAGTTAAAAGACCTCAAGGTTCATCTTGAATATCTTGAGGCTAAATCTTTTATCACATCGATTACTTCCTCATGTGGCGATTAATTATTGATTGATAAGAAGTTAATTCGTATTCTTCATCTTTCTATAGTATATAAGAAGTTGAATCAGCTCATAATATTATATAGGTACCCATTTCCATGTATTGAAAACATTATTAAACAATTATTGGGATCCTAGTGGGTTTTAATGATTGATATGCATTATGGATACCATTAGATCTAGGTCAAAGAGGAAGGCAAACCAATGACACCATTTAGGAGTTGATATGGTTTTTATGAGTATCTTGTTATGTATTTTGGACTGAAAATTTATCCGACAGTGTTCATATCTATCATGAATAATATACTTCACCCATATATTGACTCATTCAATGTTGTGTTCATTTATGGAATCCTAGTATATACCAATTCATTTCAATCTGATTCCAGACACCTTGAGACCATATTGAGCATGCTTCAGGAATATGGGATTTATTAAAATAATAAAGTATCACTTTTTGATTTAAGAGTTTTTTTAATGGGAATGTGGTGTCTCATGTTGGATTATCATTTGATCCATATAAATAGGATAGAGTTATTTCTTCAACATGACCGCGGATTATGTTTGAAATTTAGTGTTCTATTAATTTGGTTGGGTACTACATATGGTTTATTCATAAATTTTATCACCTAGAACTTACTAGGGATGAAGTTATAAATAAGGGATTAATGTTTCATTGGATATGTTACTATTATCATTCCTTCTTAATGTTTCTTGGAGGTTTATTTAAATCCGTTTCGTATTCTTCCAATGCTTGAATATGGGTAACCGGTGTATTTTCATGAATCTAGTATCTCAGTGTAATTTTTTTATATATTTTATGATATGGAAGTGTTTTATGGGCATCATTAACTATAATCCCATTTTAATAATTACATTACTCAAGAAATAGAGTTTTATGTTGTCATTCATGTGTTGAAATATTTTCCACACTACATCTACATTGAGATATTTTTTATGTACATGGACCATAAGAGTCTATGGTATATTTTCTCTTAGTAAGATATGAATACCTATCAGAGGTGTTGGATGGAATATTTATAGATGTTTGACTTTAATACAAAATTTTCCCTTGGGAATGGAAATTACTTATAGATTCACATAGTAGGATGAAAAAAAAATTGGAGAGAGAATTTCAAAAGTAGGATGGAGGATCATGGTTGTGTTGGAAGACTTCAATGTGTGTATAACTAAGGATAAATGGGTTTTGGTTTGTGAACCATTTCAGATAATTTATTAATTGGTTAAATTCATGAAGGCTAGCAAAGAGGTTTATCCAGATTATGTCATGACGGGTGGTATGTTTCCAGAGAATTGTTCCATTCTAGTGTAGATTTTAGATAGACACAGTGTGCTTCTGGTTCATGGAGGTAGATGGTTGCTTCTACCATAAGGTAAGAGATGATGAAATCCTCCCATTATCTATGGTGGTAAGTATACCCTAGATCGACCAAAAATGTGTCACAGTTTTAGATAGAAATTCTCAATGCTTGGCATGAAAAGAGACATTACAGGCCATGTCTCCCATTTTCCAACTAGTCGGAGGATCAAGGATGATCATATTAGACCAGGATTGTCACTCAACCCACATTATTTTATAGAGAAGTGGTATTAGATAGACATAGACTTATTTAAAGTCTTACAAAGACCCAAAGTGCTAAAGATACCATTTGTGTCATATTGGATCAGTTAACCCTGGTGTCTAACATCTTGCTTATATGGGTGACTAACTCAATGGA
Source organism: Viscum album (assembly GCA_963277665.1). Classification (NCBI taxonomy): domain Eukaryota; kingdom Viridiplantae; phylum Streptophyta; class Magnoliopsida; order Santalales; family Viscaceae; genus Viscum; species Viscum album. Next base: position 1,806,532,356 of record OY728164.1, on the reverse strand, counting down.
TAATCTATGAAAGATAATTATTTAGAAGATTTTTTGGATGGACATAATTCCTTATGTAGTAGTATTTTATAGAGAATTTTGGTTTACATCAGACTTTTGGCAAAGCATGTTGAGGGAAATAAGGACTCAATTATAGTAGTGTATTGATTTTAATCATCATAATATCTGGAATTCAGAGAGAATGATCCAAACATTACTTGATAAAAATCAAGAGGGTATTATTGATTTTATAGGAGATTAGTATGATCATTTGGATATAGATGAGATATGTTTCAACAATACATTACAATCTTTGATTAAAATAAATCCATTTGAGGCTCTCTATTTATGACCATGAAATTCACCTCTATGTTGGCATGAGGTTGGTGAATCATTAGTTATTGGGATGAGTATAGTGTAGTAGTACTTTATATAAGTGTATTTTATTTTGAATAATCTTGTTATGGATCAAAATATATAGTGATCATAAGATGATTGAAGAATATGTCCCTTGATTTTTATCATGGGAGACATTTTTTATGGGTTCCCCTCAGTTGGGGCATTGGTATTTGAGAAAATAAGGGATAATCGAATCATGGTATATGGGTCTAATCAATATCATCAAATTACATCAGGATGGGGTCATAATGGTTCAAAATTAATCAATGGTACCAGGGTATGGAAAATTTGTTCTTCATGTCTTATCTTCAATGTTACAAACCCTATCCTTCACATGTGATTGATTGTGATGAAGTAGATCTAGATATGAAATGATATTTTGTGGAGCATCTTTTTTAGATTGTTGAACTAAGGGAGAAGGTGTTTTAAGGTAATATTATACCTTTTATCATAATTTCTGGTTTTATGGACATATGTAGGAGGAATATTTGGAGTGGGATTTTGATATTAAGGGACAGTTTCCAGAGATTTTTAAGAAATATGCTTAGTGATGCTTCTCGAGGATGAGATATCTTTTGAGGGGGATAATGTAATAGCCTTGGATTTATTTATGTTCATTAAGTTTTAAAATAATCATTTAATATTAGTTTTTAACTAAAATTTGTTTGGGTTTTTATTGTGGCGTTTCTGGTTTATTTTGATGTATTTTGTGGTTGATTTAAAGGTTCGTGTTTTGATTATGGTTTTCCCAAGCCTAGTGGTCACCTATGAAACTATGTAGCTTGTGGAAGATGCACCTTGGGTGGTGAATAGTTAAGGAACATTGTTTATCAAACCATGTGGATTTAATTGAAAAACCATGAAACTCATTATTGTGGGAAAAAGCATGGTTTCCTCATTGTTTGAAAAACTTCTTGACAAAACCATGTTTGTAGCTGGTAGAGGATATAAGCCTCACATGGCTGGTGCATGGTTTGTCAAATCATGTGGCCAAAACATGTTTATGAAATTTATTTATCAGAAAATAAAATTTAATATTCATGAACCACCATCAATGACTTTTTCTTACTCTTCATTAAAGTCCTCTCAAATATTGAGAATCCATAGGCCTTAACCAATGATTGTATTCCCTTTCAGTATTGAAATTTGATGATCCATGGGTTTTGATAGATGGGAATTAAAGTATGTGATCTCAAAAATGATGTTCTTCAAGTTTCTCTTAGATATAAAATTTGTACAGTATAATGAGTATAAATATATTATTACATTGTAAGATATATAGATTTTTATTGAATATTATATTAGGATTTTTGTGTGTTGATAGAATCAAATCCAAAATATAGAATTTGAGAATTTTCAAATCATTTTGGTCTAGATATTTATCAGTAGTAGATATTCTCTGGTATGTGTGATATTTTTTAGACTTTTTCATTTTATATCTCCTTAACCATGGACATAGAATTCTAAAATTGTTAGAAAAAAGTTTTTTATAGGATTAAAAGTGGTTAAATGGGAATCATACATCGACCATTTCAATCAAAACATCTTTAAAACTATGGTATATGTTATTTATCACTAGAATGTATTTATACAGGCTATTTTCATGATTTTTAGAATTTTTCATTAACCCATTGCGAAATATTATTGATGTTTAATCAAAAACATTATTTTCATGTGTAGACCATGAGACCTGTGTGCGATGTTTAATAAAATGCGGTGTGTTTGGGTGAGTAACTCATGATACCTATAATCGATGTTTGATCACGTGTAGTTTGTTGTGTTTATAAATCTTTCATGATATATTGTCATATTTATATTCCATATTTTATTTATCTGTTTCATGATCAATATTATGTAAGCTGATCCATTTGGATTATCTAACTAAGAGGGATGTGTTAGTCATTGATCAGTATGTACATAGGTTATCTCTTCATATCGGATGTTTCAAAATTGTTTAGTACCCTATCCTATAATGATGGGTATTAGACTTGGTTGCTATAATATTCTAATAGTATATAGTTGAATTAGGAAAAGGTATTTTCTATAAAACCAACACTTATGCTATGATTTGTTGGTATACTTGTTATTTATTATCATCTCATTCACTTTCATTGAATGAACTTGTATATCATACTCAATTATGTTATGGATCGTTGGTGTTATCCTTTTAGGTTTCTCACTGACACCAAAATAGAGCATCTTAATGAACGTGAAGATTTTATGACCAGGGATCTGGTGTAGGTAAAAGTCTCTAAAGTTGACAGTTTTGTAGGACATGAACAATACGAGGGTGATTTCTTGGATGTATGGGCTTTGGGATAGATTTATACTATTGTTTGGTTTAGTTTTTGTATCCTATTTTGAACTATGTGACTGAAAATTAAAATATTTATTACATGGAATTGTACATTATGTGTATGTTGGTTCTATGATGATTTATTAATTCATTAATCATGTAATTATTTTATCACTTCAATTTTCACTCATATTTTTTCCATATAAAGAAGTTATAATCTCCCCAAAATGTCCTTCTTGACAATCAATAAAATTAAAAAAACACTTGAATTTAGGTGGGTAAGAATAAGGTCATTTAAATTTCAGGTCCAAACTCGATGATTTGCATTGGGATATTACAGTTTGCAAAGAAAATTTTTAATATATATTAAACAATAGTTTTTCAGAAATACCCAATCATGGAGTTTTGAAAACTTCATAAAGTTGATATATTAAAACATAAACTGGAAGATAAATAATTTTATTTTGGAATGATGGAAAATGTTTAAAATATTTTGGAATACCTTTTTTGGAAACCCACATAAAAAAATACACTTTCCTTTCAAAAATATTTAAGGATAATTATGATGATCCAAGAAAATATTCTATTTTTAGAGTTAAAAAAAAGAGGGGATAACATCACCATGAAGTAAAATATGGACATAGAGTAAAAGATCCATTTTAAATAATGAGATTTATTCTATACAATGAAAAAATTTTACATCAGAAGGCATTTCATAATAGAAGAGGATATCAATTAAAATAAGAAATTATCCCATAGAACCAGATAAAATTCCATTGAGAAATAGATTGTGAATGAATTTTAGTCAAAAAATTGTTACAACTCGAGTAAAATTAAAATGAAAACACAATTTAATGAGAGATAAATATTTAAATTGAAAATATAATAAAATTAAAGAAATAGATTTAATGGTTAAATAAAGCAATAGATAGAATATACACAATTTAGGCATTTCGTGATGAAAATAATTTTAGTTAATAAACCCTTACATGTTTTTTATTTTTTAATGTTAAAACCCAATAAGGGAAAGAAAAAATAATTGAACATTAAATATTAATAAATAGAAGATAATCATGATAAAAAATTTAATGGGTCAGTAGATAAACCATTATGAAGAAAATATAATTTATAATTACATATATGTCTTAAGGGGTGAAACTTTTAGATAATGAAACCATCCATTGTTCCTGATTTTTTTTTCATGGGCCTATCATCATGAATAATCATATTAATTTAATTATATTCCTCCTTAGGAACCTTATTCTTGAATATTTTTTCAAATATGGACAATTTATTATCATATTACATTTTTTATATATTCTAATTCTTATGTTTTTAATAAAATTGAATCTATGACTTCTTATTTAAGTAATTTTAGTGATCAAAGATGATATTTTAATCACAAGATAAATAATTTATATAACCTTTACAGGATCATTAAAATAATTATTTTTTTATTAACATAGTATAATATTTTTATTTGGTTTTTTCATTTTATTTATACCCATAGTTTTCATACATAAATTTCATATCATAATGGATAAATATTTAATAAAAAAACTTAATATCCATGGAAGAATCATATCGGTCTACTGTGTCTGTAAACATGGATACTTAAAAAACTTGTTTATAAGAAATATAAATCATCACCAACTTACTACTTAAAATATATCAACCTTCTTTGAAATATAATTATTAAAATCATTCTTCGTATCTTAGGGAAAGGAAACATAATAAAGGCGATCTCATATGAACAATAAGGAAAACTATGGTAGATACAAATGATAATTTGAGAATATATTTATTATAAGGTAATAAGAATACGATATTAGAATTTTAAAACCATAAACAACCTATCACATGTCAAAAAATCGAATCATGGAATAAATATTAGTATTTCATAAGACATAAATCATAATGGAATCATAGAACACAATCCATGAGAGAATAACCTTGGTATAAACCATAATTTTTTCACATACATATTAGTATAGAAAATAATTTCCTTAGTTAAGGTTCACATCCATGAATATACTAGAATATTGTTGTCACTCCTCATTCCATCATATCATTAGTTAAAGTTCACTCACAATACTATCACAGTGGAAGTAGCCCCATACTAAATAGGGTAAACACCCCATTCTAGTCCTTGTTATCTGATGAGATATCCATATTTGGATGATGAAATAGAGGTAAACCTAAATGTTATCCCGCAAATAGCATTATTTAAATCATACTTATCTGTGATACAATAATATTTCATCATATCCTAACCAGAGAAAAGAAATGAGTTTCATAATAATTTTAACATTTCATTGTAGCATGAACCATGGAAAATAACCCTATTTTATATACATATTTTCATCATATTCATAAAACATTCAATGAAATAATTATTATGTTATCCTATCATTATATCTCCAATATTTAATAAGTAACATCAATTGATGTTATCATAATAGAATATTTCGGTAAATGATCACTTTCCATATTTATCGAGAAAATTATCTTTACATTTTAGAATACCATTCTCTTAATTTTAAAATATTATAAAAAATATAAGAAAATAATTTTTTTAAAATAACCTTGAAAATATGAAATGTAATATTCAAATCATTGAGAAGTCATGACATTGGTAAATTATATTTATGTTATGTATATTAAAACAAATATTCTTTTCACATCTTCAGAAAAGTCCAAATTACCATGTTATTTAAATAAAAAGAATATTCATTTTAATCAACTTTAAAAGAAACATCATAGTAAAAATTAATTTAAAAATCATAGTAAAATAATAAAAAATTAATTAAACAATTGTTTAGAAAAAATTTCATGGGAAATAATATATTTCCAATCAAATGGAGAAATAGAGTCAGGTTTTCGTAAGATAATTCTTCGGTCGATTGATTTAGTAATGATTGGAAAATGAAAGGAAAACATGAATTATATATACAATACCATAGGATATTAAAATTAAAAAATTATTTTTCTATAATTAATTAAATAATATATTTTAATAGATATTCAATCATAAACAACCCCATTTAAAAAAATTAAAATTTAAATCCTTTTACTTGAGTTTCAAATTTATAAAAAGTAATCCAAACTCATGTATAATATATTTAAATTTATTATAATTCTATAAAAGAGTCATTTACTTAATTATAATATCATATATGATCCACTTATAAAATTTCAACACTCATTTATTAATAATTCAAGAATAAAATTGTTTTTTCAGGTGTTAATTGTTTCATTTTTCATGAACATTTAGATTTATTAGTTGTTCCTTGTACATTGATCATGATTCCAAAATATAAATACATTTAATAATGATATAAATATCGTATGTATACATGATATATATATTTAGATTCATCCATAAAGGATATAGATAGATAAATGAATTATATCATTTGTGGAGATGGTAAGTTATACGTACGAATAAGAATTTGTTTCACTTTTCAAGTAATGGAATTAAAAAACATATATAAAAATTTAAATTTATAGGTTCATTTTTATATGATAAATATCTTGTATATTCAATAAATATAACTATATTTTCATCAATGTGAATAATAAATAAAAAACAAATCAGATCGCTTCATGGAGGTGGTGGTCTACACATACGATTAAGTGTAGTTACCATCTTCCAAAGGATGGAAAGTAGGTGGATAATGGTTGTTCATTTATGATAATAAAAATTAATTATATTGAAGATACTTAATTATCTAAATTAAAATGTATACCATTTATTTATATGTGGTATAATAAGAAATAAAATTCTCAATTATCAATTGAGTGTTATACCAATTCATTGAGAAACTTTATTTAGGTTACCTCATACACCTCGAAAGGATGGTATTTTGGAAATACAAAAAAACTATAATGTGGTATAGGAATATATTAAAATATTATTTTATGTATTTTATAATCTAGAAGTCCCAAAATATTTGAATAACGAAAGAGTTGATATTACCTTATATAATTGCAGTTATGGAAACTCTTGGAAATACCTAAAGTAATAAATTAATATGAATTAATTTTCTTGAAAAAATGGATAAAAATTGATATAACGAGAATATAATATGATTATTATTTTAAGTCATATCATTAAATAAAATATGAAAAATATTGGCTTATTTTTTTACCCTTATCTCTATATTTTAACCCCCTGTTAAACCTTTTCACAATTACTATATAATCAATGTTTTTACAATAAAAGGGTCAATAATGTTACCAGAAAATGAAATTTATCCCATAAATAAGAAATATTTTTAATGGTAAACCACATTCCATTCAATTGTATTAATATAATACTTTTGATTAATTTTAAATCATTTAATAAAATATTATTTATTATAAAATTTTATTAATGTAATTTTTTGAACTATTCATTTAATTTGACATTGAAAATAACATGACAAAAAATGTATTCAAATATAAAACTATAATAATTATATAATATGTTAAATTTAAATAAAACATCTTATAATATAATAATTCTTACAAATTTTAATTCTTTTAATAATTTTAAAATCCTTTAATTTATTTTCTTAATTAACTGAATAAATATTATGTCGACATTGCATACACATTAAATGTAATTATTCAATAAATAGAAATTATAAATAAATTACCATGTAAAATTTTTTAATTAATATTTAATAAAAGCATTGATAACTGAACATATCCTCCATGCAACCTTATATAAACATGTTAGAGATATTAAAATCAAGATAATGACATTTCGTATTAATTATTTTTGTAAATTAATACAAAGTTCATAATCAATGAAAAATTTCACCAAGTGGTAATACATTTGAATCTATTATGTAAATAGAATAATTAAACTTATCCAATTTGATGATGGTATGTTTTATTGAAATTTTGAATCATTATCCAAATGTTTTAACAATATCTTAACCTTTTTTTCCCATAATAAGGTGACAATTTTTTTAATGTTACTACTCATAACGATAAAAAGGGTTATATTTAACCAATTAAATTCTATTGATTGAAAATATGGTATCAATTTTCAAATATTGCGTTCATATAATTGGGATATATTCATTTCTATATAATTTTGAAAAACATTAAAAACACATTTTAAGAGAAATACATTAAAAAGTATAAAAATAGATTTATTCATATCCCATTCCTAAAAAACATTTGATAAATTTTAAAATATTTGATTGAATATATAATATATATTTTTCATTAAATTCATTCACTAATAGATATTAATTAAAATTATTGTGATAAAAATTCATTTCATGCATAAAAATATTTTTTTTCTGAAAAAAACTCTTTTACTTTCAAATGATTTCTATTTTCAATTTTAATAAAATTATTACCAATGAATTTATTTTATACATGTGTAAGAAAATAAAAATCATTATATTGTTAGTATATTTCATACCTTTAAATCCAATGTCTAGGTAGTAACTAACTCACTAAATAATAATATATCAGTAGTATATCACGGTTGTTTTAAATATAGTTTTTAATGTATCACAAGATTTCAATGATATTAAATTTATTTGAAAATAAAAATATCCTAAATCCTTAGGGTGTTACATTATACACCCCCATAATATGGATTTCACCCTGGATATTTTTTCACTCTTACACAAACACATGAAAATATATTTATTTGATCGGATCATTCGGTTCCCAATTAACTTTTTTGAATTTCGTATTCCTCCATAGAAATTCTACTAGGGGAGTATTCTTATACAGTGTCACTTTTTCTATATTATCAAATATTTCTATAAGTTATTATTTATAAGAAGTATTGTTATTTATTTATAATACCTCTATGTTAAGTACATGTGGTGGATCAAGTATTTACTTTCTTATAAGAGATACATAGAACACCTCATTAACTTGAGAGTGGTCAATATTTACAAATTTAAGGACATTATTCTATAGATAAATTCACATGAATACCTTCTCGCTAACGTAAATTCTAAATTTTAATGGTGATTGTTAGTATAACTTTTCTAATTACTCTGAGCTACATTGATGTTCTTATAAATGGATCTTACATTATCTTCTATTTTACATCATCATTCATAGGTCTCAATAGCTTTTTCTCTCTAACTTCACCCCATCATGTTGTTGTTCAACACTTCCTTCCATATATATCTTCCTAATTATCCATGAGAATGATTGTGGGAAAGATATTGTTTTTTTGATTACTTGATTAATGATAATTATGGATCCCGACTACCTCTAAAACTGATATATCAGGAACTCATCATATTTTCAAGGTTTTTAATGGTTCCCTTAGACTAACCATTTATCCATGGAGGATAATATGTACTAAAACACATCTTTGTATCCAAACCATACTGAATACTTCACTATAAATTCATTGTACACCTCATATCTCAATCATATATATTATGAATTTGGTACTCCATTAAACCTTAATACTTCTTCAATGAAAATTATGACAAGTGAATTATAGGTACACAATCTTTTTTAAAATAGTGTTACAAAATTTTTAACATAGAAATTAATTAATTGTAACAAATAGATCATGAGGTCTAGTTTATTGGGAAGACTCAATTCGTGATGCATCAATGTGAGAGAAAAATAAAACATTCTATTTTTTCTCTATAATGCTCTCCTATATAATTTGAATCTCCTAAAACATCATGGTATGTTCATAGTAATAAAAAAATTAATTGGTGAGAGATGAATTCCAATATTGAAATAAAACATTTGATGGAAGAATAAAATGTTAGTCCAAGGCATACAATGATATCATAATAGAGTCGGCACATGTGTAATCACTAGGGAGGAAACATAAAGAGTTTTGAATCATAATATCATAGAGTCATGGGAATGACATAATTCTAGGATATCTAGAAAGATAATATATATTTTTCAATGGAGTACCATAATGGATTAGGTTCACTACCTAATCTCACACATGATTTCTCATGAGACTAAAAAATTACCCAATTCATTAGAGGGATATGTAATTCCAAAATCATATATCACATAAATTTCATGTATATTCATATGAATGTTTCATAAGTATATAAATCATATTTCATAAACATAATATTTACCTACGAAAATAATGTGTTGAAAAATCATATCTAATAATATATTCCAAAGAGATTCCTTAAATGAGGCTTTTGATAAATGGTCATAAAGGCATGTATTACCCAATAAAATGAATAGAGAATGAGATATGTAGATATAAAAGAGAGGGATATATATATATATATATTTTTTATAATCATTATAATCATTGAACATATATATAATGTGTGTTATGGAGAGAATAGACATAAGTTGTAGAAGTGGTTGTGTTAAAGTGATCCCTTACCTTGAGCACAATTTGTCACTTGCATTATTTATATAAAAGAATAATAAAATTATTTTAATTATTTAATTTCTAAAGAAATATTTTTTTTATTATTACTTTTATTTTAATTTTTTCCATATAATATTTGATTACATAACAAATTAGTATCATGTCGTACGTTTTAACGATAAACGACTCATATGTCCAAAATCAATTTGTTAAGTAAAATAAGGTGAAATAGATTATTAATTCATAATATCCATAAATTTATCTATTGAATAATTATAATATTTACATATAAATTTTCATTTCTAAAATGACAATGATATATGGTTATGGAAAATGAACTACGTTACAATCATGGAGATGGTAGGTCGTACATACCCAAGAGTATGATTTCCATTATTTGATGATCATGATGAAAATAGGGTATGTGTTATTTAATATTTACAGGATGATAATTATTTCATAAATATTATATTATCTCTTTAAATACCCCTAAACATACCATCCTTAGGATTTGGTAATAAAACCGATCACTTCACTTTATGAGTTTGTAGTCTATCGTACAAAAGAAAAACATTATTATTTATTCAATTAATGGTAAGGTAAGGGATTATATAAAATATTTATTTTATATAATGATTAATATTTCATTAATATCATATATAAATAAAAATTTAATCCTTACACCTTTCATGTAAAATGTAAGTGAAGAAAATCACATTCCTTTTGGAGCTAGTAGTATGCGTACACACGATTGGCGTTACCATATTCTCTATAGAATGAAGGGTAAAAAGTTTTATGTGATATTATAAATAAAAAATTATAATTTTTTTATAAATATCATATAAAATCATTATATACATCATTTTATCCATTTGTGAGAAGTAATGACTGAAAATGAAATTTTTCAGTTTACAATGAGGAAGTCACCGTACACGCGATCAATGGTTTTGTTTCAAATTTAAGGAAGGAGGATATGATTTTCAGTAATCATCATCATGTAAAAACATTAAAATATATTGATGATACTAATGGTATTATATCTTAATGATTTAATAATATTAATGGAGGTGTAAGAAGAAAGAAAATAAATTGCTTGGCTAAGGGAGTTGCCTCTTCATCAGACAACTTCTTTAGGTTTTCACCAAAATCCTTCATAGGTAGGATTTATGTTCAAAAATTTATTCTAAGAATAACTGAGGGAAGTATGTAAGTTATTTGGTTAGGATTTTTCTAAACCAATGGGTTTTCAATGTGTGTAATGAAGAGGAGAGGGTGTTCCCTTTTATAAGTGTGGGAGAGGTCTATAATGCCAAAATGATCCAAATTTGACCATTTTAAATAATTATAAGGTATAAGGATTAAATATTACAATAAAATAGGAATTATACATGTTTTTTGGTCTTTTTTAACCCTTATTGTTTTATTTCAACGCCCAATAAACTAATTTTTACCTTCACTTTTATATTATGTTTTATCTGTTTTTACTATTCATTATGGTAAAAATTTAATTTGTTAATTTTTGATAATATAAATTATGATGATTCAAAATATGGACTCAATTTTTATAAATTAATCCAAAAAATTGAAAACATTAATTTAAATTTAAATATGTAGACGTTTCAAAAAAAATTCAAAAAAATCATTTTTTAAGCATAAGATGGTCTTATAATCAATATATTATTAGTAAAAATAATTAAATGAATTCAAATTCATATTTAATGATTAATAATATTAAAATTTAATTTACATTATTCCTAATTATGGTTTATTTTAATTTTATAAAATGGATAAACATTATGATGTTAAAAAATGTTTGTTAGGAAAATGTGTTTTTATTCTAAAAAAATAAAAAAAAAATAATATAATAAAATTTATAGATGTTTTAGATTTAATTAATTTGATTTAAAATAAATAAAGAATATTTATGCTAATTTTCAATCAAATTAAAATAATAATTGGATTAATATATTAAAAAATTACAATAGAAATATGTATTCTTCACTATTTTAGTGAAATATATATATTTTCTAAAAAAATATCTAAATTTTTCGTTATATTTATTTTAATATATTTATTTCAAAAATTATTTTCATTTTAATAAACTATATTAATACAAGGTCCAAAATTAAATTTAATACTTTCTCACAAAATGTAATAAAAATAAATTTTGAAATAAAAGTTTCTATTAAAAATATAGGTCTTCTTCCCTTCGCATTTATAAATTCTTTTATATTAGATAGTATTGTTATATAAATTCATAAATAACTTAATAATATTCAAAACCTACAATTTAATGTATAGGTTATTGGATAGTTATTTAAATAATATTATTATTATAATAATGTAGTCCATTTAGACTCAATGTTTCATTTATAAAAAGATACATAACATAATATTATTTTTGTTAAATGTTGGGGGTTACATTATACCCCATTATATAAATTATGACCCCATAATTATAACTTGTTCACAGAAATCAAGGGTTTCACTTTCAAAAATATTTTTTTAGAAAAACCACATATTAAAAAAAGGTTTCATAAAACACCCACTTAAAAGAGGGACACCAAACATGAAGGTCATCACATAAATATATTTTCACATAGGTGATAATTTCTAGGAAGTGAAAATATGGACATGGATCAAAAGAATAAATATTTTTGGAGATTTATATAGTTAATTTATCACATTAAATTTAGCGACCATGATAATGTAAAAAACCCCAAAACCGTAAATCTATGATAAAAAGACCATTAATTCATCGGATAAGAATGTAATAGGGTAAAAAAATTATTTCAATACAATTTTCCTGTAGTTCAGATATTATTTTAATTATAATATATAGAACAAAAGAAAATATAATTTCACTATATATTATTATATAATAAAAAATCATCCTTTTATTATCCTTTGATCAATTCAACATCAACTTTTACTCTAAGGAATAATTATCAAATATGAATTTTTTAGGACTGAAGGAATAAAGATAACTTTTAACATATCCTATGTTCCATAAAATAGTAATAAGTTAATCCTAATGTATTTATTAAAACCAAAATTGTTATCGCAATGTAAGATAATTCCAAAAATGAATATGAATAAATTAATCTCAAAAATTCAATAATAAAACCAAAGGTATAACACAAATAATTCTTTAAATAAATAACCCTATATGCCAAATAACCTCAACCTTAAAGAGGGTATTAACATAAATGTTTATCTAATAACATGTATGTTACATGTGAAAATACACAATATCATTCATTCCATGTAATCCATTATATTCAACCTAGAGGTCATATATATCTCATCGCTCTAAAGTGTTTCCCAAAATATACTTAATCACATTAAAATCCTAAAATTCAATAATATTTGACCCTATAATATGTTTCCTATAATAAAAATAATATTTATCACACATAACATTATTAAAATAAAATTTTATAACAATAAGTAAATAAAATTATCCACTATTATGTCATGCACCCTTATCACCCTTTGGTTTTGGGTTTAAACCTCGAAGCATTTCCAGATATAATGGGTTCCCACCCTGCTTCCCGTTTGTCCTTTTTCAAAAATTATAGAAAAATTATGTGATACTCATTTTCATAACATCCCAATACCATATAATGTTTTAAAAAATATTATGAACTTATTTAATAATAAATTATTCATTAAATAACTTTTTTATACCACTATGGTCTTCAATACAGGTTATTCTATTCCTCAAAATCAACTAATTACCTCAAAATCAATAACATATCCAAGATTATATTTTCTTTAATTATGTTCTTTTCCATAGATTATCAACATAATATTAAATCACCATTTCTGGTCACTGGTCTCTTTCAACATATTCATGAAAATAAATAACAAACATTTTCTATGGAACAATCATTATGTATATTTCATGAATTCTTGTACATAGACATTTCAATCATTCCACTTCAATATTAATCCATTAACTAGGAATCATTGTCTTATTCATTAATATCTCATTACATTTATATCACATTTATAGTCTCTTAATAATCAATAGAGAAACCATTACTCATAAAACATTGTTGATATTATTATTGATATTTCCCCCTAGTACATTGAATATCATACTTTCCATAACTTAAACATTTGAAACATTCAACCATTGATGATTCTTTTGGGAAATAATTAATCTAATACATTGAGTTAACCGTAGTTTTCATTTTTCTTTAAAAATTAAATACAATGTTCCTATAAAACACCTTCTTGTTCATCCGAGATACTCCCTTGATTGATTCATCCCACATTACTAACATAGAGTAATATGAATCTTACTTCCGCTATGGTCTCCACCACATGAACTCCCAGTGACCTCTATCATTCCCATATTTAATGAGTATGAGATTTTTTTGGGGTTTATTTAATTAATAATATATCAAGGTAAATTACTATTAAAAAAATAATTCACTCCATTCATTATCTCATTTGGATTATCATGATCTCATTTTATATCACATTCAATGTTAACCAAGTTCTTTCTTATTCCCTATATTCACTAAAACCATGTAGTATAGTGTGAGAAAAAATACTTTGTAGTGGGAAAAAACATTATCCTAAAAAAATATAATATATATTAGGTTTGTCCTAGGTCATATATGATGACCATATATTCAAATCCTTCATAATGTTCCATGTGGAGATTGTGAATTTTCGAGGAATATCTCCAGGACGTGTCAAACTAGGTGTGTAGTAAGGATCATTTTCATGTTCTAGATATCACATGAGTCAATCCCAAAAATATTGGATTTATTACTACTAGATCCCAATATTCTATAATTACATTAAATTTAATTATTCAAAAAAGGATTTATTTTCATGGAATACACTAACTACAATTCATGAAGATTCCGTAATATTTTTCTATACTTGGTCATGTTCTTATAATTATCCCTAGCGTTATCACTAATGTTTTATCATCCTAGTACCAATGGATAACTAAAACATTTATCTGATACAAACTATAGGGGAAAATACTTTTACACATATTATAAAATTATTTTTAAAATAAACATCAATTAATTAGATATGAAATATTGTGAGACCTAGTGTATTCGGAAGACAAATTTCTTATTGTATCATAGTAAGTCTAAAATAAAATATCATGTTTTATTCTCTAAAATGAGATCTTAAATGTATTCAAGATCATATTTTTTAATTGGATGATCTATTGAAAACATAAATAAAGAGGTGAACTAAAAATCGTAGTAAATAAAAGAACATCATAAGGTATCATAACATGTGATTCCATGGTATAACATGTTATCGAAAACCAGTTGATACATGAGTAATAAAATGGGGTAATAAAATAAATATAATGGTATTATAAGATAATTGAGACATGGGAAAGTAGAAATAAAATAAAACATAACAAAAACATAAGACAATGTTATGTACCGTGATAACATCACATGGTGTACAAAGTGCCACCATGGACATAGATCACTCCCTATCCCCAAACATGACGGTCCATGAGACGAAAAATTACCTAATGCATTATAAGGCCACATAATTCTGGTACCACCCATCCCATTCATTTCATTCACATGAATATGTGTTCCACATAATTACATGATCCATTTTTCATAAATATATGGGTTACCCAAGGAAATAAATGGGTCGCAGAATATTGTCTCACAACATAATCAAAGAAATTACTTAAAGAAGACATTTGAGAAATGGTCATAAGGAATTTATTACCCCATAAAAGGAAGGAATAATGATCTATGTATATATGTAATATAAAATTATACAAAACAATTAAGTATTACATACAATTATAAAGAGAATGCGATAGAGAGAGAGAGATAAAGTGAGTCTGAGAGAGAGTAGTCATAACCCAAATTAGAGGGTAGGTTAGAGAGATCCCTTGTCATGATTTGTAATTCATCATGTGGATTATTTACATCCCTGAATAATAAACATGATATAATTATTTACCAACTTAAAAATATTTTAAATTTTATTATTTCTTTTATTTTAATTGTTACCATGTAATATTCAATTAACTAAATAATTAATTTCACATCATGTATTATACCGTTAAACAACTCATGTGTCCAAAATCACATTGATATATTGGGTAAAGTAACAGTTATTGTTTATTCATAATCACTATATTTTTAATAATTATATAATTATCATTTTTATATATAAATTATATTTTAAAACCAACCATGATATATAGTTATGGAAAATGAACTTTTTTATAATCATAGAGATGTTACGTTGTACGTGCGAATTAGTAATGTTCCCATTTTTTGATTATAATGATGTAAATATAATATATTTTATTTTATCATTCCCGTATTATCATTATATCATAAATACTTTATTATTTTTTAAATTTACCTCATACATACAATCCATTAGATTCGGTAGTAAAAATTAATCACATCACTTCGCGAGGCGGTAGTCCACTGTAAACTGGAACAACATTATCATTGATTCAATGGATCAAAAGGTAATAAATTATATGATATATTTAATTTATATAATTATAAAATTTTTATTAATATAATTTAAAAAAATTAATCATTATTGCATTCCATGTAATGTTTAAGTGAAAACTAAATCACAATAATTCGTGATTCGAAAGTCTATCATACACATGATGGACGTTAAAACATTTTTAAATGAATTGAAACTAATAAGTTATATGTGTTATTTTAATTCCATAAGAATGAATATATCATTAAGATAATATATAATCATTATATAAATCATTATATCAAGTCATTATAATTGATGATGGAAAAATATTATGTTGGTTCATTGGGTCATAGTCTATCGTACACACGATCAACAGTTATGTTTACCATTTGAGGGAGGTTTAGAATGTTGAAGGTAACTTAATTAATATAGAAACATCTTTTTATATTTATTATTATTTTATTATATCATAATTGTTTAAAAATAGTTAAAGTAGGTGGAAGAAATAATTAAATAAAATGTTCGGTTAAGGATGTTACAACTTCTTCAGAGAACTTCTTTAGGTTTTCCCCAAATGCCTTTTGAGGTTGGATATATGAAAAAAAAGGGTTATATGATTATGGTAGGGGGTTAAGTATGTTTTTTTGGTATTTATTTTCTGAAACAATTGTTTTTGGTTGTCTTTAAAAGAGAGGAGATGGTGCGGCTCTTTATAAGTGGGGGAGAAGACACATTTGGAATTTTACATAAGAAAATATTCCACCCATGTTTTCCTCATAACAAATGAATTCAAAATGAATAATTTTTAAACATTATACAAGATAAGTATTATTTAGGACCATAAAATAATAATTATTCATGGTTTGGGTAATTTTTTACCCTTGTCTTTTTAGTTTAACCCCTGGTCAACCATTTTTTATCTTAACCACAATGATTAATTTTTATTTTTTTTATATATTTACATGGTAATAAAATAATATTACCATCTTAAGTAAAATAAATTATTCTAATTCCAAAAATGGAATCCATTTTTCAAAATTTAACTCACAAAAGTGCTAAAATTTACTTTAATATTAATCCTAGATACATGTCGAAAAAAATAGTTTTTCAAAAATACTTTTTAAAAACTATAATATGATCATATAATTACTATATGATAATTTATAATAATTAAATTATTATTAATTTGAATATATAGATATATAATCTATATATTTCATTTAAATCATTCCTAATTATTTGTTATAAAAATAAGTTAAAATGGATAAACATTATTCCCTTTTAAAAAGTTTTCTTAAAACTATGTTTAAATACCTAAGAATAAACCTATGAAAAAATCAAATATAGAAATGATTTAAATATAATTAATTGGATTTATCAGTACTAAATATTTATTATTTTAATTTTTAATAAAAGTGATTAAATTTTAGAATTAATTATTTAAAAATAAATTACAATAAAAATAAGGGTTTTTTGATACTCCCTGAAAAATTAATTAATTTTGAAAAATCTCAATACATCAACCAAATTTAATATCTATATTTTCATTCGAAAAACGATGATTAAATTTTAAAATAAAATTTATATAATTTCCAAAATTATTTGTAATATTTTTCCATTAAAAAAATAGAAAGAATTTATAAATAAATGCTTTCATTAAAAATTGATTACTTGTTTCTTAAGAATTTATAAGTACTTTTATATTGGTTAGTACCGTTATATAGATTTATACAGTTTTCAATCCTATTAATACATTCCAATTTAAAGTCTTTATTATATAGGTATTATTTAAATAATAATAATATTTTAATAATATGACGTGGTCTGTTTAAACTCAATGTTTCATGTTGAATATGATGTCAAACATAGTGTTCTTTTTTAAAATATCAGGGTGTTACATTGATCAGGATAGATATATTTTATGATGTAAATGAAGTGTTTTAACTTTATATATTGGTTAACTAAAACAAAAATAGTATTATATCTTTATATGTTTTGCAGAGTCTAGTGAAAAAAAATCCATTGTGATGTTTTCCCATTTACATTCTAGTATGGGTGATGTTTGTAACATCCCACTAGAAATATGTCTTTCTAACCTAACATTATAACAATATTATTACTAAGAAACATAATCTGAAATATATATCTTCTTTTTTACCACTAGAAATAACCTTTCAGAACTAAATAAAACTTCATACATCTAGGATGAATAGAGAATGGTGAATTATTTACCTCATCCAAGATATCCTTCTTTAAAATAGGTATGGATAGAACACAAATAGGGCTACTAGACATTACCATTTTATCATAATCAGGGTTGAACTCAGGTACATTTCTGACCATCTATTATAGCTCCACATCATCACTTTATCCCTCTTGAAACATCACATTGATAGATGGCTCAACACTCATTTTTTCGAGATAATATTTCTCCCCTTAATTCATGATTTCTATATCCATACATTAAAAACCCAAAAATATTGGATCTCTTTTGTTCCTTATTATAGATATGCAGAAATTATCCATTTTACTCAATGAATTATCCACATAATTCTTTTTTATGGTGGTAATATATTGATAATTCAAGATCATTAATCAACCCCAACCATCTTCTGCGATTCATAGTTGTAGTACCCACGGTTTCGGGTACATAACCCCATTCATCACGTTTTCTAAATTTGGTGTGTATTAAAAAAGAGTGTTTCCATAAAATAGATAGTTTCCATAAAATAGAGTGTTTCCATAAAATATAGAGTTTCCATAATATATATTTTTTCCATTAATTTGGATATTTCTATAATATTGGTTGTTTCCATAAATTTGGATATTTCCATAATGTTGGTTGTTTCCAAAAATTGGGGTTTTTCCATAAAGTGTGTTGTTTCCATAAAAAATGTGTTCCCATAAAAAGGGTAAAGGTGAAGTATGAGAGATTTTGGGGGTTTTATAAGGAGTTTTGGTACAATAATTTTGGTCTCACGATCTATACATAGTTGGCACAAACCGTGTGGTCAAATCTTACGTAGAGGTCAAATCTAGATCCTATTTTCTAGAAGCTTGCTCGTTTTTGATCTATTTATTTATTTTTGCCTTCAAAACGACCCTATTTCTATATTACTCTCCCTAGAAGGCCGGATAAACCTTCCCACACAAGTTTAAGTCATTCTAGAGCCTTCCCTTTGTGATTTTGAGTCTGATTCATGAGGTATGTCACCATTCTTTATGGATTTTTCATGATTTGATAGATCTGCTTAGATCTACTTCTCCAATATCAATTCTTTCTCGTATATGAACCTATAGTGGGTAGATATGCATTTTTTATGCCAAATATTTTAATTTTGAGTCATGATCTTGCAAGGATTTGATATCTAAGGCCTCTCTTGTAGAATTTACCCCCTTTTTTGTGCATTCTTCGTCTGTTGTTAAAGTTTTGTTAAGAACTTCGAGGTAGGAAACTTCCCTCTCAACTCCTATTGATATAATTTATTGGATTATATTCAAATAAGTTCTTTTATTGTGCTATTCATGTAATAATATTTATTTGTGGTGATTTATGGTTTTTTTGAAATTGCATGATCTTGGTGAATAGTTGAGAAAAAAGGGGTTTAATTTAAAATGATGATTTTAAATTATGGATTTTCTGGAATTGAAAAATGATTGATGAAAAAGTGGTTTTTTATATAAATGATTTTCAATAAAAATGGAATTTTATTTCAATGTTTTGGAGTTTAAATGGTTTGTTATTTAAATGTTTTTTACGGAAATAGTTTTCAATAAAATGGTGTTTTTATTGAAAGGTTTATTTTGGTTTGATCATTGGGCATATGTGTTGTGTGTTCATATTTCATATACAGGTCTTGGTTAAAATATTACCTTGTTTTCTGTGCCAAGGTATTAATGGCACATGAGAATTACATATATGGGTCTTGGTTGAAATATGACCTTGTGCTCGGTGCCAAAGGATTGATGTTACATGGGAAACAATTACCTTGTGATGACTTGGTAGATGGATGAGAAACCACGCATGAGTATGGAACTGTCATAACGCAGTATGCATGGTTGGTTTAATGGGTTTGATAAATGGTTGGGTATGATGATATAGGGATATTATATAACGGTTGTACGGATTGTTTGGTAATTTTTCTAGAAAAATATCTTGCTGGAAAATTGGTTTCAATTGCACTTGTATGGTTTTGGTAATGAACTGTTTTAGAAACTTGTTTATATGTATTTATAAACTAATTTTGAGAAATTGTTTATATAGATTGTTTTATATAATTATTGATAACTCTTCTATCATAGTGGCGTGAGTAGGGATGTTATTGTGGGAAAACCTACTGAGTTTTATACTCACCCCTACTTTGGCACTTTGGTGCTTTTGCTGATGTCGTATTTCGAGACATAGGTAAAGGTAAGGCATCTCATTTCTAGTGTTTGGTGGTGATTCTTTGGTGATGTGGTGGTTCTTGGAGCAAGGATCTTGGTGTGGAGCCATGGACGGAGTCTTGGTGTGTTTTGAGAGTCTTGAGTTGTTTATCCAGTGTTGTGTACTTTGATGTGTTTGACTTAAATAAAGTTTCTTAGTTGTCTTTCAATTGTTCATGTATCATATAATAAATGTTTGGTTATGGTTGTTTGGTCCATAGGGTTATTCCTTAAAGGTTAAATCATCCCCCACTTGTATTTGAATCCCTTAAGCATTTATTGCCAACCTTTGCAGTCTTGGGGATGTCGTTAAAGGCCTAGTAATGACTTGTTGTGCTCTCAAGACAATGAGAATTTGTGGGTCATTACAGTATTCATCACAATATAAGTTAATAAGTACATTAAAATTTCATTATTTGTATATATATAACCTGGTTCTATTTATATATAATTCTTTCATACCACTAAGGAGAATCACTGTAGCAGACTATAAATAATGAGTTGGGTAATTTTTCTCAAGAACCATCAATATTTATGAAAAATAAGCTATCACTATATCATTTTGTATGATTATGGGTCTTATATCTTTATCCAATGAATCATTAATGATTATAAACCCTTATAAATGTTGGGTAGTTTATGAATAGATGTTATCACTCTCCTTTTCATCATTTCATTGAAATTTTCCTCACATTCAACTATCCAAAGGAACATGGATCCATTTTGATTTAACATGGTAAATGTATTAGATAGTCATGATAAATTGTCCACAAATAGTCATTAATATCCATACAAACTAATAAAAAAATGGAACTCAGTAAGAATTTTTGGTCATTCCCAACATTCTACAACCTTCATCTTTTATGGACCTATAGTTATAACCCCATTTCAGATAATATGACCCAAAATGATACATTTGTAACTAAAATCCACACATGATAATTTTTTTATAAAACTTCTCCTTCCTTCTTATCTTCTATAAAATCTTCATAATATCCTTATATACTTCATTTCTTTTGGAGTATATAAGAATATAATTTAATTAGACTACCAAAAACCGTTCAAGGTGATATCTCAAGACAATATTAAATAAATACATGAATATGGAAGTGGGATTAGAAATACAAAATGGAATCACTATAAATTCATAGTGTCCATAAATTTTACTTAATGTTGTCTTGGGTGTATACTAATTATTCACCCTTTGTTAATGGTATACATAATCATGTTTAGTCATTGAAATTTATTAACCTCTATGTAGTTCATAAAATAGGTCACCAATATGATGAAAATGATACTTTTTATTGACTATGACATATTCGGTTCTCAAATAATCAATGAATATTAACACTAATCAAATTTTTTTATAAAAAATAACATGTCCATCCTAGATGATTCCCTTGTCTTAATGAATCCCATTTCAATATTATCATGGAGCTTCCTCCTCAATTAATTAAAATCAATTGGGGTCATACAATATGCATTTATTCAAATAGGTGTATCAATAGGTAAGAGTTATATTGAAAACTAAACATCAATATTATATAGAATGTGAGGAATATCTTCTGAAAAACATCAAAAGAACTCCCAAATAATAAGAATATAATTGATTTTGGGTTTCTCCCCTACTATGTGAGAAAAAAAACTTTAAAATAGATATGAGATCCATATAATGGATTTGATTTCCATCATAATTTTATATTAATTGTTTCAAAGATATATAATCATATTTTGGTTTGGAATATCAAACATGAATTACCTTACACAACAATTTACATGAATGTAATGAAATCCAATCCATTATACTCATTGCCTGAAATTTAACTAGAGGGATGATAATGAGATTTATAGGAAACACATTCCCATAAAATTAAATCAGAGAACAATCATAAAATAGTGATGTGGTCATCAAACCATTAGGTGTTTTCACTATTAATTAAAAATATAATCATTGTGGTTTTGAGTTGAAATTCCATGAGACTTTTATAGATATATAGTAATTCATAGAATAATAATCAATAGGTTACATAAATATGTTACCATACATTAACTACAGTCGCATTGTAATTCTATATTTAATCCCTTTTAAAAAAAATTAGCATAACTTTCAAGAATCATTGATTAAATTTTTTAATCATGAAAAATATTTCTTTTTATGTCTAAATCATCATTCTTTTTCTCAATCTAGGCCACCTTATGTTTAATCTAGGTCATTTATGTTCATAATATATTGAAATCCTTAATAATGGTTCATAACGAAAACATTAATTAACACGTGAATATCCCCTAATAGATTTAGACCATGTGCTTAGTAAGGTAACACTCATTATTATCCCAAATGATTGCTACAATATACTCAACCAATACTTTTTGAGGTTTATTAACCCTTGATCCATCTATTCTGAAACCAATTCCACTTGTATTATCTATAATGGTATGTTTTTATAGAAAACCAATATTACTCTATATATCATAAATTAGGATTTTATCCTATACAAAAGATTATCCTAAGGGTTATGACTAATGTTTTTTCATCATAGTCTCCAAAAGGAAACAAAACCTTTCTCTGATACAAACTGTAGTTACCTATAAACATCATACATAAATATCATCTCTTATTACATTAATATTACAGGCATAAAATTACGATCCATGATATTATCATATAGGTCTAGTAACTTTGGAAAGTTGGATACATAAACAACATGTTCATAAGATATCTAAATTATCTCTAATATATTTCATCACAACCACCACCCTTCATAGATATATCATGCATAAAATATTTTTTCATATCTTGAGGAAGGGAAGTATAATAAAGGGTGATCTTAGATGACTAATATGTTTAAAAAAATGGAATATCAATGGTTACATAAACAAAAAAAGGATAATAAGAATATGATAACATGATATTGACATTTAAAAAAATACTCAACATATCATAGGTTATAGACATGAATCATTGAATAATTTTTGGCAGTTCATAAGACTAGAATCATTAAAGATCAAATAAAAAGATCTGTAAGATAAGAAAAATTTCAAAATTAATATGTTTGTGGCATAAAAATAAATAGAGAAAATAAATTTCTTAGTCGATCATTGCTACCAAGAATATCATATATTATTGTGTTCACTCAATGTTACATTATATTCTTAGTCAGGGTTCACTCCCAATAAGATAACAATGGATAAAGTACCTTTCTAAATTTGGTACACCACAAATTTCAGTCATTATTATATCTAAGATATCAATCATTACATAATGAATTTGATGGATATATAGTTCCTCTACTTACCATTGAATAATAAAAATCATTAATAATTATTCCACAATAACATTTCATCATAACCTAACCCTTTAAAGGTAAATGGGTTTCATAAAAATTTAATAAATTCTCCTTAGCATAAACAGGGGAAAATAAACAGGCTTCATAAAATTATTTTCACAATAATCATAAAACATATATGGAAAGAATAATTATGGAATACATTTATCAAATCCCTATTAAATTATAAGTAACATCAAAAAATTTTATCATAAAATATAATTCCATTTAAATATCCCATAGAATATTTCCTCACAAAAATACATGTTTTAGTTTATAATCACAATTTTAAAATCTAAAAATTTTCAAAAAAAATATAAATATCATTTTATTTGAAAATAATATTGAGAAATTCTACTTTTTTATTCAAATAATTTATTGGTCTTGAAGGCAAAAAATTCCAATTTTTTCATGTTTGTAAAAAAAATTGTTTTAGATTTTTTGGTAGAAAGACTAAAGTGACGCATTGAAAAAATGTTAAGAAGATTCATTTTACACTATTTTATAAAAATAAACTCATTTTTAAAAATTAATATATATAATAATATAATAATAATAAAACAACATTGAAAAATTTTTCCCATGAATATGGACATGGAAGAAAAATAATTTTTTATTAAAGTGATAAATAAAGTGGGGTTTTCTTAAAAACATTCTATAAACATATTCATGTCTTAAAGTGGGTAAAATGAATGTAAAACATGGACTCTAAAAATATTAAAATTTTATAAGAAAATTAAAGTGATTTATCATTAATTGATTATATAATTTCCTTCAATGTACATTCAAGCATAAAAGATGTTTATTGAAATAATATTTAAACATAAATCCCCTGCCTCGAGTTCGACATGCTTCTAAAGTACTCCAAACTCATATATAATAAATTTAAAATTATTTTTATTTTATAAAAATTTAACTAAAATACTTATAATACAATATATAATCCATTTATATTATATTACCACCCATTTATTAATAATTCATTATTAAATTGTTCATTTACAAGAGTTAACTATTTCATTTTTTATTAGAATTTTAGTTCGGTAATTCCATTCCTTGAACATTTATCATGTTTCCATATTATATATAATGTTAATTATCATATAAATATAACATATATTTAGTATATATATTTATAGTAATATATAAATTATAGCGATATGAAAACGAATTACACCATTCACGGAGTTAGTAGGTCGTACATAATCAAGAACGTTGTTTTTACTTTTAAATAGATGGAATGAATAAAAAAAATAATCCACTATTAAAATATTATTTTTATATAATATATATACATATATATTATTTTAATTAAATATATCCTCATTAACATCAATTGAAATCAAAAATGAAAAAATAATCGCATCACTTTGTGGAGGTGGTAGGCAACACAAACGCATGGGCAATGTTATCATTTTCCAACAGAAGGGAGTACGGTAGATAATGGATGTTCCATTATAATAATAAAAATTAAATATATTTATGATACTGAATTAATTATTTTTATAATGGTTAATATGTATTTTGATGAGGAATACTAAAGAATAAAACCAGAAAGTCTTGATGGAGAGTTATACCTTTTCATTGAGAATCCTTCTCTGTCTGACACCTTATGCCTTGAAAGGATAGTCTTTTAGAAATACAATAAGGTATAATATGTGGTAAATTAATCTATGAAGTTATTAGGTTAGGTATTCTCTTTAATATGAGTCTCAAAAAATTGGAATAATGAAGGATATAATGTTTTCTTTTATAGGTGACGAGAGGGGAACTCTAGAAATTACATAAAGTATTATATTAATATAAGTTATTTTTTTGGAAAGTCCCTCCAAAATGTTATAGTAAAATGATAACGTTATGATGATTCTAAAACCTCTTATAAAAAATATTTTAACTATTTTAGGTTTTTTCCACACTTATCTTTTTATATTAACCCCTATTAACCCTTTTGACAATTGTCATAAAATTAAAGTTGTTTACTCTCTATGGGTCAAAAGTGATACCATAAAAAGGAATATGACACATAAATTTACCATGTTTTATTTTTTAAATAACATCCCATTAACTTCTCTAAATATATTTTTTTCATAAATTTAAAATTATTTAATAAAATATTATTTGTAATAATATATCATTAATATAATTTTTCAAATTATTCATTTAATTTTACTTTTAAAACCACTTACATAAAATGAATTAATATTTAAACCTTTAATAAATCTTTAACATGATATTTTCACCTAAATATTTCAATCAATATAATAATACACCAAACATTCTTTAATTTCATTATTTTTAAAACCATTTTTTTTATTTCTCTATTAATTGAATAAATACTTTATTGGAATTCGCATACAGATTTAAGGTAATTATCCATACATTAAAAATTAAAAATAAATTTATATGATATAAAATAATTTAAATTTAAAATAATAATTTATAACTTCACTTATCCAATTTTTATTCTGTTGTAAAAATATTAGTGATATTAAAGTCAAGAGGGTGACATTATGTATTTATTCTTTTCCTAAATTAATATAAACATCATAATAAATGGAAAATGGAACCAAGTGGCCACATATTCTATGTTTGAATTAAAATAACTAAAATCCAATCATCTAATAGGATAAAAATATGATTTTGAGAAATTTTAAAGACTTATCCCAATGTTTTGACCCTATTTACCTATTTTACCAAGACTAAGGTGAAAAAAAATTAAAAATGATAATATGCATAATTAAAAAAATGAAAGGGAAATTTTGGCTGAATTTGAATTCCATGATTCTATATATGGAATCAATTTCTCAATATTCAATTTATATAATTGGAAAAATTAATTTAGAAATATGTTTGAAAAACATGATAGAACCCATTTTAAAAAAAATAAATTTAAAGAATAAAAGAGGATTTACTCCGATCCAATTCCTATAAATTAATTTGATGAATTTTAGAAAAAAAAATATTGAATATATAATATTTAAATTTAATTAAAATAATTAAATAATTGTGATTATTCTTAATTATTAAGATAAAAAACACATTGCGCGCCCAAAACTAATTTTTTAGTAAAAACATATTTATTGCTTGAAATGATTTTTTATTTACATTAATAATCAATTTATATCAAAAAATATAATTTTATTAATGTCTCAACCAACCATTTTTCATAATTTAGTTATACATATTAATATATTCCAATCCAATAGCTAACGTGTAACTGTCTCTTTAAATAATAATATTTTAATAGTATCTCTTTGTTCATTTAAACTAAATTATATTTGTATCAAAAGATATTGAGGAGGATAAATTTATTTGAAATTAAATAAATCATAAAATATATGGTTGTTAAACATATTCATCAATGATAGAGTTTTATATCATTTACCAATAAGGTGGTTAGACCGACCAAAACATGAGCACATGATAATTCGATGGGT
The DNA here is from genome assembly GCA_963277665.1 of Viscum album. Taxonomy (NCBI): domain Eukaryota; kingdom Viridiplantae; phylum Streptophyta; class Magnoliopsida; order Santalales; family Viscaceae; genus Viscum; species Viscum album. Next base: position 1,806,504,693 of record OY728164.1, on the reverse strand, counting down.
AGTTTTGGTTGAGAAATTGTATATTTTAACATAATATGATTATAAAATATGCATAATCATATTAATTAGTTTTTAAGGTATTTAATTATATTTAATTTTATCTGGTTACTTATTCAAAATCAACATGGAAAATTAGAACACTACTTTATGGAGGAGGTAATTGGTGAAACAAACAGTTAACACTATCATTTCACAAGGTATGATATGGGATAATGGTAGAGATTAAATTTACTTTGAAGAATCATAATTAATATATATATATATACCATATTTTTAATTATTAGATTATTAAAACCAACCTTGAGTGGCTGTTATGAAAAAACAGAAGATGAGAATTTTTGGAGGTGGTAGTCCATACGTATTCATGATCAAAGTTATTTTTTAATTAGTGGTTAAAAATTAAAAAAAATAGATGTTGTAAATTTATTATTATAATATTCTGGTTTATTATTTTTAATTATTTAATTTTATTAAGGTAATTATAAATTTTTTAGAGGAGGAAAATTAAGAAGAAATTATTAATAATTAGATAATAATTACATCGATAGCATGAGTTTTCTCATAAATGTTTCGAGGGAAATGAATCCCATAATTTATCCACTGGTGAACATAGTCTTAATAATGTGGGAGAGGGTACTAGGATGAATGAAATGGATGGATTTTGAGAATAAATTCAAATTAATGGTCTAGCATTGGAATAGTGGAAGGAAATTATTTATATGAATGAGGATGATGTTTTTGGTAGCACACTATACATTTTCAATAATGTAAATTTACAATTCAAGTGTAAGAGGATCAAAAAGGGGAAATATGTGGTATGAGAGGTAATTTTTTGTGTACCCAAACCACAAATATTCATTTTGAATCTCTTTTTTATATTTTTGGTTCATTTCATCCAAAGAAATCATTTTTTATGATTTTTACATTTACAACATTAATTAAATTTTAACATTAGTAATTGTTTTAATGACCATAATTAAAATTCAACACTCTATATAATTTTAACAATATATTCTTAAATTTTTGAATCACTTTATCAAATAAAATTTACAATGATGTGAAACATTAATTTTAGAATAAACACACATATCATGTAAAAAATGTTTTTTTGGAAAAACATGTTTTCAAGTACAAAAATTTGTGTAAGATATAGTTATCACTATTATCAATTTTCATGAAATAAATTTTTTTATTATAGAAAAATAAATTTTTTCTCTTTATAATTAATCTGAAACATAATTTCAATAAAATAACATTTAATTCAGGGAAACCACCAAAATTAGTTTTTATAAGAACTAATAATATTTCTTTTCTATCATATAGAAAAATATAGGTTGTATAAATTTTATAAAAATATTATAAATACAAATGAAATTATTAATTTAATCAATATAAAAGTATTTAAAATTTATTGGACTTTCTTATATGATGATAATGTAATAAATGTCAATATTTTTTCAAAAAAATGTATTTTCACATTTCATCTAAAAAACACGTATCTCAGAAAAATAGTTAAATTAATTACAATGTAAATTATAAGAAGAGGTATTAAAAAATTATTTTATTTTATCAAATTAAAATACTATAATTTTGAAAAATATTTTTTTAAAATTAATTACAAATTATAATGAAAAAAAATTTAATTGAAAAATGATTTTTTAACGCATAAGGTGTCCTTTTTATTATTCCACACAAACTTCTATTTTAAATAATGTTAATATATTTCATAATTTAGTGAAATATTATATATTATTTTTTGAAATAGGTCAATTTGATTTATATGATATGTTTATAAATTAATTGATAATTAAAATCACCTATATTATTTATTCTCTAAATGTACGAATTAATTGTAAAATAATATCTTCATATTTACAAGAGAAATTATTGTTGATATAGTTTTATTTATAGTATTTATCTCTTAGTTAATGGATATTTTTAGTTTTTTGTTGTATATAAAACAAGTTATCAAAGATAATTTTTCATTAAATATAAAATTATGTAGTGAAATACTGTGTTGTTACATTCTCCCCCTTAAAAATCACATCCTCGTATTTTGAATAATTCATAAATAATGAATGTAGGGAAGAGTATTCTTAATATACTCACCAATTTGGATATAAAATTTAATATGAAATCTACCTTTCTCTCTTAGACTATATCAATTAACTTATCCTTTCTCAAATAACCTCAAGATTTCATATAATAATATACTCATGTATGAATATTTACAAACAAAATAATTTCCAAAATATACATTTCATAAAACAGTAATAATATCCAAGGCATTAAACTAGAGAGAAATAATGTATTCCTCTATAAAATAACTTTATATTTATCCATAAAATGTATTGACCACTATGTTATAAATTAAGAAATTTTTAATACATATAATAAACCAATAAAAGATTTATATTTCAAAAAAAATATTATGGAGAAGTTTACATTAAATCAATAATAAATTCCAAAGACATCCAAATGATATAAATAGCTTTACTCAGAATCAATAAATTCATTATTACCTTAACATCAAGAATATATAAAACATAAGTTTTATAAATACCTCCAATATTCATTCTTCAATAGTTATCTATAAAAATATAACAATTTATTAGAAACACTCTTTTAGGTTATTAATACTATTTAATATATTTTTCAAATAATTTAATGTTAAATTATTAAATAAAAATCCATAGATTTTTCACAGAACCCTCAAAACCAGTAAAACAATTATGTAATATCATTGTTAAATATCATTCACTAATTTAAATATCTAAGAGAATCGTGAATTTATTTCTAATATGATATCAACCTCACAAATTACGCGAGACTAAGAAACCATTATTTTAAATAATAATAAGAATATACAAGTATTTCCATCCATTTATATACTATATATTATTTTTATATAATACATAGTTATTTCTCGATACATGCATTTATCATCTTCATTTTTTAGATATTCTTTCTACCAAACATAAAAACAAAAATGTTTATTAATCAAACCTGAATAAATGATCATATGAATATGAAAAATCAATCTTAAGATGTCTTATTTAATAAATTATTATTTTCAAAAATTATTATTTTATGTTCAATATATATTTCATTATGATAGGTTCTCTTTACTTTGTACCCTAAAACCAAAAATAATTATCCCAAAACAATCCTGAAATTTTTTACAATATTCTATACATGGAAGTAATTAAAATATATTATTTCAAAGTTCACTATACACTTTATCCCTAAAATAACACATCAATTAATATGTACCGTAACTCTTTAATCTCTATATTTTAATATAAGATTTCCATAATAATTCCCTATTTTTTTCCCTAATGAAAAGATTTTTAATTAATTAATAATGGTCTATAAAGAGAAAATTAATTAACTATACAATATTCCCCGAGAGTATCATACTAGGTGTGCATTTAGTCCTCTTTGTCATGAACCAGGTGAAGATTGAGTTAACACCCAACATAAACTCTTCGGGGTTAATACCCCTAGGTACATCTAAGATAGAGGCTACATCCACATGTAGTATATAAAAAAGTGTATTATTACTAATATAAACAAATAATGTCTACTTTATTAAAAATCAGGTTCTTGTACTATACATATAATTATTCCAAGGGATTTCTCTAAGACATATCTTACAATAATGCCTAAATAACTATAACTATTCGGTATAACCAACTTAATGGTTTAGAAATACCTATAAAAATATGATCAAACATAAACCATTAATCTTTAATGATATTTATAATTTATTAGTTTATCATTAATAAAAATATATACACCCCTATAAAGTAATCTAATTTCACTATTGATACAATCTGAGGAATCCCAGATCCCACACTCCTGGATCCAATTATAGAAAATGAACTTGTATAAACTAGATTTCATATAAATCTACAGTTACAATATAATTTATTGTTTACAATTATAGATACTTTTTATGTTTATAGTTTCAAAGAATTAGGATAAATATTTAAAATCTTAGAACCCTTGTTCTTTGTGTCAAAGTGACTTTTCCCACTATATGAGAACCAGCTTAATCTGTAACACTCCTTATACATCTTCCAAAAATTCTGCACATAATATAATCTTATATAAACACATTTCATATTAATTTTCTTCATAACTGGGGGGAAATGAAAAATAAGAAAGGAGTGTGATCTGACACTCATGAAGGGTATATATAAGTGATAATAATCAAATATCACAAGTGAGCATAACATGAACATATAGGTATAATTAGGGTACATAAGAATGTTATACCCAACAAATCACAGATTATTAATCACATCATGAGGCTTCAAATAAAATTATTCTATATTCAAATTAGTCTGGAAGAATGATTAAAAAAAAATTGAGCAATGAGAACATAAAATACTCATGAGATTAACCATAAAATATAGGCATATACGTAAGCACAAAAACAAATTTTCATACCTACCCACTAGGATATCTATCACATAGTGGGTTTAGGATAACCACTTTTCTAGATTCTTGGGATAGGGATAATCCTTCTTTGTATGCATGGGTTTGGGATAACTCCCTCTTGTGTACCCATTTGGCTTGGGATAAACCCTATTATAGAAATTTTTTCATGGGGTAAATCCTATCATGCACCATTTTTCTTTAGATAAATCATTTCTTATACCCTTTGCTTTATAATAAATCAACTCATGTAACCTTATCCTTGGGATGATTACATCCATGTACACTTTTTACCTCATGAGATTTAAACATAAATAAATGCATTGGAGAGTGATATAATACCCCACTCATCATCATCTATACATATGATTGAAGAATGAATCATCATTATATCATAAAGAACCAACGTAAATAACATTTTTTGATATATTTTTTATATAAAATAACATTAGAAAAACATTTATAATTCCATCAATAATTAGATAATTATATTGTTGGGAAAAATAAACATGTATTCTAATATATTGATTCCTACTTTCTGGTGTCATTCTTGGTTTATTTTGTCTCTTCTCATTTTTTGTGTGGATATATGGTTGTTCTTATCGATTATTGGTTCCAAATGATTGATTAATCCTTTCAAGAGGTTAGGAGTGTATTTTTTTTATTGGTTGAGAGGTTGTAATATTTTTTTTGTAGATATCTTGAGATAAGTATTGAAATTTTAGTTGTGAAACCTACATGTAGTTCAATGTCTAGTCTATGAGGTACACTAGCCATCAGATGAATGTATATAATTAGGGTCCACCTATAGGAATCCCACATTTTTTTAGTGAGGTCCACCGACCAACTAGTTGATTCTTATAGGAATAGATTTTTTATATGAACTCAACTATCTATTAAATGGTGTTCTCAATACTACATGCATTTTATCTGGTTCCACAACCTAACTTGTGGAATCTAGTGTCACGGTGGTGATTCTTATCCTAGATAGAGATAGAAGGACAATATCATATATTTTATACTATCATTATTCAGTTTATTTCTAAACACCTCTTACTCAAACCCAATTTGATTCCCAAAACATTATTGACTCTTTTGAGGAAATGATTCTCATCCAATCTTGAAGAATCACAGATAAAAGTTCTAGTTGATGTGTTGGACCTATTGTAGTTAGTGTAATATTTATTTGATTATAAATTCTTATTTTTTTCATATATATCCTTCTATGAGTGTGGGGGATATTTTAGTCATTAATGGATTTAAATATTTATTCCATGATTGATGGTTCAAGGATAACCTTGTGATCATTTCATGTAATTTGACCCCCATTAATGGATCCTGTGTTGGGTGATTGAAAATACTATTCTTAAGGTTGGTATTCTCATAATGAAATTCCTACCAACATAATCCATTATTGATTTCTTAATTTTAAATTGATTTCAAATTTAATTCCCATGATTTTTTTGAGTCTCTTAATAAAAGTTTTTTATATTTCATGACAAGTATGATTTATAATATTAAAGAGTGTATTTTGAAATATAAATTCATTTCCAAAAATTGATGTTGAATTAAAATTAACTTTTTGAGGAATAATTTTATTATTGAGTATTAAGAAGACATGGAATAAACATTTTATACTCACAAATTTTTAGTATCCGAGTGAGATAAATAGTAAATTTTATTAGAAAAAAATTAACAAAAAATTAACATATTAAATGGGGTTTTACAAAGGCAGGACTTAATCTCACCCTACATATATGCACCCATCAACGGTGTGAAAAAATTATATAATTAAAAATGATCACCATGATCTCATCTCTGGTACATCTCTATACAATAGGTAATCTATAACCTGATTATATTCCATTCATGCATGTGAGACAACTATATTGATATTAAATGTGGCTTGAAGGAACTGAATATAGTGAGGAAAAAATCTTGGAAACATTCCTAGTTATGGATATCATGGCATCAACTGCATGATTTGAGTCTGATCCAATCTAATGATAATTTTTTTCATGGTTGAAAACATACATTATACCATGAATTATAGCCCATAACTCATCTTAATCTAATATTCCAATTCTAATGTAATGGTAGAGGCATACTTTGAAAAATATATGGTAGATATGGATGACACCGCCATATCCAGAAGGTCGTGGAATCCCAAAGTCTTAGCCATCATCATTCACCTTGACCCAGAAAATAATTTAGGGATCTAAAGATTGGATTTCAACACCGACTATTTTTTAGACCCTCAATTCACCGAAACCAGCTTAATATATTTAGATCAGTGAAATTATATTCCATCATACCTATTTTTATTTTAGATATAGATAAAATATACCTATGAATATCCATAATTTAAACATGGGTAAATGGTTCTGGTTAACAAATACCATATCATTCAAGGATTTCTAGATATTGGTGGTGAAGGATGTAGTGCCCTACGATTAAAAGTGATATATCCACTCACTCTTGGTAGTAACAGTGATAGATTCAATCATTTATTTAGTCAGGTTATATGTGAAACTTTTAATTCTTATTATATATTGAAAATATTTTTAGATTCTAGGTGCACATATACTTATAATAATAATATTCTATGTGTTTTCAGAATCTCTCAAACATAGCATGTATTCAAAGGAAAGTTGGATTCCAATTCCCTAGAGTCAATCATGTATATGTGAGTGATCTCTCAAAATACTGTAAATGAGAATCTATCTTGTGGGATGAATTAATGGATTTTATTATTTTAGTATCCATTAGGGGTGGTTATATTTCCATCACAGTTTATTATGAGGTGTTTCTTCATATTTAAAATTCCATTCTCATTTTGTTTTTAGACGAGGATGTCCCTTTCAATAAATAAATAACAATTAATTTCAATATATACATCATAGAGGAATGATTCATTCATGTTATTATTTATTTTAATGAATTCATCAGTAGATATATGTCGTATATTTTTGGGAATATCCATGATGTATAAAAGGGATAAGTCGAGAAAAGAGGTGCTCCAACAGGTCAAGTTGTATTACTTTCATATCAAAAATTTGGCGTTTCAAATAATGTAATTTAAATATTTTCTAATAGTATTCCTAATAGATAAGGAAATTTAGATATAAAATACATCCCAAATCTTTATAGTGAACCTATTTAACAAAAAATCAAAAGATAGATCATCGGATTCCATAAGACTCCAAATGAATTTGATAAGTGATGCATTATTAATTGTCTTTTGATTCTTGATAACTAGTCCCCTCATATCAATGCGATTTATAAATTCATTCTATGAAACAATTATAATATTCATTTCAAGGATATATTTGGTCTAGAAAAATTCATGATCATGTTTTGAAATTTTTTTATAAGGCCTATAAACCCTTTGTATATAGACAATGAATATTTAAATCTAGAGGTGATATCTTATTTTTGGAAACACATTATTCAATATTGGGAAATATATTTTCCTTTCAAACTATCAAATTGGTTGGATAATATGAACCATATGTTTTCAAGGTAGAAACTTTTTATCTTGCCCCAAAATAGGGGAGCACCGAGATAAATGAATGGTAGTGTTCCACATTTTATACAATGAATAATAAAAACACTATATTTCCTGGTGAGAGGAATTTCATCTTCAAATATAGAAGAGGTATTATTCCAACAAATGGATTGACCTTATGATACTTTATATTTACCAAAATCATATCTAATGGTAGACCGGGTGTTTTTGGCGGCCTTCCCAAAGAGGAGGATGTCATCAACATAGAGGATGTGTTAGGGGTGAAGAATATCTAACTCTACATGATATGTTTTTATAGTAAAATTTGATTAAACTCATTAATACATCTTCTAATTTCGTCTTCATAAATGATAAATATAATGCTTTAGAGGAGGTTCCCTTACATGAAACTCTTGGAGCATTGAATGAAGGCTCTAGCAATCCATTAATGGGAATGGAAATCCTCATAGAGAAAAGAATGGGGTTTATCAATCCAATAAATATAGTTAGAAGACATAATTCTGAAGGAAAATATAAATAAATCACCATTTTATCATGTTAAAACATTTCAAGATGTCAATTTTGAGTGAACATTTTACATTCATCACTTTTATCTTCTATAGGTTGACACATTCTGATGTAGAAAACATTCAATTCTAAATGTTTCTTCTAGGGAAAACCCAAAACTAGTATGGATGGAATATATACCTTATAAAAACCCCCATTATGCTCAAAATTAATTTTCTAATGATTTTAGGCATAGTGTTTCCATTGGAAAGTGGACTAAAATATCTTATGTCAATTTCATTATCCTTCTTGGTATTGGTATTTTGAACCTGGATTTGATTCCATTGCTAGTATAGGCATGATTATAAATTTCTCTAACATCATTTTTATCCTCATTATTTAATATTTCCCAGTATAGCATAAAGATATTTATTTGTTAAATCATATGTTTTAAGGGAACTATCAATTTTGAGAGAGAAGAGTGACTTTTTAACTTCTTAATTAGATGGAGATAGCATGAGACTTCCATTTTGATGATCATCAATGTGTATAGGAATGATTTCAATCATCATGTGGGTTATATAAATCCCATCACTATAGTATATGTTTTGAATGAAATTGATCACTACATTGGAAATGTCATTTTAAATGGTGAGGTTGAAACCATTGAAGTTTATTGTATTATCACCTATCTAAACTCTTTTATTCTTCTAAAACTAAGGGAATAGTTTATAATTTCTCTCTATATATTTCAATAATTTAATATTGACCTGGTTTCATTCCATCCTCTTCTTGAGTGTTACAGGGTCATCAATCTTGGAAAGAGATTGGATTTCCTCTGTAGAAGGTGTATCCTGATTTTGATTTCTATGCTGGCAATAAGAGAGATGTTCTTCCACATTACAAATTTCATCCACTAGATTTGATAAATATTTTATAATGCACTCTATTAATAATAATTTTCTATTTTTATTTTTTCAATCAATTATGTATACGGGGTTCCAAGGGATTCTAGTTTCCATGATTCCATGACAAATTCCCTTCATCCATGTGTTATAAGCCATCCATTGGTGAATTTGAATATAAGTGGGGTTATCCCTGTGAGATGTGTGTAGAGATCATCAGTGATAGGATTTTGGTCCACATGATACTTGTAGTTAATGAATACAGATACCCCCATTGGATTCACTTCTATCATCTACATTTGAAAATCATATGTCATTCTTATTAGCATGTCTACCATTTTTTTTATATCTACTGCATGTGAATTCATCCATAGTAATGGGTTATTTAGAAATGTTTATAAAATAAATGCAATAGGAGAACCAATGGGAGGAAATATTGTAAAAATAATTTCTAATTTTCTCATCATGTCTCAAGATAGCGTTGAATACCATAAAATGTTTCATTTGTGACTCATTACATTTTATTCTATTTACATCTACCTACAATGATCTCTTATCTCAATGTATGAGGTGGAGGCGTAAAAAAAGTGGATGGAAAATATTTGGTAGTGAATTAAAAATACTATAGATAAATAATGATGGATTTTTTAACATTCAAGGATCAAAATGATATCATAATTGGGGACCTATAGATAATTCATATTGTTATCATTAAAATTTTGGGTGATAAGGGTGTTACTGAGTGGGGACCATTTAAAGGCCTTCCAGTTGTTAAATAACAATTTTGGTTTGGTAAGACCTATTAAAAGTTTCTTATGGGTAACAAGATAATGTATTAGATCTATAACCATGGGCCCATTCACAATCCCTTGAAAATTTTAGTAAAATAGATTTATTTTTTAAGAGATATACCTCTTTTTAGAGTCTATTCTTCTCGTGTAATCTTCACATGGGATTTATTCACTCTGAAATAAAATTTCTACCTTCTTCTCTTTGGTGTTGTAGCTTCTATTATTCTGTCACTGTCTTCAGTAATTTTGGTCCCATCATGGTTTGGTCCATAGGGTTTAAAGTCTCCAATTTCATCATCCCATTATTATACCTTGATATGGGTGAACTTATTACAGGATTATTCAAATTCAATATGGATTTACTCATTTGTTATTCTCTTGGAATCTTTGAAAGGCGAAACTTTGAGGAAAGGGATCATTGGTTCACCATGAGAGGCCATACATTCAGGTATATTTCTTGTGATGACTCCTTTCTTGGGGTTATGGGTCTAATCCTATGTACATGGTTATGATATAGCTTCTATAGTAATCGTTAGAGAATCTGAAACCATATCATTAATTTCGTTGATAGTGTAATCCCGTTAAAATGGTGAAGCATCATCATGTGATCATTCTTGTTCTATTTTCATAGGGGTCACTTCAAGTGGAATGGAGTTTGTAATATCAATAGGAATGTGATCCACAATTGATTCCATCCATGTTCTGGTTGCAGTTTTATTAGGTGGTTTGATATCTCAATGTTAAGTTCAATTTGATAAATTATAATCTAGACATAATTCATATAGATAGAGGATACATAGATTTTAAATTGGAATTCACTGGAAGCCTCTTATACCTCAACTAATTCAGGTAATGCTACTTTGCTGGTGTCTATAACCATTTCCTTATCTTTATAGGTTAAGGGGGATTGTGAAATAAATTGAGTTCAAGGGGAAAGTGAATGGTCATTATGGATGAGGTTATCCTAAAGGGTTCCTAGGGAATGGTTTTTAGGGGATACATCCATTAGGGGATTGGTACTAAGACCATTTATTTCCCATTTACCCACATAGAAGATATTTATTCATGTACCACAACTTTAAAGAAGCTATAAATTTTTTCCTTTTTACACACAGACAACACATTAATGAAGTGACTACAGTTTTTACAGAATTTGGATCTTCATTCATATTGGAATTATAAGTTAATGTTTTCATCCCTTTTTTTTAGAATGACAAATTCAGCTAAAGTATTGATCATATAAACCTCCACCAACACCCTAGATACTTCTGAATTATTGGGTTATTAGTTTTTGATCCCTTGAGATTGGATTTCAAACTTAGGAAGAAATTTACCAAAGTATTCATGGGATCCAGTATTTCTAGTTAAACATTCATATTAGAATCAACATCTTTTTAGGGTTTTCCTAACATTACCCAGATTAATGTCATGTCCCCATTTTATATTCCTAGAAATCTAGACTATAGTGAAATAAAACTAAAGATCCACTACATAATTTTTTATTCATAATAGGGGAAAAATATGATAATATCCTCTTTCCATGGTTTTCATCTTCAAATCCATAAAATCCCAGATCTATGTAATTATATTGAGATGATCATTGAACTTAAAAAATTTATCCCCTTTAAGATTTATGATCCTTGTGGTAATGGATTATTTAAATAGGTTCATTCTTTCCTCGATGACATCTTGGTTGGTTGAGACATGTACATTATTTCTCTTCTTGATAACTCTTCCTAGGGAAGGAATATCAGTGTCAAATAAAGAACGATTTGTGGAAAGTTAGAACACCTATATAATTTTTTCATTGGTCCATCCATCTAGGAAGTAGGATGAATTGATGCCATTTTTTTCTTGATGCACAAATTATAAGTGATCTTTGTGACCTAGATGATCCAAGATAATATGGTTTGGATTTTTTCCTAAGGTATTTTCAAAATTGAAGTCCTATTCTCATTCATGAGGATCAGTTAATCCAGGTTTCTCCCATTATTCCACCATATAGAGCATCTGAATAAATATTTACAATGAAATATTGTATGATTTCACATAAAATGATCTGTTTTTGAATGGAATTTGTTTTAATAAAAATCATGTTATATTTCTTGACAGTGGAACATTGGGAGTTATTGAGGACAAGTAGAGTTTGTTCCCCACTATTTATGATAATATTTTTTTATGATGTTTTCATTTATTGTAAGATATTTGGGTTTGTTAACTTGTCTTACTTTTGGTGTTTTTACTCTAGTTGAATATTTTAGAATACTGATTATTTATGATTCTTCTAGTATTTTCTTCATTATTGGTAATTTATATGGTGAAATAATTCCCTCTTAATCAATCCTTATGACCGTGATCTTGTCACCATCCAATGGGGATCAAGATTTACATTTTGGGTGTGTGAGTATTGATTCAAGTACTATTTTACCAGGTTATCCATTATATTTTGTGAAAAATTGGTCTCAAATGTGTTTTAGTATCTTCTTATATTTCAGTATGTATCGTAGAATCCTAGAATAAAGGGAAAAAAGTATTTCAAGTCTCATGGGGTAGTTTATGAGTAATTCCATGGCTAGGTCTCTTTGTAATAAGACTTATGTTACCCTTAGATATTGGGACGAGGTGACTTTAAAGAGTTTTTTATCTGATCCTAGAATTTTCTCAAGCTTTTATATGATATTTTTGTACCCATAATTACTTTTATTTATAAATTTTATATCCATGGGTCTCTAAGATGATGTTTCCTTATTATCTGTTGATGTTGTGTACAACCATTAACCCATAATGATTCTAGAGTAAACATCAGGAGTGAATTTTTAGGTAATCCAGTATGAGGGCCCATCAAATGACTATAAAATTTTATATATCATAGTTCAAGTAGTATACAAACTATGTAATGGATTCTCATATGTTCTCATTCAAGATTTATAGGTTTTACCTTAGAGGGACAATAAATGAGATCATGGTTACGAGTTTCTTCAATAAAGCCCACCAACTTTTAATGGAACTCATTTTCTATATTAGGTATACGGTTTTCTGGGAAATATAGATAAAATCATTGAATTTTTGAAGATGTGATATTATATTATGGTGAAATGATCTATAACCAAACTTGAATGTCCTAGAAATAGGAGTCCATGTGATTTAGTTCTAATATATAATATTGAGGGACTAGAGTGTAAATGCATCTGAACCCTTTACCAAGAGTAATTCTATCTGAATTTCGGGGTATTGGATAAGTCCATTGAGTTTAAAACCCTCAATAATGTGGTCATGTAGTGATTTTATATACCAATAATTTGGCTAAACTTTCTTGGTTTTCACCTGATGTGGCGTAAAATGAGAAGGATAAGTCCAGGAGGTTTGATATGTGTTTTTGATTTGATATTTGATCTCACGTATTTATAATAAATCTTACATAGTATTCTAATTTTATGGATAGGCACGAAACCAGTATCAATTCCCTATCAACAAATGTTAATATATAAACTAGAGAAGCTAATGTGTCAAATGGATAAATTTATTTTGGAAGGATTCACTAGAACCATTGTCTCTCCTTGGGTAGTGTGAGTTCTTAATTCCAAGAATATCAATGTAACCTTTCACTTATGTGTTGATAACTAAAAGAACAATTGGGTTGTGGTCAAGAATAAATATTCAATTCTCCATATTAAAAATTTATATGATCCTATGAAAGGGGATAAGAGGATCTCTAAGATATATATTCAACCTGGTTAGAAATAGCTTTAAATTAAGGATTTTTGTCCCCAAAGACAACTTTTATGATTAGGTATGGAAATTATTATTATCATGTCATTTCATCTAGTATTAAAAATTCTCTTTTAGTTTTTATGGAGTTGATGGACAAGATTATCCACAAATATATTGCCACTGTTATTATGTTTATCATGGATTAGATCTTGGGTTATTCTAAACCTGATAAGGATAATTTTCATTATTTGAGAGTGATTTTTTATATATTGAGTAATCATTTAATGTATTCCTAGCTATCAAAGTGTCAAGTCCTAGAGCAGAGATGGAAGTGGACAAGACGACATGATATTTATCTAAATATTAATCATAAGATACACCGTATGATTGTAAATTGATTTGTTATAATATTAAAAAACTAAACCAAACTTATATTATAATATATAGTGAAAATTTTCTCATGTAAAAAATAACATAAGATATTTGTAGAGTAGTTCGGATCAAAATTATACTACATCAAGTTTTAACATGCAAACCCGATGTATGGAACCCACTGTGGTATATAAAATTTGAAGGAGAGTTATTACTCTTTGTATCATTCTTTCTCACACATGGAGGTTCAACCTAATTCCCTTTTCTATTATAGGATTTTTCACAAACCCAACCTTTTATATGAAAATACCTTACCTATACTTTTAAAGGCTCATTCTCAGCCTCCTACCTTTTTCATTTTTAGACAGAATGTAGCATTTTGGGAAGAAAACATAGCATTATATTTTATAGGTTTTGAACCAACCTAGGATTTCACAGACTCATTCATAACCTATTCTCTATTATGGGTAAAGTGGAACCTAGTCTACCAAGGCTACAAACTAAACGCATGCCTTACATAAGAGTTATATTCCTCTTATATTTTTCATTTTGTGAGAAACCTTACCTTCAAAGGGGATATACCAAACACATTAGTCTAAGGGAATAGACCAAACCCAGTCGTACCTTTTGTATGTCCATTTCAATATTGTGCAAGACACACTTTGTGAGACAATACGACCCAAAATTTTTTAGAAAAAGGAATGAATAAAATAGTTTAACCCAGTGAATGACTTTTGATGAAGAATAATGTTCTAGGATCATGTAGTGTTGGGTCCCTTTAATATTTTTAAATAGTGAAGATTAGGTGACCAGCATTGTACTTTAGAAAGAAGATGAACAATGAGTCTCCATGACTAATTTTCAAACTATAAATCATGTAAGTGTAAAAAAACATTCATGAAACTTATATCTTCACTACAATATCTGGTCTCTTCATCCACAAAAATATAAATGATAACATTATCTACTAAACCACACACAACTCTCACTCATAAATTCTAATGATATAAAAATCACATGGAGGTATCTTTTAATAATATTGTGAGAATAAAAATAATTTTATAAATAATAACCATTTGAATAATAAAATTAATAATATAGTAAATATATCAATAAATGTTGATAATAAATTCCTTTCAAGACTCCCATAAATCATGTGATACTAAATTTTCATATTATAAATTCAATTTGAACATTTCCCTTGCATATTTGGTAGATAAAGAGGTATAATTAATAACCACATGATATTTCTCCCAATATAAATTTTTTGATTATTAAATTTTTTTATAAAAACATGCACTAATATAAATGGAAGTATTGCTGATAATAATCAAGTATGACACTTCATATACTAATACATTTAAATTTTACTATTTCAAGTAAAATAATTTTCAACGTGAAAATCAATACGTGATTAATTCCATGGGAATCAATATTACATCATCAAAAAATGTAGAATATGTTAAAATGTATTTTAAACAATTAATAATCATTTATAAAATAAATAAAACAATAATTATATCTATAATTAACGTGCACAAAATGGTAATGTGAAATGATACATAAAACATAGCATATTTCAATATTTTAAAACATCATGTATAAAACCAAAATCCGTGAAGTAAAACCCAAATATGGGTTTCAAACAAGATATTTATTTTGCGAGTCTCATAGGAAAATATAAATTTCTGAATCTACATTTGTAAATTCATGTACATGATTTGACATAGGTGATTTTAGAGATTTGTAGATAGTACAACATATATTGTTTCAAACATAAAACATACCATAAAAAACATAATCATATTTCTGTCTAGTTTAATAAAATTTAGAAAATATCATTTTATTTTTATAGAATAATGAATCAGTTTACTTTCACTTTTAAAACATAATATCCTTGAAATACATTAGAAATATTATTCAAGAAAACTGCATTATTCTAACTATAAACACGCAGTGAATTCAATCTAATTTTGGTATTAATGGAGATCTGTTAAGATTCTTATTTTTATTAATTAAATAATTAAAATTATTTTATATTTACTATGCAATAAAGATCAATTAATTTTGAGAAATTTAACACAAGTTATAGTCAAAATGTAGAAGTTAATTTCTTTCATTGTAGGTTACAAGGTTGGTTGACAACATTATGTGATAAGGCCAGTTGAATCTCATGTGGGTAGTATATTATTTTCATGTTATAGGTTGACATGGTTAAGTTATAAGGTCATTTGAATTTCACATGGATACTAATGTTTGTTCATGTTATATTTTTAAATGGGTTTCTAACTCCCACACAGTCAGTATATTTGGTCCATACGGTAGGGTGACATTATCAAGTGGTGTAGTTATTTGACTCCCACACATTTATTAAATCATGTTAATGAATTAGTTTGACATGTTTATGTTATGAAACTAGTTTAATATCACAAGGAAGGTTCAAATGTTTTCCAATTTTCAATTTTTATACCATTCCATATTTTACTTCTAAAATAAGTAAAATGATTGTTTGAGGTGTCAAATTTAATTTTTATCCTATGAACACTTCATAAAAGATATAGTGCATATTTTGAAATATAAAAACTATAAAACTAAACTCGTTTTAGGAAAATAAATATTATGATTTGATCATGGTTTAAAATATATTATATAATTCTAATTATTAAAAAAATTAAAAGAAATAACAAATAAAAATTTGTAATTATCAAAACATAAGGTGGTTCAAGGATCCACTCAACATAAAGGGGAATTTATTGATTTGGGAATTTATTTTCTTGGTAAAGGTTCTCTAAAAACATGATATCTTAGTTTATCATGAAAAGGTAAAAAATTTCATGTCTTGGGAGGAATTGTGGAATGTCTTTGAGATTCATAGCCTCTTGTGATTAGTAGCATATTAAACTCAGTTCATTAAAGATTTTTCAATAATGGGTTATCCATTTATAGATCTCACTTCGATGGGAGTAATTTATGTTTTAGATAGTATATTTAGTCTTCATTTGTGAATTTGAATCATAGTTTTACTATTTCCCTAGTGTTGACTCTTCGAGAAGATCGACATGGAAATGTGATCTTTTATGATGCATCAGGTTTAGGTCTGGGATACATTCTCATATAAGGTTATTATGTGGTGGATTATATTTAATATTTGCTTCATCCTCAGGGGAGGAGTTATCCCACAAATGGTGTTGATCTTATATCTATGATGCACTCTCTTAAGTGTTTTTGGTATTAGCTTTTTAGATAATACATTACCATTTACTCTAAAAAGAAAACAATAGTTATATCATATCATAATAATATTTGAATATCTAAAAGAAGTGATGTGTGGAATAACTACAATATATTGACTTTGAAATTTCCTAAACCTATAGTAAGGAGAATGTTTTTGATGGTTCTCTGATTATGAAACATGCATCTTATGATATGAAAAAATCATTAGAATCTGATGGATATCTTTGCTCTAATGAATTTTGGAGTCTGAGAGGATGAGACAATGTTTATTAATGAGTGTTTATTTCAAATCCTCTATTCTAGATATAATTCCTTAGGAAGAAAAATATGATGATGATATTTCATTCATTATATACTATCTATATAGTGTGGAGACCATTATGAAGGATATCTATCGTTGAGGGTGTCCTTTTATTTAGGAAACCTTATATAATTATATTTCCTTAGAGATAGGATGTAACGGGGGTTTTCATCATTCCTAGTGGGTTTTATACCCATGAATAGTAAATATTTTTTATGATATTAAGAATTGATTTTAATTTCTTTGTGTAAAAAAATACCTTATTTAATTGTTTTCCATTATAATACTTATAAAAAAATCATATCCAAGCATCAGAAGTCTTGTGACCCGCTTCAACCACTTATTATTCATACTTATATATGGGATTAGATATCTATGTACATAGTTATTAGGTTTATTTTCACTCCTTATAGAAATATTATTATTCTAGTGATGATAGACTGTTTAAACAATTGAAAATATTAATTCCCATTCATGATACCACAAAAGTTGATTTCTTTAGTAATCTTTATTTGTAGGAGACTATTAGAATGTATGGTGTTCAATATTCCATTTTTCTGATAGGTATCCACAATTATCATATCATTTTTTGAGATTACTTTAGGAGATTATGTGATCCCATTTAATGTTGAGCACGACATTCTATCCTCAAATAAATGGTTCGACAAAATGGGTTATAAATATTCTTGAAGACATTCTTTCTTATTGTTCCCTCAACTTTATAGGAGAGTTGGATTTACATTTGGGATTTGTTTCTTATAATAATAGTTAATTTTCATCAATCAAAATGGAACCTTTTGAGGCCCTCTATGGCTGACCTTGTAAATATCTACATTGTTGGTCAAAGATTGGTGAAGCTTCCCTTTTGGGACACAGTTTTGTAAATGATACGACAACTATTATATAGAAAATTTGTATTATAATGGTAATTGAATGAAGATGGTATAAATATTATAATGATTTTCATTATGTTGTTTAATTTTATTAATTAGTGAATAAGTGTTCCTGATAGTTTCTTCTGGGTTAGTTCATCAATGACATGGAAAATAAGGGAAGTTGGCACCAAGATTCATGGGATCATTTGTGGTTGTTTAGTCGATTAGAAAGATATCTTACCATTTGGGGTTTCCACATCATATGAATACAATCAATTTTGTGTCTCATGTTTCACAA
Organism: Viscum album; assembly: GCA_963277665.1. Classification (NCBI taxonomy): domain Eukaryota; kingdom Viridiplantae; phylum Streptophyta; class Magnoliopsida; order Santalales; family Viscaceae; genus Viscum; species Viscum album. The sequence continues at coordinate 1,806,485,748 of OY728164.1, read as the reverse complement.
CTCATGAAATATAATTCAAACTCATCTCATGTATTTATTTGGAAGGACCATGATGTGGAACTTGATATGTCCTTGATAGCTAAATTTTTCAAATTTTCAATTCTGAGACAAAGTTTCATTGTGGAAATTATATCCCATTGATTAATTATCTATGGAAGCATAGATCTGAATCTCATGATATGTGAGTGCATGAGGATTTGATGAGAGAGGATTGGCCTTATCACTTTTTTATAGTGTCTTCTTGACATGGATTTTTGGGGGAAGAAAGCATTTATGGTAGGATAATTATAACATCTTAACACCTGATTTCATGTACAATTCATGGTTTAAAATGTCTCTACTCATTTTTCATATTCATATCGGGTTATTATGATTTATTTTTGATTTTTTATAATTTATTGAGAATTTTTAGGGCTCAGTAGCATGTTTTGATTCTTGTTTGTCAAAAAAGAATATGTCTCATCTGGATGAATCCAGACAAGATTAGAACCTCTAGATGGGAATGATACACAGTTTACACTAGCTTACCAATGATAGACACTAGATGAATATTGGAAGGGTAGAATTAGTGTCTTACTATAATAATACCACCATATAACCATCCTTATATACTTTACTATCCAAATTATGGGGTTCTCAGGCTAAAGGTATTCTCCATAGCACCACTGGTCAGCTGGTGGAAGCCAGTGGATATCTTGTGATTTCATTCTATATGATAAGTGGAAGGGATGCATCAGATTTTTTTACACTTAATCATTATTTTTTGGAAACCTATCCCTTAAAAAATGCAATCCCCTTTGGAGACTCCCTAGAGAAAATTTTGTCTTTTCCAAACATGAAATATCATGGATCGAAGTATCGGTATGGGCATTGAAACTCTTTTGGTAAGTGTAGTCTTGATTTTTATGGGAATTATTCTTTGCTCGTCTCTCTCTATCATTGAGAGTGGTGGATATATTATTCATTGAAGAATCTAGATCAGGATTTGGAAATCAAGATTAGAAATCAATTTAATATCAATAATTTAATAATCTAGAAAATGATTTTGAATTAAAATAAATGATTTTAGTAATTATTTTGATAATTATTTTTATAATAGAATGTATGAAATTTATTATTATTTCAAATGAAATGAATTGTTTTTAAAATAAATATGTTTTGATGATAAATACTTGATATTGGTGTTTGAAATGAAATGGAATTTTTTGCAACATGAACTTGAGGAAAAATGAAAATATTGGTTGAAATGATTTGATGTTGATTTAAATGAACGATTTCCCCTTGAATGATTTAAGACATAGAATTACATGGGATCTTTGTTAGTTAAGTGGAAGTATATTCATACTAGGAATTCAATTACCTCCCTATAAATTGATAGAAGTTTAAAATGAAAACACAAACTTATTTAGGGGTGGGGATTCATTCTTTTGGAAGGATTCATATTCCCCTAAGGCTTGGAATCTAGGGATTTGTGTACGTTTGGATTCATATTTGATTAAGTCTGTATGAAACCTTGAGACTTGTTCTAACTAAACGCAGGACTGTTGACCATGATTTTATGAAGGGAAATGCTATATTATTCTAGTTATTATTAAATGAGTTATTAATGAATGTTTTTATATAATTTCTTATTCATTTCCTTTTATATATAAATAAACTTCGGAACATGTTTTGTAAATTCTATTGAATTGATTTCAAAATAATGGTTTGATATGAAATGTGAAAGGGTTAACATGCCACGTATTATTTAAAATTGAACATATTTGGTTTATTTGACATGGAATTATTGGTTAAATCTGGCTGGGATTTGGTTTTTCACATCCTATTTTATTTTCCTTTTTTTCATTTTTAGACCTTCATGTTCCAAATATACAAAAAGGTAAAGCACCACATGAAAGTGTTGGGTGTTCATGATTGAGGGATCCTATTATTTATTTGTGATAGATGGAATGTGTTATCCACATATTGTGAGATTACCTTGTGATAACATTGTTTTTTTAGTGATATGTTTTTGTTTCTTGACTTGTCTTCCTTATAATGTTTTTTCATATGTTTTATATTTTGGAAGGCCATCATTTTTTGATTTATTCACATATTCCATTTTGTTTAATAATTCATTATGTTAAATAATTCCCTATTGACAATTCATGATGCTTGGGTGCTAGTCATCGGCTCGTAGGGATCTTAAATGCCCTTTGGTCTGTGTTAAGATTGATTTGGGTACCATTTTACTGGGTTATCAAGGTTGTTTTATGAGAGTTATCCAAAATATGTTCGTAAACATTACTGGTAAATACCCTTAAATCAAGATAATAGAGAATAAGTTATTTACATCATATAGATAAAGTATATATTATTATTTCAAAAAATTTCTCAATCTATTAAATTATAGGTATCATGGTGATCACCCTTCAACCAATGGAATTAAATATAGAGTATTCATATAGGAATGTAATTGGATGAAAAACATTAAGGTTATATTCCAAATATGATTTAGAAAGATAAATTAATTGATGAATAATTTATCTTTTTTTGATTTAACAATACTCATTTTTAAATTCATAAGTTAATAATTAATGATTTAATGAAGAATAGTATTAAAGAATAGTAGAATACACATAGAAAATCATAATGAAGATGGAAATTTGTCCCGGAATCCCATTTCAAATATATTTCATGGGATAATGGAAAAGAAATATTCTTTTTAAAAACATTGTTTTTTTCTTACAAAATGTTTTTAAATATTGTCTTATAAATTATTTTAAAAATAATTTTTTTTATCTTTTTAAAATGAAAGACAAAGAAATAAATATTATAGTTTCTTTAGAAAATTTATTTTTAATAATGTTAGAGAGAAATATTTTACAACATACTAAAAAGTTGATTTTAATAAAACTCTAAGAATGGAGTCTTGAAAATTGAATATGGGTTTAATATAGAAACAATGAGTGGAATATGCGCTTTTTCTAAATGATAAAAACCTTTTTAATAATGTCCAATCCAATTAATGAAAAACCATATCATAAAAAGAGTATGCGATTTTACTTTTAAAAATAGTTATATATAATTATGGGGATCACAGAAAATAATACATGTAAGTGTTTCCAAAAATATAGGATAACATTGGTGGGAAATAAAATATGTACATGGAAGAAAAAATCAACTGTAATGAATGGGATTTGTTCTTTCCATGGTCCAAACATTTATTTGAGATGGTATTCAATAGATGATAATATTGATGAAAATAAATAAATTATCTATAAAAAAAGATAAAATACCCATGATAAATTCAAATGTAAGGATAAAACATTATTAGATGATAATAATCATGTATATAATTTATTACTCAAGGACAAAGATTTTGATTCCAGAAATCTGTTACAGATTAAGTAACATTTATATTAAAATTTCAGTGAATGAGAGATCACACATGAAATTGAACAAATAATACCATCTATAATATATATTTAATGTTTTAATTAATCAATGGTTATAATATAAAAAATATTAATGAAATTAGTTTCATAATACAAACATGTTTCAATTTAAGGAATTTGAGATAACAAATCCTTACACCATTTGTAATTTTTGAATCAAACCCCATTTAAATAAATAACATGAAGTTTTATATTTAATATAATTAAATATAATATAATCATGATATAAAATATTAAACAGTTATTAGTTACACCATTCTAAATAAAATATGATTTATAATTATAAATATGTCTTAATGGGTGAAATTTATATCATAGAAATGGCTACTTTGTTCTTGATTTTTTATGTTCATGAACCTAGAATCATGATAAATCAAATTAAATTTAGTGGATACTTTTTTAGGATTATTATTATTATATATTTCATTTAATTTGGACAACTAATTAAAAAATTCTATTTTTTATTTAATTTTTTTCTTATGTTTGTGCGAAAGTTTAGTCGGTATGACTTATTTCAATAATTTTAGCCCTCAAATGTGATATTTTAATAATATGTAAAATGAATATATATAACATTTATAAAATATTGGAAAAATAATAATTTTCATGTTAACATAAAATAATTTTGTTGTTTGACTTTTGATATTCATTCATTCATAGTTTTCTATAGCATTATTCATATAAGTTGTTTGACCGAGCCTAAAATGAACATATCGTAATTCGATGGTTAAGTATTTATAAGAAGTTAATTATTTGGGCATAATGTCATTATAACTGAGTAATAATGATTTTATTTATATATTTTTTGTTTTTAAATCATATTTTACGTGGTACGGTTAAATATATAAACCCTAGATTAAAAATGAAAATTGTTACTTCGTGGAGGTGATAGTACATACAATTCATGGTTAAATATATCTATTATTGGTGAATGAGAGGGGATAATTTTATATAATAAATTTACTTTAAAAAAATAACTTAATTAAATATATCATATTTTCATCATTACAATCATTTAAACCATTCATGAGTTCAATTTATGAAGAAAAAAATAGAAGACGTCAATTTGTGGAGGTGGTAGCCTACCCGTACGCATGATAAAAATTATTCTATTATTATTAGTAGATGTAAATGAAAAAATATGGGTTGTTCATTTAACATAATAACATATTAGAATATTAATTATTCTAAATTCATTATATTATAGTGGTTGGTAAAAGTTTTTAAGAGGAATATTATTAAGAAATGATTAAGATGAAGATAATACATACGTGAAGAGATTGAGTTATCTCTAATACATATCCTCATAAATAGAGTAATTAAGCTAACTAATAATGACCATATTCTCAAGGATGTGGGAAAATATTCTATGATGAACAAAATTTCATAGTTTTAGGAATAAATTATACATAAATGTGAAACATGATGTGGTGGGAGGATACCCATTTATAATTGAATATGAGGGTAATTTTGGAACCACCCTTTAAATTCTCAATAATGGAAAGAAGCTATTCAATGGTAAAAGGATAAAAAGTGAAAAATTTGGAAGATTATGTGAGTTTTGGATGAGAACCCACTAAAAAATCCATTTGGAAACTTCTTTTTACCCTTTTTGGATCATTTGCACTTAGTAAATAAAATTTTACGATTATTAGTTTTAACAAATTAATTAATTTTAACATTGGTAATTAATATTATTTAAAAAATAAAAATTTTCCTTTTTAACTAATTTGAATCTTATGATTTTAAATTTTAAAAAAAAATTATTAAATAAAATAATTAATGATGTAAAGTTTCAATTTTAAAATAATAACATATATCATGTAAAGAAATCATTTAGGAAAAAAATGATATTAAAACATATGTGTAAGCTGAAGTTATCCAAATTATCAATTTTCATGGAATAAAATAATTTATTATAAAATAAATAAATTTTCTATTTCTTTTAGAGAAATTTAAAACTATATTTTACTAAAATAATGTTTAATTTAATAAAAAGACTAAAAATAATATTTTTTTCAATAAAAATATTACAATTTATTTATTTGGATAAACATATGTTTTCAAAAAATAAAAACTAAATTTAATTCTTTGATTATTTAAAATATTATATAAAATTCATGGTCATTCTTTTATACTAATAAGGTAATAAAGGTCACTATGTGTGAAAAAAATTTGATGTTTCATTATTCCTCTTAAAATAACTTATCATTGAAAAGTTAATAAAATTATTATAATTTTAATTTCGAAATAAAAAATTTAAAAATGAATTTTCCATTGTAAAATAAAATTTTTATAATGTTAAATATTGTTTTAATTTAAAATAAAAAATATAAAGAAACCCACATTTTTTACAATATGAATTTTTTTCACATTAAGTATCCCTATTATTATTTCAAACAATGTTATATTTTAGAGAATAAAAATATATTATTTGACATATTTCGAAATTATATATAATCATTTAAAATTTTTATATTTAATTTACATAATGATTTTAAAAATTATCTGAAATAGAAAATTTTCAGTTATTATTTATCCTCTAATTATAAGAATTTTTAATTGAATTATATCTTCTTATTTACTAGAAGTTTTATTATTCTTATAGATTTCTTAATAGTTTTTCACTATTAATTCATATCTCATTTCAGTTCAGTGCTGTATAGAAATAAATTTAACAAACATAATTTTTATTGAAAGGAAGATTTATCATAATATCATCAACATGTATATGTATGAGATAATGATGATACTAGAGTTGGTAGTTTGGGTGGTTGGATATATGATGAGGATGATATCCCTAAAATGGGTTCACATGCATATAATTCAGGTTATATTTTGAGATTTAATCATAGATTTTGTATCATGAACTAGGTTCTATAATCATGTAGGATATAAATTATGTTATATGGGTGAGGGTAGTATAGATTTTAATTAGTTTGAAAAAATTTAGGACACATTTCATGTTTCTACATGAGATGATTTATAGTATTTCAGGATTTTATAAGATAGGGGTTTGCCTATGAAGATGGTTTCCTTTAGTGATGGGAAGTATGGGAGGTTTCTTTGGGTGAATGGAGTGACATATGGATGATGTTTGATCGAGTGAATGTCTCAGGTGTGGAGAAAATTCTACATGTATCTACTGGAGAGGAAAGAATATTTAAGGATTCTAGGGTGATTTTCTTAACATGTTTAGGATGTTATACGGGAAAATTGGGCACATCTTCCTTGGATAAATGGGATACAGATCATGATCGCGTGAGTTGAGTTGTACAATGGGGTAGCAATAGGGTGTGCTCCTATTAAGTGGATGGATTACGTGGAAAACAATAGAATTGTTGTGATATTATGAGAGTTTTTTTATTCACTCTCTTACTATAATAATAAGAGACTATGTTTTTACCTGATAAATGTGCAGTGTCAGTTTCATTGAGATATAATTAAATTTTGAATGATGAGATTACAAATTATTTATAAATGATCAATCTTATGTACCATGTCTAACATTCTAAAAGGGGGACCCAAGTTTCCTAGGGGTACTTCATGTTACATGTTATGATTCTCCTAATGACTGATGGCTAGAGATGAATTGTGTGACAAGTTTTTGAAGCAAAATTTTGGTATTATGGGTAATCCAATAAGAGTAGTCTGTTAATTGAAATGAGATTCTCATTACGGGCTCTAAAAGGATTAAATGGGATATAAAGGCTGTTATATTAAGTATAGGATAGCTAGTTGACCACCTGGTGATTGGGTCGCCTTTTTTCTTGTTGAACAAAATGTGTTATTATTATTATTAAGGGAAAATTTACCATATTTGGGGTGACATGTGAGAAGAGGATGGTCTGAAATCTTAATATAAATGAGAGGACATGTCGGAATGTGAAAAATGACCTATCAAGATGTGACTATGATATTAGTAGTTTGTTGATGGGTTTGGTGTTAGAACATTGATATTTTCATGATATGTATAGGACTAAGGTCATGCATGATTAGATTAGTAACTTCTATGATTTTTTGGGTTGATCTTTAGAGATCTGATCCTTATGGGTTATGTTGGAATAAAACCCCATGTGATACAATTATAGATTTTATTGTGTAATAATTTGTTATGTGATTATATGTATTCATATGTGATCACAGGATTTCATCATGGGGATAAAATATAGGGTTACATCTTAATATTATACACTAATGGTATGATGAGATATATTTTAGGTATAAGGGTGGGTGGAGCATTAAATTATGATTATTATTGTTATTTGGGTGTTCTTTTATTTTCAGTATGTAAATTTCTTAGATGGAGAATAGTGGTGAAACCAAGCATATCATCAAGTATCTGATATAGTAGATTATTTTGATGACATAATGTTTTGTGTATGAGAATCAAGTTTCCCAGTTATATGATAGAATAATTTGTTGTTAGAGGACATCCAAAGATCCAAACATAATGGGTATTAAACGGGTTGGTGGAGGCCAACCTTGTACATTGATTTGAATGAATATGGAGAGTAAGTAAAGGCCGACCCAGTATCATGGAATGGTTGAGTTTTTATTGGTTAGTGGAGTGAAAATAGTATCCCAATATGAATAGGTATGTAAGGTTTGGTGGAGTCCAACCTAGTATCCTGATATGACTGATTATGGAGAAGTTGTTAGAGGCCATCCTAGAATCATGATGGGAATGAGAATGGATGGGTTGGTAGAGTACAACCTGGTATATTGATGTAATTTAGAACAAACTTGTCAGTTGTGTCTAATATATTATACTGATATGGTGGTAACTTATAAAGGTAAATAGGTAGCTGAAACTTCACATTGGTACATGTTTAGAATGTAGACTAGCACAAGTTGGACAAGGTGTCAGGCATCCATCGGGGTGGATTCTCATGTAACCCATGGTGTGACAAGTTTATACATGTGATTTTCACAAAATTAATTTCATTTAGTAAATGAATGTACATATTAATATACAATTATTATGGGAATTGTTCATGGTGTTCAAATGTGTTTTTTTACTTACACTATATATATAAAATTTGGTGGATGTGACAATATAATGACAACAGGTTGTTTTGGGTCAATTCCCAAGTTGTATGTAATGAGAAAGAGGAGCTCAAAGAGTATAAAAATATATGTTAAATTTGAGTCTAATGGTTATTATTTAGGATTCAAATTTTTTACAATAAATTATCAACCCATGGGGAAATATTTTTTGGGATATTCAACATTATGGTATACATGAGTTTTATTTTTTATAATGTTGTATATGTTTTCATACGGTTATCTTATCACTATAATTATGTATTATTTTGATCTGATGATATATATTGTTTGAATTTCTATGTGCTTTATCTATTATTATTATGACCATACTGATTTTATAGTCCCTCTATGAGGTTTTTACCAACCCTCCCCATTAGTGATAATCCTATAACATGCGTCAAAATGTTAAAGATGTCATGTAATGCTTTGGATTTGGCTATATGGATGCTGAATGGGATGGGGATGTTACACCTAAACACATTTCACTTATCTGTAAAACATATTATAATATTAAAAAAATTATAGAAAATAATGGTCATAGGGTTAAGTGTAGAGGTAGTGTCTGGTACACATATATATTAGTGGTGAATTGAATTTTTTATTTTTTTAGTTTACTAAGAATTATTATTGTTATATTGGCCAGTTTCTGCTTGTACCAATTAATACCAATAAAAATATAAATAAAATATATCCATATTGATAAAATGAAATTATCCATAATGAATAATTGTTTTCACTAAAACTAATTCGTATTGATTTAATCTGATTAATAATGATAATTTTTTTACTATTTTATTAATCATCACTAGCCCAATTTTTAGATATATATATTAGTATAAAAACAAACATGAATATTATAATGAAATTGTATTTTACTAAAAAATTATAAAATAATAATGTATCAAACTATATATAATGTATATTGTATCAATCATTTTTACCTGTAAGTTAATAATTATTTTGTGCATTATAATTTTCTAATTAATATATTAATCTATTTTCTTGGATAAGTGTTTTAATCTATAGATATTTTGTTTAAAACCTTTTTTATATTATTTAAACCCTAATTAATGATATATTAAGGAAGAAAAATATGTATGTTAAGGAATGAGTGAAATTTTGCATGATGGTAGGCTAGAAATTGCACGTTTCTAGGGAATACACTAACTTACCATGTTGTGTATTTCACAATAGTCATAAGAGTGTGTCTTCTAATTCTCAAGAGGTAATTCAGGAATAATTTCATGCATTAATGGAATACTAAGAAATAGAGTGAGATAAAGGATTCTAATATTCTTTTCTGACATGTTGAAGAGTACGTGGGATGACGGAAAATTATGAACTTGTTTTTGATAAAGCATAGAGTTAAGCTGTCATGATGATCCTCTACGTAGTGTGGGGGTCATTTATCTTCATTTCATGGTGGAATAAAAATATATAACATTTAAAACTAATTATCATACCAAATATTTAAGGGATCATGGTCTGTAATGAAATCTCATCATCTTTTAATTGAATTAAAGGTTATTTATGATAGTTTTTCAGTCAACATTACATGTATATAATCACATGAGGGTGTTGTGACTTGGATAATTGTGTCTCATTGGGTGTATGTGTGTGTATTTTTTCAAATCTGAACCCCTTAATTCATAATATGGAATATTATTTTTATTACTACTTCAACTAATACTATTAGTTTAAAAATCATAATTATAGTTATTTTGTGGTGGATTTTTTTTATTTCTATTTTAAAAAATGTAGCCTATTTTTAAATAAAATATAATTTCATATTTTAGTATTACTAAAATATTGAGATAAAATTTTTTACATTATTTTAATGAAAAAATTTATTTCCAGTCATTATACATAATATTAAATATTTCTTAATATTATTATTGTTTGAAGTGATCATGAATTTTTTTAATTGAGTACATGTATGTTTGTTTATATTACTTAATTGGAAATAATTATAGGGGTGGTCATGGGATCAATTAAATATCAATTTAAAACTATCCATATAGTAGGATATTCAATATTGTGTTATTTGGGAATATTAAAAGGGAGGGACATACTATTTATGTCAGCGAAAAGGATGGTTGGTGGCATTATTGTGCCTCTAATGCATGCTACCAATGATTGTTCCTAAAACTTGAGGGCACATATCAGCTTTGGAAATGGGACCTACATGGTTAATTCATGGGAAAACACTCCTATTTAAGCTTAGTATTATACCTTGGGAGGTTATCTCTTATTATATGTGGAGAGTAGTATGTAGAAGAGAAAAAAATTAGGCACCTTTTTGGCACCAGTGAAGGCATTCTATGTGGGGCCAATAGGCCCTAAAATCATGGAAGGGTGTGATCCCTACATTGGTAGATTATTTAATTTCATTTTCAACCTATGAGGATAAAAAATAATAATGATTTATTGGGTATTGACTAACAAATTTGGGGTTGTGTGTGTGGTCTTTCACAAGCATTACCTTGGGGGAATATGTGCATAAACCCCCCCCCCCCACCACTACCTAAATAAAAATTTTATTCATGGATTATATTAATATGAATTCATAGATAACAAGTGATGAATATTAGTAAGGGGTAGATAGATTATTATAATTCACTAAATGAGATGTTAAAAATAAAGAATTATTTTATGGTACCTATATTTTATTATTGAATATGAGAAATTTAGAATCCAAAGAAATAAGAAATAATTTAGTTCTTTATAGTTATAATATGACTTATTGTTTTTGGATCTACAGTGCTGATATAAAAGAAATAATGATATATTAGTAATTAGTGTTTTTATATTGAGAAATAAAATCAAATTGAGGAATTAAATCATGATTTTGGAGTATAAACTAGTCAAAGAAAACCAAGACAATTGATTGATTTAATGGAAATTTTGAAAAAATTGATGTCACTAGGTTGTGTTCAATTTACAATTATATACATTTATTGGATTTTTTCAAATTATAATAAATAAATTTTTTGGAGTGTTAATAGTTTCATAGAATCAATTGAATTATTAATAGAGATACTTATATAAGGTAATTATCTACATGATTCAAATTGTATTTTAAACAATTATTATGTTTATAAAAATCAAGGTATAGGAATATTCATGAATTCCTAAATAACTATGTGTCACAAAAAAAGAAATATAATTATTTATTAGAGATCTTTAGATATTTTTAATCACAGAATAAAATAAAATGATGATCTCTTTTTAAATCATCTCTTTTGTCACGTACCACAACACATACAATGAAAATTTGGTATCATCCAATAATTCATCACTTAAGAAATTATTTTTAATATAAATGAATATAAAAGGTTAATATGGTATACATATGAGGGAATATAAAATAGAACCTATTTTATCTAGAGAATTAAATATAATGGAATAGAATTGATTGAATTTTTCTTATTTTGTAAATTAAGTTAAAAATTTTAGATACAGGCTATATATATGGAAAAATACATATTGAATCCTAAGCTTCCAAAATATTTAATATCTAGTTATATTGGGAACCGATAAATTTTCCATAGCTAATTATATGTAGAATAAATATGTTATCTTGATATTAAATATATTAGGGGGAAAAACCAAGAAATGATTTTACTTGTTTATCATTGTATCTTGATGAAGTAAAATATTTATGGGAATAATAGATGAATTATTCAGTTTTTATAAAAAAATCTAATTATAGTCTGTGATACATTTCACTATAAATGAAATACTTTCATTTATAATTTTTTTGATATAGTGTTATGGGACATATGTCATGTCCAAATTTTTTATTATGGGATTCATATCATAAACTAAAATATGGGGGAAATAATAACTAAATATGTGATAAATGATTTTTTCAAATTGTCCACCCTTATACCATATGATAAAATTAGTGGATTTTAATAAAAAAAAATTCAAATCATTTGCCAACCAATAAATAATTTTATTAGGTGAATGTAATTGTGGTTATATTTAGGAAAACATAATAATTGGGTAGTTATATAAATTCATGGATAAAACTAACCATTTAATTTGATCTTCATTGCTACATAGTTTTAGGGGAAAACATAATAATGATTTAATGTATATTGAGAAAATAATATATATTAATTTAATTAAAATATTTTTATACATAAATAACATGACTAAGTATAAATTAAATTTGATATTGTACTTACTGATCAGTTGTAATGCATATAGAGTTAACTCCCAATACTAATGTAAAATATATTTACATCCCTCTATATTTTTTTATATTATGTAATATAATTATTTTTTATTAATGTTTACATTTTATTAATGTTCCTTAAGGATATTCATTAAATTTTAAGAAAATGTATCTAAAATATTTTATTTTAATTGTAATTAAATCACATTATTTTATTGTTTATGTAATAACTATTATGGATTATAGTTCATGGAATACTATTAATATTTTTTAGAATGAATTTTATCTTGCTTTGTTACATTTTCCATTCCATTTATAGAAAATTAAAGGATCTAAATTCATTAAATATGTTGTTAATGAATTTACCATTATAATTTTTAAACTAGAGTAATATTTTTCAACATCATGTTTTTATATCATGATTTACCTAATAATACATTTCATGTGAGATATAATGCTGTGTATATCAAGTGAACTCTTTACACTTATTTGATGATATTTTTAAGATCACAGATTCATATCTTATTTAAAGATTCATTACTTATTTATAGAAACCCTATCTTTTTTATTCCATGTAACATGAGTTTGTATAATTCACTACTTTCAGTATTAAAAAAATTATACTTCATTTTTATGCATTTTCTCTTTAATTATAAATTTTTTTATCATTTATTTATTTAATTGTTTTTAATTTTTCTCTACATATTTTCTAATAGTTTTTAATTTTCATCCTACTACATTCCAATAAATCTTACTTAACTATTTTTCTCCTTATGTAGTGAACATTTACAAAGAATAAAAGTTGTTATGATTTTTCAATTCATCTTTATAACAGTTTATTATCCTTACAAAAAATAAAATCCATCCGTATGATGATTCAATGAATCCCTGTAGAGTATAGCTCAAATAAATTAGTCAAAAATTACTCATGAACCATGTATAAAATTACCTATATGTTAAAACCCATGAAAATTTATCTTATTCTATAAAAATGAAACATATGGAAAAATGAATTATTATTTTTATTCCTATGGAATTTGAATTTTATTTTGTGTCCTTTAATTAATAATTTTTGACTAATTTTTTCATGTTCCAATATGTTTTTGAAGTGTTTTTAAAATGAAACTAAATCATGATATTTCTAGGATAATTCATCGTAGTATAAATTTTTATTCAAGCATTACTTTTATATATTTTATTTCAAATTGTTAAATAGCTATGAAATTGTTCACAGTTTCATGGTTAATATTTCGGAATGAATGACTGGGTATTATAAATTTATTAATAAATTTTGAAACTATGGAAATATTATTGTTATTCATTTTGAATTATTTTTAACTGTTATTGATGTTTTTACACTGAAGTCTACAATTTAAATGGAAGCAAATCAATAAGAATTTCACCTCGAAAAAACTAATACATGATAGACCTATGTGAAGTAGATTCAAGAATAATCTAAATGATGAACAATATTCAATAAAGAACACAATAACATTTATGGTCACATATGATTTTTTTTTGTAATACAAGATGGATTCATCAAATGATAGTGAAGCTAAGTCCAACTTTTATACCATTATATTCTTCGATTATTTTATGTGTATGTGTACAAAATTATTTCTAGTTTCCCATGTGTTGTAACTATATATTTTATTAGGATTTTCTCACGAAATTTTGTTTCCCTTTTTGGTTATACATCCAAAAAAAATATTTGTTTTGTAATTGTGTTACGACTCCCCTTTAAATTTTTGGTTATATATTGTTTATGGATCTAATTGGAAATATAGATTTTAGTAGGGATGAAACTCAACTTGAAAAGATATTTCATTTAGTGGGTGTCAAATCACCCTAGATAGAGATCTATGAAGAGTGGAAATGGGCACCTTTTTTATCTAAACTACTATAAAAATAAATTTATTCTTTTTATACATTTTCTAAAAAAATAATTTAATAACACTGATAAAAATTTAAAATTTTAATCCAATATATTAGCTCCTGGAACATCTATCCATTATACATAATGGAATACATTGTTACCCTATTTATTTAGGTTTTAAGTAATATTTTGAATTGTATATCAACATTATTAAAGGATGCATTAAAAATTAAAATTGATCAGAGCCCCTTATTTTTGGAAGGTATATCACTGAAGCTGTAGTTATATTATTTCATGCAATATCTATCTAAATTGGAAAATATAAAAATATTTTTACATTCCCACCTTAGAGTCATTATTGGAGGAAAGGTAATCTATATCTTAATAATAAATTTAATGAAATTTAATCAAATAATAAATCCCATTTAAACATTTAGAACAACACATGTGATGTTCAACCATATATAACCATTAAGATGAATGCACTAGGATTTAATATATGCAAAAAAATGAATATATATTTTATAAATGATCATAAAAAATATCATTTTATGGTTAAATATGAATAATATTAATGATATAGATGCATTGAAAATGTTAAGATAGTTTGAGGAAGGTTCATTATTCTGTGTGGCCACATAAAATGAGTATGACATTAATATTTATTCATATGAAATGAAATATTAGGTCAAGAAAATCATTGTATAAATTTTTGTAGTACTTGTTATCACTAAATGAACATTTCATGTACATAATATAATACCCAAAATTTATATCATGTATATAAGTTTTAGTCAATAATGATATATGGAATGGTGATTAAATAAAATTTTAAGCACCAATGTTCAAGTAAAAATTTATTTATAGTAATATTGATGTTAAACATAATGAGTTAATATTTATAATAGTCAAGGATGACTTTTTTTCTTGGAAGTACATGAAAAATAATTTTTTACTAATTGATCCAACAAATGAAAAGTAGTTGTTCATTTTCCAATGAGTCAGTTTTTTTTAAAATAGAATATTCATGGTGTTTTATCTTATGTCAAAACCCAATATAGATGACAAAAATATAAGGGAATAATAATGACCATGATGTAGACATGGTAAATGTTCTAAAAATGATCATTATAATGGTTTCTGGGAAAAAATGATTCATTAATATCTTAGTAGTTCCAGTAATTTATATGTATATTAGATTAAATCTCAAATTACTACATATTTGAAATATAATATTTATAAAATATAGTTTGATTATATATTTTATTAAATTTTAAATTTAATATTATAATCATTATAATTTCAATATAAAAACATATTTTTGTTTGCTTCAATTCTATCTCAAATTTGATTTCATTATATTTTTTTCTATTTTTATTCTATTTGATATGTTTTGATTTGTTCTTATTAAAATTATTTTTTATTATTTCATACTAATTTTATGATTAATTGATTTGAGGGTATATTTCATATCAGACTATTAGGCATTATTCATTATTAATGGAGAATACTTTTATATTAGATAAATGTGGTTCTACACAATTTTCTAGTTTTCACCTAATCACAAGAAGAAATAATAAGAAATTATATATATTTATTATAATTTTAATACTTTTGGCCCCAATTCTAAAAAATACTAGTCGTTAAATCTTCCCCCAATAAGAAATTTCTCCCGTGAAATTTTTTCCCCGCTCTAAAACAGATGAGGGTAACTTTTCCTCATCACTTCCTCTTATTCCCGCATTTCTTCTTCAAACATGTGGTTTATTCACAACACATTAACAAGGGGCATTTATTTATTTTGTATAATGTTTTTCATACGATCGATGATCTTCACCACATTCTCTTAATATGAGCGGTCATTCGCCAATGGTACAACCTTTGGATTGAGTACATGTTATAGGATAGGTATGTACATCCTCAAGATTGATACATGGAATACATCATATACATGAGATAGGCTTGTTGGGAGTGATATTAAATAGTCTACTCCTCCAATGCGATCAAGGATTGCAAAATGGACAATGAACCTTGGACTAAGCTTTCACTTCTTCCAAAATATCTTAACTCTTCTTCATGGCGATATGAATAGGAATACCATATCTCCAACCTCATACTCTAGGTAACATTGACGATAATCATTATAGATCTTTTATTGACTCTGAGTAGATTTAATGTTCTGCTATATTTTCATAACCTTCTCCACCATTTCTTCGACCATTTCTAGACCCATGAGTTTTCTCTCCCCAACTTCATACCAACATGTCAGTGTTCTACACATCTTCCCATAATGGGATTAATAAGAATCCATTTGAATGCTTGAGTGTAAACTATTATTGTAAGAGAACTCAACCAGAAGATGATGTTGATCCCATCCTACTTTGAAGTCCATTAAGAATGCTATCAACATTTCATTTGGTGTTTGGATAGTCTTCTCAGATTGGCCATTAGTTTGGGGATGATAACCCTTAAAGAAGTTCCGTTCAGTATTAAGAGTGTGTTGGAGACTCCTCCAGAACATAGAGGCAAATCTTGGATCTTGATCAAATACAATCGATAGTGGTACTCCAGGCAACCTTACCACTTCTCTGATGAATATCTGTGGAAATTGATCTAATGAGAAATCCTCTCAAATTTAAATTAGGTGTCCAGTCTTTGTAAGACGATCCACAAAAACCCACATATCTTTTTCTCCTTTTGATGTATTTGGATTTCTGGTGACAAAGTCCATGGTTATGTTCTCCCATTTCCATGTTGGCATGGGTAATGGATGCATCATCCCCTTAGACTTATGCCTCTCAGCCTTCACCTGATTATATACCAATCACATTGATGTATGCTCAGTGATCTCCTTCATCATGTTATCCCTCCAATAAATCTATCGAAGATCTTTATACATCATTGTGTTTCTTGGGTGAATGGATAAATTCGAACTATGTTCATCATCAGAAAGTTCTTTCCTTAACTTTCGATTTAATAGAACACATATTATTGACCCAAATCTCACAATTCCTTCTTTAATAACATTTAACTCTGTGGATTTCCATTTTTGATAGTTTCCACTTTCTTCTGAATTCCCACACCATCCTTTGAGAATCCTTTAACATTTTCAAAAGAGATGGTTGAGAAATCATTTGTGAAAGGATTGATGATGTTACCTTATTTAGGATTCCCATGTCCATCTTCATCAAATCTAAGATTATTGGATCCTTCTCAATTCTCATCAATGAAAGTGTTACTAGGTCCTTTCTACATAGAGAATATTCCACCTTATTAACTTTCCCAATGCCTTAATGGATTGAGCAGTCATAGTATTTTATCAGCTCTAACCATTTTTGTTGGCACATGTTCAACTCTTTCTATGTGAATTTATACTTGAAGATTTTGTGATCCTTATATATTTTACACTTCTTCCCAAAGTGATAATGTCACCAAATTTTTTAATTTATGATTAATTCATGAAACTATAGATCATGTTATGGATAGTTTTTCTCATGGAAATTCAATTCCCTTTAAGCATAGGCATTTAATTTTTCATTTTGTATCAAAACACAATGCAAGCCTTTATTCAAAGCATCACTGAATACCACAAAAAAATTTGTCCACTTGTGGGAAGTGTGAGCACAGGAATAGTGATATGTGTCCTTTACAACTCCTTGATGATATCTTCTCATTCGTCACTCTAAGAAAACATTAATACCTTCGGATATGTCTTGGTAAGAGGGTTTTAAAATCATGTGAAATTTCTCACAAATCGGAGATAATATCCATATAACTCCTAGAAGCTACAGATATCCTTCACTAATGTTGGTGTCTTCTATCCCTAAATTTCAATTTTATTGGAGGTATCCACAGATATACCATTATTTGTGATTATATGACCCATGAATGAGACCTCCTTTAACTAGAACTCACACATTCTACACATTGCATAGATACTCTCCTATCGCAAAGTCTCTAGTACAGTGTTTAGATGCTCCTCATGCTCCACCTTATTTTTTGAGTATATTAGAATATCTCCTACAAAGACTATGATTTTTTTTGAGGTAATCTCTAATGACTCTATTAATTATGTCCATGAATATTTATAGAGCATTATTGAGTCCAAAAGTAATTACTATGATTTCATAGTGGACATACCTTATACGAAAAGTAGTCTTGGGGATATCCTCCTTCATCACCATTACTTGGTAATATCTTGATCGTTGATCCACCTTGGAGAAGTATTGTGCCCCACATAGCTAATCGAAAAAGTCAACGATTTGTAGCCTAGGATACTTGTTCTTTATCGTGATTTTTTGGATCTCACAATAATCAATGCAAAGGATAATTGACCAATACATCTTCTTGAAGAAGAGGACTGGTCCACCATTTGGTGAAGTACATGGGCGTATAAACCCTATATCTACATTCTCTTGTAGTTGTTTCTTCATCTCCTCAAGCTCCACAACAGTAATTTTATATGCAGTCTTGGATATTTTCAATGCCCTAGGTATAAGATCAATCTAGAATTAAACATATATTCTAAGAGGAATACTAGAAAATTCCTCATGAAACGCTTCATTAAATTCCCTCACAATAGGCATATCTTCAAGGATGGTTTCTTATTTAGACTCAAATATCTAAGCATGATACGTGTGTTCATAGGGAAGTAATATCCACGCTTGAGATGATGGTGCTAAAGAAGATTCATCCTCCTCCATGCACTTGTACAAGATCAGGGGTTGATTCACCATATGAAGAGTGATTTCCCTCTCATAGTAATTTATATTGGCTATAAATAGGGAAATCCAATCCAAGAAAGTAATTGCATCAAATTCCACTAGATAGATTTTGATGAGTTTTTTTGGGAAGTTTAATCCACAAATTCTAATAGGGGAGTAGTTATATTCATGGTATACAATGATTTCACCATTTTCCTTTCTCACCAACATCCCTACTTCCATGATTTGTGGTGGTGTTGGGATTGTTCTACTAAACTGTTAGGATATAAAATAATGCGTAGAACCAAAATCAAAAAATTGTGTTCCCTATTCTTTAATGAATAGCTAGTGTAACTATCACCACATCATTTTCGGGGTTCTCTTCGATATTAGTGATGTAAAAAAGATTACCCATGCTTCCCTGAAGGTTGTTGGTTGCCTCTG
This sequence comes from Viscum album, assembly GCA_963277665.1. Lineage (NCBI taxonomy): Eukaryota > Viridiplantae > Streptophyta > Magnoliopsida > Santalales > Viscaceae > Viscum > Viscum album. Next base: position 1,806,466,056 of record OY728164.1, on the reverse strand, counting down.
AAATCCCATTGCTTGAGGAATTGGATTGCAAAGTGCCTTGGTTCTTTTCAGATGAAGAAATGAACAATGCATTGAGGGTTGAACGGAGCATTCCTTTCCTCTTTCGCACTAGTAAGTTTTTATTGTCGGTAATTAACGGACAGGTTCCCTTCTTGTCCACTCCTAAATAATTTCCTTATCCCCTTCGGGCAATTTTTGAGTTTCTTCTTTCCGCACCTTTGGAAAGTGGGATGCTAGAATTTATTTGCACTGTTGAGTTTATCCATCAGACTGCAAGAATTAATATCCACCTTCCTACTATTATCCCCATGATACCCCTGAGATTCTTAGATCTCTATTTCGACTTCGAGGGCACATCAGAAAATTTTCACTTATCTATATAAGTCACACATCTCTATGGATTTATGTAGGAAAGGTTTTATCCCACCAATGAATCAGTCCACCTTACATTCGAGGGTAACGACAAAGCCGGAGGTGTATCATGCAATCCCGGTGAAGTTTTCCTTGTACATCCCTGAGGGATTCATTGTCTTTTTTCTTGAGGACAAGGAATTTCTTTTCCATATTAAGTAGGAGGGTATGCGGAAAATATTTATCAAAAAACATTTTCTAGGAATACTTCCAATCCAACATCTCAATGTCTTCCTTAGGATTAATATTTTTTATCAGTTTCCACCATTGAAAAACTTCACCCTCCATTTGATAAGCATCCCAAAGCACCTTCTCTTGTTTGGAACATTGAAGGGTGGATAAGATCTTCTCAATGGAGTTGATCCATTGTTCAACGGTTGGGGGATCAGATGATCCATTTAAATTAAGAGGAATTTATCTTATAAAGCTCTTGATTGTATCTTGTTCTTTCTTAAGGGTGCTTGGATTTTACACTTTACCCATTTTTCTATTAAAAACATGATTTAACTGAGAGAGTATCATGATATTTTTTGTGATTCCCACTCCCATCGGATTGGGCATCTTATTAGAATAGTCATCAAAATGATCTTCGCATAGGTTGTTATCCCGAGTCATCCTATTACCAGCCATTAGCTAGGATAAAAGGAATATTATGGGTAAATCATAAAGGGGATTCCAATGATAGAAATTAATAACTTATAAATTAAATTTATTTCTTTAACATTTTGAATTTATAGGCATTTATCTATGATATCCATGATCTACTTCCCAACAGAAATCCTTAGTGGCATTTTTTATTCCCATAATAATTTTTCATACTAATCTTATGAATTTACCAATTCATATCCACATGGAGGGTGAAACCAAGAGTGAATCAAGGCATGTTGTCGTGCACTAGTTCCCATTGGAGTCTAGCTCAAAGTGGTGTATTTGGGTTTTACTCCCAGATACATCTATTCTACATCCCCCTATACTTGTTCTTATCTAGCTACGGATGTATTTTCTTTATAAACCACTTACTATATACCCAAAAAAAAATCGGGATGTTTTTATTATATTTATTCTTATCCTTAAGTATATCACTAGTTTTTTCTAATCTGAATCAAAAAATTAACTAAACATCCCTCTAATACCAACTATAACAACCCTCGTCTTTATTACACAATTTAACATGATTTCTTACATAAACATGCACTGAAGAAAAATATGAGGATCGAGAGGTATAGTGTATTGGGAAATTTGGAAAATTAAATTTCAACATAATACATAAAATTAAACAACTTTATTGAAAACATCTTTTACATGACCACATCATTCCTTCATACTTGCATCGCGTGGGATAACTTAAGGACATACATTAAAAATGGTGAGCTATAAATCTCAGTAAGGGAGAAAATAAGGCATAACATGAAAAATGAAATACATTTTAGGAAATAGGAATATAAATTTATTTTAAGATATATATTAACATAAAGTCATGATATACCACGATTATCATAACATGGAGATGTGGCAACAACATTTAACAAGATATAAGCATGAGCCAAGGCTCATTGCATATTGAGAATGAGTAAACCCTCATTGTACATGAATTAGCATGAGTAACCCTCATTTTACTTGAATTAGCATGAGTAAACCCTCATTTGTCATGGAATATCATGATAATATTCTTTATTCAATGCATCAGAATGCTATCAGGATGAACCCTTCATAATCATTTCATTTCATGCATTAGTGTGCCACATAGATCATACGACATGGATTCATTAAACGTCATAATTTATTCCATGAATAAGATATATGGAATACATAAATTTATATACTTAATCTAAATGTAAATGTGTATAATTTTGAATACCCTTTATATAGAAATGGGTATGGTATTCATTTACACAATGATTTTGGCATGGGAAATTTTGGTGTAACTTTAGAAGCATAACGACATCAAATAGAAATAGTAAAATGGGATGATGAGAGAGAAAGGTGTCTCTCATAATTTATACATTAAATGGATAGTAAGGGGGTAATGGAACAGAATATCCCAACATTTTTAATGGAACATATATTCCTAATATAAAATAAGTGCTTGAATGTAAATGAGGAGAGGGAAATCCCTTACGGAATTTTGGCATGGTAACGAGTGTACATGGGAGAAATTAATGAGAGAAAAGGGGTATATCTTCATTTAAACATAATGAGGGAAGAATAAGGGAGGTGAGAAATAATACCCCAACATTTTTAATTGAAAATAAATGGGCATAACATTATAAGGAAACTTGGACATAAATAGGGAAGAAGGGAAAGTGAGGATCCCTTACTTGGAAGTGTGATCCCAAAGGCTTGGGAGAGGCTTGAGAGAGGAATAATGGGATCTTGGGGTGCCTTGGGAGGATTATAGAGAGAGTATAGAAGGTTTAGTCGAGCTTTAAAAGGTTTTAGTGAAGAGTAATGGGATATAGAGTGGGTTTATATTGGAAAGGAGGGGGAATTATTTATTATTTAGGTTTTGGACACAACACATTAAACTAATCAATACCACAAACCGTCACATGATTTTTTCCCATGTTTTTTTCAAATTGGAGTGGATAAAATTAATTTATAAGTCCAATTTCTGAACTTATTAAAATATTAGGCTTTATTTTTTGGAGGTGAGTCACACTCTCTTGGGAATCATTTTAAAAATATAAAATATTTTATATGTCTAGGACGGTCCACAAAGGGACCATTGAATTAATCAAAAAAATATAAAATCACATTATTTTAAATATAAAACATATATTGGATGATCACCCTTTTTATAGTATTTTATTACATCAATATTGGTTCATTATTTTGTCATAAAACATATTACATATTTAAACAGTTTATAATTTTTACCCAAAAATTTGATTGTCTCAGATTTTTATCAAAAATTCAATGTTAAAAGTTTTCAAAGTCTTGAATCCAAAAATTATATACAATTTATATAAATAATTTTATAAATATGGGAAATTTTAAATTTAAAACAAAAAGTTATTTTTATTGAAAATTCATTATTTTTGATAAAAATATCTTTCAAACCTTAATAAATATTAAAATTGTAATCATAAAAATTATAAGATTATTTATATTTTATAAAAATTAATTTAGTAATTATATTTTATTTAAATATTATTTAATTCAAAAATCTATTAATTCATCAAAATATATTTCTTAATAGAATATTAACTAAAAATACTATTTGTGCTTTAAAAACCCATTTATAATGGAACAATAATAAAATGAATGCATATTCACTATACAAAAATAATGCACATAATCATAGTGATAGGGTATTGTTAAATAACCCCTTATAACAGCTGGATAAGTCCTAAGGGTAATGTGTGTGATGTTGAAAGACTGTTGGGGTGACTTGGATAACATTTCTCATGTGGTAATATCTATTAACATCGACTTATCCAATAGGCAGATCCATTCAAGCCTAACATGTTGAATCTTGGCTTGGGCTTGGTCAGGAGGGAAGCTAAGTGACACTACCTCCTTTTTTAGATCTGAAAAATGGGTTTTGTATGGAGTAATTCTACTGGATGAGGCCATCACTTCCTTTGACTGAGTGAATTTTATTTGTTAAATCTCTATATTTATACTAATCATGTGATCATTGTTCAATGGCTATATTAGCAACAGTAATACTTCTTAACTATATTGTAAAATCCAAAAACATAAAACCAAGAAGTTCATATGTTTTATATAACCATAATAACACATTTAATTAGAACAAGAGTAATTTTAATAAAAAATTGATGGGTCATTACACATGAATTTAATGTCATACTACTGCAGAATCGCATCCCAACATGATAGAAGTCCAATTAACATCGAATGTCTAAGAATATATTTATGTGGATTTCTACGAGAGGCCAAGTTAACCTCATGATTCTATAGGTAATTCCTTTTTTTAGGACTGTAAATATTAAATCCGGACATCTTTGTTTGATATCAGGATAATGAGTCTCAACATAGATCATGGTATGGCTGAGATAATAATAGATATTTTCACAGCCAACATCATTACTCTACACAATAAAGTAACCCAGTTGTCACTTATGGTTGTAACATAAAAAGTGTGTTCTCTTCCTTCGGCGGGAGGAATTAGCACAGGTGGTCTTAAAAGATACTTCTTCAGACTGTAAAATTCATTCTGACAATCATCAGTTCGCAGGTATTTAACCACATTTTTCATCAACCAGGTGAAGGGAAAACATTTTTCTACAATGTTGTCTATGATGTGAAACATGTGGGATAAATATACCTTAGTTCCTTTCAACTTAGTGTGGTTTCAGGAAGTTGACATTCCAATGGTAGCGTTTTTCTTCTCAGGTTCGACTTCAATGTCATGATGCAATATGACGAAGCTAATAAATTTCCATGCGGTAACACCAAAATCACATTTTAATGGTTTGATTTCAGCCTATGTTGTCAATTTTTTAAAAAAAGGGTTTCAAGTATTTAATTTTTTCCATAAATTGTAGATATTTAACCACCTTGTTATAAACATAGCATTCAAAAAAAATCCTTGGAATGGTTTGATGATGTGATTCTTGGCACATTGATATGTAGCGCAGACATTCTTCAAGACAAATAGAATTACCCAACAAAAGAATATTACCTAGGGAACTGAAACTTGTTTTTTATTCATCTTAATGGGGCATTCATATTTTTATTTATCCCAAATATCCATCCATGAAGAAGAGATCCTAGTATCTAGTTGTTTCATCGATCAACAGTTCATGATTAGGAATATGAAATAGTCATTCAGGTAGTGCCAGTTGAGATATCTAAAATTGAAGGAGACGTTAATTTTCCCATTATTATTTTTTATAAGGAATATATTGTCCTACCACATGGGATATTTTACCTCCCCAACAATGTTTTCTCTAATGATCTTGTCAACTTCAGCCTCTATTTTGGCATCATAAGTTGGGTGTGTCTTTCTGGCATCTTATTTATAGTGACAGAGATCCTTTATGAAACCCATGTGGTTGGTGGCCACCACATGATCAGGTCATGGTGTATATGTATAGTACCATGTAAATAAATATTCATTCTTACTTAAGAATTAGGTATATACCTATTTCTCTTCAGATGATATGGTTGCACTAATCGAGGTGAGTTGTGGATCTTCTTCTGTACCACGATTTATCTCTCTAATCTCATTAGTGGTGGTAGAGATACAATAATTAAATGATGGAGTGTAATCTCTAAGGTTTTATTCCACTCTATAAACATCACCTTATTCATATTATTTTTATGGGGAAACAAGCCTTGGGTTGAGTTCTCTAGAGTTGAGAGAGGAGTTGATATCTTGGTATTCAGAAGATTATGTGACTTATTCTGATTTGGATGATAGTGGGGGATATCCTTGAGAATATAGAGAGTATGGAGTGAGATATGGAAGAGTTTCTTCTTCCTCTTCTTCTTGAGTGGGTGATGTATGTATTTCATAGAGATATGGGGATGTGTTAAAGGAATTTTCATCCGAGATTTCATCATTATCTAGGGAGTCACCAAATTATAAACACTGCTAAACTCAGTAGTGATGAATGAAATCATGAAAACTTTTGAATATACCCATTAATTCAGTCTCATATAACCGATCTAATTGATAAGAAATACATATTTTTTGTCGATTTGTTTAAAGGGGTTATCAGGTATCATTTCCAGACCATTAAGGTAGGTGACCCAATCAACACCATTGATAGGGGTTTTTTTTTCTTTTCCTTGATATAATCTTACAATAATATATTGTCATTCATTGGATTGTAATTAGGCCTCACTCGTGTGAAACATTTGTTTCTTCCAATAAATTTAGTATTTGATTCACTAATGGTACTGTGAGGTTATTTTCATGCAATGATGCAATCACAGCCTTCCTAGAAGGACTTTGAAGGCCGTGTTTTTTCAAACCACCAATTTTTTTGACTCAGTCATATGGTCTCCTAACTGAGTCTTGGGCCTTATTTGGCCCAATGGATTCTACCGAATTTTTTCATATCCCTATAGTTTTATGGAGGATGTTTTTAGGGTATCCTCCTGGTATCCGAGTTGTTGAATTGTTTGTACTGAAATGAGATTAAAACCAAATCCATTATCAATGATTCCTTTTAATATATCGACATTTTTATCCTATTATACACATACATGCGTTTGATGTATCCTTGTATGATGAAATTTTCATCTTGATATTTTAAGGAGATAACTCCATGACACTATACTGTATTGATATATAACCAATAGACATTAGAGCGGCCACATCATCTATGTACGCCTGGGGGCTTAGGAGGGTCTCTATTAGTTCTTCTCTAAGGTATTTTGATAAGATTAGGGAATCTAGGATCAATAGCTTGGCTGGTACAATGGATAACTATTTCAGTATTTCATACATTTTGTCTAAAGGATGATAATTCCTGACTTACAAATTCGTCTTTAAATAAAATTTCGGACCTTGAGTATTGGATGTAAACAGGATGACCCCTTGATAGGAGCCGTAGACAGTCATGTTCTTATTGTGTTGATCCATGGGATTTTTCCTAATGATTGAGGTAGAATGGACACATATTCCAATCTAATGGATACTCTAGAAATATCGGGCAATAGTGGATTCTGGAAAGTTCAAGGGATTTTCCAATTTCTATTGGACACATTGAGGGGCTCTTCAACATGTTTCTGCAACATTCGCAGTCAAAGAAGGGTTGCAGCTATATGTTTTTTTCCCACCATGGTTGCTTCTTCCCCAGTATCCTCAACTTCTATGAATTCTTCCAATAACTTCATGATCTATTGTGTGTAATTTAGGTATAGATCAATACACATCATCGGAGAAGGGATCCATTAAATTAATGATATTAATGGATTTGAATATCAACTCCTCTTCTGATGAGGAATTTTTATGGCTGGTCATTTTTGGTGGTGTCGTTTAGAAAGACAGTGACCATGCTTTCAAATCGGAGAGATTAAAATTTAAGAGGCCCAAAGCTAATTTGCATACATGATTTAATTTTTTCTTCTTTCACTTTCTCTTTTTCCTTTTAGTCAAACAACATTTTGGATGATTTCCTTTTATATGGTTCTGGGGATGAGGAAACCAATTTATTGAAGGAGGAGAAGCTAAGGGAATAGTTTGTTATTTCACCTATTCATGGATATTATCATGAGTTAGGTTGATTGTATTTTGATTCATCAAACTATTGAACTTTTTTGTCCTTTTTATTAAAATTGGTTTTCTGCTTTCTTCCTTTATTAGGGGACGTATAAGAACTATATGCTACTTGTTCTAGTGGATTTCCCAGTTTTACTACTCATACTCTATAATTTTATATAGGAGGACATTGTAGATGAATCATTCGTGAATGGTGTGTCCTAGTATCTCGTGAAAGGGGAAATAATCTTGCTAGTCATGTAGACCCATATTGTCAGCCATTTTATTCTCTAGAAGATAGAGTAATTAATATTCCATAGCTGCTATAAAATAGCCACGAACTGGATCATCTTGGAATGTGTAACCTTTATTCCTTCATTCCTAGAATTGATTTCTCCTAGGTCCCAAATTCTTGGTTTTCTAAGGTGGAGGTTTTGTTGATTCTAAGGTGTGTTTTATGATACATGAATGATTTTGGAGTTGGAATGGGAACTATGATAGGCATAAGTGTGATGGATGATGCTTCCTCCAATCCTTCTCTTTTCCATAAGACTGGTGTACTTATTAGGGAGTTAAAAAAAGTCTATTTTATGAAGTCTTTCACTCTTTAGGAAGTGGAAGATAAATCTCATAACCCACCTATATATTTCACATTAATGAGAAGTATTTGTAGCTCATCATGGACATTATCAATTCATAGAGAAATCATATCCTTATGGGGGAGCAGCTGGTACAGCGAATATGTCAATTCATTTTATCTAGAAATGAAATATGAGACTCTTTTGTTCTCTCGTTGTCTGTATTTTGAGAGGTCTCTATGATTTTTTTCTATGGTGTTTAGATAAACTGGAAGATGAACTAATGACAGAGGTTTTACCATCCTTTGCTCTACTGAGATGGTAATCCCATTTACCAAATGAATGTTGGACTTTACACGGTTCACACAAAGTATCTGATTTCACTGCATCTTGTTTCTCTAATGTTCCCATCATGGGATCAAAATGGGACACATAGTGGATCAGATTTTGTTCTGAATCACCTGAGCTATTGAATTTCTGAAACACATGACTCCAAAAACAGGGTAGAAATAGGGTGTTTCTCATCCAATCGAGGTAAGGTTTCCATTCCAACTATGCTGGTGCACACCTCTCCTCAATAGCATCCAATCGAACTGTAAATTACTCGATGGTGTTGATAATACATGTATGCATGTTCTGTTAAACCTGATCTAGTACTAGTTTAGAAATGAGATAAATATTACATGCCATTTCATCAATTATTTGAGGTGGATAACTAGTTAGGTACATCTTTCCGGGATTTTCCTGAACCCATTCTGGTTTTATCATTAATGGAGGGAAATCTTGATATCCTTCCATGATCATGTCTAGGTATATCAATTTTCCAAGAGTGGATTTGGGAAGATTTCTTGGCCTTACTTCATTCACTGAAATGGATCCTTGTGGATGAGGTACACCTTCCATATGGGTAGGTTGATGCTATACCCGAGGGGCTTATTTGATAGGAATGCTACCTTGGAGAGGCTTAGTGTTGATTCACCTCAACTCTTTCATTTCTCCCTCCAAACGAGAAAATATTTCTTTGAGTATAAGGGGATAATTCACACTGAAAGGATGAGTAGGTTGTTCCAGAAATTTCCTTTATTATTTTATATGATATATAATTTCTTGAGGAGGTGTTGGAGGATTGATCAAGGGAATTCTTAGATTTAGTGAGACAATTTGGTTTTGTGTAATAACACCTTTATTCACAGTGTGGATCAATGTTCGGGTAGAACTGTCCGCTCCTTGATCTTATTTATTTTCATCATTTTTGGTGTCATCTATAGGATTCATGTCCACAACATTTACAAATTCATAAAACATTGTGGGCACTATACTATCTATTATATTTTAAGAGAGATGTTTTCATCCATTTATGGGCATATCGCTTCCTTTTTGGGATCCTTTTCATGCTTCTTGGAGAAAAGAAAAAAATAGATATACTTTTTGTAGAATTATTTTCACACCCAAAAATTGTAAATTTATTTATTTCATTATTTTCAGGATATTGGTTCCTTTGGTTGAGGTTTGGGTTGAGTCCCAATTTTAATTTTTTAGTTTTTGTTAGAAAATGCAGTTTTGGGATTTGTAGAAAGTGGTCAACGGTTAGGAAATAGTTAGTGTAAATTGCATGGATTCACCTAGAAAATAGTTTGGATTTAGATTTGGAGCCTCTATCTTGGTGAATGGCATATTCATAGTTAGGGTAACTATACATGAAGTGTATAGTTTAGTTTGGTAATTGGGAAATGGTGGTTGGCACAGTTTGTGAATGATTTGGGAAACTATTTAGGGTGCCCCTTTTCTCTAGTAGGGTCTTCATTATTGATGTATGGTTTTCCAAACCGTGTGGACAAACCATGTGAGTTACCCAGGTCATTAAACCTGTGAAATTCCATCTTTTCCCCTCTAGTATTTTTACCAGATTTTGGGTTTCACCCCCCTTGCTCAACCTAGGTGCACCATTGGAGCCTCCAAGCTTCCCTCCCATATCCTCCCTTTTTCCATGGGTACTTCGTGAATGTAATAAAGTGGATTACTTTTATTCTTGGTTGATTTTACCCTCCTACCTCTCCTTCTCTCTTGGTTTATTGGTTATTCCTTGGTGGGGTTCCATGTTGGTCGAACCCTAATGGTGAGGGTTGGTGTGTGGTTCAATTACATTTATGATAGGGTGTGTATATTATCTCTCAGTCATGTATCTTCTTTCTATTGATGTTTTGTTGTGTTCACACATCAAGGAGGTAGGTGTTTCCATGCATTTACTTCCAAGCACAATCTTTTGATTTTTTATACATCCATTAATCCTTTCAAAATATAATAATAATGATTTTCATGCGGTACTATGACTTTATTGGGGGATTTTTTGAAGTAAAATGGCTTCAAAATGGTTTTATAAAGGGTTTCATAAATTATTCCCATGTTGAATTCATACAAAGAGATCGATGAAATGATGATTTTGTATTTAAAGTGATAAAGGGTGTCTATTTTGGTGTTTTCCCTTGTTAAGGTTTTGATAATATTGTTGGATTATGAGATTGGTGTTATAAGTGGGAAGTGGTGTCTTTTTTTGGTGTGACTCTTATCTATGGATTGTTCTCTAATTTTAATGGATGTCAAGCTCCTTTAAAAATATTTTTCAAAATAAGTTTAAAATGAAAGTCTGTTGGAAGTTGGTATCTAGAGAAGATTGATTTTTTTTCAAGTATGACTCATTTAAGTTCTTGTATAAATGTGTTCAATGGATTTTATAAATGGTTTGAATCATGGTTTATAATTTTTTTGGTGTAAAAATGGGATAAAAGATGGTTTTTTAATGAAAGGGGGTTTGGTGTCACATGAACTTCTTTATGGTGCACCCAAAATATGTTTTCAAATTGTAATCATGATGTGAATCATGTTTTAAAATGGATCGCGTAGGATTAGGAATTTGGGATAGGTTCTTTTCCCATGAAAATGGTTTTTCATCAATTTTTTTAACTTGAACGATTTGGAATCTTGTGACATGATTTGGTGAATAATTAGAATAAGGTCCCATTTCAAATTTTGAAATACTGTTGATTTTAGAGGCCTGTTCAAAAACTGATGAATGTGTATACTTTCATCTGGGTTTTTGAAATAGTTTTAGAATTGGAATTTTTTCTGCAAACATGTTTCCAGTTTGGGACTTGAGATGTTTTGGAATTTTTTTAAACATGCATGATTAGATGGATGAGCTGGCACTGTATGTTCTCTTTAAAAAGTGGGGTTTGATGTGATATTATGTAAAGGCCCGGTTTGTATTTTATAATGTCTTGGGAAATGAATTTAAAGGCTTATGTGATGTGGAGGACAGATTGTGTAACACCCTGAGATTTTATGAAAAATATTCTTTTTAATTTCATTAATGTCTTGTGTTGTACGCTACACCAAAAGGAGCTTGCACAACACACATCATTGACTTTCCTTGCATTACACGCAATCGCGACCTTCCTCAATAGCGTGTGTAGTACGCAATACCGAGTTTCACTAAACAACGATATGCTATTAAAATATTATTAAAACTAGCCGTTATGAATAGTAATAACCACTTTTTGAAATTTTGTAAATTTTATTTTTCAAAATGGACTTCATTTTTGGATTCAGAATATTTAAATTAGCTTAGGGTGAAATTTTGGTACTTTTCGGATAACTTTCATTTTCTGATGAATAGTGAAATTTACTAAATTTTAATTAAAAACAACCTTTTTAATCGAAATAATTAATAGTGATAAATTATTAATTTGAGTGGTTTTAAAGTATATTTAGAATATATTTTTACAATTTAATACAATGTTGGTCATTGGATGTAATTTCGCATTTAAACCAGACATAAACAAGTGTCAATCTTTTGATAGTTATTATCTCTCAAGAACACGCTATTTGTTTTGACGACGGGAATTAATTTTTAAATTAATTAATGCAAATTATATGTTTTTAATTTGGTAAAATAGACATTATTTTTTAATTCATAATATCAAATATAGCTTAGGCCTAATTTTTGGTATTTTTCTGGAAACGTTCATTTTTTGATGAATAGTGAAACCACTAAGTGGTAGTTAAAAAAATGAATTTTTCATAAAACATAATTTGACCGCTTCTGTGAGTGGAATTTCAAAAATCCAAGAGACACGGTTGATGTCCGTAAGTAAAATTTTGTTCAATGAGATGAAAATAATTTTTGGGGAATAGTAACTTTTTACTTTTTTTACCACGGTTAAAAGTAAATAGGGTCATTAATGGTAAAAATGATATTATTATTACCCTAACACATGTCTAAATTATATTGGATAAGTGTAATTCGACCAAAAACAACCTTATGAATAAAATATTACCATTTAGGCCCACTTGGATTACATTAGGACATTTATTATTAATTTATTTAAAGAAGGGTTAAAATAGTTAAAATCAAAGTTTAATAAGTAAATAATTTTTAATATAGGGTAATACATAAGATAAATTCCACTATAAATATTCATTAGAAATCCAATACGATTTCCTACATAATGATATTTTATTTGTAATTTTCAGGCTTTAAATAAGTTAATTTATTTAAGACACAATGATGATGTAGTAATTATCTTATTAAGGAAATATTGACATAATTGATGTTATAAATACCCAAATAAATGTAATTTGAGCATTTTTATGAATTAAACTAATTTTCAAGGTTAATATGACATGTTATTATTGATTTAATTAACTTTCTTCGAACTAATAATTCTGTTATGAGTTTCACAAAAATCAATTACTAAATAGTGTCAAAATTGACATAAAATAGTTTTTAAAACAAATATTATATTATTAATTGTTATTTTATTCCTAAAAATATAAGTTTCGTCCAAATGAATTAGATAAGGTTATATATATTAATAATAAACAACTTTGGGTTCTTTTGGCTTCTTATAGTAAGTTTATTAACCTTATAGTGTAAGAACACAAAAAGACAAGGTAAAAGTAAAATTATCTAACTTAAAGTTAAATATAAATGATAAGGTTAAAATAGGAACCTAAACTTGTTTAAATTCTATTTGATGAGAGGATTTTGACCCATACCCCCCTTATATTTGAAATAAATCAATTTGGAGCTATTTAAAACTGAATATGACTTTATAATAAAATAATATTTTTAGTTATTCCAAAGGTGCCCCTCTCCTCCCTTACAAAAGGGCACCTCCTCCCTCTCTTCCTCACACCACTTTGAGCCTTCAAGCTCGGACAACCCCTGCCAAATTCTCTTCTCCACTTCCCTAGAACATCCTAGAGGTCCTGGTCTTATTCAAAGACAAATTTTAGTGCCCTAAAAGAAGGTCTCATAGAGGTGCTTCAGAGAAGAGGTAATGTTCGTTACCGATTCTTTCAACTTTATTTCTTCTTCCACTTCTTCTTCTTAAGTTTTTTCATTATGAAGTAATAACATCAGTATCACTCATATACTTATATGTTATTATAAGTATGAAACAACCCTATTTAACCATCTATCCATCCTACAGAAAACGAAATCACCGCGCGTGTGTACGTACGGAATACCGTCTCCACGCCGTGGTGTAATCTATTTTCCACCACCACCTTACTTGGATGGGTATAATGGTGTAAATAATAACTATATATGATTATTGTAAAGTGATATTGATTCTGAAATAGTATACATACACTCCAATACAATTCCACGATCATAAGAACGATATCATCGCTCGTGCGTACGTACGGACTACCGTCTCCACGAAGCGATGAGATTCATTCTCTACGTTAACCATTCATGAATGATTATAAAGTATATATAATAAGTAATCATGAAATATATGAAATAATAAAGATACTGGATTTATGTGTGTATATATGTATGTCATCTACTTAATTCCATTAAACTCAATAAGGAAACGAAAATAGCGTTCATGCGTAAGTACGGCCTACCGTCTCCAGGAAAGGTGTATTTATTTCCATTTACTAATCTATTATATATATGTATATAATGAATATATATTATATATAAATAATGTTTTATATTCTTGAATTAATTAATCATGATCTATGTAATCATATGAATAATTACAAGTCAAAACACGGACGACAAATGAAACGATTTTACCCAAAACGCTCTTTAACATAGAATTTACAAAAGAACGGGTAATATAAAGTCATAAGTGAACCATATATGACATAATAATAATAAGTATGATTCTGTAATAAGTCAATGACATTATTTAAATCATTATAAAGGAGTTTCGGACACTTACGAAGCAAATCGGACCTAAGGTAAGGGAAAATATCACAATCTCATTTTATCTGAGATTGTTTATACTTTGGTATTTACTAGGGTGTATTTTATCATCCACATCCATGTTTCCTCAATATGTAATATTATTTCCATCCACCTACAATTGTTTAAATCCAATTTTACCCTTCGGTGAGTTTTTAGAAAAATATATGAAAGGAATCTTTTGTCGTTTTTCGTACGAGGTACTTTTTGACTTTTCCGACAAAAGTACGAGAAGAATGTTTTTTTTAATTTATACGGAATGAATGGATTTTTAAAAAATTATTTCCAAGAAGCTTCCTTTAAAAGTTTTCAAGTTTATTTTTAATAAAATTCTTTTAGTTTAAAATTGTATGACATGTTAAGAAAGGAAAATGTTTTTGAAGTAGAAAGGATATTTTCCTCAAGAATGGAGTTCAAGTGTTTTATCAAAATTATTTTCCATCTAAGATAATATAGGGTTTTGTTTCTATCCATGTTATTACATTGATTTTATTATGTTGTGATGGAATTATTTTTATGAATTCCTTTATCTTATATGAATTGTTTTATGATGTCATGATGTTTAAGAATCCCATTTTTATTACTTGGGTTATGCAATGATGTATGATTTATGATTTTGTGGCACACATAAGAATGGTATCATTATGAGAATGGTGTGACCTATATCTCCCCCCAATACATTGGGTAATGATTTTATATCTCATGAGATAGACATGGCTGGAACGGCAGGTTAAACCGGTTTAGTGAAACAGGACTGAAACGAGGAATGAACTCAGTTCAGAAATGGACTTTGTCCACTAAGATAGTCTTGGTAATGAGTTTTGAATAATAAGAAATTATTCTCTAGGATTATGTGTGTACGCCACAAAGTTTCATGTTTTAAGTTATGATTATTAGGATTACATTTCACTTCTATGATTTATCCCATGTTATGATGTTATGATCTCTTTTGCAGGTTAGGATTTCCAAAATGTTATGTTCTTATGAATATGATGTGATTGATATTTCTTTTGTTTACCCATACTGAGAATTTGAGCTCACCCTTTTATGTTTTCTTTTCCCCAGGATATAAAGAAAGGTTTTAGGTAAGAAAAAAAAGGAAGATCATTATGGGAGATGTTGAAGATCTTTCACCACGATTAGAAGATTATATTATGAGTTTCCAAAGACACTAAACTATTACGGTACTTGTGTGTGTGTTTTTTTAATGTACTAAGTATTCCGCAAAAGTAATGTAATGTCCATGTATGTCAAGCTTCGGGTCGCTACAGTTGGTATCAGAGGAAAGGTTTAGTCAACCTTTGGAAACTAGGATCCGAGAACTTTAGTGATATCCCTAGTGATATTTCTAAGGTATGTCTAGGGATGTCCCTCAAGTTAAGTATAATTATAGGTTATAGTCCAAGAATTGCGCTAACGATCTTATAATTTAACCTAAGATGTTAGATATTGAGGGTACTCCCCCTTTACTATGTTGTTTTCTCTAGCATGATTTTTTCCTCTCACGGAATTCTTTTTGTGTTTTAGTTAATGGAGGGAACCAGAAGGAATTCGGTTAACATTGAATCCAACAGACAAATTGGTGACTATGATCAAAACAATTGTGTAATTCCTAGAGAGAAAGATATTGTGATTATGCTGAATCAGTCATCACAATATAAGATTAACAAGGTGAAATTTAGTGGTATTCCGAATTCATCAAAGAAGTGGAAGATAGACTATTATGCATGTTCGCATGTTGAGGATCATAAAGAAAGGAAGATTGGGATTTCTAAAGAGGGTAAGAAGAACCTTGAGGAATACCTCAAATGGAGGTACCGATGTTTTCTATGTGGCGAAAAGGGTCATAGAGTGACAGACTGTTATGGAGTTTAATGTATTATTTGTGGAGAACATGGGAATTACCCAACTCAATGCCCTGACCTAAAAAGTTATTTCTAAATCAAGGAAAGACTTATTCCAGGACAATAATTGAAGAGGATGGATTGAAGTGTTTATGTATTGGTATTCAAGAATAATGTTGTTGAGGTACTTTTATTGTGTATTAGAATATTTTTGTATTATTCTATTGTGGTTTTAAATAATTTTAAGGTATCGGTAACCATGAAAAGTGATTCAAATATTTTGGAAAGCAGATGATATGCGCATATTGAAAGGATAAGGAGAAAATGAAATGTTTGAAAGTATTCATGAGCACATGATTGATATAAGGACTAAGTGATATCATGGATTAAGTATATAGAATATTGAGGATTTTGGTATGTGGAAAGTGTTAACTTTTAACTGCATTCATGTTTTCACTATGGTTCAATTAATGGGTATTCATTCTTCAAGAGAATACATGATTAAGGTATTCACATGTTTGTAATTTGACCAACAAGATATATCTTATGATATATTGGGGATAAATGATGGCATTCACGTGATTGTTATGTGACATTTCAAGTAATCATTTTATTTATACTATGAGCTTGGACCGAAGTATTTTAGAAAATCCTAAAGATTGGAATGGATTATGTTGGACATAAGTTAGTATTGTTTAAGGATAGAACTTTTTTCGATATTATTGATGGGATGTTATAGTATTGTAGCTTTAGAAGAAGGAAAACCTACAGGATGGGCGACAGCCCATCACGTCGGACAAGGCTGTGGGAATCGAACCCACAACCGAAGTGTGACTGGCCTTTATCGCCTACCACTGGCCTACAGGAAGTCCCTGTTTAGTAGAAACTAGTTTTATTATATTAATCAGTATGATATATGAAGTATTAGTCCATTTTAGGAACCATATATGATTAATCTCACTATAGATGGACTTATGTATTTTTTGATAACTTTTCTAACCTTTTGTTTCAGACAGATGGAATGACTCATCATTCTATCACATGATCTGCTAACACATCACGAATGACAAATTCAACTTCATTTCATTAAGGGATGAAGTGGAAATTGTTCAATTCACGAACAACAGTGAGATTGTACCGAAATCATGTAAGTATTTCTTTTAATTCATCAACTTTAGGGAAATGATCTTGAAAACCAAAAATGTTGTCCTGGTGCCCTTATATCTGATGAATCAGATGGTACCTTAGGTCATCACAAATTTATGGCTTGGTGATTGATGGATTTTTGATAGCCATGTTCTCTACCACTCTCCATCAGAACATGACGGTTAGATTTCTCTTCCATACCCATATTTTCACCTATGTTCTCCTATGTAGAAACCCAGTGATTAGTTAATTTGGGTAACCGTTGCGTTTCATAATTTTGTTTTTAAAGATTGGTTTTGGTATTCCTTTTATGATGTCGGTTTATATTAAAGAAACTTTCGAGTAGTAAACCATTTATAACCCTGACGAATTTTGAGGGCGAAATTCATTTTAAGGGGGGTAGAATGTAACACCCCGAGATTTTATGAAAAATATTCTTTTTAATTTCATTAATGTCTTATGTTGTATGCTACACCAAAATAAGCTTGCACAACACGCATCATTGACTTTCCTTGCATTACACACAATCGTGGCCTTCCTCGATAGCGTGTGTAGTACGCAATGCCGAGTTTCACTAAACAACAATATGCTATTAAAATATTATTAAAACTAGCTGTTATGAATAGTAATAACCACTTTTTGAAATTTTTTAAATTTTATTTTTCAAAATGGACTTCATTTTTTGGATTCGGAATATCAAAATTAGCTTAGGGTGAAATTTTGGTACTTTTCGGATAACTTTCATTTTCTGATGAATAGTGAAAATTACTAAATTTTAATTAAAAACAACATTTTTAATCGAAATAATTAATAGTGATAAATTATTAATTTGACTGGTTTTAAAGTATATTTAGAATATATTTTTACAATTTAATACAATGTTGGTCATTGGATGTAATTTCACATTTAAACCAGACATAAACAAGTGTCAATCTTTTGATAGTTATTATCTCTTAAGAACACGCTATTTGTTTTGACGACGAGAATTAATTTTTAAATTAATTAATGCAACTGACATGTTATGAATTTGGTAAAATAGACATCATTTTTGAATTCATAATATCAAATATAGCTTAGGCCTAATTTTTGGTATTTTTCGGGAAACTTTCATTTTTTGATGAATAGTGAAACCACTAAGTGGTAGTTAAAAAAATGAATTTTTCATAAAACTTAATTTTACCACTTCTGTGAGTGGAATTTCAAAAATCCGAGAGACACGGTTGATGTCTGTAAGTAAAATGTGGTTCAGTGAGATGAAAATATTTTTTGGTGAATAGTAACTTTTTACTTTTTTTACCACGGTTAAAAGTAAATCGGGTAATTAAGGGTAAAAATGATATTATTATTACCCTAAAACATGTCCTAATTATATTGGATAAGTGAAATTCGACCAAAAACAACCTTAGAAATAAAATATGACCATTTAGGCCCACTTGTATTAGATTAGGACATTTATGATTAATTTATTTAAAGAAGGGTTAAACTAGTTAAAATCAAAGATTAATAAGTAAATAATTTTTAATATAGGGTTATACACAAGATAAATTCGACTATAAATATTAATTAGAAATATAAATATATTTCCTACATAATAATATTTTATTTGTAATTTTCAGACTTTTAATAAGTTAATTTATTTATGACACAAAGATGATGTAGTAATTATCTTATTAATGGAATATTGACATAATTGATGTTATAAATACCCAAATAAATGTAATTTGAGACTTTTTATGAATTCCACTAATTTTATAGGTTAATATGACATGTTAGTATTGATTTAATTAACATTTTTCGAACTAATCATTCTGTTATGATTTTCACAAAAATCAATTACTAAATAGTGTCAAAATTGACATAAAATAGTTTTTAAAACAAATATTATATTATTAATTGTTATTTTATTCCTAAAAATCTAAGGTTTGTCCAAATGACTTAGATAATGTTATATATATTAATAATAAACAACATGGGGTTCGTTTGGTCTCTTATAGTAAGTTTATTAACCTTATAGTGTAAGAACACAAAAAGACACGGTAAAAGTAAAATTATCTAACTTAAAGTTAAATATAAATGATAAGGTTAAAATAGGAACCTAAACTTGTCTAAATTCCATTGGATGAGAGTATTTCGACCCATAACTACCTTAGCTTCTAAATAAATCAATTTGGAGCTATTTAAAACCGAATATGACTTTATAATAAAATAATATTTTTAGTTATTCCAAAGGTGCCCCTCTCCTCCCTCAAAAAAGGGCACCTTCTCCCTCTCTTCCTCACACCACTTTGAGCCTTCAAGATTGGCCAACCCCTGCCAAATTCTCGTCTCCACTTCCCTAGAAACATCTTATAGGTCCTGGTCTTCTTCAAATACCAATTTTAGTGCCCTAAAAGGAGGTCTCAAAAGGTGCTTCAAAGAAGAGGTAATGTCCGTTACCGATTCTTTCAACTTTATTTCTTCTTCTACTTCTTCTTCTTAGGTTGTTTCATTATGAAGTAATAACATCAGTATCACTCATATACTGATATTTTATTATAAGTATGAAACAACCCTATTTAACCACATATCCATCCTACGGAAAACGAAATCATCGCGCGTGCGTACGTACGGAATACCGTCTCCACGCCGTGGTGTGATCTATTTTCCACCACCACCTTACTTTCATGGGTATAATGGTGTACATAATAACTATATATGATTATTGTAAAGTTATTTTTATTCTTAAATATTATACATACACTCCAATACAATTCCACTATCATAAGAATGATATCATCGCTCGTGCGTACGTACGGACTACCGTCTCCACGACGCGATGAGATTCATTCTCCACATTAACCATTCATGAATGATTATAAAGTATATATAATAAGTAATCATGAAATATATGACATAATAATTATACTGAATTTATGTGTATATATATGTATGTCATCTACTTAATTCCATTCAACTCAATAAGGAAACGAAAACAGCGTTCATGCGTACGTACGGCCTACCGTCTCCATGAACAGTGTATTTCTTTCCATTTACTAATCTATTATATATAAGTATATTCTGAATATATATTATATATAAATCATGTTTTATATTCTGGAATTAAGTAATCATGATTTAAGTAATCATATGAATAATTACAAGTCAAAACACGGACGACAAATGAAACGATTTTACCCAAAACGCTCTTTAACATAGAATTTACAAAAGAACAGGTAATATAAAGTCATAAGTGAACCATATATGATATCATAAAAATAAGTATGATTATTTAATAAGTCAATGACATTATTTAAATCATTATACATGAGGTTCGGACACTTACGAAGCAAATCGGACCTAAGGTAAGGGAAAATATCACAATCTCATTTTATCCGAGATTGTTTATACTTTGGTATTTACTGGGGTGTATTTTATCATCCACATCCATGTTTACTAAATATTTAATATTATTTCCATCCACCTACAATTTTTTAAATCCAATTTTACCCTTCGGTGAGTTTTTAGAAAAAGATATGAAAGAAATCTTTTGTCATTTTTCGTACGAGGTACTTTTTGACTTTTCCGACAAAAGTACGAGAAGAATGTTTTTTTTTAATTTATACGACATGAATGGATTTTTAAAACATTATTTCCAAGAAGATTTCTTTAAAAGTTTTCAAGTTTATTTTTAATCAAATTATTTTAGTTTAAAATTGTATGACATGTTAAGAAAGGAAAATGTTTTTGAAGTAGAAAGGATATTTTCCTCAAGAATGGAGTTCAAGTGTTTTATCAAAATTATTTTCCATCTAAGATAATATAGGGTTCTGTTTCTATCCCTATTATTACATTTATTTGATTATGTTGTGATGGAATTATTTTTATGAATTCCTTTATCTTATATGAATTGTTTTATGATGTCATGATGTTTAAGAATCCCATTTTTATTACTTGGGTTATGCAATGATGTATGATTTATGATTTTGTGGCACACAAAAGAATGGTATCATTATGAGATGGGTGGGACCTATGTCTCCCTTCAATTCATTGGGTAAAGATTTTATATCTCATGAGATAGACATGGCTGGAATGGAAGGTTAAACTGGTTCAGTGAAACAGGACTGAAACGAGGAATGAACTTGGTTCAGAAATGGACTTTGTCCACTAAGATAGTCTTGGCAATGAGTCTTGACTAATAAGAAATGATTCTCTATGATTATTTGTGTACGCCAAAAAGTTTCATGTTTTAAGTTATGATTATTAGGATTACATTTCACTACTATGATTTATCCCATGTTAAGATATTATGATCTCTTTTGCAGGTTAAGATTTCCAAAATGTTATGTTCTTAAGAATATGACGTGATTGATATTTCTTTTTTTTACCCTTACTGAGCATTTGACTTCACCCTTTTATGTTTTCTTTTCCCCAGGATATAAAGAAAGGTTTTAGGTAAGAAAAAAAAGGAAGATCTTTAGGGGAGATGTTGAAGATCTTTCACCACGATTAGAAGATTATATTCCGAGTTTCCAAAGACACTAAACTATTATGGTCCTTGTGTGTGTGTTTTGGTAATGTACTAAGTATTCCGCAAAAGTAATGTAATGTCCATGTATTTCAAGCTTCAGTTCGCTACAGTTGGTATCAGAGTAAAGGTTTAGTCAACCTTTGGAAACTAGGATGCGAAAACTTTAGTGAGATCCCTAGAGATATTTATAAGGTATGTCTAGGGATGTCCCTAAGGTTAAGTATAAGTATAGGTTATATTCCAAGAATTGCGCTAACGATCTTAGAATTTAACCTAAGATGATAGATATTGAGTGTTCTCCCCCTTTACTATGTTGTTTTCTCTAGCATGATTTTTTCCTCTCACAGAATTCTTTTTGTGTTTTAGTTAATGGAGGGAACCAGAAGGAATTCGGTTAACATTGAATCCAATGGACAAATTGGTGACTATGAGCAAAAATATTATGTAATGCCTAGAGAGAAAGGTATTGTGATTATGTCGAATCAGTCATCGCGATATATTATTAACAAGGTGAAATTTAGTGGTATTCCTAATTCATCAAAAAAGAGGAAGATAGACTATTATGCATGTTCGCATGTTGAGGAGAATAAAGAAAGGACGATTGAGATTTCTAAAGAAGGTAAGAAGAACCTTGAGGAATACCTCAAATGGAGGGACCGATGTTATCTGTGTGGAGAAAAGGGTCATAGAGTGACATACTATTATGGAGTTCAATGTATTATTTGTGGAGAACATGGACATTACCCAACTCAATGCCCTAACCTAAAAAGTTACTTCTAAATCAAGGAAGGGCTTATTCCAGGACAATAATTTAAGAGGATGGATTGAAGTTTTTATGTATTGGTATTCAAGAATAATGTTGTTGAGGTACTTTTATTGTGTATTATAATATTTTTGTATTATTATATTGTGGTTTTCAATAATTTTAAGGTACCGGTAACCATGAAAAGTGATACAAATATTTTGGAAAGCAGATGATATGTGTATATTGAAGGGATAAGGAGAAAATGAAATGTTTGACAGTATTCATGAGCTCATGATTGATATAAGGATTAAGTGATATCATGGTTTGAGTATATAGAATATTGAGGATTTTGGTATGTGGAAAGTGTTAGCTTTTAACTGAATTCATGTTTTCACTATAGTTCAATTAATGGGTATTCATTCTTCAATAGAATACATGATTAAGGTATTCACATGTTTGTAATTTGACCAACAAGATATATCTTATTATGTATTGGGGATAAATGATGGAATTCACGTGATTGTTATGTGACATTTCAAGTAATCATTTTCTTTATACTATGAGCTTGGACCGAAGTATTTTAGATAAGCCTAATGATTGGAATGGATTAAGCTGGACATAAGTTATTATTGTTTAAGGATATAACTTTTTTCGATATTATTGATGGGATGTTATAGTAATATAGGTTTAGAAAAAGGACAAACTGCAGGATGGGCGACAGCCCATCGCGTCGGACAAGGTTGTGGTTATCGAACCCACAACCGAAGTGGGACTAGCCTTTATCGCCTACCACTGGCCTACAGGAAGTCCCTGTTTAGTAGAAACAAGTTTTATTATATTAAGAAATATTATATATGAAGTATAAGTCCATTTTAGGAACCATATATGATTAATCTCACTATAGATGGACTTATGTATTTTTTTGATAACTTTTCTAAACTTTTGTTTCAGATAGATGGAATGACCCATCATTCTATCACATGATCTGCTAACACATCACGAATGACAAATTCAACTTCATTTCATTAAGGGATGAAGTGGAAATTGTTCAATTCACGAAAAACAGTGAGATTGTACCAAAATCATGTAAGTATTTCTTTTAATTCATCAACTTTAGGGAAATGATCTTCAAAACCAAAAATGTTTTCCTGGTGCCCTTATATCCGATTAATCAGATGGTACCTTAGATCATCACAAATTTATGGCTTTGTGATTGATGGCTTTTTCATAGCCATGTTCTCTACCACACTCCATCAGAACATGACAGTTATATTTCTCTTTCATACCCATATTTTCACCTATGTTCTCCTATGTAGAAACCCAGTGATTAGTTAATTTTGGTAACCTTTACATTTCATACTTTTGTTTTTAAAGATTGGTTTTGGTATTCCTTTTACGATGTGGGTTTCTATTAAAGAATCTTTTGAGTAGTAAACCAATTATAACCCTGACGAATTTCGAGGGCGAAATTCATTTTAAGGGGGGTAGAATGTAACACCTCGAGATTTTATGAAAAATATTCTTTTTAATTTCATTAATGTATTGTTTTGTACAATACACCAAAATTAGCTTGCACAACACGCATCATTGACTTTTCTTGCATTACACGCAATCGCGACCTTCCTCGATAGCGTGTGTAGTACGCAATACCGAGTTTCACTAAACAACGATATGCTATTAAAATATTATTAAAACTAGCCGTTAGGAATAGTAATAACAACTTTTTGAAATTTTTTAAATATTATTTTTCAAAATGGACTTCATTTTTGGATTCGGAATATAGAAATTAGCTTAGGGTGAAATTTTGGTACTTTTCAGATAACTTTCATTTTCTGATGAATAGTGAAAATTACTAAATTTTAATTAAAAACAAACTTTTTAATCGAAATAATTAATAGTGATAAATTATTAATTTTAGTGGTTTTAAAGTATATTTAGAATATATTTTTACAATTTAATACAATGTTGGTCATTGGATGTAATTTCACATTTAAACCAGACATAAACAAGTGTCAACCTTTTGATAGTTATTATCTCTTAAGAACACGCTATTTGTTTTGATGACGGGAATTAATTTTTAAATTAATTAATGCAACTGATATTTTTGAATTTGGTAAAATAGACATAATTTTTGAATTCATAATATCAAATATAGCTTAGGCCTAATTTTTGGTATTTTCTTGGAAACTTTCATTTTTTGATGAATAGGGAAACCACTAAGTGGAAGTTAAAAAAATCAATTTTTCATAAAAGTTAATTTTACCACTTATGTGAGTGAAATTTCAAAAATCCGAGAGACACGGTTGATTTCAATAAGTAAAATGTGGCTCAATGAGATGAAAATAATTTTTGGTGAATTGTTACTTTTTACTTTTTTTCCACGGTTAAAAGTAAATAGGGTAATTAAGGGTAAAAATGATATTATTATTACCCTAACACAAGTCCTAATTCTATTGGATAAGTTTAATTAGACCAAAAACAACCTTAGGAATAAAATATGACCATTTAGGCCCACTTGGATTAGATTAGGACATTTATTATTAATTTATTCAAAGAAGGGTTAAAATAGTTATAATCAATGTTTAATAAGTAAATCATTTTTAATATAGGGTTATACATAAGATAAATTCGACTATAAATATTCATTATAAATATAAAAATATTTCCTAAACAATTATATTTTATTTGTAATTTTTAGGCTTTAAATAAGTTAATTTATTTATGACACAAAGATGATGTAGTTACTATCTTATTAATGAAATATTGACATAATTGATATTATAAATACCCAAATAAATGTGATTTGAGACTTTTTATGAATTCAACTAATTTTCTAGGTTAATATGACATGTTAGTATTGATTTAATTAACTTTTTTCTAACTAATCATTCTGTTATGAGTTTCACAAAAATCAATTACTAAATAGTGTCAAAATTGACATAAAATAGTTTTTAAAAAAAATATTATATTATTAATTTTTATTTTATTCCTAAAAATATATGGTTCGGCCAAATGACTTAGATAAGGTTATATATATTAATAATAAACAACTTGTGGTTCTTTTTTCTTCTTATAGTAAGTTTATTAACCTTATAGTGTAAGAACACAAAAAGACACGGTAAAAGTAAAATTATCTAACTTAAAGTTAAATATAAATGATAAAGTTAAAATAGGAACCTAAACTTGTCTAAATTATATTGTTTGAGAGGATTGCGACCCAGACCCACCTTAGATTCGAAATAAATCAATTTGGAGCTATTTTAAACCAAATATGAATTTATAATAAAATAATATTTTTAGTTATTTCAAAGGTGCCCCTCTCCTACCTTATAAAAGGGCACCTCCTCCCTCTCTTCCTCACACCACTTTGAGCCTTCAAGCTCTGAAAACCCCTAAAAAATTCTATTCTACACTTCCCTATAAACATCTTAGAGGTCCTGGTCTTCCTCAAAGACCAAATTTAGTGCCCTAAAAGGAGGTCTCAAAGAGGTGCTTCAAAGAAGAGGTAATGGTTGTTACCGATTCTTTCAACTTTATTTCTTCTTCCACTTCTTCTTCTAAGGTTGTTTCATTATGAAGTAATAACATCAGTATCACTAATATACTGATATGTTATTATAATTAGGAAACAACCCTATTTAACCGTCTATCCATCCTACGGAAAACGAAATCACCGCGCGTGCGTACGTACGGAATACCGTCTCCACGCCGTGGTGTAATCTATTTTCCACCACCACCTTACTTGGATGGGTATAATGGTGTACATAATAACTATATATGATTATTGTAAAGTGATATTGATTATGAAATAGTATACATCCACTCCAATACAATTCCACAATCATAAGAATGATATCATCGCTCGTACGTACGTACGGACTACCGTCTCCACGACGCGATGAGATTCATTCTCCACGTTAACCATTCATGAATGATTATAAAGTATATATAATATGTAATCATGAAATATATTACATAATAATGATACTGGATTTATTTTTATATATATGTATGTCATCTACTTAATTCCATTCAACTCAATAAGGAAACGAAAACAGCGTTCATGCGTACGTACGGCCTACCGTCTCCATGAACGGTGTATTTCTTTCCATTTACTAATCTATTATATATATGTATATTCTGAATATATATTATAAATAAATCATGTTTTATATTCTTGAATTAATTAATCATGATCTAAGTAATCATATGAATAATTACAAGTCAAAACACGGACGACAAATGAAACGATTTTACCCAAAACGCTCTTTAACATAGAATTTACAAAAGAACGGGTAATATAAAGTCATAAGTGAACCATATCTGATATCATAAAAATAATTATGATTCTTTAATAAGTCAATGACATTATTTAAATCATTATACAGGAGGTTCAGACACTTACGAAGCAAATCGGACCTAAGGTATGGGAAAATATCACAATCTCATTTTATCCGAGATTTTTTATACTTTGGTATTTACTGGGGTGTATTTTATCATCCACATCCATGTTTTCTCAATATGTAATATTATTTCCATCAACCTACAATTTTTTAAATCCAATTTTACCCTTCGGTAAGTTTTTAGAAAAAGATATGAAAGGAATCTTTTGTCATTTTTCATACGAGGTACTTTTTGAGTTTTCCGACAAAAGTACGAGAAGAATGTTTTTTTTAATTTATACGGCATGAATGGATTTTTAAAACATTATTTCCAAGAATATTCCTTTAAAAGTTTTCAAGTTTATTTTTAATCAAATTCTTTTAGTTTAAAATTGTATGACATTTTAATAAAGGAAAATGTTTTTGAAGTAGAAAGGATATTTTCCTCAAGAATGGAGTTCAAGTGTTTTATCAAAATTATTTTCCATCTAAGATAATATAGGGTTCTGTTTCTATACCTATTATTACATTGATTTGATTATGTTGTGATGGAATTATTTTTATGAATTCCTTTATTTTATATGAATTGTTTTATGATGTCATGATGTTTAAGAATCCCATTTTTATTAATTGGGTTATGCAATGATGTATGATTTATGATTTTGTGGCACACATAAGAATGGTATCATTATGAGATGGGTGGGACCTATATCTCCCTCCATTTCATTGGGTAAAGATTTTATATCTCATGAGATAGACATGACTGGAACGGCAGTTTAAACCGGTTCAGTGATACAGGACTGAAATGAGGAATAAACTCGGTTCAGAAATGGACTTTGTCCACTAAGATAGTCTTGGAAATGAGTCTTGACTAATAAGAAATGAGTATCTATGATTATGTGTGTACGCCACAAATTTTCATGTTTTAAGTTATGATTATTGGGATTACATTTCACTACTATGATTTATCCCATGTTATGATATTATGATCTCTTTTACAGGTTATGATTTCCAAAATGTTATTTTCTTATGAATATGATGTGATTGATATTTCTTTTGTTTACCCTTACTGAGCATTTGAGCTCACCCTTTTATGTTTTATTTTCCCCAGGATATAAAGAAAGGTTTTAGGTAAGAAAAAAAGGAAGATCTTTATGGGAGATACTGAAGATCTTTCACCACGATTAGAAGATTATATTCCGAGTTTCCAAAGACACTAAACTATTACAGTCCTTGTGTGTGTGTTTTTGTAATGTACTAATTATTCCTCAAAAGTAATGTAATGTCCATGTATGTCAATCATCGGGTCGCTACAGATTGGATCTTATTAAAGAAATGGATTTTTAAGTTTGTTTGTTATCACTCTATTTATGTTTGGAGACCACTCTAATTTTGGTATATTATCATCTCTAGTTGCTCATATATAGAAGCTATGTTGGTATTAAGTCCACTAGAATTTTATATGGGATACTCTCTAGTGACTCATGCATGAAAACGTTGCTCATTGTGGTTGTCACAACATATTTTCCAGAGTATTATTATTATTATTATCATGGAAATTCTATGAGTTATCTATAGGTTAGAGTGATGGTTCCTTTTTAACCCCAAGTTATATGGATTGGAATCACATTGACTAGATGGGGCAAGTGGTGTTCTACTAGATTGTCTAGTTGAGTAAGGTAAGTTTGTTTTTTAATATGGAGTTGTACTATATACTGGTATGGGAGTTCTAACTATATACATCCTTGGATTTACTCAAAATGTGTTTAGTAAATTCTCATGAGTTATTATTTATTTGTTTTATTCATTTTTTGGTACATCTTGGACATTGGTTCTGGTATCTTTTTCCTATTTTTTAGTTTCTTTTACCCTCTGCATAACCTCTTTTGATAACTTGGTATGGATTTTCACTATGGGTTTTGGTTTTGAAATGGGTTGTATAAAGTGAAACAATTTTTTAAAGAAATGTTGCATGTATTATTTTAAAAAGGGAATTTGAGGAAAGCTGTGTTGGTTTTTAATATCACACCCTACTTGTGCCACTCAGTATCGGTATACAGGAGCTATTTTTAAGGTTCAGGTTTCTTGTTCTGTTGTGACTTTGGACAAGGTTGGTCTTGTGGTCGGTGTTGACCAATAGGTATTGTGGAGATCATGTTAGCATGTTCAGTCTTAGTATTTATTCAATTTTAATTTTTTCCAGTAGTTATATTTGTCTCTATTTTTATATTTATTTACATTTATTTATTATTGGTTCATCTACTTGTTTATTTATTTATTCTATCCTAGTTTTTTTTGGGAAAATCATTACAATTGTGATTACATAGATGTTAGGAACTAGTTTCCATACTGTGGGGATCCGGAATGCCCTTCGGGCCTTGTCACGGACTGGTCATGTCGTTAGGTCGGATGGCATAATGAATTGTTACGTGATAAAATGGTATCAGATAAGGCCCAGGTTGTTTTGGGTGTCTGATAGTTATAGATTATGACTATTGGTACTTAGGAGGTAGGTATGGGTAGTATGTCATGAACCCTTGTTCGTTCTGATCCTCCAGTGGATATGGGTATTCTGGGATTTGAGTCTTTTATCATTGGATTGATGAATAGAAATGGAGGTGATATGTTTTTATGATGTCATCTCACATGGAGTAGTGACCCATGTGGATTTCAAGTACACGGTTCTAGTTCCTCTTTGTTTTTTATACTTACCTGGGACATGGACCACTAACCATGTCATCGGGTTAGGCATGACCCCTAGTTTTGAATTTATTTGGATTGTTGTGATTTTTTTTCATTTCATGTGGGTGGTATTTTAAAATGAAAAATAGTTATTAATTTGGAAATTTGTTCTTACATGTGGTTTTGGATTGATAATAATTTTTTTTAAATATAATGTGATATGGATCGAAAACATGGTAAATGCTTGGGTTTGATGATGAAATGGATTTTGTGACACTTGGTATTCCTCCCGGACATTCTCATATGAGTGGGTGGGTATGAAAAATAAATTTTGTCATATATGGATGGATGATATTAGTGGAAGTGTTATGAATTCATTTTCAATGGTTCATACGATTCCATGGGTGATTCTTTGAAATTAAAAGGATTGGGGTTGGTTTTTCTTTGAAAAGTGGGTTCTTGTTCAGTGAAAATTTGATTTTGGTAGTTTAAAAGTGTCCTTGAAAAAGATTATTTGAAAATTGAAATATAAATAGTGATTCTTGAGAAGATTAATTTTGTAGTGATTTTAATGATTGTCTTGTGAGCCGGTCTTTTTTCTAGGTATGGTATTTTGGGTAACATTATTTGTTCATGTTGATTTAAATTCTGTGTTTTTCTTATGTTTAAACTATGATACCTAGAAAGGTCACCAATTTTTCTAGTGATTCTTGACTAGTTTCTAGTTCTTCTCAATTTTTGCCTATATTTCAAAGTGGTTGACGCCCGTTAGTCATAGTGGGTGGCTTGAATAAGTTGAGTACGTCTTGAAATCATTGAGAACTTCTGATGCTGTGAGATTCCATGTTGTGTTTTATTTGATTAAGGGTCCATCATTGAAATAGTGAAAGGTGATTTCCCATTCATAAATGCAAGTTTTAATGACATGGGAAGTGATTAAAACCACCAATATCTAATGGTTTGTTCCAGGGGATGTGAGGATGAAGAAAATAGAAGAGATCTGGAGTATTCCCCAAGGCTAGTGGTTAATGAAGGATCGTGTTGAGAATTTCAAGGATATTTTTTCCTTCTCTTTGGAGATAGCATCACAGGATCTTTTTCAAAACACTCCTCTCATTATGGTTCTTTTTCAATAGATCATGTAGTCGTTCCTCTCCTCCAAGGATATTCCTTTCTAGAAGTTGTTGGATTAGGCATTCTTAGTTGAGTTGGTTTCCAAAGCACAAAAAAAAATCAATCTAGTGTCTCCTTCTGCTCGTCAATGTTCCCCATTTAGTGAGAGGTGTATGCTTGAGGAACATGTTCTTGAGGAGTCACCTCCATTGGGTTCAACTTCTCATTCATCAGACTGTTCAATCAAATATTTGTATTATGGTCAGTTTGGACATTTGAAGAATTCTTGTCACAATCTTCCAAAGACATGTCATCATTTTGTAAAATTAACCATTTGGAAATGTTTTGTAAGAAGCATTGGCTAAAAAATAATTCTTGATTAGAGGATGTAAGATTCTAGTTATGAGGATGTGGGTGAATCAAACATCAGGTCTCAAGCTATAGTCCCTATATTAAAGCTTATGCATAGTTAGAAATCACTGGGGATGTGGAAAATCTTAGCCCAGTTTTTTTATCCATTGTTGGAGTGGTTACGTTTAATTTCCTTTTGTAGTATCTGGATTGTTATGAGTTTATCATATCATTGTAAGAGAATCTGTGGTCCTATTTTTTTGTAGTCATATATTTTTCCCTTGAATGTGGATCTTTAAAGGGTTATCCCTTCGTGAATCTATTTTAGTTTTCAGTTATCCTTATTTGGAGATATCCATTCATGTGTAAATTAAGGATTGTAGTTTGTGTTTAGGTTCACTATATGGATTGAATTTTATTAATGTTTTTCCACTTTTACCAAGGTGTTTTTACTTGTGTCAGGAGTTATCGGTTTCTATGGGGGTATTTTTTGGATAATGTAGATATTTTTTTGTTAGTTCTTGCACTCATCTCATGAAGATGGTGTTGTTGGGGATTTAAATTTTGGTCAAGTTATCCAAGTTCTTATGGTTGAAAGAAATCTATCGTGTTCTATCATTGTTCTTCATGTTTTGGTTTCCTATAGAATGGTCGGGTGTGACTTGTAAAGAGAAAGGTTACCCCAAGTTTAATGTTCTCTTATGATTTTGAGCGGGCATAGAATCAGGTTTTTTTAGGTTTTGGCTAGCTAAGTTTCTTCAGGTACAAAATGTTTGTGGTGGGGAGAATTTTCACACCCCAGCCATGGAAATTTAATTATTTTATTCTTTTCATGATATTGGATCCTTTGGTTAAGGTTCAAGGATGAGTCCTAGTTTCAATTTATGATTTTTTTTAAGTGGAGTTTAGGGCGTCTCATTAATTGGTGCATTGAAAGAACAAAATTATGGGAAAACATGAAATTTCTCCTAGGAAACAATGCGGCTTGAGATATGGTGTACAGGACTTGGTGCATGGCCTACGCATATTTAGGGAAGTTGTGTGCAAAGCATACAGTTAGGTTCTAGAATTTGGTAGTGGTATTTAGAAAATTTGGTGCATGGGATAGGAAATCGTGCATCCAAACACTATGGGAAGCCCCTTCCTTCCATTATGGTGTGCACAGATGGTTTCTGATTTTTCAAACTATTTTTCCAAACATTGCATGTTATCATGGTCATTAAAAGTTTTAAATTAACACCTTTCATCAATTATTTTTACCATATTTTGGGTTTCTTTCCCCTTTCTCAATCTAGGCGCACTATGGGAGACTCCAAGGTTCCCTCCCTTTACCTCCCTTCGTCTATGGATTCTTCGTGGTGTTCCTAAGGTGGTTTTATTTGATTTTTTTTTTTGTGAATTTTACCCTAATCCCTCTCATTCTCTCTTCATTTCTTAGTTCTTCCATGTTTCAGTTCCATGTTGTCTGAACCCTAAGGGTGAGGATTTATTTTTGGTTCAATTCCTTCAATGTTAGGGTGTGTGGATTGTCTCTCAGGCTTAGATCATCTTTCTATTGAAGTTTGGTTGTATTCTCACATCATTGGGGTGGGTGTTTCATCCATTTCATTTTTTTAACATTCCATTGATTCTTGAGGCTTCCTTTAATCCTTTTAAAATATTAAAATCAAGATTGTGATGTGGTAATATGAGTTTCTTTGGTGATTTTATGATAGAAATGGATGGAAATGGTTTTCCAAAGGGTTTGTTAAACTAGTCCTATGTTAAATGAATACAATGTGTTTGATGTAATGTCAATTGTGTTTTTAATGTGAAATAGGGTGTTTTGGTTGGTGTTTTCAATTTTTTTGTTTCCATAATGTTATTGTATTGTGATTTGGGTGATATATGTTGAAACTGGTGTCTTTTAAAACTATTACTCATGTGTTTGTCTTGTTGGTTTATTTCAAAGCAAGTGACTCTCCATTAAAAATAAAATTTCAAAAGTGGTTTGAGATTCAGTTATGTTGAATTCTGAATTCTAAAGGATATTGATGGGAATTCATGTATGACACTTTTTTCCTTTATAAATATATTAAATGGATTGTTTGAAAGGTGTGAATCATCTTTTAAAAAAGGTTTTTAGGTACAAATGTGATGAAAGTCAGTTTTTTAAAGAAATTGGTTCTTAGGTTCCTTAACTTATTTGTTTAACATCTCAAATATGTTTTCAAATTGTAAAGGATAGGTAAATCATGTTTTAAAATGGATTTGGTATGCGTTATAATTTTTGGAAAGGGGAATTTCCCAAAAAAATGTTTAGTTTTCAAATGTGTTCTTTTAAAACAATATCGTTTGGCATCTTATGACATGTTTTGGTGAACAACATCCAAAAGGGATTTTTTTTTTGAAATATAGTTGATTTTATAGGCCCATTTGGAAACTTATTCATATGTACACTTTCATATTGGTTTTTCTGAAATGGTGTATGAATGGAATTGTTTTTGGAAACGTGTTTCGTGTTTGGAAATTGAGATGTTTGATGTTTTGTTTTAAATATCAAATGATTTGGTGGCTTATTTTTCACTTTATGTTCTCTTGAAAAATTGGGTTTCAGTGTGATATGATGTGTAGGACCAGTTGGTATTTTAAAATGTCTTGGGAAATAAATTTAAAGTCTTATGTGTTGCAAAGTAATGACTGGATCTTTTACAATTAATGGTTTTCATGTATGATCATAATGACTCAACTTATTTTTGGAGACCACTTGAATTTTTAAATGGAATCCTCTCCAATAGATCCTATAAAAAAATGTTTTTGGTATTATGTCTACTAGAATTTTTTA
The DNA here is from genome assembly GCA_963277665.1 of Viscum album. NCBI lineage: Eukaryota > Viridiplantae > Streptophyta > Magnoliopsida > Santalales > Viscaceae > Viscum > Viscum album. The sequence continues at coordinate 1,806,432,037 of OY728164.1, read as the reverse complement.
TGGGATCCTATATTTTGGATCACACATGAGAATGTTGATGTTTGTGGTTTCCACACCATATTTTTATGAGTATTATTTTTATTATTATCATGGTATCCATGGGCGTAATTTAGATGTTTGAGTGATAGTTTCTTTTTGACCTTGAGTTAGATGGGTTGGTACCCCCTTGACCGGATGGGGATATGTTGTATGTTCCACTGGATTGGATATATGTTAGTGGTCAGTTGGTTATTAACTATAGATATGTGGCATATGATGAAAGGTGAATTTGAATATAGTATGGTTAGGGATGGTCCCTAGAGATGTTCAAGAAATGCTCATGAGTTATTATCTATATGTTCTATTTATTTCTGCTTCACGTTAGACACTAGTTATGCTATCTTTTTACTATTTTTTTGGTTTAATTTAATCTCTATAAATCCTCTTTTTATCACTTGGTATGGATTTTCACATGGGTTGTGGCTTAGAAATTGGTTTTGAAAAGTGAAACCATTTTCAAAAATGAATGTTGCCTATGTTGTTTTAAAAGGGAATTTGAGGAAAGGTATGTTAGTTGTTTAATTGCTGATTTTTTTAATGTTTGTTTTATAAATGTATTTCAAACTCGGTTTGTGGACTATTTATAAATAAAAAATGCATGTACTATTAGGTGATTACCCACTATGTTGTTTAATCTCACAGCCTACTTTTTAAACGTGATGTCAGTGTACCTATGATATTTTGTGGGTTTAGTTTTACTGTTCAGTTGTGACTTTTGATCAAGTTGGTCTTGTGGAGGGTGGTGAAAAAGAGGTCATGTCGATATTGTGTTATCATATTTAGTCTCAGTTTTTTAATTAGATTCTATTTTTCTTTTCTTCTGTTGTATTTGGATCTATTTTTATATTTATTGAGATACAATTTTTTCTTCTTCCACATTTTGATTTATTTGTTTTATCTTGCTTTGATTAGGAAAAATAATTCCTATTGTGGTTAATTTTATGTTCAGCACTAATTTACAGCCTTTGGTAATCGAGAATGCCCTCCAGGCTAGGTCTTAGATCAGATGGGGTGTTGGTTTGGATGGAATCTCATCATGGTTTGTGATACTTTTCATACACCTCCCATTTGGTGGAAATTTGTAATGGGATGGGGGTGGAATTGGATACCTATCTACATTTTATACTACCTAAATATGAATAGACTAATTTTCATTGATGGGTGGTTGAGGTAAAATTTCCCACATCCCTACGGGCTCGGTCTTATGGGGGGAATTTGTGTCAATAATGTCCCCAAACCAATGGGATAAATATGATCTTGTACTATGGTTGTTTTTTACTTATATCACTGCACTCTTGAACTCATGCATCCCTATTCAAACATGAGCTAGATGTGATGTTGGATTTACACAGGAACTGATTATTTTTAAGGACGTCAGGAGTGCTTGATGATTTGATTCCCTTAGAAGAGAGGCCCCCTAAATGATCTCGGTTTCCTAGTTCATATTTTTTTGATAGATTTCTCTTTTTTGGCCTAACTCATTTGATAATTACTCAAGGTATGGTTCTTTTTTATTGTTCTAACATTCTTGACAATGGATTTTTCTTAATAGCCATTTTGGGAGAATTAATTTAAAGGATGTCACTTCTAGTAGGTTATGTTGAATATGTGTAACACCCCAGGTAAATAAAGAATATGACATTTTCATATTTATCCATATTTTTTGAATAAAATATTAATATGACTTTAATGGGGACTCTATGGTCGATGGCGTACCCAACACGCAACAACGAGTTTCTTGGGAATCTTACATTGCACTCTAATAACAAAATAATATTATTTTAAATGGTAGTTAACATGTAGATGTTGTATTGGTGGGAATGGATAGAAATAACTAAAATATTATTATATATGTTTTTAAATGTTTTTACATTTATCCAATAAAAGATAAAGTCTTAAAATACGGAAAGAATTCAATTTTAGACGTATATGCCCTAGTTTTCACTAAAGGTTCACTTATCACCTTTTGATGGCGAACCATCATTAAATATAGTTTTGTTCACTCTTATACATTCTATTGGACCAAATAAAACTCTTCTTAAGAATTGTGACATCAAAATTTACATTGTGTAAATTTTTGGTATCTTTCCGATAAAGTTCATTTTTTTAATGAATAGTGTAAAATGTTGTATTTTAATTCAAAACCTCTTTTTAATCTAATTTATTTATATTATTAGTTTATATTTTCAATTTGTTTTAATGTGAAATTAGAATATATTTTTACCATTAAATCCAATAGTGGTCATTGGAATTAATTTCACTTTGAAATCATACTTAAACTAGTGTCAATCGTTTGATACTTATTGTTTCATAAAAACAAGCTATTTGCTCTGACAGTGGGAATTAATTATTAAACTAATTAATGTGACTTATATGTTTTGAATTTTGTAAAATAGACTTCATTTTTGAATTTGTAATATCAAATATAGCTTAGGGTGAATGTTTTGGATTTTTCTGAAAAACTTTAATTTTGATGAATAGTGAAACCACTAAGTGGTACTTATAAAAACTGATTTTTCCGTTTAAATGAAATTTTTCCATCTTTTTGTTTTGAATTTAAAAATCAAAAATACATGGTTGTCATTAAGAAGTAAAATGTGGTTCAATGGGATAAAAATAATTTTTTTGGTGAATAGTAACTTATTAAGTTTTTAATCGCGATTAGATGTAATTAGTATAGTTTATGGTAAGAATGATGTTTTAATAAAATTAAATGACCTATACACATGTCCTACCCTCATAGGATGTGTCATGGCCGACCAAGAAAATCTATGGGTCAACTTGGGGACCCTATAGAGCCACTTTGGTTGGAAAATTACATAAATATCTTTTTATTTAATGTTAAAGTAAAAAATGACACAAACATAAGATGTTTTACTAAAACAATTTTTACATGGGGTTATACAAGTCATATTTTTTACTATAAATCTTCATTGGAAATCTAAAAAGATTTCCTACATCATAGTATTTGTTTTATAATTTTTAGACATTAAATAAATTAAATTATTTATGACATCATGATGATGCAGCGATGACCTCATTATTTAACGATTTAAATAAAATGGAAAGATAATGTAATATATAAGACCTAAACATGTCCAAAACCTATTGGATGAATGTATTTAGAACCCTTATCACCTTATCCTCGAAATACATCAATGTGGGACCTTTAAAATCCGAAACTCGTTTGAAAATAAAGTAACATTTTGTAACATTACAAGAGTGCCCCTCCTCTCCTCTTATAAAAGGCCCCCACCTCTACCTCCTTACCCACACTCCCAAAGACTTTGGCTCGGCCAAACCCTGTCCATTTTTTCTCTCCACTTCCCTCTCTAACTTCTTGAAGCCTCACTTTGGGCAGAATCCTTCCCAAGGAAGCCTTTGAGCTCAAACCAAAGGGAGTTACCCGATTTTAAGGTAATGTCTTCACTTGAGTCCTTTTGTTTTATTTTTCTTCTCCAACCCCCTAAACTATTTTTATTCATTTATTTTGTAACAACTAAAGTATATTAAATATACTAGGATGTTGTTATAAGAAGTATTCGAGCTACACATACACACACCTACATCTAATGGTTAAAGAACATACTATTTTCGTGGATGGCGAATTTCTGCCTCACGAAACGATGATTGTTCAATATCCTTCTAACACCTTCAAAGGTGTCCATTAAGATGTCACTATATTTATATATGATATATAATATGTTTATGTTTTTCTTAAGATTATGTATTTTTCATTTATGTCATACCTTTATGGCTTCCATTATGGGTATACGCGATATCTTCATTTTAGGAAGTGCGGACTACCGCCCCCTCAAAGTGATTTGATTCGTTAATACCATATGTGGTATGTATAAAGGATATATTTAATGATATTATATATGATACCATACTGTAATTAAAATACTATTATGTATCATTATGTTTTAATTCCATTAAATATGAAATAGAAATGGAAGTAGCGTTCATGCGTACGTACGGCTTACCGTCTCCATGAACGGTACATTTCATTTCTTATCTCAAAATGTTATGTAATATTATAAGTACATATATATAATGGATATATATGTAATATATTAAATATAAATTATGGATATAAATCTGGAATTATAACATATATATATCTCTCTCATTTTGTTTTAATTCCATTAATATGACAAAAAAATGAAAGTAGCGTTCATGCGTACGTACGGCCTACCATCTCCATGAACGGTGCATTTCGTTTTTTATCTCCAAATGATATGGAATAGTATAAAATGAGTATTTAATAGATATATGTGATATTTTAATCATTAATACTATTCTAGAAATTATTTACTTATAACTACATGGGAAATCTTTTTTCAAACAAGTTCATTTTTGACTCATGTACCAAACATCAACAAAAACGTCTGATATGAACTATCATTATTAAACAATTATTATAACATTATAATATGTGATATGAACTGAATAATAATATCTAAAGGAGGTACTTAGGCAATTATTAATTGACCAAAGTTTATTATTCAGGAATATAAAGAAACGAACAAGACAAGTTGGACTTGAGGTAAGGGATCCTACTCCTCTCTTTCTTTTTAAGTACACGATTTTATGTCATTCCTTTCAAAGATCATATTTATTTTTATTGGGATGTTATTTTATATTACTCTTACTGTAATTTTTATGTTCATATGATGAGAGACCATATTCTCTCTCATCAATCCATTATGGAAGTTTTGAGTGGCGCCGTTAGGCTGCCGAATTTTCATAAGAGATCTATCCTCTCTCATTCTTTTTAAGTACCCTCCTTTATGTCACATCTTTTAAGATCCTATTTGTTATGTTGGGGGATGTTCTTTTATATTACTCTTTCTATAAACTTTATGTTCATATGATGAGAGACCCTATTTTATCTCATCAATCCATTTTTGATGTTTTAAGTGGCGCCGTTAGGCTGCCGAGTTTTCGTAAGGGATTTTTCATCTCACTTTTATTCCCGTGAGATTTATGCTACATTTGCCACAATTTCCTTTGAGTGGTGTATGTACTTCCCATTATTTTACTCATTGTGTAATATACTTTCTTTTATGAGTATTTACATCAATGTTGTATTTTCCTTCTTTCATGAGGTGTATGTTTCGAAAGATACCCATGTTGGTAAGGGAACCTTTCACCCTCCTCTTTTTAAAAGACTTCTTTTGTTGGGTCTTTTGATTTACATATTGATATGTTGGGATATGTTATCATATAACCTTATTGATGTAAATTTTATTTCCAAGTGATGAGATACCTTTTTTTATCTCTCATCAACTTTTTTTGATGTGACGTCGTTAGGCTGTCAAGGGAACTTCTTAACCCAATTTCGATTTCTTTGGGTTCAACATGTAGTTATTGAATATGTCATCCTTTGAATATGTGTGAATGACCTTTGATTATTTTACACTTAATATCCACTTATATTTGGTGTATTTGTTTTTCACACATAATTATGTAATTGATTTATCCTTAAACCAAGGATACCGTCTTTGTATGGGACTTCGTCTCAATATCCTTTCATTGAGGCATATTTTGTTTTATACAAAACCTTTTTTTATATGGTGTATAAACCCCTTTGACTTTTATGTTTATTCAAAAGGAATTTTTTTTATATGAAGAGTTTACTAAACGACAAAAGGGAATGTTTTTGTCGTACGTATGCGGCAACAACGACTTCTCCGCTGCTGTGACCCTTATTTGAGTTTCGGCTTCCTATACAAGCCATACCTTCTTTTTAAAAGAAAAATAAATACCATGTTTTACTTTTCTTTTCTTTTGGTATTGAAAATGGTTTTCATAATGTATTTATATCAATATGTTGTATTGATATCTTGTTATTGAAAGGTGGAAATGTTATGTTTCCTTTATGCATGTTTTATGTGATAAGATTATGTTATGGTTCTTGGGAATTGTTATGAAGACGGGTGGTTTCGTGATAAACTAAGGGCGGGTGAGCCCGATATAGCTCTCCAATGCATTGGGTAATGTGAAGGAGTGAAACGTTAAGGTTTCTCCGAAGAGATTTAGGGAATATACTGTGATGGGTATTCCAAATGTAACCAAGAGGGTTACTCCCTGCGTAAGAATGTTATGAATGCCTCAAGTTACCTTTTATGTCTTATGATTTCTATGATTTATTCATTATTTGATGAGGTATGTTAAAGTGCCTATGTTTTATGGGTAAAGTATGATTTCATTCTTATGTATATATGAACTCATGTTTCCTTTCCATATTTTTATAACCCTTACTGAGCTTTTTATGCTAATCCCAAGTTTTTTTGAAATGTTTTTCACAGGTCAAGGGAAAGGTATATTATGGGATGATAGTGTCAAGGATGTGTCAAGAAAGAATCCATGTTTTATTTTAAATATGTTTCTGTTGATGGGAAGAATGAATACTGTCTTTTATTTAACCACTTTGTTTAAATGTGGAATGTAATGCAAGTTTCATGATCTAATTCTCTAAAACTCTGAACCTGAAAAGATCCTCATTGTGTAATCTTGTAATAACTCGAGATTAAGTAAGGTTTAAGGTTGGGGCCTTATAGTTGGTATCAGAGGTCGGTTTAGATAACTTTAGAGGTTAGGGTATTCTTTAAGCATAAGTGGCATTACCATAATGGTTAGGATTTCAGAATGAGTCCTAGTTTTAGATAAAGTGAATGAGTAAGTATATCTTAGTGTTTATCTTCCTCATTAGTACATGATGGTTTTGTTGATATACTCACACGGACATTTCTGTTTTTAGTGAATGGATGGATCTAGCAGGCACCAAAGTGACAATAGGTTTGAAGGAAACTGTGGTGGTTCTATGATTAAGATACTAGATAAAATGGTGGATTTAATGAGGAAACTCATGGTTGTTCTAAACCAACTATCAATGAGTCATGATCAACCACTTCAAACTTGGGGAGTTCTATAATGCATCATGTACGAGATGGCCAACTCGATGTGGAAGTTCAGGTAATAATTATTAAGGTAACCATTAGGGTTTATATGATCCTTACTTTTTAGGTAATTATGGGTTACTCTATGATATGATAGAAAATGAAAGGAATGAGATAAATATGAGGTTAAAATATTTTATGATCATTTTTGAATATTTTATCTCTTTTTGGGAAATGTTTTGAGAATTATATAGTTTTGGAAAAAGGACAACACGCAGACCGTGTGACTACCCGTCGTGTTGGACAAAGCTGCGGGAATCGAACCCACAACCAAAGTGCGACTGGTATTTATCGCCTACCACTGGACTACATAGAGTCCCTGGTTAGTTTGACTGATTCTTTTTAGTTATATGATTTTATGATTTAAGAGTAAGTTGATTTTGGGTTATTTATGAAAATGATTAACCTATCATGGAGGATATGTGATTAGGTTAATTACTTTTCAATACGAGACTTTAGAAGCAACTGATGTTGTATGGAGATAAATGTTATGATTTAACTTGGAAGACTATGTGAATAAATCCTTCAAATATTTGGGTTTCAATATTAGATTGGTTTAATTTGAAGAATTTTATGGACAAATTGTTTATCGAATGGTCCTTGTAGAACTTTGTGTTTTGTTTGACAAATTTTGGATATTAAGAATAGACTTTCTTTTTATAAAGGGTTATCCTTTTCTGGAATATCTAATCTTGTACTAACCTTTTTGGTTTTAGTTTTGGTTAAGGTCTAAAGATATGGGAAGTATATAGTTCTATTTTGTGGATTAGGTGATTCTCTAGAAGTTGATTATAATACTCTTAATGCGAACAAGTCTTCCAAAATACTCGTCTTTTGGAGAAAATACGAGTTTGATTAAGGAATCTAGTAAAAGTTGAAAGTCTACATGACAAGTAAGTATGTTTCATTATGATTTAGTTAAGCTCAAAAATAAATTCTTCAATGAAAAGTAACTTAAAACAAAAGTGTTGCCTGTTAACTTTTCCTACAAGGGAATCAAATACCGTTTAACCCATCACAAGTTTGTGATTTTCTTATTGTTAACTTTCTCCTAAACATGTTTACTATCACTCTCCATCAGAACATGACCCTATGTTTTCTCCTCTATGTCCATGTTTTCCTACATGGAGTCCTAGTATGGGTAAACATGGGTGACCTCTATACTTATCTTTCTTTATTTTAAAGTGATTGTTTTACCGACTCTTTTTCCGATGTGGGACTTTCAAGGATGTTTCCAAGCTCAATTTTAAAAATTGCGAGGACGCAATTCCCAAAAGGGGGGAAGGATGTAACACCCCTGGTAAATAATGAATAAGACTTTTTCATATTTATCCATATTTTTTGAATAAAATATTAATATTAATTTAAGGGGGATGCTATGCTCGATGGCTTACCCAACACGCAACAATGAGTTTCTTGGGAATCTTACATTGCACTCTAATAATAAAAAAATATTATTTTAAATGTTAGTTAACATGTAGTCGTTGTATTGGAGGGAATGGATAGAAATAACTAAAATATGATTATATATGTTTTAAATGTTTTTACATTTATCCAATAAAAGATAAAGGCTTAAAATACGGAAAGAATTCAATTTTAGGCGTATATGCCCTAGTTTTCACTAAAGGTTCACTTATCGCCTTTTGATGGAGAACCGTCATTAAATATAGTTTTGTTCACTCTTATAAATTCTATTGGACCAAATAAAACACTTCTTAAGAATTGGGACATCAAAATTTACATTGTGTAAATTTTTGGTATCTTTCTGATAAAGTTCATTTTTTAATGAATAGTGTAAAATGTTGTATTTTAATTCAAAACATCTTTTTAATCTAATTTATTTATATGATTAGATTATCTTTTTAATTTGTTTTAAATTTAAATTATAATATATTTTTACCATTAAATCCAATAGTGGTCATTGGAATTAATTTCACTTTGAAATCAGACTTAAACTAGTGTCAATCTTTTGATACTTATTGTTTCATAAAAACACGCTATTTGCTCTGACAGCGGGAATTAATTATTAAATTAATTAATGCGACTTATATGTTTTGAATTTTTTAAAATATACTTCATTTTTGAATTCGGAATATCAAATGTATCTTAGGGTGAATTTTTGGGATTTTTCTGAAAAACTTCAATTTTTGATGAATAGTGAAACCACTAAGTGGTACTTATAAAAACTGATTTTTCCGTTTAAATGAAATTTTTCCATCTTTGTGTTTTGAATTTCAAAAATCCAACATACATGGTGTTCATTAAGAATTAAAATGTGGTTCAATGGGATAAAAATAAATTTTTTTGGTGAATAGTAACTTATTAAGTTTTTAATCGTGATTAGAGGTAATTAGTGTAGTTTATGGTAAGAATAATGTTTTAATAAAATTAAATGACCTAGAAACATGTCCTACCATCATTGGATGTGTCATGGCCGACCAAGAAAATCCATGGGTCAACTTGGGGACCCCATGGATCCACTTTGGTTGGAAAATGACATAAATATCTTTTTATTTAATGTTAAAGTAAAAATGACACAAACATAAGATGTTTTACTAAAACAATTTTTACATGGGGTTATAAAAGTCATATTTTTGACTATAAATAGTAATTGGAAATCTAAAAATATTTCCTACATCATAGTATTTTTTTATAATTTTTAGACATTAAATAAATTAAATTATTTATGACATCATGATGATGCAGCGATGACCTCATTATTTAATGATTTAAATAAAATGGAAAGATAATGTAATATCTAAGACCAACACATGTCCAAATCCTATTGGATGAATGGATTTAGAACCCTTATCACCTTATCCCCGAAATAAATCAATGTGGGACTTTTAAAATCCGAAACTCTTTTGAAAATAAAGTAACATTTTGTAACTTTACAAGAGTGCCCCTCCTCTCCTCTTATAAAAGGCCCCCACCTCTACCTCCTTAACCACACTCCCAAAGCCTTTGGCTCGGCCAACCCCTGACCATTTTGTCTCTACACTTCCCTCTATAACTCCTTGAAGCCTAAATTTGGGCAGAATCTTTCCCAAGGAAGCCTTTGAGCTCAAACCAAAGGGAGTTACCCGATTTTAAGGTAATGTCTTCACTTGAGTCCTTTTGTTTTATTTTGCTTCTCCAACCCCCTAAACAATTTTTATTCATTTATTTTGTAACAACTCCATTATCTTCAATATACTAGGATGTTGTTATAATAAGTATTCTATCTGCACATATACACACCTACATCTAATGGTTAAAGAACATACTGTTTCCGTGGATGAAAAATTTCTGCCTCACGAAACGATGATTGTTCAATATCATTCTAACACCTTCAAAGGTGGCCATTAAGATGTCACTATATTTATATATGATATATAATATGTTTATTTTTTCCTTAATCTTCTGTATTTTTCATTTATGGCATACCTTTATGGCTTCCATTATGGGTATACGCGATATCTTCATTTTAGGAAGTGCGGACTACCGCCCCCTCAAAGTGATTTGATTCGTTAATACCATATGTGGTACGTATAAAGGATATATTTAATGATATTATATATGATACCATACTGGAATTAAAATACTATTATGTATCATTATGTTTTAATTCCATTAAATATGAAATAGAAATGGAAGTAGCGTTCATGCGTACGTACGACTTACCGTCTCCATGAACGGTACATTTCATTTCTTATCTCAAAATGTTATGTAATATTATAAGTACATATATATAATGGATATATATGTAATATATTACATATAAATTATGTATATAAATCTGTAATTATAACATATATATATATATATATATATATCTCATTTTGTTTTAATTCCATTAATATGACAAAAAAATGAAAGTAGCGGTCATGCGTACGTATGGCCTACCGTCTCCATGAACGGTGCATTTCGTTTTTTATCTCAAAATGATATGGAATAGTATAAAATGAGTATTTACTGGATATATATGATATTTTAATCATTAATACTATTCTGGAAATTATTTACTTATAACTACATGGGCAATCTTTTTTCAAACAAGTTCATTTTTGACTCATGTACCAAACATCGGCAAAAACGTCTGATATGAACTAACATTATTAAACAATTATTATAACAACATAATATGTGATATTACATGAATAATAATATCTAAAGGAGGTACTTAGGAAATTATTAATTGACCAAAGTTTATTATTCAGGAATATAAAGAAACGAACAAGACAAGTTGGACTTGAGGTAAGGGATCCTACTCCTCTCTTTCTTTTTAAGTACACACTTTTATGTCATTCCTTTTAAAGATCATATTTCTTGTTATTGGGATGTTATTTTATATTACTCTTACTGTAAGTTTTATGTTCATATGACGAGAGACCCTATTCTCTCTCATCAATCCATTTTGGAAGTTTTGAGTGACGTCGTTAGGCTGCCGAATTTTCATAAGAGATCTATCCTCTCTCATACTTTTTAAGTACTCTCCTTTATGTCACATCTTTTAAGATACTCTTTGTTATGTTGGGGGATGTACTTTTATATTCCTCTTTCTGTAAAATTTATGTTAATATGATGAGAGACCCTATTTGATCTCATCAATCCATTTTTGGAAGTTTTAAGTGGCGTCGTTAGGCTGCCGAGTTTTCGTAAGGGATTTTTCATCTCACTTTTATTCCCGTGAGATTTATGCTACATTTGCCACAATTTCCTTTGTGTGGTATATGTACTTCCCATTATTTTACTCATTGTGTAATATAATTTCTTTTATGAGTATTTACATCAATGTAGTATTGTCCTTCTTTCACGAGGTGTATGTTTCTAAAGATACCCATGTCGGTAAGGGAACCTTTCACCCTCCTCTTTTTAAAAGACTTCTTTTGTTGGGTCTTTTAATTTACATATTTATATGTTGGGATATGTTCTCATATATCCTTATTGATGTAAATTTTATTTCCAAGTGATGAGATACCTTTTTTTATCTCTCATCAACTTTTTTTGATGTGACGTCGTTAGGCTGTCAAGGGAACTTCTTAACCCAATTTCGATATATTTGGGTTCAACATGTAGTTATTGAATATGACATCCTATGAATATGTGTGAATGACCTTTGATTATTTTACACTTAATATCCACTTATATTTGGTGTATTCGTTTGTCACACATAATTATGTAATTGATTTATCCTTAAACCAAGGATACCGTCTTTGTATGGGACTTCGTCTCAATCTCTTTTCATTGAGGCATATTTTGTTTTATACAAAACCTTCTTTTATACGGTGTATAAACCCCTTTGAATTTTACGTTTATTCAAAAGGAATCTTTTTTATACGAAGAGTTTAATAAACGACAAAAGGGAATGTTTTTGTCGTACGTATGCGGCGACAACGACTTCTCCGCCGTCGTGACCCTTATTTGAGTTTCGGCTTCCTCTACAAGCCATACCTTCTTTTTAAAAGAAAAATAAATACCATGTTTTACTTTTCTTTTATTTTGGTATTGAAAATGGTTTTCATAATGGATTTATATCAATGTGTTGTATTGATATCTTGTTATTGAAGGGTGGAAATGTTATGTTTCCTTTATGCATGTTTTATGTGATAAGATTATGTTATGGTTGTTGGGTATTGTTATGAAGACGGGTGGTTCCGTGATAAACTAATGGAGGGTGAGCCCGATATAGCTCTCCAATGCATTGGGTAACGTGAAGGAGTGAAACTTTAAGGTTTCTCCGAAGAGATTTAGGGAATATGCTGTGATGGGTATTCCAAACGTAACCAAGAGGGTTACTCCCTACGTAAGAATGTTATGAATTCCTCAAGTTACCTTTTATGTCTTATGATTTCTATGATTTATTCATGATTTGATGAGGTATGTTAAAGTGCCTATGTTTTATGGGTAAAGTATGATTTCATTCTTATGTATATATGAACTCATGTTTCTTTTCCATATTTTTATAACCCTTACTGAGCTTTTTATGCTCATCCCATGTTTTTTTGAAATGTTTTTCACAGGTCAAGGGAAAGGTACATGATGGGATGATAGTGTCAAGGATGTGTCAAGAAAGAATCCATGTTTTATTTTAAATATGTTTCCGTTGATGGGATAAATGAATATTGTCTTTTATGTAACCACTTTGTTTAAATGTCGAATGTAATGCAAGTTTCATGATCTAATTCTCTAAAACTCTAAACCTGAAAAGATCCTCAATGTGTAATCTTGTAATAACTCAAGATTAAGTAAGGTTTATGGCTGGGGCCTTATAATATGTCTAGGGGTGAAATGAAAATCTCCATGTACTCCCCATCCCTATATGTGATCACAAGAAGGGGAATCACCGATTAAATGATGAAACTTATACATTACATTGAGTCAGGTTAGTTAGAGATCTTTCTAACGCCTCTCTAATTAAGAATATCCTGAAGATAGAAGGGATTCCAAATTTATTTGTAAATGAAGCTCTACCACTATTTTCACATGATCTGTATATCCATTGTAAGGAATGATATTTTTCATCAGGTAGATATTTTTCCATATATTAAGATGAATGTTATGTATGAATTCATCTACCAACTCTCTTGGTATGTGAAACTACAAAGAAGGTGATGACCATACCATTATTGGTAGTTCAAGCCTTGAAAATTTTCTTCTCACAAGAAACATGTTATTTTGTTTCTTCCAAAAGCGATTCCTATACTTTATCTTCCCAACATGGGTGATATTTATCTATTCTTTAACAATTATTAGGACTAGTAGGGGTCTTGTTGGTATGTGAACAGTTCATGGGTGGCTCAGTGGAAGATCATTCTCCTAGGATATTGTCTATCTAAGAATGTATGTCTCTTTTTATTTATAGGGTATCTCACATGTCTGACCCCATACTTCCAAGCACCTTAGCATATGAGGAATTCCTCAAATTTAACCTATAAAAGAGTGTACCTTCTTACCAAAATGGAATTTTAATGTAGGTTGGACCTTCACAATGGATTCCATCATGACAAGGAATACCATCATAGCATGATTCCCAACTACATGGATAATGTTTTAGGATATACCCTAGAGAGGACCTTATTGTTATTTAATGTCACTCTGGGGAGAACCTTCCCTGTTAATTCCATCATTCCAAGAACTACCATCATTGCTTGATACCTGACTACAGGGGGAATTTCTATATCATATACCCTAGGGTGGACCTTCGGGGAAGATGACAGCAATGTGGGGACCTTATTTCTCTTTGATTTCATTTCAAGGAGGACCTTCATAGTGAATACTATCATTGTGAAAACTACCATCATTGATTTATGGCCAACCATAGTAATAATTTCTACAATTTATACCTTGGGAAGGACCTTTCAGTAAGAATATAGTAGTGGGTGGTCCTCCTTTCTGTTTGCGCTTGTGTATATGAGTAGTGATACCATAATATTAATCATTTTTACGGGCTCTCATGATTTATCATCTTTTTCCCATGAAGGAGGCATTTGTGGTAGGTGCTCTAGGGTGGGATTCAATTTTACTAGTAGAAATTTATTTGGGGGACCTTTGCAAATACTTCAGAAACTTTTGTAATTTTGTAACATATTAGCAAGATCATGGGCCACCAACAATAGGTGTATGATATCCTATTGAACATTAGCATCTATGATAGTATGTTCTATAGTATTTTCTTCATTTTCTTTGATCCTTTAGAGCATTTCATTTTTTTGTGTCCTCTTGCAGGTGACTAATACAACATGTTGTGGGTGACGACCATCATGTATGTGGGCTTGTTCGAGTGGATCTCATGGTGCGATCAGGATACAACGACATTATTTCCATGTTCTATCAATGATATATTCCTCCCAAAAAACTTACACTGAACTGACCTGGTGTCTCCTGATTAGAACGTTCATTTTATCCCCGATCTTGTTGACTAGTTATCGTAGAATAGTTTTGATGACCCTCATGGATGGGAGTTGTGATGTATCTGCTCTGGAGTAACCACCTCATTGCATGGATTAGTCACCCCCCATGGGGAGGTAGGGTTGTGGGCTCCACTCCTTATTAGTGTCGTGGGCATGATTACATCATGAAAATTCAATAAGATATTATCAGGGATTGATATATAGTCTTCCATCATTTCTAGAATGTTTTTAGAGATGTATTATGTGGGAATGGGAATTTATACCCATTTTGATATCAAGGAAAGAATTAGTGCCTACTTCAATCTTCCATTTCCTGACCAAGGTCAATGATAGTTCTACTATACATGGGTAGAGATATGAGTTTACCTTGGATTTACAGATATGATATGCAAGTTTTTTCTATAATTACTACTATATTTGATTGGAGTGATTGACATAAATTATCATGGATTTTCATTTTCTCATTAGTTGTCACCTTATTTTACTGATGTGATTGATATGAATCCATAGGAAATTGCATCTTCTTATATTTTATTACCATCTTATTTAACATATGGTATTGATATGGTTGAGTAGGAATATATGTATTCTCATTGATTATCATCTTATTTGACTAGTGGGCTTTATTTTCATTTATAGGAATATTCCACTTCCTATAATTTATCACCATATTCAGGTGGTGGGTTTGGGAAGTAGTAGTAGGAATTAAAATTTATTTGTATGTTGCTATATTTTCATAGAAGGCTTTAGGTGACTTGGCATGGATATATGGTTGATTATAATTTTACATCCCATTTTGCTAATGGGATTCATGCGAGTGAGTAGGAATATACATATTCTCATGGGTTTCCAATGTATTTTCTTAGTGATCTTCTTCAGTAGATATAAGGATGGTGGTTTGTTCCGGATTATGTTATCATACCTGTTTTGGTCCACCTTGGGGGATTGATAATTCATGACATTATTTGGATCCCATGGGATAATTTCTTCTTCTTGATAAGGATGTTGAGGGACATGATGTTGGAAGTGATGATTTCCGACAAGGGCGCTTGAGAAGTACCCCTAATCTATTAGGATGAAGTCATCAGTGAAAACCTCATCAACCAACCTATGAGAGGGAAGGAAATCATTATCACATTACAAGGATATTCTCCTGAAATGGTTGGAGATGGTTACTACAGTATTCTTATTCTGTACCACTAAATTCCGTTGGGTTGATGGCAATTGGGGCTTCACAGACTGGAGCGTCTATCTAGATTCTGTCAGTGTTGGGAGATTTCCATTCTTGTGGTACTCTATAACAGGTGTATTTGAGACACAATTTTGAATACGCTAGGTCGGATATGGAATCCTCCATTTGATTGAGTACCTAGAAAGTGTAGTGGCTAATGTACATATCTGTTATTGAATGGGAGATGCTATTTGATTGAAGAGATCTATGAGGAGTGAATGCAACATATGTGGTAGATGCATACAAAAAAAAATCAAAGTAGCATCTCATGAACACATGTGTAACTGATGGTATTATTTTTCCCTCTTCTATATTAGATATTAAAGGGGTCCAATGTGGGGTAACACCACCACCTTGTTTAAGGATTCATGTTGGTTTCACCATTTTGTTTACCTAGAAGGTGTTTTTGGGTCAAAAATGAAATTTTATGATAGGGACTGGGTACTATTTCATTTTTTGTCATGTAATAGAGATGTATTAGTTATTTATTTCACATTGGGAGGACCATTTTTATTCCTTTGAAGAACTGATTTTTCCTGAGTGGATCGATTACATGGGCTATATGGTGTGTTATTACTGATTTCGGGTACAACTTCTTTGAATTTTCTCCAATAGGTTTTTATTCAATTCAAAAACTCATAATAGATCTTACATCAATGTTTTCTAGACTTCAATGACAATTAAGAACTCACATTAGTCAAGAGGATTGGAAATCGGGTTCATGGTACCCTTTTTTTGGGAATCTACTGATTATTTTGGACCCCCTCATAGATTTAAGATATGTTATTGAACCCTTTTTTCATTCCGATGTATGCATACATAGATTACCATGAGGAAAATATCCATTATCACTATGCTTTGGTTCAGAATTATCTGTATGTATCCATGGTTCTCTATCATTAAAGGGATATATATGTATCCATGTGTCTCTAAAAATTGTTCCCCTTTATTAAAAAACAAATGATTATATATAATCATATTAGGAATACATTGATTTTAAGATACATAGAACGCTATTATGGACTTTTCCATCATCCAGGGGGACGGAAGTTGTTTTGATGTCAGTATAGAACCCATAAGACGGGCTTCCTACATATCTTAAATAGAGGAATAAGAAACCACATTGTTTAGTGCCACTTAATAGGGAATATCATCTATTTAATTAATAATAAAAGGACCCAACCATGCAATTTAATTTCATGCGTCAAGGTTTTCCAAGTGAATTGTTCCTGGTCAAGGATGGAATGGGGATTTCGCTGAGGCGGCCTGAGAAAACTGGAAGAGAGGTGTTCTCCCATGGTGATATGACCCTACTGGGAATGTATCCTAGGGAACATTAGAGTATATTATTTTATTGGGTTTGGGTCTTAAAGATGCTTCCTACGTATCCCAGTTAATTTGGAATCCAATCCCACAGAGTTTGGTAAGACTTTAAATTACACCTTAGAGAATGCCCATGTAAGGGCGCATGATTCGGGATTATTCAGGGAAGCTTCCAATTTTAATGGAGTTTGGGGTTAAATCTATAGATAGATACTAATTTAGTGGTTATAATCGAGTATTAAACTATATAGGTGGCCCATAAGATTTGGGATAGTGTGAATTTCGTGACTGTTTCTAACCTATAAACTCACGTGAGTCACACTCCTAGTGAGAAACAAGAGGAAGTAGTGGATCTGAAGATTGAACAATCTATTTGATATATAGTGGAATGTGGTGATGAATTCCAAAGGTAAATAAAGATGAATTTTTAGTGTATATGCCTTATCTTATACTTTTGTAACTGGGATAGACAGTGGTAGGAATGAAGCATTAGAGGTCATGCAAGAAAGGCTAGGGGATTACCTCAAGATGTTTGCCCTAAAAATTTTTCCATGTCAAGGATATCATTCACCGTAAAAGGGAAAGGCCGACATGATCTATTCCCTCACCATATAGAAAGGGGAGGTTCACATGAGCACTCTAAGTTTAGAACCCTCACTTCCATAGGAATTTAAACCTGAAGTCATTCTGATGATCTTCCCTATTGAGGGGGTTTCCCACATGACTCAAATTACAATGGGTATGTAAATATGAGAGGATAACATGATGTTCATGATGATTTTATCATACATGTTAGGTATATTTGGAAGCGGACCTATCATGATCACATTATAATGGTTTATAGGGGACCCAACATAGGGACTATGACTAAAGAGAATGATGAGACATGGAGAGTAGAATGTCCTAGGATGTCCCATTATATGTATCATGTTCCTACACAGGATAGGGTTCCCTCCTCATAGTTTTTTTATGACACTGGTGAATGTAGTGTCAATATAGTGTTGTGCTACATTGACCCAGGCTCCATCCATGTAGTGTGTTGCTACATAGGACCCGGTTCTGTCTGCATTGCATGTTCCTACACGGGGTTGAGTTCCTCTCACATATTGATTTGATACATGGGGTAGGGTTCCACTGGCATAGCGTATTGCTATGTGGGATGACTATAAGAAAAGGGAAATTGGTTCACTGCCTCACATGATTGTTTCTGAAAATGTTTTTGGGTTTATAAACCACTAGATGAATTATTAGTTTACCCCTAATGTTTAATGGAGGGTTTTAAATACTGGGATTCGTCGAAGGGATCCATTTTTCATGTTTCCTTGATGCCTATCTACTTCGTCTCTATTCAGTTTGGGCATCCCCGTATGTATTCTTCTTTGGTCCATCATAAGAAATATTTATAGAATAACGAAGGGATAGGGTACCCACATGGCTGGAAAAGTGATTTGGGCAGTGAGTATTTTTTTAGGATCCCATGAGGATGTGTCATACCTTGAACAACATAGTCAATGGGGAGTAGTCGATCATGGGCTTGGAAATCACCACTTCGGTCTAGTAAAAGATTTTGTTATGTTTTTTGGAATCAGTCATACCACCTCATCCCATGAAAAATATAGTTCACAAGGGATGGTCATTCATGGTGGCGGAAATCAGCACCTTCTTCCTACAAATTACGTTGGTTTCATTTTTCGTCGATAATGGTACCTTCTCCTTCCTACAAATAATTTTTTCACAAGTTCCATACAAAACAGCAGAACATCATGACGATTGGCGGTCCATGATGTGATTTGTTATTCACATTCTTCTCGCGTTGAACACTTAAATATTATTATGGGTTTCATTTCTACCCATTTTTATCCTGATACAATTCTCCTATTATTATATGTGGAATTTCCCGGATCCAACATCGTTCTATTTAATATATTTTATATATTTTAAATCTATTATTTCGGTTACACTATGACTTGGAATCACACATTGTCTCAGTGATTGGTCTCAAAAATAATCCGTACAATATCCAAAAACACTACCTAGAAAATCTAAGTCATTATATTCTCAAAATTGAACTTATTATTTATCCAAAATATTCATAAACTAAAAAATA
Organism: Viscum album; assembly: GCA_963277665.1. Classification (NCBI taxonomy): domain Eukaryota; kingdom Viridiplantae; phylum Streptophyta; class Magnoliopsida; order Santalales; family Viscaceae; genus Viscum; species Viscum album. The sequence goes on along the minus strand of OY728164.1, from coordinate 1,806,412,480 downwards.
AAATATCATACCAATATAGACTTTCCGTAGTCCAGTGGTGGGAAATGAACCCTTGTTACTCATCAGTTGTGGTTCCAATCCCCACGAACTTTCCAAATGTGACTGGTTCTCACCCATCCTATGATATTTCCCTTTTATACAACCCTTTTAAAATTATAAAAATGTGATAATCATACACAAAAATGACCTCAAAATATTCAATATTAATAAAATGTTTTATCCTAAAATGTTATCTCATACCATTCATCTTGCTTCTCAAATTTTAATAACCCATAATTACCTCAAGAATAAATGTCTCCAAAAATAACATTAGTCCCCTTAAAATTTCATAACATAAAACAGGTAAAGGGTTGAATAATATTATGAACATATTTTATTATATACCAATGATGGTATCTATAAAGAATTAGACAACATATAATAAAACAACCTAATTTCCAATGTTATCTAAACCATGCTCTAATCCCAAGTGTAAGATCCCAGAATCCAAAAATCTGGATCAACTTATAATTATATAAACATTAAAAATTTGACACAGTTTTTTCAATAAAAAAATACAACTTTAAAAGAAAATATTGAATCACTTTCATTCCCCATGAACCTTTTAGGATTATATTTTAATGATTTAGTAAATACTCTTAATATATAGGGGTCATGAATTATAGGTTCTTAACATTCAATAATATCTCCCACTATACCCAAATTTCATTATCTCAAAATAGGTCATCAACATCATCCATGTGAAATCCTTCTAGATAAAACTCATTTATCATATATACTCATAACCTAGGAAAAAATAAACATTTTAAATAAGAGAGATAAGATTTTTTTGAGGGTAATCATAGTAGATATCAAATCATGAACATATGAAAGAATAATATGACGATAAGGGTATGTGATCATGATCATAACATTTAAAAATTATTTCCTATATATCATAGATTTAAATCTTGAGTCATGAATTAAACATGGATATTAAAAATACATGATTTATCAATAATCAAAAACCATTATCCATTAGATCAAAACATATGACATGGAATTATAGAATAAATGTAATCATAGAAAATTGTCTCCATATTAGTTAAGGATCAATTCCAAGACCATCATAGAGGAAAAATTCCTTTACTAAATTGAGTTTACTCCCCATTATAACCATGTATTACTGAACCTAGTTCACTCCCCATTCTAATCATGTACATATTATGAGATATAAATCTTTACCCAATGCATTGTAGAGAGATATAAGTCACACACATCAAATAATGGAAACCATACATATGTGTTCCATAAGAACAAAATCATTCATCATAAACATAAACTAACCATAGAAATAAAAGGAATAGTAACCTTGAATTATGTAACCTGTAAAACATAGTAAATATCAAATAATGTTTTCTTAAATGGAAAATGGTTTCGAAATATCATTTGAAATAAATCAGGAGGAAAATATCATTTCATCTTTAAAAACACTATTTAAATCCTAAAATATTTAAAAACACTTTTTTATTAAAACAAAACATGTGAAATTATAAAGGAATCATTGAAAACCATTTTAAATATTTTTTAAATCCTATTCCTTAACAATGCATAAAATATCATTAAAACACTTTTAAATCATTTTTAAAGAACATTGTTTAAAAGGAACGGAGATTTTAGACCAAATAGAGAATAAAGTTACATGAAACATATAATATAATTAAAATAATTATATTCATGAAAAAACATGTTAATGGTTAATATGTACACATTGTAAAATGATATAGGTTCAAAACATAACATGTGTCTCAACTAAAGAAAATTGGGGAAAAATTACCTTACTAATTGGGTATCTTTTGAACTGTAAGCCACATGGAAGGGGGATCATGAAATGAATTTATAAATGAGAAAAAATTAAGGTATAAGGATCATATATTACATTCATGGTAAGTATATACTCCATACAAATGAAATTAGCGGTTAATATGGAATATGTCTCGCAAAAAAAGTGAGACTACATATCCCTTTAAAATTATCATATCATCGAAATGAACATTAATAAAATTAATATATTATGTTTATTTAATGTATATCCAAATATATTTATTACAAATAAAACATAAATAATCAAAATTCCCTTAACACATAATCCTAGAATGACATAATTAGTGAAATAATAGTTTTACCTGATGAATCAAAAATTGTGTTATGAATTCCCTTACCTTAAGTATCCACTTTTTAATGATGAAACCTTATGTATAATAAATATTCATTTATTATAAATTTATTTCATACAAATATATTTATCTTTAGTTTTATGATTTATTTATTAAATTTTATCACATTTTCATAAATAATGTTCTATTAAAATCAATGTTCTGGGTGACAACTGATTTGTTTTCTAAGGTTGTTTTGGTTTAGAAGTCTTAGTTATTATACATTGAACTTGGACTCATCATTTAAATATTTTTAATCCTGGTATAAAAATAATATATAATATTTATATTCAAATTTACATTCATTCATAGAAATTAGAAAAATAAAAATGGATTAAACCATTCATGGAGATGATTGGACTTTACTACGCATGAAGGTTGTTTTAATTTATTGATTGATGGTAAGAAATAAAGGTAACTACTAATAAATGGTTACAAAATTATTATTATATCAATTATATAATATATTCTTATTAAACCCATAATAATTCCCATTGATTAAAAATGGTTACTAAAGAGGAATTTTATCGCTTCATGGAGAACGTAAGTCGTACGTAGGCAAGAGTGGTACTTTCACATTGTTTTGATTAAAAAGATTTTTTATAATGGTTTTTTTCACAGTCCTAATAAAAATTACTAATATTAAGGAAAATTAATTTAATATTTTATGATAACCATCATATATTTAGAGGACATATGGAAGTGTAGAAAATGAAAGTGGTTGGTTAGAGCAATTACCTATTCTTTATAAATTCCCCTCTAGAGCTCTTCTAAAGGGATTTAGGCTTGTTCATTTGAAAATTAAAGAACCTCTATAATGTGTTTATTGAAGTTTATAATATAAATATTCAGGGTAGGGTCGAGCTATATGGTGCAATGTGACATTAATAATTGATCAAGAATGCGCCTTTTAAAATTGAGGTGAGGGTTACTTCTATAATTTCACAAAATATTAAATTAAAAAAATCATTTTCTTTCCAAATACCCCAAAATGTCGATGGATTATTATTAAAGATAATATAAATATGTATTCTCATAAAAAAATATATTATAGAAGAGTTTTGGTTTAATTTTATTCCTTATCATTTTAATTAACCCTTAATTATCTAATCTTAATTTTAACTATAGTAACAAAAAATTTAACATTAAAGGTTTGTAATTTTTACATATATGGAATCAATTATAAATAAATATTAAATTTATGAAATTTAAATACTTTTCATAAAAGCATGTTATTTTTAATGTTTTTTATTTTTAAGTAATTTAATGAAATAATATTTTCGATAAATTATCATTAATGATAATTTTGGTACTTTTCATTTAATTTTTCTTAAAATACATCTATAAAAATAGGAAATTATAATATAATTCTTCAAATACCCTCTAATTGGTCATATATATATATAATCATTTTGAACATTAACACATTCAAATTATACAAAAATTAATATTTTCAAAGTAATTTATTTATTTTTTCCTTTAATTAAATTAATATTATATTATCTTTTAAAATCATTTAAAGTTATTATTTAATTTATATAAATTAAAAATATATTTATATAATTAAACTAAATAAATTAATAAAAAATATATAGTTTTGTTCGTTCATAAATATATTTTATTGAGGGTAATCATAGTAGATATAAAATCATAGAGGACAAATTCCTTTACTAAATCGAGTTTACTCCCCATTATAACCATGTATTACTGAACCTAGTTCACTCCCCATTCTAATCATGTACATATTATGAGATATAAATCTTTACCCAATGCATTGTAGAGAGATATAAGTCCCACAAATCAAATAATGGAAACCATACATATGTGTTCCATAAGAACAAAATCATTCATCATAAACATAAACTGACCATAGAAATAAAAGGAATAGTAACCTTGAATTATGTAACCTGTAAAACATAGTAAATATCAAATAATGTTTTCTTAAATGGAAAATGGTTTCGAAATATCATTTGAAATAAATCATGAGGAAAATATCATTTCATCTTTGAAAAACACTTTTTAAATCCTAAAACATTTAAAAACACTTTTTTATTAAAACAAAAAACGTGAAATAATAATGGAATCATTGAAAACCATTTTAAATATTTTTAAATCCTATTCCTGAACAATGCATAAAATATCATTAAAACACTTTTAAATAATTTTTAAAGAACATTATTTAAAAGGAACAGAGATTTTAGAACAAATAGAGAATAAAATTACATGAAACATATAATATAATTAAAATAATTATATTCACGAAAAAACATGTTAATGGTAAATATGTACACATTGTAAAATGATATAGGTTCAAAACATAACATGTGTCTCAAATAAAGAAAATTGGGAAAAAATTAACTTACTAATTGGGTATCTTTTGAACTGTAATCCACATGGAATGGGGATCATGAAATGAATTTATAATTGAGAAAAAATTAAGGTATAAGGATCATATATTACATTAATGGGAAGTATATACTCCATACAAATGAAATGAGCGGTTAATATGGAATATGTCTCGCAAAAAAAACGAGACTACATATCCCTTTAAAATTATCATATCATCGAAATGAACATTAATAAAATTAATATATTATGTTTATTTAATGTATATCTAAATAAATTTATTGCAAATAAAACATAAATAATCAAAATTCCCTTAACACATAATCCTAGAATGACATAATTTGTGAAATAATAGTTTTACCCGATGAATCAAAAATTTTGTTATGAATTCCCTTACCTTAAGTCTCTACTTTTTAACAATGAAACCTTATGTATAATAAATATTCATTTATTATAAATTTATTTCATACAAATATATTTACAATTATTTTTATGATTTATTTATTAAATTTTATCACATTTTTATAAATAATGTTCTATTAAAATCAATGTTCTGGGTGACAACTAATTTGTTTTCCAAGGTTGTTTTGGTTTAGAAGTCTTAGTTCTTATACATTGAACATGGACTCATCATTTACATATTTTTAATCCTGGTATAAAAATAATATATAATATTTATATTCAAATTTAAATTCATTCATAGAAATTAGAAAAAGAAAAATGGATTACACCGTTTATGGAGATGATTGTCCTTTACTACGCATGAAGGTTGTTTTAATTTATTGATTGATGGTAAGAAATAAATATAACTACTAATAAATATTTACAAAATTATTATTATATCATTTATATAATATATTCTTATTAAACCCATAATAATTCCCATTCATTAAAAATGGTTACTAAAGAGTAATTTTATCGCTTCATGGAGAACGTAAGTCGTACGTAGGCAAGAGTGGTACTTTCACATTGTTTTGATTAAAAAGATTTTTTATAATGGTTTTTTCACAGTCCTAATAAAAATTACTAATATTAAGGAAAATTAATTTAATATTTTATGATAACCATCATATATTTAGAGTACATATGGAAGTGTATAAAATGAAAGTGGTTGGTTAGAGCGATTACCTCTTCTTTAGAAATTCTCCTCTAGATCTCTTTTAAAGGCCTTTAGGCTTGTTCGTTTGAAAATTACAGAACCTCTATAATGTGGTTAGGGAAGTTTATAATATAAATATTTAGGGAAGGGTCGAGCTATATGGTGCAATGTGACATTAATAATTGATCAAGAATGCGCCTTTTAAAATTGAGGTGAGGGACACTTCTATAATTTCACAAAATATTAAATTAAAAAAAATAATTTTCTATCCAAATACCCCAGAATGTCCATGGATTGTTATTATAGATAATATAAATATATATTCTCATCAAACAATATATTTTAGAAGAGTTTTGGTTTAATTTTAATCCTTATCATTTTAATTAACCCTTAATTAACTAATCTTAATTTTAACTACAGTAACAAAAAATGTAACATTAAAGGTTTGTAATTTTTACATATATGGAATCAATTATAAATAAATATTAACTTTATGAAATTTAAAAACTTTTAATAAAAACATGGTATTTTTAAAGTTTTTTATTTTTAAGTAATTTAATGAAATATTATTTTCGATAAATTATCATTAATGATAATTTTGGTACTTTTCATTTAATTTGACTTCAAATACATCTATAAAAATAGGAAATTAGAATATAATTCTTCAAATACCCTCTTATTGGTCATATATATATAATCATTTTGAGCATTAATACATTCAAATTATACAAAAATTAATATTTTCAAAGTAATTTATTTATTTTTTCCTTTGATTAAATTAATATTATATTATCTTTTTAAAATCATTTAAAGTTATTATTTAATTTATATAAATTAAAAATATATTTATATAATTAATCTAAATAAATTAATAAAAAAATATATAGTTTTGTTCGTTCATAAATATATTTTATTGAGGGTAATCATAGTAGATATCAAATCATAGAGGACAAATTCCTTTACTAAATCGAGTTTACTCCCCATTATAACCATGTATTACTGAACCTAGTTCACTCCCCATTCTAATCATGTACATATTATGAGATATAAATCTTTACCTAATGCATTATAGAGAGATATATGTCCCACAAATCAAATAATGGAAACCATACATATGTGTTCCATAAGAACAAAATCATTCATCATAAACATAAAATAACCATAGAAATAAAAGGAATAGTAACCTTGAATTATGTAACCTGTAAAACATAGTAAATATCAAATAATGTTTTCTTAAATGGAAAATGGTATCGAAATATCATTTGAAATAAATCATGAGGAAAATATCATTTTATCTTTGAAAAACACTTTTTAAATCCTAAAACATTTAAAAACGCTTTTTTATTAAAACAAAACATGTGAAATTATAAAGGAATAATTGAAAACCATTTTAAATATTTTTTAAATCCTATTCCTTAACAATGCATAAAATATCATTAAAACACTTTTAAATCATTTTTAAAGAACATTGTTTAAAAGGAACAGAGATTTTAGACCAAATAGATAATAAAATTACATGAAACATATAATATAATTAAAATAATTATATTCATGAAAAAACACGTTAATGGTTAATATGTACACATTGTAAAATGATATAGGTTCAAAATATAACATGTGTCTCAAATAAAGAAAATTGGGGAAAAATTACCTTACTAATTGGGTATCTTTTGAACTGTAATCCACATGGAACGGGGATCATGAAATGAATTTATAAATGAGAAAAAATTAAGGTATAAGGATCATATATTACATTCATGGTAAGTATATACTCCATACAAATGAAATGAGCGGTTAATATGGAATATGTCTCGCAAAAAAAGTGAGACTACATATCCCTTTAAAATTATCATATCATCGAAATGAACATTAATAAAATTAATATATTATGTTAATTTAATGTATATCTAAAAAAATTTATTGCAAATAAAACAAAAATAATCAAAATTCCCTTAACACATAATCCTAGAATGAAATAATTTGTGAAATAATAGTTTTACCCGATGAATCAAAAATTTTGTTATGAATTCCCTTACCTTAAGTCTCTACTTTTTAACGATGAAACCTTATGTATAATAAATATTCATTTATTATAAATTTATTTCATACAAATATATTTATCAATAGTTTTATGATTTATTTATTAAATTTTATCACATTTTTATAAATAATGTTCTATTAAAATCAATGTTCTGGGTGACAACTGATTTGTTTTTCAAGGTTGTTTTGGTTTAGAAGTCTTAGTTCTTATACATTGAACATGGACTCATCATTTACATATTTTTAATCCTTGTATAAAAATAATATATAATATTTATATTCAAATTTACATTCATTCATATAAATTAGAAAAAGAAAAATGGGTTACACCGTTCATGGAGATGATTGTCCTTTACTACGCATGAAGGTTGTTTTAATTTATTGATTGATGGTAATAAATAAAGTTAACTACTAATAAATATTTAAAAAATTATTATTTTATCATTTATATAATATATTCTTATTAAAACCATAATAATTGACATTCATTAAAAATGGTTACTAAAGAGGAATTTTATCGCTTCATGGAGAACATAAGTCGTACGTAGGCAAGAGTGGTACTTTCACATTGTTTTGATTAAAAAGATTTTTTATAATGGTTTTTTCACAGTCCTAATAAAAATTAATAATATTAAGGAAAATTAATTTAATATTTTATGATAACCATCATATATTTAGAGTACATATGGAAGTGTAGAAAATGAAAGTGGTTGGTTAGAGAGATTACCTCTTCTTTAGAAATTCTCCCCTAGAGCTCTTCTAAAGGGCTTTAGGCTTGTTCGTTTGAAAATTACAGAACCTCTATAATGTGTTTAGGGAATTTTATAATATACATATTTTGGGTAGGGTGGAGCTATATGGTGCAATGTGACATTAATAATTGATCAAGAATGCGCCTTTTAAAATTGAGGTGAGGCACACTTCTATAATTTCACAAAATATTAAATTAAAAACAATAATTTTCAATCAAAATACCCCATAATGTCCATGGATTGTTATTAAAGATAATATAAATATGTATTCTCATCAAACAATATATTTTAGAAGAGTTTTGGTTTAATTTTAATCCTTATCATTTTAATTAACCCTTAATTAACTAATATTAATTTTAACTATAGTAACAAAAAATTTAACATTAAAGGTTTGTAATTTTTACATATATGGAATCAATTATAAATAAATATTAACTTTATGAAATTTAAAAACTTTTCATAAAAACATGGTATTTTTAATGTTTTTTATTTTTAAGTAATTTAATGAAATATTATTTTCGATACATTATCATTAATGATAATTTTGGTACTTTTCATTTAATTTGACTTCAAATACATCTATAAAAATAGGAAATTAGAATATAATTCTTCAAATACCCTCTAATTGGTCATATATATATATATAATCATGTTGAACATTAACCCATTCGAATTATACAAAAATTAATATTTTCAAAGTAATTTATTTATTTTTTCCTTTAATTAAATTAATATTATATTAGCTTTTTAAAATCATTTAAAGTTATTATTTAATTTATATAAATTAAAAATATATTTATATAATTAAACTAAATAAATTAATAAAAAAATATATAGTTTTGTTCGTTCATAATTATATTTTATTGAGGGTAATCATAGTATATATCAAATCATAGAGGACAAATTCCTTTACTTAATCGAGTTTACTCCCCATTATAACCATGTATTACTGAACCTAGTTCACTCCCCATTCTAATCATGTACATATTATGAGATATAAATCTTTACCCAATGCATTTTAGAGAGATATAGGTCCCACACATCAAATAATGGAAACCATACATATGTGTTCCATAAGAACAAAATCATTCATCATAAACATAAACTAACCATAGAAATAAAAGGAATATTAACCTTGAATTATGTAACCTGTAAAACATAGTAAATATCAAATAAAGTTTTCTTAAATGGAAAATGGTTTCAAAATATCATTTGAAATAAATCATGAGGAAAATATCATTTCATCTTTGAAAAACACTTTTTAAATCCTAAAACATTTAAAAACACTTTTTTATTAAAAAAAACATGTGAAATTATAAAGGAATCATTGAAAACCATTTTAAATATTTTTTAAATCCTATTCCTTAACAATGCATAAAATATCATTAAAACACTTTTAAATCATTTTTAAAGAACATTGTTTAAAAGGAACAGAGATTTTAGACCAAATAGAGAATCAAATTACATGAAACATATAATATAATTAAAATAATTATATTGATGAAAAAACATGTTAATGGTTAATATTTACACATTGTAAAATGATATAGGTTCAAAACATAACATGCGTCTCAAATAAAGAAAATTGGGGAAAAATTACCTTACTAATTGGGTATCTTTTGAACTGTAATCCACATGGAATGGGGATCATGAAATGAATTTATAAATGAGAAAAAATTAAGGTATAAGGATCATATATTACATTCATTGTAAGTATATACTCCATACAAATGAAATGAGCGGTCAATATGGAATATGTCTCGCAAAAATATTGAGACTACATATCCCTTTAAAATTATCATATCATCGAAATGAACATTAATAAAATTAATATATTATGTTTATTTAATGTATATATAAATAAATTTATTGCAAATAAAACATAAATAATCAAAATTCCCTTAACACATAATCCTATAATGACATAATTTGTGAAATAATAGTTTTACCCGATGAATCAAAAATTTTGTTATGAATTCCCTTACCTTAAGTCTCTACTTTTTAACGATGAAACCTTATGTATAATAAATATTTATTTATTATAAATTTATTTCATAAAAATATATTTATCATTAGTTTTATGATTTATTTATTAAATTTTATCACATTTTTATAAATAATGTTCTATTAAAATCAATGTTCTGGGTGACAACTGATTTGTTTTCCAAGGTTGTTTTGGTTTAGAAGTCTTAGTTCTTATAAATTGAACATGGACTCATCATTTACATATTTTTAATCCCGGTATAAAAATAATATATAATATTTATATTCAAATTTACATTCATTCATAGAAATTAGAAAAGGAAAAATGGATTACACCGTTCATGGAGATGATTGTCCTTTACTACGCATAAAGGTTGTTTTAATTTATTGATTGATGGTAAGAAATAAAGTTAACTACTAATAAATATTTAAAAAATTATTATTATATCATTTATATAATATATTCTTATTAAACCCATAATAATTCCCATTCATTAAAAATGGTTACTAAATAGGAATTTTATCGCTTCATGGAGAACGTAAGTCGTATGTAGGCAAGAGTGGTACTTTCACATTGTTTTGATTAAAAAGATTTTTTATAATGGTTTTTTCACAGTCCTAATAAAAATTATTAATATTAAGGAAAATTAATTTAATATTTTATGATAACCATCATATATTTAGAGTACATGTGGAAGTGTAGAAAATGAAAGTGGTTGGTTAGAGCGATTACCTCTTCTTTAGAAATTCTCCTCTAGAGCTCTTTTAAAGGGCTTTATGCTTGTTTGTTTGAAAATTACAGAACCTCTATACTGTGTTTAGGGAAGTTTATAATATAAATATTTAGGGTAGGGTCGAGCTATATGGTGCAATGTGACATTAATAATTGATCAAGAATGCGCCTTTTAAAATTGAGGTGAGGGGCACTTCTATAATTTCACAAAATATTAAATTAAAAAAAATTATATGCAAATACCCCAGAATGTCCATGGATTGTTATTAAAGGTAATATAAATATGTATTCTCATCAAACAATATATTTTAGAAGAGTTTTGGTTTAATTTTAATCCTTATCATTTTAATTAACCCTTAATTAACTAATCTTAATTTTTACTACAGTAACAAAAAATTTAACATTAAAGGTTTGTAATTTTTACATATATGGAATCAATTATAAATAAATATTAACTTTATGAAATTTAAAAACTTTTCATAAAACATGGTATTTTTAAAGTTTTTTATTTTTAAGTAATTTAATGAAATATTATTTTTGATAAATTATCATTAATGATAATTTTGGTACTTTTTATTTAATTTGACTTCAAATACATCTATAAAAATAAGAAATTAGAATATAATTCTTCAAATACCCTCTAATTGGTCATATATATATATATATAATCCTTTTGAACATTAACACATTCAAATTATACAAAAATTAATATTTTCAAAGTAATTTATTTACTTTTTTACTTTAATTAAATTAATATTATATTAGCTTTTTAAAATCATTTAAAGTTATTATTTAATTTATATAAATTAAAAATATATTTATATAATTAAACTAAAAAAATTAATAAAAAATATATAGTTTTGTTTGTTCATAAATTCATTTTATCATTATAGGGACATAAAATGATATAAAAAACAAATAGAGTGACATCTTGTAACTATATTTGTTTTAAAAACTATATAAGTCATTTTCATGTAAAATTGTCGATTAAATGAATAAATTTAAAACCATAGGTTTTAAGGGTCAAAATAATTTTTTTAATAATTTTTCATTAATATATAGGGTAGTTTTATAGTCTTTATCATTATATTTTTACTGTTAATTACCTCATTTACCCTTTACCGCGGTAACAATAATTTACCGAGGTTGCTATCCATAATGAAAAAAAATAAAAGGGCTACATTTAATTAATTTTTATCTCATTAATCAATATATTTCACAAATTTTTAAAAATTTAAAACATAAAATATTAAGAATTTAATTTAATATTAAATAGGAAAAATGTATTGAAAACTATTTTTTGAAAAAAGGGATTTTTAAATTTAAATTGTTTTTATAGTAAATTAAATTATAAAATAAATTTAAAAAATCATGATTGACTTAATTTCAATAATAATATACTATTTAAAAATTAAAACTAATAAAAAAAATAATATGACAATATAAATACATGAAAAATATAATTTTTTTAAAAAACCCATATTTTTCACTATTCATTGAAAAAACTAACATTTCAAAATAATATAAAAACTTCACCATAGAAAAAAAATTATTTTATTATTTAAAAAATTATTTTTAGTTTATAAAATAAATTTTCTCAAATCTCTTGAAATTATTTGTATTATTTTTATATAAAAACTCAATAAAAATCCTTTTTGAAGAAAAAACTTTATTGATGAATCAAATTACTTCACTAAAAAACTAGTACTTATTTAAAATGAATTAATAAATAAAATAAACATGATTATAATGATAATATATATATATATCATATTTCCTTAAATACTATTAATTCCCATCAATTTAATGACTATGTTGTAATGATCACGTTTAAATAATAATATTTTTTGTTCATTATAGCTCTGTGTTATGTACCTTGTACACCATCAAAAATGTTATTTACTTTGAAAATCTGAGTATATTACATGATATTAATTAATTACCTCGGTTAAACCTAATGTTTCATACATTATAAAGAATGTTTCATGATTTAGGAACCCTATAAATTATTATGCAGTTTCCCAATAAGATTATGGTTTCTCACACTATGTGTTTGGTTTTGGAAAACGGTTGTAACTAAGAGGACTGAAGTAAATGGTAAATTAAATTGAAAATGTAATTATTTTACTCTTGTGCAACCAAATAAAATGGGAGCAATATGTATAAATCTTGATATTATTCATAGTGAAAATCTCATAATATGATTGATTATATCATCTTAGGTGAGTTTCTTAAGATAATTAAGAAAAGGAAAATGGAGTTTAATGATGACCATAGAGGAAAAATTGTTCAATTTTCATTATATCAAGAATATGGAAAGAATCATGGAGAATAATGCCTAAATGGAATATGAAGATATTGTGTGTGTCCAAAATGACCTATATAGATTAATTTCTGATGAAAATTGAATGGTTTAGTCAACTCAATGGATGAGAATAATGGTTTCAATAAAGGTATCGTCAGGGGTTCAAGGTTTTAAGTATATAAATTATAGGAATTACATAAATAGATAACCAAGGGGGAAATATTGAGAAAAATATATGCAAGGTTGTACAAGTAATGGTTTTTTGTTGATAATGAAGAGACTATGAATTACATATGAAAGGGGAAAATATTGTTAAGGAATAAAATGATGAATCTTGGTTAGTGGATTAATATAGAATAGTAATTTTTTAAATTATTATGTATTAGGGTTGGATAATTATGTTGTATAGGTGTTTTATGATTATTTCTCTAGACTATAAGAATCAATAAATATATATGGATTTTTCCTTTTTTATTTTTCATTAAGTAATTCAATTTATATGAATAATAGTACAAATAATAAAAAAAATTAATTTAGTGCAAAGATGATAATTTTGGAAAACACTTGATTAAGGGAAAGATAACCCTTAATATGTATCCAATTTAGAGATACCAATACATAGTTTAGATAAATAGATTAGTAACACTGTATGGATATTATTGGTATCCTTAAAAATATATTGTGATTTGATTCATATTTTATAAATTTTATTTCATTTTTTATTCAAGGAAAGTATTTAGTAGTCTGTGATTTTATTTCAGGAAAATTGGATAATATTAATTTTTGGTAGCATGCATGTTTTAATTATGGTTTTAAGGTAATTTATTATATTACCACATTTCCCAAGAATATTTGAACAAGGTGTTTAGATATTTGGTATTTGACATGAATATGTACTTTTTTGGAATAATGTTAAGATAATTTTGGAATCATTTTGAATTTATTTCTCAATTTTTGTGTCTTTATTTCAGTGAAAAATATTTTTGAGGAGTTTTAAATTTAACTACTTATGGATTGGATTAATTTATAACTTTGGAATTATTGTTAATGTTTTAGAAAATAATTCATTTATCCAAATTGGATAACTTATGATAAACATTTTGGTTTTGGTTAATATCTAATGACATAAGGATTATCTTGTGATTATTTTTAATATTATGTAATCTTTTATAAAAAGATCATATTGATTGAGGCATGAAATATTAAGCTTGAATGTTCATCTTTTGTTATTAAAATTTGACATTATGGAGGATGATGATTAATGGAATAAATTCTACTTTTCAGGTAAATATATTTCATTATTTTCATTGTCTAGATGGTAAATTAATGACTCAACTATAAGAAAATGATCTTAATAAATAAATTTTTTTCCTATAACAATAAATTTTGAATAATTTATGGTCTTTTCTAAACCTATGGTTTATGGGATTGGGATTATTAACATTCTCAAGATCATTCACTTTCTTATGATCAATGATCTCTAGATAATACTTTTATTCCACGATTGTTTCTTCATCTACCAGTAATGTTCCTATATTTTGAAACACAATATTTTTATTCAGTAGAATCAAAATGTTTTACTTATGAAAATAATATCTAGATCAAATGATTGAATCAAATGATAGAACCACTCTTGAAGAAATTACCATTATAAGGGATTATGTTGATGTATTCCTCAAATATTTTTCAAGTATTCCTCCTGACCGGTAGGATGATTACCCAATTTAAATTATAACTAGGTATGTAACATTATTCGTAACTCTATATAGGATGTTCCCCATTGAAATTTATTAACTAAGGTAGTAATTACAATAACAACTATACATGGGTATAAAATAGACATATGTTTCACAGTGGGATGTACTAGTCCTCTTTCTCAAGAAGAATGTTTTGAGTATATATCACTATATCGATTATCGTGAACTCAAAAAAATCACATTAAAGAGAAAATATACTCTTCCATGTAAATATGACTTTATTAATCACTTACATCGAGGTAAAACTTCTCTAAAGTGCACATTCAACCAGGATATCATCTGTTAAATGTGATGAAGGGGGATATTCCCAAGGATTCCTTTCATAGAATATTTGGGCACTATGAGTTCATATTTATTCCATTTTGGCTCATGAATTCTCCAGATATCTTCATGGACATAATCTATTGAAATATTAGAGATTAGATCAATAAATTTTTGGTTTTATTTGATGAAGAAATTATTATATACTCTTAATAGGAGGAAGAAGTTAGGGATAATTTAAATGTTCTGATGGATAATTTTACAAAGGATATGTTATATGAAAATTTTATTAAATGTTATTTTTGGATAGATAATTTAGAATTATTGGGTAATGTGGTCATATATATGAAGATATCTATAGACCATTTGATAAATAGGGTTACTAAGGACTGGGAAACACCATCATCTATGAATGAGATCTATAGTTTCCTCAAATTTGCTGGGTATCATCTCCAATTTGTGGGAATCATTTAATGAATGATAATAACACTAATCAATATCACCAAGGATGTAATGAAGTATGTTTCGATAGATGACTATGAAGATGTATTTAAGGGGCTAAAGAATAGTTTAACCACAACACCTTTACTAACTCCATCAAAAATTGGGGAAGGATTTGCAATCTATTGTGATGCATCAAAAAAGGGGTTGGGTTGTGTACACATCTAGAGTTATGAAGTTGTGGTCTATGCCTCAAGAAATTTGAAGGTGAATGAAAATAATTATCTAAAACATGATCTTTAGTTGGTCACAGTAATATTGACATTGAAAACTATGAGGCATTATATATATTGGGAGAAGTGTGATATATATATGGATCATATATGCCTGAAATATATAGATGGAGTTACTAAATGATCCAAATTTCTTAGTATTATCAATCCACCAAAAAACCTAAAAATGTATATATATCTCCATGAACATTATTGGTGGAAGAATATGAAGAATGATATTGTGTAATATATATCAATGATTATTGTGTATCTAAAGGTTCATAATGAAAGGAAAAAGTCTAAAATGGTGATATAACTATTTCCCATACCTTCATTGAAATTTGAAAATACAACATTGGATTTTATCACAAATATTTCATAGAAATAAAAAGGTGAAAATTCATTAGGGGTTGTGTTGAACCATATTACAAACACTACTCATTTAAATTCCATTTTAGGGGATTTACCTCTTCATCACCTTGAAAATATATACATTAGACCAATTGGTGAGTCTAAATGTGGCATAATTAACATTTTTATTTGATTGAGATCTGAGGTTCAATTCAAATTTATGGAATTGTATTTAGAATGGTCTAAATAAAGAGTAAAACTTTAGTATGACCCACCATCACCATCTGATGTCCAATTTGATAGGACTATCCAAAAACATGTATATATGTTTAGATCATGATCTATGGATTTATAGGAGGTCCAAGCTGGCAACTTCCATTGGTCAGGTTTTCATACAACGATAGTTTCCACTCGATCATTACAATGGCCCCATATGAATCACTATATGGGAATAGATGTGGAACACCTACATAATGGAATGAAATAAGTGAATAAAAAATTTTAGGAACTGATATGTTCAAAGTGGTGGAAATAGTTAATATTATTCATTAAAAACTCAAAGAATCAAAGATTCAGCAACAGAGTTATAAAACTAACCATTGATGAGACATGGAATTTGGGGTTAGTGATAAATGGTTCCTCGGTATAACTCCAACGAAGCGAGCTGTGATATTTGGGAAGAAAGGGATATTATGCTTGAGAAATAATATCCCCTTTGAGATTTTTGATTTCATTAGAGTTGTGACGTATCATATAGTACTCTCAAAACACCTATCCAAAGTACCTAATCTATTTTACATATCCTTCTTGAGTAATTAAAAATCTATTCCTCCACATTTAGTAAATTCTGAGGTAATGTAGTGGGAGAATGATCTCCCTCTTGAGGAGAAACTGTTGAGGTTCTTGGACCAGAGAGGCAAGTTTCTACAAAACAATACAAATCATGTTTTCAAGTTAATTTGTAGAAACCATATTTATAAATAGTAAATGTGGGAACTTGAAGTTATCATGAAACAAATGTACATTTATTTGTTAATACCCTAGAATTGGGAATGAAATTCCATGGGTGAAATTTTTTAAGGGCAGATTAAATTAATTACTCGATATACTAGGGATTATTTATCCTTAATATATATTCCATTGAGTATCTTATATTACATGAAATAATAGACTAAGCCAAAAAACCATAAACATTAATAATATAGAATTATTCAAGATGATCGTTGTAGTCACTAGACAATAGATAATTTATAGTCGTAACTAATTTTTAAATTGAAATATTTCTAATAAATTTATAATTTTACTTTTATGAATTTAAATTCATTTTTCAATTTACTATTCCAATATAATCTTAAGGTGGATTTTCTAGTGTTTTTTTGAAATAATTGATTTTTAGGTGAATAGTAAAAATATCGATTTTACTAATAGTATAACTTTTATCATATTATTAGAAAATAATTTCAATAATTTTTTTAAAACCCATCATACTATAGAAAATATATTTTTAAATACAATTTTGACCTAAAGAGATCATGATTAAAAATTCATAAACTTCAAGAAATTTTTTATGAAAAATGTTTTTTAGCGGTTTCCCTTAATAATATTTTCACATAGTAGATTTTGATTTTTTAATTATTTTAATGTTAATAATAAAAAATTTAATTTCAAAAGAATCAATAACCGGTTTAATTTTATTACTAAAATAAAACTTATTCAGAAAATAAAATATTTATAAGAATGATCTGTTCCACACTATATGTGCTAATGTTAAAAAAATCATACAAATATATTTTTTTTACAAATTTGATTTCATTATTAGATTCAACATGTTCAAATTATCTAATAATATCATTATATTTTTAGTAATTAGAAAAATTAATTTTGTAAACATTAGTTACCTTGGTATAAACCAAAAATAATAAAAGTAAAAAATCTAAGATTAAATAACATGAATATTGTTTAAAACATTTTTGGAAAAGTTTGGATAAGGATTTCTTGAACTTTCCCATTCCTAAATGCTATTATTTTCCACTTTTTCATCACATTTCATGTGAAATGTGTTCTCCCTTTTAATTAAATATTTATATGTACCAAAAATTCCATCCTCTTCAATTATAAATGGGACCACCTCCCCTTAATCTCTTCAAACCTATAAATAATCGTATGATTTACCCAAAAATTATCCTAATTTACCCCCAACATTATCACAATTTCTAATAAGATTTAATATTCCCAAAATACCAAGATAATGTTCCTTAATTTGGTGACCAAAGTTGAACATCCAAAGTGATATGTAGTATTTTCCACCACACCTTCATAATTATTTTCTATTTATTTTGAATCTTCTTAATTATAATCAATATGTTTACTTATGATACATAATATCTAGATCAAAGGATTGAATAAAAATATAAGACCACTCTTTAAGACAATACCATTATTTGGGATTATGTTGATGTATTCCTCACGGATATTTCAAGTATTCCACCTCATTGGGAGGGTGGTTACTCAATTGAAATTATACCTAAATGTCTACCAATATCTTTGACCCCGCTGAAATTGATAAATAATGAAATAATTACAAGAACATCTTTACATTGGTTTAAAATACCCACATGTTTCGCCATGTGATAAACTGGACCTCTTTCTCAAGAAGAGTATTGGGAGAATGTTTCTATATATCGATTATCATGAACATAACAATATCGCATTAAATAAAAACATTACTCTACCATTAAATGATAAAGCATTTAATAACTTAATTAGGAGACATTACTTCTCTAAAGTGGGAATTCAGCCAGGATATCATCAATTAAAGGTGAATAAGGAGGACATTCCCAAGGCCACCATTCATATAATTTATGGAAACTATGAATTCATATTAATTCTATTTGGGATAATTTATGATTCATATATCTTTAAAGACAGAATCTATACTTCCTTTATAGATTACGTAAATAATTTTTTGGTAGTATATGTAGATGATATTCTTATATACTATAATAGAAAGGAAGTACTCAAGGATAATTCATATTTTTTAGAGACATTGAAGAAGGATAAGTTATATGAAAAGAATATTAAATGTGAGTATTGGATAGATCATGTAGAATTATTGGGACATGTTATCATATATATGGTGATATCTATAGACCCTTTCAATAATATGGTGATTGTGGATTTTAAAAGGCCATCATCTAGGAAGGAGATCTATAGTTTCCCCAAATTATCTAGGTATCATTGGAAATTTGTAGGAAACATAAATAGAATGTTAAACCAACTAAAAAATCACATAAAATGTAATGGAGCATATATGGATAGATTAGTGTGATAATAGATTCATGGAGTTAAATAATAGGCTAACCAAAACACCCTTACTAACTGCATACACAAATAAGGAATTATTTACGATCATTTGTGATGCGTAAAAAAGGGCGTGGGTTGTGTTCTCATCTAGAATGATAATGTGATGGTATGTGCCTCAATAAAGTTTATGGTGAATGAAAATAATTATCTAAAACATGGTCTTGAGTTGGTCACGGTAATCATGAAATTTAAATCTATGAGGAATTATCTATATGGGGAGAAGTGTGATATATATAATGACCATATGACATTAAAATATATATAAGGTGTTACTAATTGATGAAAATAGATCAGCATTCTAAATCCATCCAAAATCATAAAAATTTATATAGATCTCCAAGAACCATATTGGTGGTATAATATAAAGAAGAAGATTTGGGAATATATTTAAATTTTTCTGGCGTATCAATAGGTTAATAACGAAAGGAAAAGTCTAAAGGAGTTATGTAACTATTTATCATGCCTACACTGAAATAATAAAACATAATAATTGATTTTATCACAAGTATTTCAATGAAATTAAAATGTAACAGTTCATTACGGTTCATGTTGAACCATATTACAAATAATAGTAACTTAAATTTTATTTGAGAGGATTTATCTCTCACTAACCTTGAAAATATATTCATCAGAGAATTGGTGAGTCTTCCTAGACCTGAATTATCAATTATATCTGATCAAGATATGAGGTTCTCTTAAAAGTTATGTAAGTGTCTTTAAAATGTTCTAAACACAGGGTTAAACTTATGTATGACAACCATTACCAAACTGATGTCCAGTATGAAAGGACTATCCAAAAACATGTAGATATGTTGAGATCTTACTCTATGGAATTTAAAGGAATTCTGTACCAGCATATTACATCGATAATTTTATTGTAAAATGACAGTTTCTACTCGATCATTACAATGGACTCAAATGAATCCCTATATGGGAAGAGATTTAGAACACCTACATGATGGAATGAAGTGAATAAAATTTCATAGGACTTGTGATAGTCAAAGAAGTGTTGTAAATGATTAGTACCATTCATCAACAAATCAAAGAATCATGTAGTCAACAACATAGTTATAGTAATAACCATTGATGTGAAATGGAGGTTGAGGTTAGTGATAAATTTTTCCTTAGTATATCTCCATAGAAGAGAGTAATGAGATTTGTGAAGAAAGGGATGTTATGTCTGAGATATATTATCACCTTTGAGATTCTTGATTTTATTAGAGATGTGAAGTATTAACTTGAACTCCAAAAGAACCTATCTAAACTACCTAATATATTCTTTATATCCCTATTGTGTAAGTAAAATTTATTCCATAACATATACTAAATTCAGTGGTTGTACTGTTGGAGAATTATCTCCCTTATGTTGAGAAACAGATGAAGATATTAGAGCAAAGAGACCAATTTCTACAATGAAATTATACTCACATTTTCAAATTACTCAGGAGAAACCATAATTATAAATAGTAAATGTGGTAACATGATGATACCATGAAAAAAGTACTTTCATTTTTTATTACCCTAGAATATGGAATGAAATTTCTTAAGGGAGGAAGAAAATAATGCCTGGAGATACTAGTGTTTACTTCCCCTTAATAAATATTTTTTTGAGTATCTTATATTAGATGAAATAATAGACTAAACCAAAAAACCATGAATCATTAATAATATTAAATTTTTCAAGATGGTCATTATAGTCATTAAACTACATGAAATATATAGTGGTAACTTTTTTTTTGAATTAAAAAATTTCTAATAAATTTCTAATTTTAATTTTACCAATTTATCATCATTTCTGGATTTACTATGCCAATATTAGCTGAAGGTTAATTTTTTAGTTTTTTGGGAAGCATTTGATTTTTAGGTTAATAGAAAAAAATATATATTTTTTAAAAATACTATATCATTTATCATATTACTATAAAATAAATCCAATAATGTTTCTTAAACCATTTATACTATAAAAAATATATTTTAAAATACCATGTTGACATATAAAGCTCATGCTTAACATTTTATAAACTTTAGGAAATGTTTAACAAAAAATTTTTTTCAGTGGTTTCTCTAAACAGAATTTTCACATAGTGGAATTATATTTTTTTAATTATTTTAATTTCAATAATAAAAATTTTAATTTCAATAGATTCAATATCCTTTATAATTTTATCACTAAAAGAAAACTTATTCTAAAAAATAAACATTCCAAAAAAATGATTTTTCACGTAATACATGTGCAAATTTTAAAAATATTTTTTCTTATAAAGATAATTTTTTTAATAAATTAGATTTCATTTTTATATTAAATAGGATCAAATTATCTAATAGGTCTAATTTTATTTTTACGCATAAAAAAATTTCTTAGGTAAAAATTATTTACCGAGTAAAAAACCAAAAATAGTAAATTCAAAAATCTATGATTATATGAAATAAAATAGTGTTTAAAACATTTTTGTAAATGTGCGGTTAAGGATTTCTTCATCTTACCCATTCACAGAATCTATTATTTTACACTTTTTCTTCACATTCCATGTAAAATATGTGCTCCCTTTTAATTAATTATTTACATGTGCCCAAAATTCCATCCCCTTGAATTATTAAAGGAACCACCTCCAATCCACCTCTCCAACTATATAAATCCTCTTAATATTTACCCAAAAATTATCCTAATTTATTATAAACCTTTTCCCCAATTCCGATAAGATTCAATATTTCCAAACTACCAAGCTAAAGTACCTTAAGTTGGTGACTAAAGGTGAACGTCCAAAAGGATATGTAATATTTACCACAACACATTATTAATTTTTTATACTTCTTTTGAATCTTCCTAAGTGGAATAAATATGTTTTACCTCTGATAAATAATATCTACCTCAAATTATTGATTCAAAGTAGAGAACCGCTCCTACGGAAATTCCCATCATAAGGGATTTTATTGATGTATTCCTCAAAGAATTTCCAAGTATTCCTCTTAAACTGGAGGATGATTTCTCAATTGAAATTATACATTGATCTCTACTAATATCTATGACTATATATAGTATTTACCCCATTATACTTGATAAACTAATGAAGTAATTATAAGAACACATTTACATGATTTTAAATAACCTATGTGTTTCACCATGGGATACACAGATCCTATTTCTCAAGAAGAATGTTGGGAGTATATATCTCTATATCGATTATACTGAATTCAATAATCTCACATTAAAAAAATATAATTTTACATGAAATTATTACTAGTTTAATCACTTAATAAAAGGTCAATACCTATCTAAATTATACAATCAGCAAAGATATCATCAGTTAAAGGTGATGAAGGAGGACATTCCCAAGGCCTCTTTTCATATAAGGTATGGGAACTATGAGTTCATATTTATTCCATTTGGGAGCATGATTTTTCTAGATATCTTCATTGTATTAATCTATACATCCTTTAGATAATATGTTAACAAATATTTGTTAGTATTGGAAGATGATATTCTTATTTACTCTAAAAGTAATAAGGAACTTGAGGATAATTTAAATTTTGTGATGAAGACTTTAACAAAGGAGAAGTTATTTTCAAAGTATATTAAATATGAGTTTTGGATAAATCATGTGGAATTATTAGGGAATGATATCACATATATTGGGATATCCAAATAAACTTTTATGAATAGGGTGACTGAGGATTAGATAACACTATCATCTATGAAAGAGATATGTATTTTCCTCGAATTAGCCAGGTATAATCATAAATTTGTGGGAAACATTTCAAGATTGTTAAACCCACTGAACAAGATAACATAGAATGTAATGAAGTATCTTTAGACAAATGAGTGTGAAGAGATCATCAAGGAGATAAATAATAGTCTAACTATATAATCTTTACTAACTACACCCACTATTGGGGAATGATTTGTTATATGTTGTGATGCATCAAAAAATGGGTAGGATTATGTACACATATAAAATGATAATGTGATAGTATATGCCTCAAGAAAGTTGAAGGTGAATGAAAATAATTATCTAATACATGATCTTGAGTTGGTAACAATAAAATTTACATTGAAAAATATGAGGCATTCTATATAAGGGGAGATTTTTCATATATATAAGGACAATATGAGCCTGAATTATATATATCAAGTTACTAAAAGATTCATATATATCATCATTATCAGTCAACCTGAAAAACATAAAAAAATTATATAAATCTCCAAGAAAATTATTGGTGGAGTAATATGAAGAAGGAGATTGTGTAATATATATACCAAGATCCTTGTGTATCAACATGTAAAGAATGAAAGGGAAAAGTATAAAGGGGTGATATAACTATTTATCTTTCCTATATTGAAATGGGAAAACATAACAATGGATTTCTTCATATGTATTACAAATAAATCAAAAGTTAAAAATTAATTAGGGGTTTTTTTGAACAATATTACAAATTCCACTCAATTAAATTCCATTTCATAAGATTTATCACTCAATCCCCTTGAAAGTATATATATTATATAATTGGTGAGTCTATATGGAACACGATTATCAATTGTATCTAATCTATATCTATTGATCAATTCAATATTCTAGAAGTGTCTATAGAATTCTCTAAACATAGAGTTAAACATTAGTATGAACCATTATCACCAAACTGGTTTCCAAACTAAAAGGACAACCAAAAAACATGTACATATGTTGAGATCATAATTTATAGACATTATAGGAGGTTTGGACAAACATATTCCATTGGTCATGTTCTCATACAACGAATGATTCCACTCGAGCATTACAATGTCCCCATTTGAATCTCTATATGGGAATAGATGTAAAACACCTATATGATAAAAATTATGTAATTAAATAAAATATCATAGGTCCAAATATGTCCAATGAAGTGGTGGGAATTATTAATATCAGTAATCAACAACCCAAAAAATAAAAGAGTCAATAACAGAGTTTTACTTATAACCATTGATGGGAGATGGAATTTGAGTTTAATGATAAATTTTCCATCAGTATATCTCCATGGAAGGGAGTCGTGTGATTTGGGAAGAAAGGGATGATGTTCCTAAGATATATTATCCCCTTTGAGATTCTCAATTTCATCAGGGCTATGACTTATCAACTAGTACTCTAAATAAACCAATCCAAAGTACCCGATCTATTCCATATATCCCTTTTGATTAAGTACAAATTGATTCCCTCACATGTACTAAATTCATCGGCAGTACAGTTGGATAATGATCTCCCTTATGAGGAGAAACCGATAAAGTTTTTAGGCTACAGAGACAAATTTCTACCCAAAAATACAACTCACATTTTCAAATTACTCCGTAGAAAGAATTTGGGTAAATATCAAATGTGAGAACACAAAGATACAATAAAACAAAAGTTCATTGATTTTATATTACCCTAGAATATAGAATGATATTATGAGGGTTAAATTTATTTAGTTTGGATGAAATTAATTCCTCAATATACTACTAATTGTTTCCCCTTAATTAATATTCGAGTGAGTATCTTATATTACATTCCATAATATACTTGACCAAAAAACCATGAAACGTTAATAATATAAAATTATTCAAGATGGTTGTTATAGACATTAAACAAGATGTAATATATAGTGGTAACTAATTATTGAATGTAAATATTAATAATAAATTTATATTTTTAATTTTACCAATTTAACTTCATTTTTCAATTTACTAATCCAATATTATTTCAAGGTGAATTTTTTAGTTTTTTTTGAAATAATTGAGTTTTAGCTAAATAGTAAAGATGTAACATACCAGGTAAATAAAGAATAATACATTTTTATATTTATTAATATTTAAAAATTAAATATTAATTTTACTTTAAAAGGGTTTCTATGTTGGATAGCGTACACGATACGCAACAAAGAGTTTCATTGAAATCTTTCGTTGCACACTAGTAATAAAATAATATTATTTTAAATGGTAGTTAACACATAGCCGTTGTATTAGTGGGAATGGATAGAAATAACTAAAATATGATTATATATGTTTTTTAAATGTTTTTACTTTTATCTAATAAAATATAAAGGCTTAAAATACGGAATGAATTCAATTTTAGGCGTATATGCCCTAGTTTTCACTAAAGGTTCACTTATCGCCTTTCGATGGTGAACCATCATTAAACATAGTTTTGTTCACTCTTATACATTCTATTGGACCAAATAAAACTCTTCTTTAGAATCGGGACATCAAAATTTACTTTGTGTAAATTTTTGGTGTTTTTCCGATAAAGTTCATTTTTTAATGAATAGTATAAAATGTTGTATTTTAATTCAAAACCTCTTTTTAATATAATTTATTTATATGATTAGATTATCTTTTGAATTGGTTTTAAAGTGAAATTAGAATATATTTTTACCATTAAATCCAATAGTGGTCATTGGAATTAATTTCACTTTGAAATCGGACTTAAACTAGTGTCAATCTTTTGATACTTATTGTTTCATAAAAACACGCTATTTGCTCTGACAACATGAATTAATTATTAAATTAATTAATGAAACTTATATGTTTTGAATTTTTTAAAATTTACTTCATTTTTGAATTCGGAATATCAAATATAGCTTAGGGTGATGTTTTGGTATTTTTCTGAAAAACTTCAATTTTTGATGAATAGTGAAACCACTAAGTGGTACTTAAAAAACTGATTTTTCGTTTAAATGAAATTTTACCACTTCTGTGTTTTGAATTTCAAAAATCCGACATACATGGTTTTCATTAAGAAGTAAAATGTGGTTCAATGGGATTAAAATAATTTTTTGGTGAATAGTAACTTATTAAGTTTTTAATCGCGATTAGAGGTAATTAGTGTAATTTAAGGTAAAAAAAATGTTTTAATAATATGAAATGAACATCACACATGTCCTAACCTTATTGGATGTTTCATGGCAGACCAAGAAAATCCATGGGTCAACTTTGGGACCCCATGATGCCACTTTAGTTCGAAAATGACATTAATAACTTTCTATTTAATGTTAAAATAGAAATGTCACAAACATGAGTTGTTTTACTAAAACAATTTTTACATGGGGTTATACAAGTCTGATTTTTGAATATAAATATTAATTTTAAAGCTAAAAATCATTCCTACATCATAGTAGTTTTTTTATAATTTTTAGACATTAAATAAATTAAATTATTTATGACACCATGATGATGCAGCGATTACCTCATTTTTTAATGATTTAAATAAAATGGAAAGATAATATAAAATATAAGAGCTACACATGTAAAAAACCTATTGGATTGGTGGATTTCGAACCCTTATCACCTTATCCTAGAAACACATCAATTTGGGACCATTAAAATCCGAAAATCATTCTAAAATAAAGTAACATTTCCTTACTTTCCAAGAGTGCCCCTCCTCTCATCTTATAAAAGGCCCCCACCTCTACCACCTTACCCACACTTCCAAAGCCTTTGGCTCGCCCAACCCCTACCCATTTTGTCTCTCAAAATCCCTCTCTTACTCCTTGAATACTCACTTTGGGAAGAAGTCCTACCAAGGAAGCCTTTGAGCTCAAATCTAAGAGAGATACCCGATTTTAAGGTGATGTCTTCACTTGTGTTCTTTTGATTTATTTTGCTTCTCCAACCCCCTAAAATCTTTTTATTCATTTATTTTGTAACAACTCCAGTATCTTAAATATACTAGGATTTTTTTATAAGAAGATTTCGAGCTACACTTACACACATCTACATCTAATGGTTAAAGAACATATTGTTTCTGTGGTTGGCGAATTTCTGCCTTATGAAACGATGATTGTTCAATCTTCTTTTAAACACATTTAATGGTGGCCATTAAGATGTCACTCTATTTATATATGATATATATTATGTTTATTTTTTCATTATTCATCTTTATTCCTCATTTGTGGTATACCTTTATGGTATTCATTGTCGGTAAACACGATAATTTCATTTTAGGAAGTGCGGACTATCGCCCCCTCAAAGTGATGTGATTCGTTAATTCCATATGTGGGATGTATAAAGGATGGATTTAAAGTTATTATATATGATGTTATAATGGAATTATAATATACCTCTCTATCATTATTATTTCGTTCCATTAAATTATGAGATAGAAATGAAAGTAGCATTCATGCGTACCTACGGCTTACCGTCTCGATGAACGGTGCATTTCATTTCTTATCCCCAAATGTAATGTACTATTATAAGTACATGTATATAATGGATATATATGATGAATGATACATCTAAATGATGAATATAATTCTGGAATTAAAATATACATACCTTTCATTTAGTTTTAATTCCATTAATATGACAAAGAAATGAAAGTAGCGTTCATGAGTACGTATGGCTTACCGTCTCCATGAACGGTGCATTTCATTTCTTACCTCTAAATGATTATGTAATATTATAAATACATGTATATTCTGGATATATATGATATATATGATATCCAAATCAGGACTTTCATTCTGGATATAAAGAACCTTCGACCACACAAACAACATGTAATTGTAAGAATTCCACTTTCGACTTAAGAACCAAATATCGACAAAACAAACATTATTAACTGAAATGATTACATAATGTTTATAACATGGCAATAAGTGATATAAAAGGAATAATGAAATTGAAAAAGGTTCTTAAGAAAATAGAAATTAACTCACATTTATTATTCAGGACGTTAAAGAACGATCGAGTCAAGTTGGACCCGAGGTAAGGGACTTCTTCTCAATCTCCTTTCATTAAAGCATATTTTGTTTTATACACTACTTTCTTTTATACGGTGTATAAACACCTTTGACTTTTACTTTTATACAAAAGGAATCTTTTTCTATGAAGTGTTTTGTTGAACCCATCTGGAAGATTGTTGAATTCTTCCTATGATTGATGTTTTAATAATCACAAATCATCAATTACTTAATCCGGTTGGATTTCTCATAATCACAATCTCTTAATGAATCTGTGTATATTGGTTGGATCGTGTTTTTATCTCTTTGTTATTGATTTACAAGTATTCTGGATGTCCTCTGGATCAAAGTACAACGGTCACACCGATCCATATCAAAGGACAACGGTCACACCGATCCATATCAAAGGACAACGGTCGCACTGATCCATATCAAAGGACAACGGTCGCACCGATCCATATCAAAGGACAATGGTCGCACCGATCCATATCAAAGGACAATGGTCGCACTGATCCATATCAAAGGATAACGGTCGCATCAAAGATGTCTCATTGATGCTGATCGAATGAGTCACCGAAGATGTCTCAGTGATGCTGATCAAATGAGTCACCGAAGATGTCTCACTGATGCTGATCGAATGAGTCACCGAAGATGTCTTACTGATGCTGATCGAATGATTCACTGAAGATGTCTCACTGATGCTGATTGAATGAGTCACCAAATATGTCTCACTGATGCTGATCGAATGAGTCACCGAATATGTCTCACCGATGTTGATGACCCACCGATCACTTGACACATTGATAGTCATAAACAACTGTTTGAATATCTTTATCTTTATTTAATCTAACCAACGGTCATATTAGGAATATTTTAAATGCTCTGTCATTTATTTAATGTGTGTTGTTGGATGTCAGGGAACCGTACCTCGTACCTGCAAAAAGAAATCATTTCTTTTGCCGGAGCACGTGCTTTATATAGAGGAAGGATGTGCTACTTCAATAGAAGAGAAGAAATACAAGAAGAAGTGAGATATACAAAAAGATATAGACATACCACAAGGTGTGCGAAGGAAAAAAACAATCGGGTGTGAATGCAAAGAGACGACTGAACTTACACGAGGAACTCTTTCATCAATGAAAACCAGTGAAGAGCTGAGAATGAGATCATAAAACAAGAACTTCATCGACTACTTCTTCTCTATCTCTGAACCTGTAAGTCAAGGAAACAGACGATACTCTATTTTCCAGACAGAAACCAGAAGAGGACTCAGAGCGATTTCTGATCAATCAAAGGAGTCCAGAACTGCACGACAAATCACTAGAGCCATTTCTAAACTCTAACTATTTGCTCTGTGATTTATCCTTTTACATATTGAGTAGTGTGTGTTATCTGTTCTGTTTTACACACACTGTCTCCTATACTCTAACTGGAGGATTTGTAAATCCTCACTCAATACTCTTACATCTTTTATTTCTCACTGGGATAGTGGTAGAGGTCGTGTGACCTAGACAGCTGGTTTCTGTTGTGTTTGTTCCCAATAATAACTGTGGTAGAGGTCTTGGACCTGGACAGTTGGTTGTTGTTGTTATCCCCGATCCAGGGTGTGGATAATCTTTTATAAAAGATTTTGAGAGGACTAAGTCTCGGCTTGAGACTGAACCTCTTGGTTATATCTGCTATGTTATATCTTTAAAATTTATTCTTTTATTCCGCTGCTAATCTCTTTAAAACCTAAACTGTTTTAAAGTCACTTTGATAATTAAACTCGCAAGTGTTTATATCAGTTGTAAATCAGTAAGTCGGTTTCAAAAGTTAATAAACCTTTCTGTTTTAATTAACTGGGAAATAATCAATCCCTCGAGAACCCAACCGAACCCTTACTTTGATATAAATTCACTACAGTTTAATTCAGCATTTTATTCGGGGGTTTTAAGACAAATTTTTTAAAACAGAAATTTTAATTGGAACTCAATTCACCCCCCTCTTGAGTATCCACTCTGACCAACAATTGGTATAATTGGTTTGGTTAATTTAAAATATATTCTAATGTACTCTGTTTTTCAACTGTGATTTTAGTTGTATCTTAAAGTTCTTAAAATTTCTGTTATTTCTAAATTTTTATCTCTTTAAAATCTTTGCCTTAAGTAAGCTATCATGGATAATAGAGTTGAAGGTGTTTCTACCAATAGACCACCATTTTTCAATGGCACTAACTATGCTCAGTGGAAAATCAAGATGAAAATTCACTTAGAAAGCATGGGTTTTGATATTTGGACTACTATAGAATCTGAATATAAAATTCCTACTACTGTTAGAACTACTTGGAATGAAGCTACTAAGACAGCCTACAATAATAATTGTAAAGCTATGAATGCTTTATACTGTGCTCTAGGAGATGAGGAATTTAATAGAATATCTGCCTGTAAAACTGCATATGAGATTTGGGATACCTTAGCTGTTTCTCGTGAAGGAACAACTAATGTTAAGGAGATGAGATTGAACACTTATACTATTAAGTATGATAATTTTAAGATGAAGCCTGATGAACCCATTTCTGATATATATCTCAGGTTCAATGAAATTTTCAACACAATGACTTCTCTGGGAAAGGATGTTTCAGCAAAGGATCAAATCATGAGAATTTTGAGATGTCTACCTGAAAGATGGAGAGGAACCTCTGTCTCCATTAGAGAATCATGTGACATTGGTGAACTAACAGTCAAGGAACTAATTGGAAAGTTGATTATGTATGAAGAAGAACTCAAAGTGAACAAATAAGAAGATGATGAACCTAGAAGGAATTCTGTTGCCTTCAAAACTACAACCTCAAAGAATAAGGATAAGGAAAAGCTTCAAGCTATCAATGAAAGTTCAAGTTGTGAAGACAGTGAGAGTGACTCTGACAGTGATGCTAAGATGGCTCACATTGCTAGAAGGTTTAAGAAATTTTATAGGAAGAAGAATGTTTTCATAAAGTCAAACTACAAAGGTAAGTATGACAACAAGGGACATTGGAAAAAGGATTGGAAGAAATCTGAAAAATCGGATGAAGTTGTCTGTTATGAGTGCAAAAGGAAGGGACACATAAAAGAAGATTGTCCAAAGATGAAATACAAGATGAAGTATGAATACAAGGATAACAAGTATAAGAAATCCATGAAGGCTACTTGGAGTGATTCTGAGGACAATTCTAGTGAATCTGATGTTTCTGAAACTGAACACAGAAACAAGGCAAACATGTGTTTTATGACAAACGCTTCTGAGGTAACTTCAGAAACTCCTGCTTCTAATTCATATTATTCTGGAGATGATTCTGAATGTGATAACATGTATAAATCTGAACTGTTTGAATATTGTGATATGTTTTAAGAAACATGTAATGAGTTGAGAGAAAAATACAAAGGTTTAAATAAATAGTATGCTTTAACTGTTAAACATAAATCTGATCTTGATATTGAAATGGAAAATAATGCTCAGTTTCTTAAAGAGAACACTGAACTAAAATTATCCAATGAGCAACTCAAGAAAGACCTAGAGAAATTTACAAATGGTAAAGATACTCTTACTCAGATTCTAGGTAAGCAAATAGCACCTAGATACACTACTGGTATAGGATACCAACCTGGACAAAGGAAGATTATCAAAACTAGATTCATTCCTAAATCTGGACAGAATGTAGCTAGCTCTGGAACTTCATATGCTTCAACGAGTTATATTCATAGTTATGGATCTAATAAGGGTTATCTTTCAAAATCTGTTGATTCTAGAAATTTTATGAGACCCATTAGACAAATATGGGTACCTAAAGTGTTATTGGCTAACCTGTCTGGACCCAAGAAGATCTGGGTACCAAAATCATTCCCTATCTAAATCTGTTTTGTAGGGAACATGCTTAAAGAGATCCTGTAAAAAGACCTGGTACTTGAGCAGTGGATGTTCAAGACATATGTCAGGAGACTTCTCATGCTTTAAAAGATTAGTCAGAGTTGATGGAGGTTTTGTCACCTTTGGTGATAATTCTAAAGGGAAAATCATCGGCTTAGGCAAGATTGGTAACACTGACTCAGTACTAATTTCTAAAGTTTTATTTGTTGATGGACTTAAATACAATTTGTTAAGTATTTCTCAGTTATGTGATGATGGTTTTTATGTTAAATTTGAAAATGATTCTTGCAATGTTTTTAACTCTAAAAATGTTTTAGTGTTTTCTTCTTTCATAAGTGAAAACGTTTATGCTGTCAATTTAAATTCTTTAGCTAAGAAAAATATTACTTGTTTAAATGCTTTTCATAAAGAGTCTTGTCTTTGGCACAGAAGATTAGGACACTACAATGTGCATTCACTTAGAAAGCTTGCTAGGAAGAACTTAGTTAGAGACCTACCCAAACTTGAATTTCCAGCGGACAAAGTTTGTAATCCCTGTCAAAAGGGAAAGAAACATAAAGTTTCTTTTAAATCAAAGAAAGAAGTGTCAACTTCTCAACCTCTCGAGTTGGTTCACATGGATTTATTTGGACCTTCTAGAGTTTCTAGTTTAAATGGGAAGCATTATGTCTATGTTCTTGTAGATGACTTTTCTAGATATACTTGGGTGTACTTTCTAGCTCACAAAAGTGAAGCCTGTTCTTACTTTGTTAAATATTCCAAGTCTGTAGAGAACCTTAGTGGACTTAAGATTAAAACCCTGAGAAGTGATCATGGCCGTGAGTTTGAAAATCATGAGTTTGAATCTTACTGCTCACACAGTGGATATAGTCACAATTTCTATGCCCCTAGGACACCTCAACAGAATGGTGTAGTAGAAAGGAGGAATAGAACCCTGAAAGAAATTTCTAGGACTATGCTTAATGAGTATGAACTACCCGTTTACTTTTGGGCTGAAGCTGTAAATACAGCTTGTTATGTTATTAATAGAGTCTTGATCAGACCTGTTCTTAAGAGGACCCCTTATGAGTTATGGAACCATAGGAAACCTAAGGTTAACTGCTTTAAAGTTTTAGGCTGCAAAGACTTTATTCTTAACACTAAAGATAATCTTGATAAGTTTTCATCCAAGAGTGATGAAGGAATTTTTCTAGGTTACTCAACTACCAGTAAAAACTGTAGAGTTTTCAATAAGAGAACCAAATGTGTGGAAGAATCTGTTCACATCAAATTTGATGAAACTGATCCACATGAACCTAAGACCTCTCTTGAAAATCTTGAAGATGATCTCTCTGGTTTGAACCTTAATGATAAAAACAGTGGACCAGTAGTTAAAACATCCAGTTCTTGAAATTTTCCAGACCCTACTTCTGTTGAACCTCAACCTGTAGATGAATCTAAAATCTCGATCCCTACCTTCTCTAGACCAACTAGAATTCTGAAGATTCATCCTTTAGATGCTGTTGTAGGAAATCTTGATAGAGGGACACAGACTATAGCTTCTCTTAGAAATCAGGTTGAACATCAAGCTTTCTTGTCACAGCTATAACCTAAAAATATCAATGATGCTATCAATGATGAATTTTGGGTAATGGATATGCAAGAGGAACTAAATCAATTTGAAAGAAACAAAGTTTAGAAATTAGTAGAAAGACCTAAGGACGCTATCACCATAGGCACAAAATGGGTGTTTAGAAACAAAGTTGATGAATCTGGAAACATCATTAGAAACAAAGCTAGGCTAGTTGCACAAGGTTACAATCAAGAAGAAGGAATTGACTATGAGGAAACCTTTGCACCTGTAGCTAGATTAGAGGCTATTAGGATCTTACTTGCTTATGCATCACATCTGAATTTCAAGTTATATCAAATGGATGTGAAAAGTGCTTTTCTAAATGGTTTTATTGTTGAAGATGTTTTTGTAGAACAACCACCTGGTTTTTCAAATCCTCATTTTCAAAATCATGTTTTTAAACTTTCTAAAGCTTTATATGGTTTAAAACAAGCTCTAAGAGCTTGGTACGAAAGACTTTCAAACTTTCTTATTTCAAAAGGATTTAGAAAAGGGATAGTTGATCCCACTCTTTTTATAAAAAGGATTTCAAAAGATGTGTTAATAGTACAAATCTATGTCGATGATATTATTTTTGGATCCTCTATTAATTCTTTATGTACTGAATTTTCATAGGTTATGCAAAATGAGTTTGAAATGAGCTTAATGGGAGAGCTTAAGTATTTTCTTGGTTTTCAAATTTTTCAAACCAAAGATGGAATTATTCTAAATCAAAGTAAATATACTAAGGATTTATTAAAATGTTTTGGTTTGAATAGTATTAAGAAAAGTGATATACCTATGAGTACCACCTGTAAATTGGATATAGATGAAACTGGTAAACCAGTAGATCAAACTAATTACAGAGGTATGATTGGGAGTTTACTTTATCTTACTGCTAGTCGATCGTATATTATGTTTAGTGTGTGTATGTGTGCTAGATTTCAAGATAATCCTAAAGAATCAAACTTACTGGCTGTTAAAAGGATTTTTAAATATCTTAAGTATACCGTGAATTTAATTTTGTTTTATCCAAAAGGACAATCATTTGACCTAACTAGTTATTCAGATGCTGACTTTGCTGGATGCAAGTTAGATAGGAAAATCACATCTGGAACATGTCATTTACTTGGAAAATCGCTAGTATCATGGTGTAGTAAGAAACAGAATTCAGTTGCATTGTCTACTGCTGAAGCAGAATACATCACTGCGGGTAGTTGATGTGCACAGATTCTGTGGATGAAACACACCTTATTAGACTATGGATTTTATTTTAAACAAGTTTCAATTAACTGTGACAATTCTAGTGCGATCAACATATCTAAGAACCATGTGTCTCACTCCAAAACTAAGCACATTGATATCAGACATCACTTTCTAAGAGATCATTATCAAAAAGGGGATATTTCTCTAGAATTTATTAGTTCTGAACATCAATTAGCTGATATTTTTACAAAGCCTTTATGCTCTGAAAGAATGAATTTTATTAAACAAGAATTGTGTATGATTGATCTGTGAAACTGATCTGTGAAACTGATCTATGAAACCGATCTGTGAAACCGATCTGTGAAACCGATCTGTGAAACCGATATGTGAAACCGATCTGTGAAACGGATCTGTGAAACTGATATGTGAAACTGATCTGTGAAACGGATCTGTGAAACTGATCTGTGAAACTGATCTGTGAAACTGATCTCTGAAACTGATCTGTGAAACCGATCTGTGAAACTGATCTGTGAAACGGATCTATGAAACGGATCTGTGAAACCGATCTGTGAAACTGATCTGTGAAACGGATCTGTGAAACCGATCTGTGAAACCGATCTGTGAAACCGATCTGTGAAACCGATCTGTGAAACCGATCTGTGAAACCGATCTGTGAAACCGATCTGTGAAACGGATCTGTGGAACCGATCTGTGAAACCGATCTGTGAAACGGATCTGTGAAACGGATCTGTGAAACCGATCTGTGAAACCGATCTGTGAAACCGATCTGTGAAACCGATCTGTGAAACCGATCTGTGAAACTGATCTGTGAAACCGATCTGTGAAACTGATCTGTGAAACTGATCTGTGAAACCGATCTGTGAAACTGATCTGTGAAACCGATCTGTAAAACTGATCTGTGAAAACGATCTGTGAAACTGATCTGTGAAAAACTGATCTGTGAAACTGATCTGTGAAACTGATCTATGAAACTGATCTGTGAAACGGATCTGTGAAACTGATCTGTGAAACTGATCTTTGAAACTGATCTGTGAAACGGATCTGTGAAACTGATCTCTGAAACTGATCTGTGAAACCGATCTGTGAAACTCATCTGTGAAACCGATCTCTGAAACTGATCTTTCTTTATGTTACTTTTTATGTTGTGATTAATTAACTACTTTTATCTTTATTATGGGAACCCTAAATGATGAAATAAATGATACGCGACTATTCCTATTCCCCAAACCGTCGACCTTTCATTTCTTTCCCGCCAACCTTTTTTTCTTCTACTCCACTTCGAACCTTCGAACTCCTGCTTTCCCCAGAATCATCAGATGGCTAAGCAGAAGAGACCGAGCAAAGGATCAGAAAGTCCTGAACCTTCAAAGCGTGCTCAAGGCGAGTTGAGTGATACCACTCAAAGATCAGTAAATTCGAACCAGGAAACTCAGATTGTTTCTGTAGAAAAGGAAGTCAGCTCCGCCTAGATTTTGACAAGTAAGTCGCTATTGTTACATGTTTTAGATTCACAAGGATGGAAAGCCTGGTTCTCAGACAACACTCGTGTATACTACCCAAAGCTAGTGCATGAGTTTTATATAAATCTGCAAGTTACTTTAGATGGTGTCGAGGCTTCCAGAATGTCTTTGGTAGTGAAATGAGAGAAAATATCTTTTTCATCAAAACAATGGGCTGAATGTTTGAATATACCCCACGAGGGTCGGTAAGAGGATTATGATGAAAACTTTCCTCCAACCACCAAGTATTTCTCTTATGAGTTAGCATTAGATCTTTTGACTGGAAACAGAGGGTCAAGGAGAATCCTAGCATCAGAGTTGGATGGTGAATGTAGACTTCCTTTTAAGTTTATTCAGCACCAAATTTTCTCCAGGAAAGGAGATTTTGCTGCTGTAAGATACCAGGATGTTTTCCTATTATTTTTACTAAAGACCCATGAGAAGATCAATTTGTGTAGATATCTAATGGTGCATATAGCTGGAATGGTGAAGCCTTCTAAGAAAGACACTGCTCTGTTCTATCCCAAAATGATCTCTGCTATGTTAAAAAAGTCTGGAATGTGTTGATGAAGCTGATGAGATAGCTGAATCTGATAGTTCTTTTTGTATTACCAAAGAAATTTGTAAACAGATGAAAATAAACTAGAACCCATGGAAAAACTGATGGGTTGCTGATGAGGACAAGTTGTATGAATCCTACAATCCCACTGATCATGGAAAGAGTCCAAAGGGTTTGAGAGACCCTGGTTTGAAATCAGATGAGGAACCAATTTATTCTGATGACGAAGAAGAAGTAAATGTTGAAAGGAATAAAGACACTGAAGAGTCTGGTAAACAAGGGATGGAAGACGCTGAAACAGAAGAAGGAAGTATGTCACCTCCTGATTATAGGACTGATCCTAATACTATGAGTCCTAAGAGACGAATAGACTTTGGACCTGCCATTCCACCTTTAACCTTACCTGAATCAGAACCAGTTCTTGGTGATGAAGAAGCTAGTGACACTGAAGTATCTGACGGTGACGTTTCTGTGAAGAATGGAAATGAGAATGGAGATGATGATGATGATGATAATGATGATGATGGTGATAACCAACTGGTGGATGGTCTTGTTGTACCTTCAACGGAAACACATCAAACTGTACCAGAAACAGATGACAATGGCAAGAGAGAATCTCTTAAAAACAGTGGAAAATCAAGTTATGATAAACCGAAATATACTCTGTGTGCTGCTGTCTGGGATGATTACCCTGGTTTTGCTATTTTGGGTTTAGATTATTATGAGGAAGAAGAAGAAGAATCAAAATCTACTACGGTTATGATGGAAAGCCAACCAGTTAGGGAAAGGTCTGCTCATGTTGTTGATGCTGCTGGTGCTCATCTACCTAGTTCTACTGTCTCTCAGTCTGATTTTGACAAGTTAAAAAGGGAGTTGCTTACTGATGTGAGAGACACAGTCAGAGAAGAAATTTCAAAGGCTATTACACCAGACCTGGCCAATACTGGTGAGTTTATTGGCAGACACATAGCCTCTCTAAATCAGATTCTAAAGGATCTCCAATCTGGGTTAGTTTCTTTATCCAACAAATTTAGATCCACCATCTCTGGTATGATGGAAGTGTTGCAAAATCTGATTGAACATCTTAAGAAGTCTGATCTGAGAAAGTTGAAGGTTGAGATAACTTTGATAGTTGATCAAGCCAGTACAGCCAA
Organism: Viscum album; assembly: GCA_963277665.1. Lineage (NCBI taxonomy): Eukaryota > Viridiplantae > Streptophyta > Magnoliopsida > Santalales > Viscaceae > Viscum > Viscum album. The sequence continues at coordinate 1,806,373,979 of OY728164.1, read as the reverse complement.
AGTAACCAAGATCACTACTCATGAGCTAGAGGCTTTGAAGTAGTTTGTGCAGGATGAATTGGCCGCCATTAGGTAAGTTCTTGATTTGGACTCGTTGAGGAAGATGAAGGAGCACAGTGATCACATTCATAAGATGGTAACAGTATCTTCAGCAGATGCCACTAAAGCTCAGAGAGAAATCAAGGAAAAGGTTGATCACTACTTTTCAAAAATCTATACCAAGCATGAGATGACCGCAAATTTCAAAGTGCTCGCTGAAAATCTGAGACTACCTCCAGTCACTCAAGATTTCAAAACTCAAGTTCGACAGTTGCAAGATTTTACTCCAACCTTGGAACGGTTCATGGAAAATAAGGATGATTTTGAGAAGGCTATCTAGTATGGTGTAGAAGTTATTTAGAATTTCATAAATCTTTCGAAGCCTTATCTGAATGCACAGGCCACTGCCGTTGTGCTTCCTACTGCTGACCCTCTCGGTGCCTCTGATGTTGCTCTAAATCAGATCTCTATTGCTCATGCTCTCTCTCATCTTCGACCAGTTCCTCAGCAATCTTCTCAACCAGCTCCTACAGCTCCACAGCAAATTCCGGTGGCACCCTCTCCTCCAACCTCCGGAGTCGTTTTACCATCGTTTCAAATTCTCCCAGTTCAACCTACCTCCAAACCTTCCAACTTACCAACCATTGATCCATCCAACAAGGGCAAAGCCCCTTTACACCCCCAATAATAGTTGTGCATTGTTGTTGATAGGGTGAACCCTGTTTTGATTGTACTATGATGTCCTATTAACTTTATTCTCTTTTCCTTTTATTCTCTCTAATGTCTTCTTTTAATCTCATCTTTATCTGTTTTCCCTCCTTTTTGATTATCCCAAAGGGGGAGAAATCTGTATATCTATGGATCCATGGGTGATATGGGGGAGATGGGAGAAATCTATATCTCTGTATATCTATGGATCTATGTGAGATATGGGGGAGATTTATATCTTTGTATGGAAATGCTTGCATAAGTATTTAACAGGCTTAATTTCAGGGGGAGATTTATATCTCATTATCTTTTTTTTCTTATTCTTATTATGCCTTATTATTGATGATATCTTATATTGATTAATGGCTAAGCTTTGTGATTGGCTAAGAGTTGTGATTATCAAAAAGGGGGAGATTTTTGAGCCCTCTGGAAGATTGTTGAATTCTTCTTATGATTTCTGTTTTAATAATCACAAATCATCAATTACTTAATCCAGTTGGATTTCTCATAATCACAATATCTTAATTAATGTGTGTATATTGGTTGGATCATGTTTTTATCTCTTTGTTATTGATTTACAAGTATACTGGAAGTCCTCTGGATCAAAGGACAACGGTCGCACCGATCCATATCAAAGGACAACGGTCGCACCGATCCATATCAAAGGACAACGGTCGCACCGATCCATGTTAAAGGACAATGGTCGCACCGATCCATATCAAAGGACAACGGTCGCACCGATCCATATCAAAGGACAATGGTCGCACCGATCCATATCAAAGGACAATGGTCGCACCGATCCATATCAAAGGATAACGGTCATACCGAAGATGTCTCACCGATGCTGATCGAATCAGTCACTGAAGATGTATCACTAATGCTGATCGAATGAGTCACCGAAGATGTCTCACCGATGCTGATCGAATGAGTCACCGAAGATGTCTTACTGATGCTGATCGAATGAGTCACCGAAGATGTCTCACTGATGCTGATCGAATGAGTCACCGAATATGTCTCACTGATGCTAATTTAATGAGTCACCGAAGATGTCTCACCGATGTTGATGACCCACCGATCACTTGACACACTGATAGTCATAAACAGCTGTTTGAATTTCTTTATCTTTATTTAATCTAACCAACGGTCATATTAGGAATATTTTAAATGCTCTGTCATTTATTTAATGTGTGTTGTTGGATGTCAGGGAACCGTACCTCGTACCTGCAAAAAGAAATCATTTCTTTTGCCGAAGCACGTTCTTTATATAATGGAAGGATGTGCTACTGCAATAGAAGAGAAGAAATACAAGAAGAATTGAGATATACAAAAAGATACAAACAGACCACAAGGTGTGCGAAGGAAAAAAAACAACCGGGTGTGAATGCAAAGAGATGACTGAACTTACACGAGGAACTCTTTCATCAATTAAAACCAGTGAAGAGCTGAGAACGAGATCATAAAACAAGAACTTCATCGACTACTTCTTCTCTATCTCTGAACCTGGAAGTCAAGGAAACAGACAATACTTTGTTTTCCAGAAAGAAACCAGAAGAGGACTCAGAGCGATTTCTGATCAATCAAAGGAGTCCAGAACTGCACGACAAATCACTAGAGCCCATTCTAAACTCTAACTATTTGCTCTGTGATTTATCCTTTTACATATTGAGCAGTGTGTGTTATCTGTTCTGTTTTACACACACACCGTCTCCTGTACTCTAACTGTAGGATTTGTAAATCCTCACTCAATACTCTTACATCTTTTATTTCCCACTGGGATAGTGGTAGAGGTCGTGTGACCTGGACAGCTAGTTGCTGTTTTGTTTGTTCCCACGAATAACTGTGGTAGAGGTCTTGGACCTGGACAGTTGGTTGATGTTGTTATCCCCGATCCAGGGTGTGGATCATCTTTTATAAAATCTTTTGAGAGGACTAAGTATCGGCTTGAGACTGAACCTCTTGGTTATATATGTTGTGTTATATCTTTCAAAGTCGTTATTTTATTCCGCTTCTAATCTCTTTAAAACCTAAACTGTGTTAAAGTCACTTTGATAATTAAACTCGCAAGTGTTTATATCAGTTGTAAATCAGTAAGTCGGTTTCAAAAGTTAATCAACCTTTCTGTTTTGATTAAATGGGAAATAATCAATCCCTCGAGAACCCAACCGAACCCTTACTTTGATATAAATTCACTACAGTTTAATTCAGCATTTTATTCGGGGGTTTTAAGACAATGTTTTTAAAACATAAATTTTAATTGGAACTCAATTCACCCCCCTCTTGAGTATCCACTCCGACCAACATGTTTTACAAAACGACAAAAAGGAATGTTTCTTTTAACGTACACGGTGACAACGACCTTTTCCGCCGCCGCGAGTATTATTTGGTCTTTGGCTTCCTGAACAAGCCGTAATGTTTTTTTAAAATGAAATAAATACCATATACTCTTTTATATATTTTGATATTGAAAATGGTTTTTATAATGGATTTTTTATGTCAATATATTTAAGTGATATATTGTGATAAAAGTGTGGAAATGTTTTCTTTCCATTATATTTGTTTTATGTCTTATGATTTTTATAATGGTACTTGGACATTTGACGGGTGGTTACGTGATAAACCATATGACGGGTGGTGCCGTGAATACCAGGACGGGTGGTTACGTTATAACCTCCAATGCATTGGGTATGGAAGTCATCCGTATGGCTATTCCATTAAGTATGTATGGAAGTTGGTCGTTTGGCTATTCCATTAAGTGATATGTGTGGAAGTCGACCGTTTGGTTATTCCACTTAAGTATGTTTATGTCCCAAGTTACCTTTATATGTTATGTATTCTTTATATGGGTTTTATGGTAATATTTTGGTTAAAAAAGGGTAAGTAATGATTTTTTATTTAGTGAAGAGTTTTCACTACTTCATAAAGGTAAAGGTATTACTTCGATAAAGTATACATGGTTTACTTGTTGTTTTAAAAACTAACAGTTTTCATTTTTTGTGTATCTCTTACTGAGCTTTTTATGCTCACCCCAAGTTTTTTTGAAATGTTTTTCACGGGACTTAATGTGGAATTAGGTCAAGGATGGGATCAAGGGAAAGTCATGCTATCTAAAACATGGAACTAGACTTGTTTCTTTTTGAGAGTTTTTATTTTATGGAAACTTAGTAGAAGTGTCTACTTTGTAATCTTTTGAGATGTAATAGTTATGTCCTAATTCTCTAAAACTCTAAACCTGAAAATATCCTCAATGTGAATTATTCATTTAATTTAATATTAAGTAAGGTTTAATGTCAGGGCCTTATAGTTGGTATCAGAGGTCGGTTTAGACAACTTTAGGAGTTAGAAAATTGTTAAATTATAAGTTCATTTATGGTATGATTGAAATGATATAGCATTTAAAGATTACCATGTTGCTTCGCCTAATATATTTCTGTGTTAAGAATGGTTTTTCATAGAGGAAACAGAACAACTTTTCTAGGAAGGCATACAGAGGGAAATGACCTTTCAAATCAGTATCCTGAGATGGTCAGAATCAGAACTAAATAGTTTGTTGTGGTGATGGCTCAGTTGACTCAGGTGAAAAATTTTGGTTGTTTTTATTGATGATATTTTGATGTTTTCTAAAAGTAAAGAGGAGCATGAAAGACATTTTAGGGTTATTTTGCAAACCTTAAAATAAAATAAATGGTATGGGAAATTTCAGCAAGTGTGAGTTTTGGTTGAAACAAATTTCTTTCCTTGGTCATATTATTTCTAAAGATGGGATAACTGTTGATCCTGCTAAAACAAAAGTTTTTAAGGAATGGCCAAGACCCACAAATGTAACCTAGATCCATAGTTTTCTTGGTTTGGTAGGTTACTACCGAAGGTTTGTTGAAATTTTTTCACGATTATCTAGTCCAATGACTAAGCTAACTCGGAAGGGTGTTAATTTTATCTGGACAAAAGAATGTGATGATTGTTTTCAGGAGTTGAAAAGAAGATTGGTGAATTCTCCAGTTTTGGCACTTCCTTCCAAGAATGGTGAGTTTGTTATATACAGTGATGCTTTGTTGAAGGGACTTGACTGTGTCTTTATTAAGAATGATCAGGTAATTTCTTATGCTTCACGTCAGTTGAAAACTCATGAGGTAATTACCCTACACATGATTTGGAATTAGCTGCTGTTGTTTTTTCTTTAAAAATTTTGAGGCATCATTTGTATAGAGTAAAGTGTGAAATATATACTGATCACAAAAGTTTAAAGTATATATTCACTCAGAAAGAATTGAACATGAGATAGAGGATATGGCTGGAATTAATCAAGGATTATGATTGTATAATTCATTACCATCCGGGAAAAGCAAATAAAGTGGCTGATGCTTTGAGTCAAAAAAGTAATGTTTCATTAACAATGTTGCGTTTGGAACGTGATCCTTTGGTTAAGGATTTGATAAGCTTTGGCATGGAATTTGTTGGTACAGGAAGTTCTTCTGCTTTGTTTCAGGTATCAGTGAGATCATCCCTATCAGACAGAATTAAGCAAGCACAGAGGGAAGACAGTGAGTCGCAGAAAAAGGTAGAGCTGGTTCAGAAGGGTAAGTTGCCTGAATTTAACATTGATAATGATTGTGTTTTGAGGTTTGGGAAGAGATTTTGTGTGACTTGTGATTCACAGTTGAAGAATGAGATGTTATGTGAGGCTTATAGTTCCCCATTTTCAGTTCATCATGGCAGTACTATGATGTACAGAGATCTGCGGGAGTATTACTGGTGCGATGGAATGAAAAGGGATATTTCTGATTTTACTGTGAAGTGTTTGACTTGTCAGCAGGTTAAAGTAGAGCGGAAGTTAACGAAAGGGATGATTCAGCCTTTACTAGTGCCAGAGTGGAAATGGGAGAACATATCCATGGACTTTGTTGTGGGATTACCGAGTACATCTCAAGGTTTACTTCTAACTTTTGGAAGGGCCTTCAGAAGTCGTTGGGTACTGAATTAAATTTTAGTACAACATTTCATCCGCAATCAGATGGGCAGTCAGAATGAACAATTCAGACCTTGGAGGATATGCTACAAGCTTGCTCTATGGATTATCAGGGAAGTTGGTACCAACATCTTTCTTTGGTTGAGTTTTCTTATAATAACAGTTTTCATTCCAGTATACAGATGGAACCATTTGAGGCATTATATGGGAAGCGGTGTCGAACTCCGGCATTTTAGGATGAAGTGGGTGAAAGGAAGCTGATGGGACAAGAATTGGTAGAAAAGATGGCAGAAAAAGTTCAGCTGATTCAGAAACGCATGAGAACTGCTCAGAGTAGGCATAAGAGTTATGCGGATAACCGGAGGAAGGATCTATCTTTCGAGGTAGGTGATCATGTTTTTCTCAAGGTTTCTCAATTGAAAAGTGTGATGAGATTTGGTAAGAAATGAAAGCTGAGTCCAAGGTTCATTGGACTATATGAAATTCTGGAGACAGTTGGATCAGTTGCTTACCGAGTGGCTTTACCTCTGTGTTTATCTCAGGTACACAATGTTTTTCATGTTTCGATGTTGAGGAAGTATATGCCAGATCCATCTCATGTTTTGAGTCCAGAGGTAGTTCAGCTGGAGGAGAACCTATCTTATGAAGAACAACCAGTCCAGATTCTTGACCGAAGAGAGCAAGTGTTGCGAAATAAAGTAATTCACCAGGTAAAGGTTTTGTGGAAAAACCATATGGTTGAAGAGGCAACGTGGGAATCTGAAAATGCTATGAGGGATAAATACCCCCTCTTATTTTGATAAGTGAATAAAATTGCGAGGATGCAATTCCTAAAAGGGGGGAGGATGTAACATCCCAGGTAAATAAAGAATAATACATTTTCATATTTATTAATATTTACGAAATAAATATTAATTTTATTTTAAAAGGGTTTCTATGTTCGATAGCCTACCCGATACGCAACAAAGAGTTTCATTGAAATCTTTCGTTGCACACTAGTAATAAAATAATATTATTTTAAATGGTAGTTAACACATAGCTTTTGTATTGGCGGTAATGGATAGAAATAACTAAAATATGATTATATATGTTTTTTAAATGTTTTTACTTTTATTTAATAAAATATAAAGGCTTAAAATACGGAAAGAATTTAATTTTAGGCGTATATGCCCTAGTTTTCACTAAAGGTTCACTTATCGCTTTTTGATGGTGAACCGTCATTAAACATAGTTTTTTTCACTCTTATACATTCTATTGGACCAAATAAAACTCTTCTTTAGAATCGGGACATCAAAATTTACTTTGTGTAAATTTTTGGTATTTTTCCGATAAAGTTCATTTTTTAATGAATAGTGTAAAATGTTGTATTTTAATTCAAAACCTCTTTTTAATCTAATTTATTTATATGATTAGATTATCTTTTTAATTGGTTTTAAAGTGAAATTAGAATATATTTTTACCATTAAATCCAATAGTGGTCATTGGAATTAATTTCACTTTGAAATCGGACTTAAACTAGTGTCAATCTTTTGATACTTATTGTTTCATAAAAACACGCTATTTGCTCTGACAGCGGGAATTAATTATTAAATTAATTAATGAAACTTATATGTTTTGAATTTTGTAAAATGGAATTCATTTTTGAATTCGGAATATCAAATATAGCTTAGGGTGAAGTTTAAGTATTTTTCTGAAAAACTTCAATTTTTTATGAATAGTGAAACCACTAAGTGGTACTTAAAAAACTGATTTTTCGTTTAAATGAAAATTTACCACCTCTGTGTTTTGAATTTCAAAATTTTGACATACATGTTTTTCATTAATAATTAAAATGTGGTTCAATGCTATTAAAATAATTTTTTGGTGAATAGTAACTTATTAAGTTTTTAATCGCGATTAGAGGTAATTAGTGTAATTTAAGGTAAAAATAATGTTGTAATAATATGAAATGAACTTGAAACATTTCCTAACCTCATTTTATGTGTCATGTCCGACCAATAAAATCCATGGGACAACTTGAGGACCCCATGAATCCACTTTAGTTTGAAAATGACATTAATATCTTTTTATTTAATGTTAAAATAAAAATGTCACAAACATGAGTGTTTTACTAAAACAATTTTTACATGAGGTTATACAAGTCATATTTTTTACTATAAATTTTAATTGGAAATATAAAAATATTTCCTACATCATAGTAGTTTTTTTATAATTTTTAGTCATTAAATAAATTAAATTATTTATGACAGCATGATGATGCAGCGATTACCTCATTATTTAACGATTTAAATAAAATGGAAAGAAAATGTAAAATCTAAGACCTACACATGTAAAAAACCTATTGTATTGGTTGATTTCGAACCCTTATCACCTTATCCTTGAAACACATCAATGTGGGACCATTAAAATCCGAAAATCATTCTAAAATAAAGTAACATTTCCTTACTTTCCAAGAGTGCCCTTCCTCTCCTCTTATAAAAGGCCCCCACCTCTACCACCTTACCCACACATCCAAAGCCTTTGGCTCGGACAACCCCTTCCCATTTTGTCTCTCCACATCCCTCTCTTACTCCTTGAAGCCTCACTTTGGGCAGAAGACCTACCAAGGAAGCCTTTGAGCTCAAATCTAAGAGAGTTACCCGATTTTAAGGTGATGTCTTCACTTGTGTTCTTTTGTTTTATTTTGCTTCTCCAACCCCCTAAACTCTTTTTATTCATTTATTTTGTAACAAATCCAGTATATTCAATATAATAGGATGTTTTTATAAGAATATTTAGAGCTAAACTTACGCACATCTACATATAATGGTAAAAGAACATATTGTTTCTGTGGTTGGTGAATTTCTGCCTCACAAAACGATGATTGTTCAATATTCTTTTAAAAACCTTTAATGGTGGCCATTAAGATGTCACTCTATTTATATATGATATATATTATGTTTATGTTTTACTTATGCTTCTTTATTTTTCATTTGTGGTATACCTTTATGGTTTCCATTGTGGGTAAACACGATAATTTCATTTTAGGAAGTGCGGACTACCGCCCCCTCCAAGTGATGTGATTCGTTAATGCCATATGTGGGATGTATAAAGGATGGATTTAAAGTTATTATATATTATTTTATACTGGAATTATAATATACCTCTATATAATTATTATTTTTTTCCATTAAATTATGAGATAGAAATGAAAGTAGCATTCATGCGTACGTACGGCTTATCGTCTCCATGAACGGTGCATTTCATTTCTTATCCCAAAATGTAATGTACTATTATAAGTACATGTATATAATGGATATATATGATGAATGATACATATAAATGATTAATATAATTCTGGAATTAAAATATAAATACCTCTCATTTAGTTTTAATTCCATTAATATGACAAATAAATGAAAGTAGCGTTCATGCGTACGTACGGCTTACCGTCTCCATGAACGGTGCATTTCATTTCTTACCTCTAAATGATTATGTAATATTATAAATACATGTATATGATAGATATATATGATATATATGATATCCAAATCAGGAATGTCATTCTGGATATAAAGAACATTTGACCACACGAACAACATGTAATTGTAAGAAGTCCACTTTCGACTTAAGAACCAAATATCCACAAAACAAAATTTTTTAACTGAAATGATTACATAATGTTTATAACATGGAAATAAGTGATATAAAAGGAATAATGAACTTGAAAAATGTTCTTAAGAAAATATAAATTAACTCAAGTTTATTATTCAGGACGTTAAAGAACGATCGAGTCAAGTCGGACCCGAGGTAAGGGACTTCTTCTCAATCTCCTTTCATTGAGGAATATTTCGTTTTATACACAACTTTCTTTTATATGGTGTATAAACACCTTTTACATTTACTTTTATACAAAAGGAATCTTTTTCTACAAAGTGTTTTATAAAACGAGAAAAAGGAATGTTTCTTTTAATGTACACGGTGACAACGACCTTTTCCGCCGCCGTGAGTATTATTTGGTCTTTCGCTTCCTGAACAAGCCGTAATGTTTTTTTTAAAATGAAATAAATACCATATACTCTTTTATGTATTTTGGTATTGAAAATGGTTTTTATAATGGATTTTTTATGTCAATATATTTAAGTGATATATTGTGATCAAAGTGTGGAAATGTTTTCTTTCCATTATATTTGTTTTATGTCTTATGATTTTTATAATGGTACTTGGACATTTGAAGGGTGGTTACGTGATAAACCATATGACGGGTGGTGCTGTGAATACCAGGACAGGTGGTTACGTTAGAACCTCCAATGCATTGGGTATGGAAGTCGGTCGTACGGCTATTCCATTAAGTATGTATGGAAGTTGGCCGTTTGGATATTCCATTAAGTGATATGTGTGGAAGTCGAACGTATGGTTATTCCACTTAATTATGTTTATGTCCCAAGTTACCTTTATATGTTATGTATTCTTTATATGGGTTTTATGGTAATATTTTGGTTACAAAAGGGTAAGTAATGATATTTTATTCAGTGAAGAGTTTTTACTACTTCATAAAGGTAAAGGTATTACTTTGATAAAGTATACATGGTTTACTTGTTGTTTTAAAAACTAACAGTTTTCATTTTTTGTGTATCCCTTACTGAGATTTTTATGCTCACCCCAAGTTTTTTTTGAAATGTTTTTCACAGGACTTAATGTGGAATTGGGTCAAGGATGGGATCAAGGGAAAGTCATGCTATCTAAAACATGGAACTAGACATGTTTCTTTTTCAGAGTTTTTATTTTATGGAAACTTAGTAGAAGTGTCTACTTTGTAATCTTTTGAGATGTAATAGTTATGTCCTAATTCTCTAAAACTCTAAACCTGAAAAGATCCTCAATGTGAATTATTCATTTAATTCAATATTAAGTAAGGTTTAAGGTCGGGGCCTTATAAAAAATTATAGATTTCAATAATACTGTAATTTTTAATATAGTATTATAAAATAATTTCAATAATGATTTTTGAACACTTTAGACGATATAAAGTTTATTTAAAATATTATGTTGACATATAAAGGCAATGATTATAATTTTAGAAAGTTCAGGAAATGTTTAATGAAAAATGTTTTTCAGCAGATTATCATAATAAAGGTTTCACACAGTGTAATTAGATTTTTTAATAATTTTAATGTTAATAATAAAAAAATTAATTTCAACAGAATCAATAACCTTTTAAATTTTAATAAAAAAATAAAAGAATAAAAAAATTAGATATTCTTTAAAAATAATTTTGTGGGTGTTACATGCTCTAACATTAAAAATTATTTTCTTACAAACATTGTTTTTTCATAAATTCTATTTCATTTTTAGATTCAACAGGTTAATGTTATCTAATAAGTACCATTTTATATTTAAGAATTAAAAATTTACTTGGGTAAAAATTTGTTACATTGGTAAAATAAAAAATAGTAAAAGTAAAAAATATAAGAGTAAATGACATAAAATATTGTTTAAAATATTTGTATAAAAGTTTGGTTAAGGATTTATTGAAATTACCCATTCCAAAACACCATTATTTTCCACTTTCTCTTCACATTCTATGTGGAATATGTTATCCCTTTTAATTAAATATTTATATGACCCAAAAATTTCATCTTCTTCAATTATAAAAGGATCCAACTACCCTCTACCTCTAGAAACATATAAATACTCTTTACATTTACACAAAAATATCCTAATTTTCCCTAAACATTTTCCCCATTTTTGATAATATTTAATATTTCAAAAATACCAAGCTAAATTACCTTAATTTGGTGACCAAATGTGATTATCCAAAGAGATATGTAATATTTTCCACCACACCTTAATTATTTTCAACATTTAACACCACAAACAAATTCTATAAATGAGTTTATAATAACGTAAGTATTATTATTATTGATTTATTCTTTATAATTATGGAACATCCATTTTATACATTCCTCCATAACCTTTTGATAAATGAATATGTTTCTGTGTCTCTCTGTGCACAATTACCTCTATGTGATGATGATTCTCTTTTATTTCCACACCAACATACATAGCTGAAAAAAAAAATTATATAATGTATAAAAAGGGTAATTTTGAAAACCCAAAAAATTATATAATGATAATATTACACATTCTAGAAATTATATTAGAAATAAGTTGTTATAGTAAATTTAGATGCTAAGAATAACATTTAAAAGTTACTTTTATAATTTCAGTTCATTATTGGAAAACCCATTTACATATATAAATAATGTTCTGATAGAATAAAAAAGAACATTAAAATATAAAATTCTAGAAATTATGAAACTAATTTACTCAACATTAAACTTGTTCATCATGCTGTGAAAATTTCTATAAAATTGACCGAAGAACATAAAGTAATAGATATAATGAGAAATGATGTAAAAAATCAGTTACACATTATGATAAATATGAATTTTAAAGAGAAATATATATATTTATATGATTATTAGGAAGGTTTTTTATAGACATACTTTAATTATTTAAGATGTTAATTGAATGTGCATAGTGCTTTTAGACATGAGGTCAGGGAACTTCCATGCCTCCTTCAGAACTAACTAGTTACACATTCTCTTTATTTTTATCACATTTTTGTAATATTATTATCATGTAACAATTCTATTTTTTATATATTTTTCTTATTTATGTACCTCATCAATATCCTTTACATTGTTTTTGGTATAAAAGTTGATAGTTTTCTTTACAATTCCCAATTTAATATAAATTTGGTTTAAAGGAACATTCATATTTATTACCTCACCTTGAGTACTAGCTAACTAAATTATTTATTATCCATAAATAACTTCAATAAAACATAATAATGTTATAAAATAACCACTTGGTTAAATTATATTTTATTTAAATAATAATGTTTTTATTTCTTTAAAAACACTTTTGTTATTTCATAAAGCTTCACATAAGTGGTATATTTTTATATATTCTAATCCTAAATCATTCTAAATAAATATCTATATTGGAAATCAATAATCAAGAACTGTATTTAATCTTCAAATATTAAAATAAAAAGGATTTAATTCCTTCTACTCTTGAAAATCCTTATGATTTATCCATCGAATATGCCTTCAATCCAAATTATGAAACCCACAATCTTCTCATGTGTTAGATCATGATTAAATTTATGTATAGTTTATTTTTTACATTTGGAAAAAAGATAAATGTTTTTAATTTATTTTATGTGTGTAACATGACTTATATATCGCTTCAGTTCATTTTTAAAACTGGTTTATATCATGGGATGTTTTATAATGGATTTGGGAGTAAACCTAGTCCACTATGGGAGTCTATACACTTTTTGTTGATGGTCATGGGTGTGACCCTTAACTTATTTTTGTCACTACATTTTTTTGTTTTCAAATGTTTCTGATCTAATGATGTCATGTTTTTATTCCAAGTCTATATACATATTATCATATTCTTTAGGATAACTTGTTATATCTCTTTAATATTATGTTATTATTTGTTTTCATATTTATTCCTATATTTTCCCTTTTCTATCACCATGTTCATTATGTATTTCCCCCAGGATATCCTGTGTATTTTTAAAATATCTATGGGAGTTAGAAGCACTATGTTGAATTTTAAATAAAGATGATGTTTCTATATTCAAGATGACATATTTTTATTCTTAATATTCTGAAGACACTATACTTCTAGATCCCCATCTTATATTTATTGGAAATATATGTTAAGAATTATGAATTAATTTTTGTTTATGGCATGGGTAATTATAGCTCATAATTAACATATTATGTTTATTCCCATAAAAAATAGAAAATATTTGAATTTTAGTTTTTTTATTCAATTATAATGTTACAAACACCTCATAAGTTTAGACAACTAACATTGAAAAAATTAATTTCCCCTACATCATTCTCTTTACTATTCTTCAGTAATTGTTTTTCATAATTCATATGTATGAAAAAACCAATATCAATATTTCATGACTAATTTTTCTTGTAAGACATCAAGAAAACTTCAATAATGAGTTAATTATATACTTATTTCTTTTATTGGTTAAATTATCCTTTCTCTTTATATGGAAACTATATGTAAATATTTCTCATCCACTTTTATGCACATTAACACTATTGATCACACATACCAAAGATTCATTACTACAAATCAAACTTATTTTGTGTTTGTAGTGATGATGTTTTTTATCATAATATTCTTCCCGTTAAAATTTCTTCATATATTATTAAAGTTTATTCCCCTAGATGTATTTCTCATATTGTATAGACATGTTTAATCAAGAAGAATAATATATATTCCAAACACTCAATAGAACCGGTAATATATTCTAAACCTTGATCTTCTATATTGATAATAATAATATCCAAAAAATTGGTGTTACTAATCTATATAAAACCATTCTTCTATTTGTCTTAGGGAGTAATAATTATTGAAATACTATTTAATTCCTTTGATATACAAGTGTTTTTGACATGATTTTTCTTGGTCCACATATAACATTATCTGGTTTTGGAATTGGAATTCATAGAGGGAAATTTTTTTATAATTAGATGATCAAGAGTTAACTGAACTCTTTGGACTTAACCATTAATAGCTTGTGGTGATTCATATTTGAATTCTATTATTTTATTGAAATCATATATAGTCTTCTTCAATACAATATCATCTTCAAAAATATTTTATTGTGTCTTTATTAACTATTATTCATTAAAATAAAGTTTTTTGTTGTGATCCTTCACTATATTATCATTCTTAGTGACTTTCTTCTTGAAAACTTTGGTTTTACTGATATTTTTTTCATTATATTTTATATAGCCCTCCTTCCACCATGTTTTCCTATTATATTATTTTCATTAATAGCATGGTTTCCTTCTTGATTTTGGAGTTCTATTCAGGAAAATATACATTATCATATTTCAATATACGCTCCCTCACCTCCTTCTAAACTATTTGAGGATTCTTACTATCTTTCAATATGATACAAATGTTTTTTTAAATTTTTATTTTATTATATTTTGATTTAATACTCTAATTGGATTAGACTTCATCTTTTTTTTTCATCAAACTTTTATTTCCCTTATCTTTAGATTCACTAGAATCTTCAACTTATTCATCTTTGATCTTTAGTTTTATCATGGATTCAAAATACATCACATACATTATATTAATATTTAATACTAGTTTATTTATTATTTAATAAGTAATGAGTATGTCATAATATTCTTCAAGTGTTCGATCTTCTCCTTCATCTAGAAAAGAAATCATTATATCAAACTCGTATGAAAAGTATATCATCAACTTCTCATCAATTTTTAATATTTCAACCTGTCTTCATCATATCTCTTTTTTTATTATATATTTGAATCCTAAAAATAATTCAGAAATGGTTTTGTGATTATAAATTTAAATATCTTAAAATTCTATTTCACTAAATTTATGACCTAGACTCGTTAAATTTCACATTTCATTTAAAAATATGTTCTTGTTTATCCCATTTTTCATTTTTTGTTTAATTTCCTAACAACTTAGTATAAAATGTTTCTAATAATGAAATGAAAATACCATTCCTTTATTTTACATAAGCATTTAAATTATTCTTATCATTAATAGAAATTTTTCACTCCTTCCAGTTGGTGTAAATCTAACTATTTATATATTAAAAACCTCTAGAACAAGTTACAAAAGATAGGGCATCATGTTGTTCATCCATCCATGATAGTTTCTTCCACTGATAGTACACACACACCTATGCTATTAAAAAAATTATAGTTTCCATATCTAGTAAAATGAGGATATAATAGAGGGAATCTGTGTATTCTATGATACTAATTAATGTTCCCCAATAACGGGTTCCACTATTAAGAAGGATATATTGAATCAATAGTGAATCGTTTTACAATTAATTTCTCTTAAAATTTCCCACTAAAATAAATCCAGATGAAAACCACTAAAAATAAAAATATCAAGCTTACCTAGAAATACCTGAATATAAAGAACATAAGGCCTAATAAATTTCTTTCCATGTTTTGGTCTGTAAGTGGGTACCTACTCATTTTTGGGATCTAGAATAGTTTAATTTATATATTTTATATATGTTTATATAATTGGTTACAGTTAATGTTGACAAGGTGTTATCTTGTAGTCATACATACATATGATGATTTTACATCAAAGGAATGTATAAGAAAATTTTTACAACAACTTTCATATGATATTATATTATCACTTAACATTTACGGATCATGTTAATATTGTTAGTTCGTAAAAATTAAAAGATAATACAAGAGGGGGTGAATTGTGTCTTTTCCAAATTCATCATTGATTCTTGATTTTGACTCCATTTATGAATTATGATAATATGAAGAGTTTTCTTCTGTAAAATGTATGTGAAATGGGTGAACAGGCAGAAGAACAATGAAAAATTATAGTGGTTCGTGGAAAAAAGATCTCCTAGTCCTCTCCACCAATGCTCTCTTAGAGAGCTCGGTGCATTTCAGTAGAAATGTCATCTTACAACAAGACCTCAAATCCACAACTCAGTGTAGGTTGTTGAAACCATTATAATAAGGATAAAAATAGATCCTTATGGTTATTTAGTAGAAAACTGATTATCCATAGCTTAGCATAAGAATATGAAACTTCACCAAAAATTATTACTAGTAGTTGACACTCCAAAAATCAACAGAGTTTAATTTCATGATGGTTCAGGTTGAACTTCACAGTTTCAGCAGTAGCAACTGACAGTAGATTGATGTTCTTCTATATAAATTATCATTTTCAAGAATGAGTAATTATAAAGAGATCCTTATTTCAAATGATATTCAATATTAATATCAAATAACATAAACAAGAGTATTACATCAGCATGTGGTTTAAATATGTATGTCTCCAAAGTGTTTCCTCATCTACAAATAAAAAATTCTATCATTTTTTACAACTGATATTTGAAATATATATAGAATAATGCAGTCATATATGAAAATATTTTATCATGTATTACTCATATCACATGTATATATGATTTGAAAATAATTCATTCATATATATATCTTTCTTCTGGTCGAATAGATACAAGAAAATCACCAGATAGATCACGGATATTCAAATTCAAAAAACAAAGTCAAAGAGAGTCTTAACTTCCATTAAGGATAATAGTGAATTTCTATGATGAATACAGATCTTTGAAACAATTATAATGAGCTTTCAATATTTCATAAATGAGCTTTGAATCGTCCTAAAATTTTGTCCAGACCATTGCAGAAATCACAGAAAAAATCATGATTTTAAATCTCTGACATTGAATAGTCAAACATAGGGTTCCTTCAAAAAACAAAAAAAATACCAAACGTAGGGTTTAACTATGTAGTGTTTATTTTTTTTAATGTAAGGTTGAAAACAAAATTTTGATCATAAATGTAATGTTGATGAACCATATGTTTGTCTTTCAAACAAATGATTCATTAGTTACATAGGGTTCTTTAACTATACATTCTTGTCTTGATAAACGTAAGGTTCCCTTAAAATGTAAGGTTCTTTAACCACACTTTTATGATAACATAGGGTTTTTTAACCATACATACTATTTTGATCATAGGGTCTATTCCTTTAATTAATTTTAACAATAAAGTGTATGAACAACATTTCCAAAATAAACTAAAATTCATTCCAAACACATTTATGAATTTTCCTTGAGAATTAAAAGAAATAATATAATTATTGAATAAATATTGTTATGAATATTAATTTATTAAACTAAAAATGAAGTAATATCATTAATAAAACAAAGAAGGGTATTTGTGAGTATCAAAATTAATTAGATTTATAGATTATTATTGAGATAATACATACCCAACAATCTCCCCCTTTTTCATGATCCCAAAATCCTTAAAATAGATAATTTGAAAATATAGGATTTTATAATCACATTTGAATAAAAATATGATTTCAATTTCACATTATTATATTTAAGAAGAAAAAAATTAAATGATATGTTGAATAAAATTTCTGTTTTACCAAATTCGCTACCTATTTCTATGATATCAAATAGAAAGTGTATGAAAAATGATTATAACACTTTCAATGTTGCATAGAAAAATAAATGAATTTGTGCAATATACTGTTTGGATAATTAAGACATTGATTCTAGATGTAGAGATAATCAAATAATAAAAAAATAAAAATCAAACACAAAATATAAAAAAAAATTAATTCCATTATAAAAACTGTACAAATACATTTTAAGTTTTTCATTAAGGAAACTGATTATACTGCAGGTCTGGTAGAAGGTAAAAGGGTTTGTTCAAGAGTAGGTTTTGGTACTAGTTCTAGTGGAGCCATATCAGCCTGGAAAACTCCTCATAATTCTTCTAACTAAGCTCGTAACCATTATGAATTATTTTTTCAATAATTTTTATCCAAATTCTATAATCATGAATGAATTTTCAATTTTTTATCATATTGACTTTTAAAAATTCATGCATATTCTTTTATGTCTAAAAAAATGGTCTAGCTTATCACTGAGCTTATTGATCAGTAGTCTAATACATGGTTCAATTGAAGTCAGTTTCTAAAAAAGATATCTCTGATTATCCAACAAGACTGATAGGGATGCACTATTTCACTAATGATTCTGAATCCTATCATTCATGTCTTCTATTATAAATGTGATATCTTGAAACCTTCTGATCAGATCTGGTGAAGTTGGAGGGGAAGTGGAAGAATCACTATCCTGATTGACACACCCCTTGACTGAATCTAATTGGATTCTTAAATACCATTTCAAATCTAAAATATTTGTTTTAGAAATAGATTCTAATTTGTTCTTCCCAATCAGATCATATATGTCTCCTTTTAAAAGCATAAAAATATTTTTTTATCGAAAAGATTCTCTAAGGTCTTGAAGATGAGTCTGAACAGACTATAATTCTATCCTTATAGTAGATGAAAATTTTAAATTATCATAATATTTTATAGATTCTTCTAGATCCTCTCGAATACTAAGGTTCTCTTCTTGAACATTTTTTAACATAACTACAGGATCATCAATTTGATTTTTTTAGTGAATCAGATGTTCGTTCATTATGATTGTTTTACTAAAAAAAATACACAATATCTAAGATATTATCATTATATTTCTCCATATACTTTTGACTTGATTTGGATATACCATAAAGGGCCTCTTTCCATTCTCAATAAATAGATATAATTATTTCTATAGGACCAGTGGTAGAAACAGCCTGATTTTTGATGATGTCAGTGGTCTCAGTGACTGATTTCTTAACTAGTTGTTCTCCCTGAGTAGTTTTTAATTGGTTATCCGGTAGAAGAACATCTTGATTCTCTTTATCTTGTCTCTATGACTATTTATCCTCATCATTATCCTGTTCTTCTAAATGAAATAAATGAGTTTCATCACCATATTCTAACATATGTACTTCAGGATGTGGTTCTTCCCTATTCGCTGGTTTTAAAAAAAGTACCTCATGAACATCTTATTTTTATGAAACTTCTACATATAAATCTATATCATCATATTTACTATTTCTATTGGTAGTCTAAGAAATAGTGGATTCTCTATCTTTTTCAATTATTTAATTTCTTTTCTCCCCCTAAGAAAAATATCTAGATATCTGTTGATCATCCGCACTATCATTTATCAGATTTCCTTTCACTGCTCTCCAAATTAAATCGAATTTCTTAAGAGTCCCCACATTCAAAACATTTTTTTCATGGCATTTGACTCAAGAATAAAAATTTTGAATAAGGTTTTTTTTCTAAAAAGTTCAGATAAAGGATCATTCCATAAGGGAATAACAACATTCTTTCTTCTAAACAGCTACAATAACATAGATATCTTATCATATATCTAGGTAAATTTATCTTTATTTCACTGATAAACAAAAAAATAAATTACATATTCTAATATAAAATTTTCTCAATCTCAGCAATTCTTAGAGGAATAACAGTTTGAATAAACTATACTAACACTTTCTGATCTTCTTAAATATCCTTATCAAAAAAATTCTAATATTTATAGAACCAAACAGAAAATAAATTAAATCTTTAGATTTGGAATATTGATTTCCAATTGATAGATGATCAATGTGGAATACTCCTTCATGAGCGTATTTTATAATTTGAAAATTTTCAAATGAAGAAACTAAAATTTTATTATCTTATATTATAGCGGATATGGTATCTTCTGATTCACCAAAACTAAATTGAATAGTTCTATAAAAGTTATTCAGTTATAATTCATATAGAAAATCTTTATTTCATTCATTTAATAGAAACTCTAAAGCTTGAATTACTTGAGATGGTTTGAGTAGACTTTTTGTCTCATACAGCCACTAAAAATTGACAATATTTCCTTGAATAATATTTCTGGAGGGAACATATTAACGCTTTGGATAACTTGGTTTTTCCTTCATCACTTTTCCTGGTCTTCAGAAATTCTGAGACTCTTATGGTTGATGTTTTTAGAATCTTGGTTTTAGTACAATGTTGAGGTTTTTGGGAGGGGAAATGGTTCGAAAAGGAAAGGGTAAGGAATGTTGAAGGGTTTTCTAATTGATGGTTACATGGTCTGGTTTTTCATACCAATTACATAGGGCAATCCTTTTTTTAGTTTTTGAAAACAGATTATTTAAAAACTATGTAGAAAAAAACACATTTAAACCAATAAATAGAGAAACTAATTGAAATGAACAAACAGAATAAAACATTTGATAAAATTAAATAAAAAAATAAATATAAATTCCATAAATGAAATAAATTGATAAACACTTATGTCAAATTAAATAAACCTAACCCCCCACCCCTTCATAAAATGAAAATATAATGTGGGAAGTGGTTTGGTAAAAATATTACCCAATTGATATTTTGTATTAATAAATTCTAATGATAAATACATTTTTAGAAAAAATTATCCTATAAAAAGATTCTTTATATCAATATTCTTATCCCTAGAATAACTTATAAGATTTATTTTTTGAAATTATTATAGCAATTGTATTATCACATAAAATAGGTATATTATTAAAATATAGTTCAAATTATAATATATTGTTTTTTATCCACAATACATTTTCATAGAAACTGCCAGTAGACACATATTTTGTCCTGGATCTTAACAGGGAATCTGATTATTTTTTCTTACTTGACCATCATACTACGATTTTCCTTAAAAAGTAATAAGTTCCTGAAGTTATTTTTCTATCTAATATACAACCTTCAAAATTATAATTTGAATATGAAATTAAATTAAAATAATAAGTTTATAGATAAATAATATATTTTAAAATATTTCCATCTAAATATCTAAAAATTCATTTAAAATCTATCAGATAAGATTCCTTTGGATTTGACCAAAATCTAGCACATAAATATATATAAAACATATTGCTACTCTGCTACCATTAAGATATAATAAAATAAAAATCATACCTCTATATAACTTATTGTCAACTATTTTTCCATATTTTTATAATTCATGTTTTATATTAGTACACATAGGATTTGTTTATGTCTTGGTGTTCTCAAGTCTCTGCTTTTTTAAAAATCAATAATATTTTTACTTTGGTTTAAAACATTTCCATAATATTTTTGATAAATATTAAATCCTAAAAAGAAATTCAATTTTCTCATAATACTCACTTTAAATTATTTTTAAATTAGTATTGAAATATTTTTACCAATATTGTTATTTGTTGAACCAAAAAACATCATCAACTTAAATTTGAACTAATAAAATATTAGAACAAACTATTTTTTTTAAAGTGCTAAATCATCCATTCCAACAGTAAATCCATTTTTCAGAAGAAATGACCTTGATATTTTATACAAATATCTAGATTCTTTTTTAAGTCCATAGAGATCATTAGTATGTTTAAAAATGAGAATTTAGTTTTTTAGGATTTTCAAAACCATGAGGTTATTCGACATAAACATCCTCTATTTGATATTTATTTAAAAAGGAACATTTAACATCCATTTGATAAAACTTAATGTTTATATATGATTTTTAATCTAAAATAATTATAATGGCTTCTAATCTAGCGATAGGTGAAAAGGTTTCATCATTATATATACCTTCTTCATAATTATATCATTTTTCTACTAATCTGACATTATTTCTAGTTATGATCCCTTGATCATTCTATTTATCTCTAAAGACACATTTAGTTCCTATAACTAGATAATAGGATGGTCTTTATACTAATTCCCAAAAATAATTACTTATAATCTAGTTTAGATCTTCTTGCATTGCTTCTATAAAAATCTCATATCCTAAGGCTTCTTCAATAGATTTTGGTTATAACTGATATATAAAGGTAGAAAATTCGGCAATGTTTCATGCATTTATTCTATTTCTAATTCATATTTCTATGTCTCCTATAATTGATTCGAATGGATGGTTCATTAAGTTTCTAGATTTTCTTGGAAAGACACTTTCAGGTTCATTAATTTCATATTCTTATGAAAAAGGCTGAATTTTATTTATATCACTTTCAAAATCAACATTATTTTATTCATCTCTCATGTTTTCAAATGAGTCAGTAACTTCATAAATTTGATCTTTCTCTTTAATGAATGTGTTAGTTTCATCAAACGTCACATGAACCATTTCTTCAATAATCCTAGAATTTATATTAAAAACTCTATAGGCTTTAGAGGTATCAAAATATCCTATAAATATTCATTCCTCAGCTTTTGGATCGAACTTACCCTGTTTATCCTAGTATTCAAGATATACACATTTCATCCAAAAACATTAAAGTACATTACATTATATTATTTTTTTATTCTATATTTCATAGGGTTCCCTTTTAAAGACAGGTCTTATTAAAACTCTATTTATGATATAGTGGGCTATTATTACATCTTCTTCCGAAAAATTGGAAGGAATACTGTATTCATATAGCATAGTCCTTTCCATTTCTTGTATAGTTCTATTTCTTCTTTCTACTATTCCTTTTTTAGGTGTTATTGGTGAAACAAATGTTTGTTTAATACCTAAGTTTAAGAAAAAATAATTAACTATTGATTATCAAATTCTTCACCAAGATCATGCCTTAATTAAACTATTTTAGAACCTTTTTTATTTTACAAAATTTACATAATCTTTTAAAAATAGTGAATACCTAAATTTTTAATTTCACAAAATATACCGAAGTTAATAAAGAATAATCATCAATCTAAAACATGGACATATAATTTACCAGCAAAAAATTCTACTCTAGATGGTCTAAACAAATATATATGGATATGTTCTAATGGTTTGGATATATAAATTGTGTTAATGGATTTGAAAGAATATTTTTGTTGTTTTCCAATTTGGCTTGTATCACAGAATCTCTCACTAAAAAATTTAAGATAAGGAAAATCAGAAACTAACAATTTTATAGATATTTTATATAAGTAATATATGTTATAATGAACAAGTATCATATATCATATCCATGAATCATTTGTCTTAGTAGTTAAATAATTCACTTTTTATTTACATAAATAATTTAAATCCTAAGTATGAACATTGTATGTTCTAGACGCTCTAAATTTAAGTAGTTTATCTTTGAAAACTCGGCAGGAATTTTTAAAAAAAATCAACATAAAATCCATCATCATAAATTTGATAAATACTATATCATTTTTTTTATCCCATGTATATATAGTAAGTTATTGATTGAGATATTATTTGGATCTCCAACAGTTCCAACTCCAACAATTTTCCCTTTTACATTGTCAATAAAACTAGCCAGACCTTCATACATTTGAGTTAATGAATGTATATTTATGATTCTCTACTCATGGATCTGGAATATCCACTATCTATATACCATATTTAATCCTTGTTTATATGGACTTTTTCCTAAAAAATAATTTAATTGTTTTTTTATTTTGGTATACACATTTTCTTGGGTCCAACAATGTCATCCATCAGTGATATGGGATTCCATATTTTCATAACTTTACCATAATCTATATCACATCATTCAGACATAATTTTAGAATTAAATTCCATCTTAATACCACTAATTTTATGATTTCATAAATAAAATTTTCTAGGGAAATTTCATTTTATTCCACAATAATAACATGTAGCATTTTTTGAAATGGGAACAAAGTAATTCTTATAAAATTTTTATTTTCACCCTTGATTCTTATTCCAAATTTTTATATTTTAATTAAATTATGTTCAAGAATCTCATTTAAATCATCTTCTACTTTAATAATAATAACATAATAACTTTTATAGGAATCTACTTTATCCTTCAATTCTTTAATCCTTTTTTCATGATCAATACAGTTTGATCTTGGTGAATTGAATTTTTCAACTAGTTCTTGATGTTGTTTTAGCCTAGTATCTCTATCAACTAAAATAGCATTGGGAATATTTTCAATTATATATTATTATTTATTTAAGAATCATATTTTTCTTCTAGCATTGAACATTAAGGATCCAATTTATCATTTGAGAAACTATCAGTACCATAATCAGAAGAGTAATAAGTTTGTACCTCATTTTTTTATTAATCCATAAAACACATGTTGGCTTTGAGATTTTGTGGATCTTTTTCTGAATCATATTTTAAAGAGCTGTTGGTGAATTTAGATACAATCTATATATCTTTCATGGTTATTTTTCTTTTAATGATCATAATCAGTATTCTTCTGATATATCTTCTATAGACGTTTCATTCATCATTCAATTGAGTGAAATCAGGTCTGATGATACCTAATTTTTAGCATTCATAGCATCAAACTTCTCTAAGTTGTTTCTCATCCTTGCTGAATTATTTTCTAAAGCATCTTTTCTACCTGTAAAATTTTCTAAACTTTTTAGATATCTGAGACACATCTATTTTAGAATCCGAGGAGTTTGAATTCTTATCTATTTGGAATTATTGTTTTTTATGTTTCTAAGATGTTACATTGAGAGAATTATTATCCTTTTCACTACAATATTCTGATATTTAACTTCATATTGAATTTATACTTCACACATCATCAGTTATCCAATCAATTCGTTCATTTCTAATGTTTTGCCATGTGATGATTTAAAAATAGTAGCAAATATTCAATTCCATTTCGAGGGTAGTACATTTATTACTTTCAGTGTTTGTTCAGATTGAATGATGGAATCTCCCTTGAATTAATGTTATTAATAATATATGTTAACCTTCCATTCATTTGAAGGATTCTTTCACCATAAAAAATCTAAAGGTGTCAAATATAAACTTCACAGTATAATACCTCATTTGTCTAATGTTATTTGTTCTTTAATAAGAAAATGAAATTATTTTCAACATCTCATAGTCAGTAAGACATTGTCGTACATTATTAAATCCATCTAGTAAAATTCCAGAGATAATATAATTCATTAATTTTGAATTAATATAATATTCATATTTTGTTTTAATAGTCCAGGTCTCTAGTTTTTTAGGAATCACATAAGGAGTAATGATTTTTCAATAAAAAATGAATTCAAAATTCATTAGATATATAATCATTCATTATTTCCATCATCCATAATTTTCACCTTTGACTTATGGAGCATATACCATAGACATTCGCTATCATGGATCATCCATTACCATATTATTTTTATATACCTTATTCTTTTTGTCTTTCCCTATGTTTTATACCAAAACCACTCCTTTGATACAAATTTTTAGGTCTGAATAATACAAAGATAATAATAGAGGGGTTTGAATTGTGTCTTTTCAATATTATTCAATGATTATTTCCTTTGACTAAATTTATGAATTATGAAGATAGGTGGCATTTTCTTCTGTAAAAACTACAAGAAGTGGACAAATAGAATGAAAGCACATGGTAAATTTATAGTTTTTTGGGGAATAAAGATACCAAATCCCACTCCACCAAAACTCTCTTTGTGAGCTTGTATAATTTCACTAGAAATGTCCTCTTATCCCAAGACCTAAAATCCACCACTAAGTGCATGTGGTTGAAACCTTTTCAATAAGTTTAAAAACAAATTCTTCTAGTTTTTTAACAGAGAACCAATTATCCACAACTCATCACAAGAAAATGACACTACACTAAAACTAAGTATGAGTAGTTGAAACTCCAAAATTAAAAAGAGTATGAATTGATTATGGTTTGGGTTGATTTTCATAGTTGTGGTAGCAGAAACTGATAGTATATTGATATTCTTCTATAGAAATAAAAGTCTTTAAGGAAGAGTAAATATGAAGAAATCCTGGTTTCAAATAATATTCAATATGAATATCAACTAATAGTAGTATAAATATCTCAAAAGTATGAGGTTAAAATATGCATTTCTCTAGATTTTACCCTCTTCTACAAGTAACAGTGTCAATCATTTGTTGCAGCAGATCAATTAAACTTATTAATGAAAATTCTATTGTATATAAAAATATGTGTCTTGTATTACATCCATCACACATATATAAGATTTGAAAATACTCGGTTCTTATAAATATATTTATTTCGGTCGAATATATCCATAAAAAATTTACAAATAGATCATCAATATTCAAATTCAAAAAATAAATAGTCCCACGGAGCCGTAACATCACTTAAGAATATGCGTGAATTTATCCGATGAATATGGTTCTTTGAAAACATCATAACCAACATTAAATTGATCATAAATGAGAATTTAATTGGCTTGAAATTCTGTCAAAATATTTTAGAAATCACAGATAAAATTTTGAGTTTAAATCTATGATGTTTAATAATCAAATATAGGGTTCCTTCATCAAATGACTAAATACCAAACATAGGGTTCAACTATGTAGAATTAAATTTCTAAATGTATTAATGAAAACATAATTTTGTTCATAAAGGTATTCTTGTTGAACCATACATTTATATCTCCAACGCATGGTTCCTCACTTATGTATGGTTCTTTATCCATAATTTATTTTCTTGACAAATGTAAGGAAACATACAAAGGTATGGTTATTTAACCACACTTTCCTGATAATGTAAGGTTGATTAACCATATGTATTGTTCTGAATGTAGGGTTTATTCCTTATGCTCTGTTTATCAATGTAGGATATAAAAATTGTTTCCAAAATAAACTGAAATTTTCTCTGAACACTTTAAATAATATTCCTTGAGAATTAAAAATATGAATATAATTTGAAAATAAATATTGTAATGAATATTAATTTTCTGAAATACACACGATATAATATCATTAGTAAGAAAAAAAGGGTATCTGTTAACATCAAAATAAATAATATTTATAGATTATTGTTAATACAATACATTCCCTCCAATTATTATATCATGCATGTCCTTTAAGGACCACCCATGAATTAAATTAAAACTATCTCTTTTACTCAAGGCTTATTTAGTTGCAATTTTGATCTTCCACTTAGGCGTTTAAATAATTAGAAAATATTTAGTTCCCTACAAGCATGAAATCAATGTTCCACTACTCAGTACTGAATAATATATTTTATAGGCACTATATATTTTATAATAACTTCAAAACTACAACCTTATATAACTATTTTTATGATCTACCTAGTTCCTCTCAAGATTTGTGTATTTTTTAGCTCATTATTTCAAAATATTTCTGTAAATACCCAGAAATTTCATGGAAATTTTTTTCTTAAAAAATTTGTAATTTTACGAGTCTGTGGCTTCTGATTGCACTTGATTCTGAGGCCTGGTGTGTTCGTAATCAATTTCTAATGTTTATCTCGGGTACGTTTAGTAAACAAACGAATGGGTTTTTCTATCTTTTGAAATGGTGCCCGGAATTGAAACCTGAGGGAACTAATGAACTCACAACGCCGATAATTGCTAGAGGGGACCTTTACCGTAGTTATGTTTTCATGGGATGAGAAGTTAAAATTTTTGGATTAAATAATAAGTGAATAAAAATTGTGGAACAATTTTTATTATATATCTAAGGTGGTTATATCCTACATGGGGGAGTTGGGGTGGGACCCACAAGAACTTAACTACCCATGTGAGTATATTTGTGAGGTGGGGCCCACATGAGCCCCAACCTTTCACATTTCCTAAACTCCTTAAACCCCCCTTCTTTAAATGTTAACTCCTCTTTAATTGAGTAACTTTTCCTCTCCCTCTCTCAAACCATTAAATATTCCAACCTACCTATTAATTAATTAAACAACTCTACATTTATTTAATTAAAGGGATTTGTTTTTTGAATTTTGAAATTCATGGAAAGATTAAATAACATAAGGAAAAGCCTTATTTTATTTTGGGTTTGGCAATTGTTGTGTGGGAGGATTTGGGGGAGAACTCTAGAGTTTTGAAGAACATCTTCTACAACGAAGAAGGGTTCTTCTCAAATGAAGACCTTTCCTCTCGGCGAAGAACACACACCGTTACTACAATATCTCCTTTCTCTTCTCCAAGACAAGTGAGGAGATTCTTATTTCTCCTCAGATTCTCACCGTCGACATCTACGAATCCTCACCTCGCGACGTCGTCTACTGCGACGCTGATGTTCGTCATCAATTGTTGAGGTAGGGTGAATTGTTTCAATTTTATTGAAAATAAAATTGTTTGGTTATGCTTTGTGAACCTTGTTCATTCATGGATATGTGTTACCATCTAATACAGAGGGTTTGGGCAAAAAAAAACGGCCCGACGACCCTCTGCTGAAACTTTATCCCTTTGGAATTGGTAGCCGGAGGCGGGGGAGGAATGACTCCGTCACGCCGTGCCGAAAACATAGCGAAGGAAGTCGGTGCCATCGCACCGGCTGTGTAGGAGGAAACTCTGCCCGCATCGTGGGCTGATTCGGCGGATGAACCGGCCTGCAGGGTAGAGGCAAACTGTGGTGCCAGGAGGGCGTCGTGCTGAGGAACCGGCAGGCCCGTCGGCCAGCCGGGAGGAGCTGGACTGCAGCACCAGGAGGGCACCACGCTGGAAGACTGGCGGCCTGCCTGTGCAGGCCGCACGCGCTAGAAGGACAGCCGGCCTAGTCGGCTGGTTTGGGAAGGAAGGCGCCGCCGGTGCGGACAACCCCCCCACCCCCCACCTCGAACCGCTCGGCCAGCCGGGCCGCGCCAGGACAGGTCGTGCATGGTCGGTTCGGGTTGCACCCTTCCGGGCCAGGCCGTGCCCCGTCATGTCGGGCCATGCCCCACCGAGCCGGGCCGTACCACTTCGGGCCGAGTTGCATTTTCCTTCGGACCGGTCCGACACCCCTCCCGGGATGGACCTGTCAAATTGGGTTAACCCGACCCATCGGCCCACTGGGCTAAACGGGTCTGGCCCGTTATCCACTTAAACATGAATAACTTAAAGACCGCGCGTCCGATCGACGCGCCGTCTGCGACACTGGGACTCTTTCGACAATATGGTCCTTTTGGATACTCTAAGTGAGTTTTGGACAACTTTGGTAATCGGCTGGGTTTCGAATGAGCATTTTTTCAACCGGGCCCCTAGAACGGAAAAGCCAATATCTCTCAGACCGGGCGTCCGTTTGACGCGCCGTATGTCACGTTGAGTTCATTTTGACAATACATAACAACAGAATACATAAACTTTGTACTTCATGACAGTTGATCTATTGAACCCTTTTTACTCATGGAGCGGACCCTCCCGGAAAAGAGTACGCTGTGTGTGGGAACCCTAGAGCTGGTTGCGACTGTGACGACGATGACGATTGTACTTGGATCCTACGTGGTTTCGGTAGTGAGGATGACTGCACTTGGATCCTCCATGGGTTCGACATCGATAATGACTATAATTGGATCTTACGTGGGTTCGGCATCGATGGTTACTGTACTTGGATCCTAAGTGGGTTCGGCAGCGACGACTTCTATACTTGGATCCTCTGTGGGTTCGGCAGTGAGGATGATTCAGAGGCTACATCTAATCATCTCCACCCCTCTTTGTGGGAAGTATACCTGTGTGAGCTGAGTCTTGACTTTTAATCATTATCTTTGGTATGATTGACTTCTTTCTCGTGTGGACTGGATTGTGCTTGGGCTCGGAAGTTAGAGCCGAACCGGAATTGATGACTTAGGTATATGTATGGGCATATACATAAGTAGAGTTGGTTGATTCATTGTGTTGTTCCTTTCCTTTGTGGTTTACCATTCATGGATTCTAGGAGACCTTCAGGGGGCTCGAGGTCCCTACTGAGTATCATATACTCACCCCTGCACAGGCATTGCCCGCACTACGTTGTGTTGGTTGCAGATGACGGACAACACTGATCGTGGTCAAGGGTTGTGGAGCTGGATGGTATCCGTAGGTGGACCACCTCAAGGGACGTACACGGAGTGGACGGACAGACCCTTAGTACTGACGAGACTATTTGTACCCACCCTTCAGGTGGGATTCCCTGAGGATGATTCGGTGGTTGCTGTTTTACTTTTCAGCAGTTGTATTTTCTTTCTCAGTTGTACTGTACTATCAGTTGGATTTGTATACTGGCCCATTTAATTTCCAGCACATACTTTTGTACTCAGTTTACTTCGTGTTTACTCCAGCTTGCATGATCTGTTGTGTTTGTTTACTTATATAAATGCAATTTCTTCCCTTTTATCGGGATTTACACCTTTGGTGCTAGTCACCAACCTCTGGCCTATGGAAGGCGGGCTTGGGGTAGTCACGACACGGGCCTCAAGGATGAGTCGTGACAATTTCTTCCCTATGTCGGGAATATATCTATATATAAAAATTAACTAAATTATTGAAATCAATTTCAAAATCTAAATCTAGATAATTATTATAAGTGAATTGTACAATAAGACCCTCCACGTTTTTTTCAATCAAATTTTCACATGGGAATTGTCCAAAGATCATCGAATATTCCTATCTAGTTTAATTGTTTACTTTACTAATATTATAGTAATATAATTCATTTCATTTTAACTGATTAAAAAAATATAATATTTATTTTGTTATAAATTATCACAAGAAAATAATTCATTAATATTTTCATTAGATAATTCCAAATATTTCATGTAGCGATCATATTTTTACATTTTCCAAAAAATATTCAAAAAAAATATAATTGTGGAATGGCACTTCATTCATAGTGAAAAACATCATCTTCCACATAACCAACATTGACTAGATTCCACCTCATTAAGATGTTATTCATAGTGTGATCTTATTATCCATGATATGAAATCATAATTTATTTACACTTCTAGAATCAAAAACACATTTGGTTGTTTGAATTAATGAATTTCATCGTGTGCATCGTTTAATTTTTTTTTCAAATCAAATATTCTCTAATTAATAAATAATTTAAATTTCTAAATATTATCATACAGATGATTATAAAAAATCATTCATGTCACCCTTATGATATAAAATGAGATTTAGTTCCTTCATCAAAATTTTAGACAATAATTGGTATTTTGTAAAAGTAAATTGACTCTTATGAAATTCACAATACTTCTCTACCTTTTCCAATTTTATGAATCCCGATATATCTTATAAGAGAGAAATTAATCTCAAGAAATATATATTGATTATTAATTGGACTATAAATAACACTAATTAAGTCATTCATTTTTTTAATTTCTCAATAAATGAATCTTATAAAAATATCCTGACTCTTACAAAATTCTGATGAATCTTATATAATTTCATTGTACATTATAAATTTTTTATTTCATTGATCCTTATCAATTCTAAACCACAAATAAATCCCATGAAGTCAATCTAAACCATAAAAAATGAATCTAAATCTTATGAAATCATTTAACAAGTAAAAAATTAGTATGAATCTTACAAAAAATCAGTTCTTTTTCATTTTTCACCTTAAATCATAGAAAAATAGAATTAATTGAAATCATATAAGAATAAATTAAATTCATCTCAGGTATTTTTATATAAAAAAATACATTATTATAATATTCAAAATAAATATCCAATGATTTTCAAGGATTACTATACAAATTTTTGAATAAATACAATCCTTAAGAATTTTCATAGAGATCTTCACATTTAGAATGACATTACAATTTTCATTAACAATTGATTGGAATATTTTTCCAAGGATATAATGATGTAGTTTCATTTTTATAAAACATGTAATACCAAATAGTGTTTTAACTATCTTAGAATTGATATATCAAAATACATCATCATCTATTTTTAAAACCCCTCACAAGAATACTCTTAACCCCCTATAATAATTATTTCATCAACATTAACTATGACTATTAGAGTACTTGTGTGAACCTTCATTATATATACATTGTTTGAAAATTTTAGTTTTGAAAATTATAATTATTTCAAGTAAATATATAGATTAAATTACAATGATCGTGGAGCCTATTTAACCCATAGAATTCATTCTTCATTTTTTACACCATTATACTATTATTATCAAGTATAAATCCTTTAGGTTTCTCAATAAAAACTTTTTCTTTAGGATATCCATTTATGATTGAATAATTCAAATATATCTGATAAAAAATTATACTACGCACAAGCTATAACGAAATAACATTATGATATAATCAATTATTATAATAGGCCCCAATGTTTTTAACAATTAAAAGCCTTCTACTTATGAATAACCTATATTAAAAAGTCTGTTGTTTCTCCTAAAGACTTGACCATTTTTATTCAGTTTATTTCTAACATATAATTTTTTCATATAAAATTATTTTTATGGCCTAGGAATAATATCTTAGCTAATATGTTTTTCAATTTTATCTAAGTCATAATGTATATCATTTATCCTCTCCTTTTTCTCTATATCCTATGAAACTTAATGTCCTTTAAATTGTGAAATAAGAGCTATTTTATTTTCCAGTTAAAGTATTATAATATTATTAACTGTAGAATCTTAAATGATAACTATGTTTTTTTAGTTTAATGTTATTCTTAAATATTTAATGATTCAATTTTTCATCCCTAATAGATTCATCCAATTCTATTTTTTGATCTAAGAAACCATCAACTTTTTATGGTTCATATCCAGTTTTTTTATCATTTTTTCTACATGAAATCCAAAGTATTTATACTTCAGTGTTTCAAGATATAAGTCTTTCACTACATTTATGTTGGGTTGATTTTAAATAATTTTCATTTCATAAAATTCCTCCAAAATGTGCAATATTTTATTCCTAATTTATAGCATCATTTATTGGATAGATTTCCCATG
This sequence comes from Viscum album, assembly GCA_963277665.1. Taxonomy (NCBI): domain Eukaryota; kingdom Viridiplantae; phylum Streptophyta; class Magnoliopsida; order Santalales; family Viscaceae; genus Viscum; species Viscum album. The sequence goes on along the minus strand of OY728164.1, from coordinate 1,806,341,141 downwards.
AAGATCATTTCTTCAACATTCTCTTCAATGTTTTCTATATTTGAGATTTTTATCTTAATGAAACATAGACTATAAAAAATTTAAGAACATACATATTGGAATATTCTTATGCCACATATCATATAGAGTAATTTAGGATACATGACTTATCTATCACCTATTTGGAATATCATTGTTGTGCACACTAATTCCCTCTAGAATAATTTTGTGCATTTGTGTTCAATAAGCACGGTTCTATCCAATTAAGACAAACTTATATTCTTCATCTTTGAAGATCATATTTTCAAGGAGTATATGAAGAACTATATTGGTGATTAATTTTATTATTTATATGATATGATTCAAAATAATTACATGTGAGATTCCATCCATTATCAGATCTCAGACTTTTTATATAGGCTATCAACTCTTTTATAACACGTATTTTTAGAATTTTAAACTATTATAGTGCTTCATAATCATTCTTAATGAACATTAAATTGGTTATCTTTGTAAAATAATCAATAAATAAAAAAAATAAGGATTATCCCTGGGTGACCATTTATACATGGGTCTACATAAGTTAGAATGAAAAAGCATAGGTGGCCTAGTATAATAAATCTTCTCCCTTTTATAAGTTCCATTAACAGAATTACCCTTTTGATAATTTTTAAATAAACTTTATATTTCTATCCTTTGATAGGGAAGGTTTCTAACTAGCTCATTCGTTAAAATTTTACTCACACAACATTTACCACGATGTTAATTTCATCATTTCCATGATATTTTTCCATCCAATACATGAAAGTAAAAGATGAATTTTTTGAATCACACGTTAAGAACATATTACCATGAGTTCTTTCTCCATTGATGATTATACATCCATATTTTGAATTCATGATGATTCAATAATTTTCCTGGAAGGAAATTAAATTTCCATTGTTATATAGTTGGATCACACTCAATAGAATATTTTATCCATTCAATAAAAAGAAAATATTTGGATTTCATCTTATAAGATTATATTAAAATAGTACCAACACCACTGATCATTAAAGAATATCCATTCCAAAATTTTATTTCCCCTTAATTATGTTCTTCAATGTCTTAAAAATATTCATTTCCTTTAAAGTGAGATATATTTCCAACATCATGTATTCAAGGAATATACTTTATTCAAGAATTAAAAGTGACTTCAAAAAAATGGAATTTTTATTCTTTTTTCATATTCCGAGTTCTATTTACTTTTAAACTATATGATGTTTTTTCAAAAATTATTGTCACAAATTCCTTAGCACAATAAACGTATTGGTAACTTCTTCCATGAATGTATTATAAACAATAAAAATTATTCTCAGTATATGGATTTTATTGGGTATTCTTCAATGATTCCACATTCCCTATACTCTTCATCAACTTCCCAGAATTACATTTTTTTATCCAGTGTAACTTTCACAAGAATCATACCTTTTCCAAGTGAGTGACATGGTGTGTCAATATTAATAGGATTTGTTCCCATAATTCCATAGCACCGATTTCAACCCATAAATTTTGATCTTCCTTATTGATAATTGTTCTTGTTGGAAAACTATTTTTTTCAGCTATGTATTATGTTTCATTGTGTCTTATTAAGTTATTTATTTTCAAAGTTCACATAAATTCCTTTATTTTTTATGGATATTATTCATCATGATTATTAACTAAATGTTTTTAAATGGACCCATAAAAACATTCACTATTAAATATAATAGATTTATTTTGTGATTTTTAAAAAGAATATTTGAAAAAAAAAATTATAAAAACATTCCAAGTATCTTGATTTGATTCATTTTTAACTTATACTGCTATGTTAAAATAGTATCTAATTTTATAACATGTTTTAATTCAATAATTTAACTATTTAATCTTTATCTAATACCTTCATCAATATATTCTTAATCTCATCAATATAACTATCATATATTTTGAAAAATTCATTTTCACTTCATTCTTACTTTAATTTTAATTTTTTAACATTCCAAAATTTTTCATCATTTTAGTATTTATTCAATAAAAGATTAATTTTTATATTTCTAATTATGTTCCATGTAAGGATCATTACCATTTTCTTCCCTACTACTTGATGTTTGATCATATCTTCTAATTTGAGACATGATGTTCATGATTTGTTCCAGAAAGTTTTTCTTAGGAATGTCTACTTCAGGGTGAATAGCATTTCACTTATTTTATAAGAATTATTAATTTTTTACAACAAGTAAATATATTCTTTATCTAAGGAAATTTTGTTGTATCCTTGGTAATTTTACCATATTTTTATGAGGATTTTTATACGGTTCATCATCCTCACTCAGAGAAAATTTATTCATTGAACAATTAATTTAAAAATTTATAAATCTACTATATTTTATTCATTTTAGATGAAAACACATGAGATTTTATGAAATATTGTTTCAACAAAATTTAATTTCGTAAGAAGCATGTTTTACACTAAACATCGAGTTTTAACAAACTTTAATACACTATTTAAATATTGTTATGTTACAATTACCAAATAGCCATTGAATTATTATGTATGAATATTAAAAAAAATTAGGATAATTTATGGTTTATTCATATATAAAATAGTTTCATTGGTTACTAATTAATAAGAAATAAAAATAAAATCTACCGAAAGAATAATTGATATTTTTTCTAGAAAACTGTTTTATAAGCACAAACAATATTTATCGTACCAATTTAGGTAAATAAATTTTAGTTAATGATTTTATTAAAATTTACATGTTATAAATTTAATAAAATGTTTTAACATTCATCTAATATTTTCTCCAAGTCATGGAATATAAATAATTTCTAGTTTCATACTAAAATTTTTATTTTTCTAAAAGGATAGTTTTCATAAAGTGTTGTCTGAAAATGTTAAAATAAATTTATTCTAGGTATTGTTATTTAATTTTAAAAAAAAATAGAATTATGAGGTCTAAATTTGGTCAATAGCTTTAAATTTTTGTCAATAAGAATAGTAAATATTGTAAAATTTATCACATCTGTATTGGGTAAATCGAGTTAATCGAGGTTAAAACTAAGATATATGGACATAATTTTTCATTTATATTATTATTGTATGAATTTAATTCAACCCTTATCACCTTAGTGATAAAATTTAATTTTCATGGGGATAATTGTTTCTAAAAATGAATTATATTATATTCACATCAACAAAAGTTACACAATTTCATACTTAGTTTTAAATATCTTTTATGTGTCCATATAGCGACAAAAGAATGTTATGAATAAATATAAGATTCTATATTGAGATTAGTTAAATTATTTTAATTTTAAAAAATTATTTCTATGTTTTCGTAATTATATTATAAAATTAAATAATTATGTGACACTAATGATTTATTTTTCTAATTAATAACAAAAATTAAATGATATTAAAAATATAAAAAGTAATATAATTTTAGATATATAATGTATTCCATTAATATTATTTATTAATATGATATAATAGAGTAAATTTGAATAATTATATTTGATTTCAAACTTTTATTTATGCCTTTTATTTCAAATTAAATAAACAGTGTCTAAATTAGGGAAATTATATTTTATGAAAATTATATTTTATTAAATTAAATGAAAATAAAAAAAATATTAGAAAACGAAATTGAGGATTATATATTGTTAAAAATTTCATAACTCTATCATTTATATACAATTTTTAATCATTTGACTTGTGTAAGACATTATGTATTTTAATCTTGTGTGAGACATAAAGAGTGTGTCCCCCTCAATTATTAAGGGTCTCCTCTCCTTTATCTTATCCATTACACATTAATACTTATATCTCAACCAACATCTAAAAAGTTATATTCTCCACTCCCCTAGAAAAATTAAATATTATCTTCTCTTCTTATAAGACCAATCCTAGATCCCTTAAGAGGATATCTAATGAAGTTATTTCAAAGAAGAGGTAATCACCTTAACTGAGCACTTTATTTTTAATTATTACTTTACCAAGTATAAATTTATTATATTTTTCATAAAAAAATATTTTTAGTATCCTAATTATATTAAAATGTTATTAACACACTTAAAAAACTTCTTATCCCTCTGTTTCCATCAAATAGTTAGTGAAAATATTGTGTGTACGTATGTAAGACATACCATCTCCATGTTGTGATACAATTCATTTCATATCACCATATTTTATGGAAGGGTATTGTGTTAGTTTTAATTATTATATATGATAAATATAAAATTATTTCACATATGGAATTGTGACATCATATCTACTTTCTTACCTTCCAATCCATTGGAAAATGCTATGGTTGATTGTGTGTGTGTGGACTACTCCTCCATGAAGCTATGTGATTAGTTTTTCATTTTTTCATCAATTGGGTTGTAATAAGTATGTATTTAATTAATATAATTGATATATTTTATATAATAATTATTCTCTAATTATTATATTTTTATTTATCTTTCTTTTATTCCATTCATCAAAAAATATAAATAGAGTTCATGCATCTGAATGGCCTACTATCTCCATGAACATTATAATTCATTTTTCAATATATATATTTTATAAAAGACTCTAAAAATGTATATGATGAAGATATATGATATTAAAATTATTATTAAAATAATGGATATTATGTAACCATGATCAAAAGAGAAGTAAAAAAACTACTAAACAAGATCACTCATTAAAAACTAAGCAGATATCACATGAAATATGGATTTTAATAAAGTATCGTTAAAAAAGAATTAAAATGTTTTTTAAGTAAATAATATATGGAATGATATATATATTTTTGTGTGTAATGAATTTATAATAAATTTATATTTATAAAATGTTAGGATCCAATCTATATGAAAGAATTTATACCAATGGTAAGGGGTTTTTGACTCACATTTATTATTTTGGGAAACGTGCCTTATAAACAACCAATTTTTTTCTTTGTATACTTCCTATGAATGTATTTTATAGTAATTTTCATGAAAATTATTACATATACATATCCATATAAGTTTATCTATTTCATGTGTATTTTGATTTTAATGTTGTCAAAAGTGGTAAGTAATTTATGTTACAATCACATTGATTATCAATATTCTCTAGGATTATGTTTCTTATAATGAAATATCTTGATATACCTCTATTTAATCTCATTATTTTTCTTATACAATGGTCATTTCTTGATAATATATATTTTCCATTCATTTTCCTCATCTTAATTACTCAATATAATAATCATGTTATTTCAAAAAATCAATATTATTTCTCTCTTTAGTCGAAAAACAATTTTCTTCCATAGCCGTTTTTCTAAAAAAAATTAAAGAATGGTTTTGATATTCTATTATGATTGTTTAAATTCATATTTAACATGTTTTAATATTAAAAAAATGTTTTAACAGTAATATTTTCTCTATTTTCTCAATGAGGTACTTTTTACAAAAATGTGAATGTAATCTCTTATTTTAATATATATGAAATGAATATAATTTACATTGTCATGACTGGTCAATGGTTTAGATATTTCATTAAATTTTTCCAATAAAAATTTTAAAACAATTTTTTTTCAATTATTTTGAAACCATTAGGTTTAAAAAAATCAAAGTGAAAATGATATTTTCCTCAATAAATGTTACAAGTGATTTTTTGAAATAATATTATATCTAAGATTAAATATCTGATGTTAATTATAATTTACTAAGGATATTATCCAATAGTACTATTATTAGTATTTCCATATGTGGCTAATGGTCATTTTGGTGAGATGTTTATAAAACCCATTTTTTTAATGGGTTATTCTATGATGAAAGGATGAAATCCTTATAAAAACAATTTTATTTGTGGGTGTTATAATGTGATGATATTATGAATGTTTTATTATATTTTGGAACACATGTTTATTGATTCCATTATGTTATAGTTGTTATGTTATTACCAAATAAGGTTTTTAATTTAAAACCACGGATGGTGGTTACGTTATAACCAAGGATGGTGGTTACATTATAACCATGGAAAGTTGTTACAATATAACCAACGATGAGAGTGACAAATATTTATCTCCAATGCATTAGGTAAAGATTTATATGTCATGAGATAAATAGGATTGTAATGGGATGTGAACCTAGTTTTGTAGGGAACATTTTTCTCTATAATAGTACTGTGAGTAATCATTCACCACTATCATGGTTTGGGTATTGAGCCCATTACACAATGATAATCTTTGAAATGATCCTTGACTACTAAAAAAGGATTTTATATACTTATTTTTTTTTCAAAACCATATTTATTATTGTAATTTTATGCTCTCGTGGATCAAGTTCTTTTATTCTTCATGATTCATTCCTTATGAATTGCAAAGATTTATGCCATGAATCATGATTGTTAACTAAGATATGTGTGGAATTATTTGAAAATTTTATTCTTAGGTTCTCATACCCAAATCTTCATGTTATTATCAAGTGATAATTGATATCTCCCTTGTTTACCCTTTCTGAGTGTCTGAGATCTTGATTTCTTATGTTTCCTTTCATTGGTTTATGAAGAAAGGTACTAAGTAGGATATTTTTAATAAAGGTGTTTGTTTTGAATATATTAGTGGGATATTCTGTAGATATTTTGTGAGTTAGTTGTTTATGTATCCACAATTCTAATGGAACTATATCGATATGATTTTTTCATCGATCATTAATTTATATAATCAATATTCATTTATTAAGATGTAATATATATGTATAGAAATAATGGGTTGTTATAGTTTATTTCAAGGGTAGGTTTATTTAACCTTTGGAAACAATGATGATAAACCTTTAGTAATAATTATATGGATATGTCTAAGTATAGGATAATATCATAATGTTTTAACAATGATCATGGATGACAATGAATAATCCTTAGTTTTTGTATATTTAGATGAAGTTGTCTTGTTCTAGACATCATATGAATGGTTTTTAGGATTGTATGATTCACTACTCAAATAACATCTATTTGATGGTCATGATAACTATTTTGGTTTTTGTATAGGATTGATGATATGACGGATAATTTGAGATGCTTATAAATATGGTCAAATATTGGGGTATCTTATTTGAACTTAGTTATAAGAATCCTTTTATATCATGAAAATTATCTAGGAATATTAATTCACATCCTCTATAATTAGATTTTTAATTAGTAGTCTATTCAAAACGGGTGTTTACCTTAGTTGTTTGTTGACAAAATAAACATCAAATATATTCCTATTGTGACAGAGTTTTTTGAAATCTTCATGGATTAATTTTTTAGTCTTCTACTGGATCATGATGTTGATATCTCAGTAGAACCCATACATGGTTATACACCTATTAAAATGTCTCTATTTATGTTGGAACTGGTTGAACATTAGGAACTAAATAAGAAACTCCAAGAAGATTTTGTAAGTGTTTTAATTTGTCTAAGTTCATCACCATGGGTTGTCCTGGTATATTTTGTTAAGAAGAAAGATGTATCAAGGTGACTATTAATTAATTATTGAGAACATAAAATTTACTATCAAAAACAAGTATCCAATACCCCATGTTAATGGATTATTTAAAAAAATACATAGATATTAGTAATTTTCTATGATTGATATTTATTTTGCATATCATAAATTGAGGTTAAATAAGAAGAAAATACACAAAATAGAATTATCTACAAAGTATGGAGACTATAAATTTATTGGGATTCAATTTAGTCTTAATAATTCCCATGATATCTTCATTGATTTAATGAATTGTATTGATAGATTACCATGACTAGTTTTGAGTAGTATTGATATTATTATTTATTAAAATAGTAATTAAGGTAATGAAGAAATTTTTTTAAGTGTGTTGAATACCGAAAGGAAGGATAAGATTTGCCAAAACAATTACAATGTATAAATTTTTTCTTCAGAAAGTTTCATTTTTTGGTCATAGAATCTCAGGAGAGGGAATATCAGACAATAGTTAAGACACAAAGGTTATTTAACATTAGTCCAGAACAACCACTATGAATAATATCCATAGTTTTCTTGGTTTTGGTGGATATTATTGGTACTTTATGTTGAAATTATCTCTACTATAGAATCTACACACTACGTGTAATATCCTACCCAACCTCATTATCTTGAGAAGGTTTTGGAATGTTACATGGACTTAAGGGACATCCCCATAGTTCCAAAGGTTATAAATAAACTCCAAGGTCTTCAATACTATTTGGGGAATATTTTCCATTTAAGAAATAAATTAACCCAGCAAAACACACTATAACATAATAACCACTAAATGATGCTCAATAAAAATGTATAAAACTTAAAGAAAAATTATTTAATTTCAAACCCAACTATAATCAGAGTACCAAAATAGAAGACTACCAACATCAAAGTATAAATCATAATACAAACCCAAGAAAACTCAAAGGCTCCATGAAATTCCTACACATATCCCAACATGCTCAATGCTCTAACTCAAAAATACATCCCAAATATCATGAAGAACTACTAAATAAGTATGATCATTTACCTTTACCTATGTCTCAAAAAATATCTGAAAATGTACCATAGTATCAATGTAGGGGTGAGAAATGAAACTCAGTAGGTTTCCCGAAAATGACTTCCCTACTCAGGCCCCTAGGATAGAACATGTTAACACATTTATTTAAAACAATTTTATATAACATTTCAGATAAATTAATATTGAAATATAAATAAATTATCATACCTAAATAGTGTCTAAGGATAGAAACCAAAAAACTCTTCAAATCATTTTATGTTCATTTTTTCCATACCAATCTATTATTCAGACACACCCACACATGCTTGATCTTGTGGATGTTCCATACTCACGAGTGGTTTCTCATCAATACTCCCAGTAATTAAAAATTCTATAATCTCCTTATGTCCAAATGTCCCAAGACACTTATCTAGGGTCACGTCCCATTTTTACCCCAACAGTACACATCCCTTATTCAGGGTCACGTCAAAAGTATGAACTCACAACATCCCATGTATTCCAAAACCATTTTAAAGAGACCATATATGTAATGGCCATATGTACTCCAAAAATCTAAATTTATAGTATCCTTATTTCGTACAAGAAATTGGTGGTATCCTAATCATAAGTAAATTTTTTTAGAACCATAGGGATCCTCCTAATTGATCAAATAGATCAACAATGCATGGAAGTGGATATTGATTCTTGGTTGTAACATGGTTAAGCTTATGGTAGTCCACACATAACATTAGACATCCATCCACATTTTTGACGAATAACACTGGTATAACCTAGGGAGATATGCTAGGCCAAATTAACCATTTTATTTCCATATCATCCAAATGAACTTTTAGTTCCATTAATTTTGTTAGTTCCATCCCGTAAGATGAAAGGAGAACATAACATGTCCTCAGAAGTAGATCAATCATAAATTCCACTTCTCTTGTTGGTAGAAACCCTAAGAAAGTATTAATAAAAGAATCTATAAATCAATCAAAAAACACTGAAAAATACTAATATTTATCACCTCCATCAATGTAAAATTCAAAAATTCTAACTGAGATGATATAATTCCAACTATTGGTGTCAACAAGTACGTTGCATGTAACTTTACATTTTGATATCCTCGAATGAGATTTTAAATTTTATCTTCAGTCATAAAACTAACTCTTTGATTTTTACATTCTATGTGATCCTTGAACATAGTCAAAAAATCCACAACAAGGATAATTTCATAAAAATACATCTCAATCATTGATAAATCCCATATTAACTCATCTCTATCAATAATTATAGAACATGCTATACTCATAAAGTCTTATTATACTTTTTGACCAAGAGGTGTATGATGTTTCAAAATAGAAGGCTTCATCTCAACATTTAAACCCAAAATGTTAATCAAACAAAAATAAATAAATAAATGGGAATCACTCGTACCAAAAAAAATCATAAATAAGGGTAGAATTCAAAATATTTTTACCTCTCATTATTGATTGTCCAGACTGATCATCCTTAATTACTTGCTCGGATCCATATATTTTCTCACTCGTTACACTTTGTTCTTTTTATAACTATTGAGATTTTACTTATTAGGGAGTCATGGTATTCCTAGAATCACCATGTCCATCTCAATTATATAGATGTTAATTATTCTTCTTCCCTCATCCAATTCAATCATATGAGGTCTGTGACACATGTGATGTATCACAGACACTCAATCTCATAGAACTATAATAATTGCAGTGAAGATACCTTATTCTTTATAAATTTTGGTATTATATTGGGGGTTCCTTACACTCTCACTTCATGTGGTTTGAAGATAAACATTTTAAACTTCCATATTTACTTTTAGTTATTGGAAGAAGATTCGATAATATAGATTTTTTATTTTATGTCATCCTCATACCTTGGAAATAGGTGTCCCTATTCCACTTTCTCTCAGAATTATAGTTCCCACCATTTCCCATAGGCACCATAATGAGTATGTCTCCCATAGTTTTTGGGATGTCACATCTAACACAGTATCTCTATTGACAATCTTCATATAAATAGTTATACATAGCATGAAAATCATAGAACAAATTTCCTACATCTTCCCTGATTCAAAAATGTGTTCATCCAAGGATGTAGTTCAAGAAACATTGGGTGAAAATAAGACTAATTTAATGAATTTAACAGCATACTCAGTCACTGAGAGACTCCCCTTCTTTAAGCTGAAAAAGTTCATTGTTCTTGAAATCCTGAACATATGAGGATAGAATAGTTTTTTTGAAAAATTCATCAAAATCGTTCAAACCAATGTGTTTTTCTAATTTTTCCTGAGCTTCTAAAATCAGACCAATGGAATGAAGGATCCTCCATCATATACGTTGCTAAATTGAATTTAATCTTATCTGGTGTACCAAGGAAATTTAAGATTTGATTCTTCCTTTTCAGCCACATCTCCACCATCTTAGGTTCTGAATCACCCTGAAAAATGGGTTGATTCTTCATCTGGAAATGAATGGAGTTATCCAATTTCCTTGGTTCATCCCTTAATTTCCCACTATCCATGGAATTAAAATCTTGGACAATAAATTGAACCCACACTTGGTTCACTTGTGGCTTAGGTGAAACCATATTCTCTGTAACTTCTTCTAGTTTGTTTCTTCAACACATACCAAGTTCCTATTTCTATAAATGTAATGATTGTCAAAATTATCACAATCTGTAACTGAAGGATTAATAATTTAAAATTTTACCACATCATGACTATCACAACAATTCTTTCCAAAATCCACACATTCCATTTTTAAAACATTTTAAAAGTCTACCATGCTTTTAAAAAACAACCCATTTTAAAATGCCACTATCATGCCATTTTCGAAATCTCACATTTGAAAAAAAACAAAATTCTTTTCAAAAATGTACATTTTCACACAAAATAATAAATCATTACTCAAAATGTAGTATATAATCCAAGTTGGAATTAATTTCTAAAATACATGTTCTGTTCTTCTCATTGGTTAACCAATGACAATGAGATTACTACTCCTATAAGTATCTCCAAAACACTTATGTACCCATGTCCTTGGTAACATGAACTTCACCATAAAAAGGTATGATACATCTTTTAGTCTCTATGTTTCAAGTGTTAACAATAATACCCCTTTCTACCATCTTAATATAATGAATAAACTAGAATTAATTTCAACTACAATACTTAGAGAACTGATGACCACTTGTTAGTCAAGGACTAAACAAGATGATACTACTTGTATCATCACGCCCCTCCTCATTGGCTTGAGAAGGTCGTGGGATGTTACTTATCCTTAAGAGACATCCCCATGTAACCAATGTATTAAAATAAATTACAAGGTATTTAATATAATTGGGGGACAATTTTTCAGTTCTGAAATAAAACAACCCAACCAAACACATGATAAAAAAATAACCATTAAATGATTCCTGATAAAAATGTATACAAATTAATATAAAATCACTAAATATCAATCCAAACTATAATTAGAGTACCATAGTGGAAGACTACCAATATCTATGTATAAAGTGCAAGAAGAAACCAAAAAAACACAAAGATTCCAAGGGATGACTCCACAACTCCAAACATGCTCTATGGTCCAACTCCACAATACTACCCAAGTATCACGAGGAACCACTAAAGAAGTGTGATGCCTCATTGTTACCTGTAACTTGGTAGAAAATATATATAAAATCCTTAAAGTTCCTAATAAGGGGTGTATAATGAAACTTTTTAGTTTTTTCCCAAATGGCTTACTAACTCATGCCACTAGGATAAAACATGCTAATATAATTATATAAAAAATTTATATATGATAATTTGAAATCGTTTATATTAGAATATAAAACAATTTTCATACCAAAATTGTCTCAATGTAATGAAACCAAATAACTCTTTGAATAATTTCACATTCCATTTCGACATACCCAATCTGTGATTCACACACACATTGACATATGATTGTTTCTTTAACAATTCCATACTCATGAGTAGTTTCTGGTCCATCAGCTATGTCATCAAAAATTGTTTAACCTCTTTGTTTCCTAGTGACATGCGCCCTGTGTCAAGGTTCATGTCCCTTTAGTACCCCACTGGTACATTCCCCTTATTTAGGGTCACATTCAAATATTTAACTCACACAAACCCATGTTTCTCAAAACCATTTCAAATGAACCATTGCAATCCATTTCATAAAAATTGTCCTTTTATTGAGAACTATTCAGAAAAAAAAATCTATAAATCCAACAAATACATATTTTAAAATAATAATTTTAATATCAATAAAAAATACACATTGCGCAACTAATTTCCACAAATCCACAAACAATCACCAAAGGAGCCTTCTACCATGATTTTTACACAAATTTCACAATAAAATTCAAGCAATTTAACCAAATTCAAAATAATCCTTCAATTCCTAATAGATTATTTTAGAGTGAAGATTCCTACCATGAGAATTATAATGGCAACTAATAATAGGATGATTCTTCAATAAAAAACGGGCTGATTCTCCAAAATCCACCATATATCTCTTTCCCTAACATGAACATAGCCATATCACATCATTATTGGAATCAAGTGTCATAGATCTTCCCCGAACAGATTAGAAATAAAAAAAAATAGAGGAAATGGAAGTAAATCTATGAAAAAAATACCCAAAAACAAAGTCTTACCAAGGAAATCAGGCATCAACACGCCAGGAATTATCGCTAGATCACTTTTAGTTCATATGGGAGAAAATCCACGTTCATTGGGTGGAAAACTAACATAGGGCCAAAAATAGTGAAAAAAGAGAGTCTTATAGGTGAAAATGACTGAGATTCCAAATTTTCTTATCTCACTTTTAAAATGTGCATGGTTAGTTACATGGTTAGTCAAACTGTGCCCTAACCATGCACCGACCTCTACCTCAAGAAGCACCATGCATGGTTGGGCCACACCATTATACCAACCATGTTCCAACAAGATAGAATATCCCTACCCCAAATTACATGGTTTCTCATGGGTGGCTGTATAGTCTGTCCAAACCATGCTCCTACCTAGATTCCCATGTTTCACCTTGTACAGTTTACTATATGATTTTCTTGCTTTCCACTAACTGTGACCAAATCATGCCGCTTTATAAAATCCCCAAATAAATTAAATATCTAACAAAACCTCCCAAACATCACCCAGAAACTTTACATACATAAAATATATAAATAAAGGGTGAATTTCTTGAAAATTGGGGTGTTACGCCATGTTAACTCAAATGTGATATAAGTTCCTTTTGATATATGAATGTAAAGTAAATTTCAAGGAACTAAAGATATGGTTAGTTATTGAACATTTAATTACATTTCCCTATATTTTAGAGGGAATTATAATCTATATTGATTCGTCAAATATGGTATTGGGATGCATTCTCATACCGAATGAAATGGTGATAACTTATACCTCATGACAATTGATGGTTCATGTGATAAAGTAACCAACTCCTGATTTAGAGTTAGTTAAGATAATTTTTCTATTTTAGATATAGATAAATTATCTTTACAGAGAATTTTGTGATATATATATACTGATCATAAGATTTTAAATTATATTTTCACACAGAAATAGTTGAATTTTCTCAAAAAAAGATTTTGGGAGGTGATTAATGATTTTTTTCTTATTAATACATTAACACCCTGGGAAATTGAATAATGTTGTATATGATTTAATCTGAAAATATCACTATATCTTATCTATTATTTAGATCAAAAAATGTACAACATTTTTGAATTTTCTATGTTTGGATCATTAAATCTTGATGTAAGATGATAAATATTATCTTTCTCAAAAGATTTTTCTGCCATCTTTCCATGTTGAGATTAAATTGGTGATAAAGGAAGATATGTAATTATAGAATAATATGAGAACTGTTCATGAGATTAACCATTATTGTTATGGAATTATACGGGTTAGTAACCATTTATTTTTTTATAAAATAAACTATTTGAAGAAAACTTTTTGGATGAAGCTCAATAATCTCTATTCTCTATTCATCTTAGAAGTAAAAATATGTAAGATATTTTAAAAAGTATTTATAGTGGGAAAACATGAAGAGATATATTTTTGAGTATGTATCTTGGTTCTTATAATATTATAAAGTTAAGGTAGAGTGAAAAAAATTCTACATGGATGTTATAACCAATTCCCATATGAGAATGGAAATGGGAGAACATTACTATTGATTTTGTCATTGGACTGCCCAAAACATTTAAAGGGAACAATATTTTAGGGGTTATAGTAAATTTCTTAAAAAATATAGGAAATTTATTAACCATTATAAAAGAATTATATTTCGATCATCTTTGCATAATTTATATTAAAGAAGTGGAATGTTTACATGGAGTGATATATTCTAATATATCTAATCAGGATCTAAGGATTACCTTGAAGTTATAGAATAGTCTCTAGTCATATCTGGATTTATAGTTGAGTTTTATAATGTCATATTATCCTTATAAATATTTTCAGTATGAGATAATAATTCAAAACCTAGAGGATATGTTGGGGTCTTTTGTATGGATTTCAATAGTGGTTGGGAAAAACACCTTCCTATAGTTGAGTTTTATTAAAAAATATCTTTCACTCAATAATTCAGATGGTACATTATGAATCACTATATAAAAATAAGTTTATAACTCTCACATGCATAGACTAGATTGGAAAAATATAGAAATTGTGTTCTTTTATAGCTGTGAAAACAACTGAGAATGTAAACACCACTTAGAAATACAACAATATAGCAGAGAGTCGACAAAAATTTTATGTTGGCTATCATCCATGTGACCTTGACTTTGAAGATGGTGAGAGGGTTTTATATTTATTTCTCAATGGAATGGTATTATGATATTAATAAACAATAGAAATTTTGTACCTATGTATATTTCCCCTTTCATCAATCTTGATCGAGTAGGGGTGGTAGCGTCTCACTTGGCGCTTCCACTGAACCTCTCTTAAGCTCATACTATGTTCAATGTATCTCACCTGAAGAAATAAAAACCAGATCCATCACATGTACTAATCTATAAGGTCATACTACTAAAAAAATATCTTTATTATGAGGAAGAAACAATTAAAAATCATGGATTGTAGAGATAAAGTGATATAGAAGAGGATTACTCACCTGATGAAAGTTATCTAAAAAAAATCACACATTTATAGAAGCTACATGGGAACCCATCAATGTAATTTAACAAAATATCCTCATTTTTTGTATCAAATTTATGTCATTCTAGGGGAATATCATTTAAATTGGGGTAAAATGTAACACCTAGATTTTATAAAATTTTCTTTTCAAATAAATTTAATTTCATTGGTAGCGTTTGTTACACTAAGCAGTGAACTATGATATACTATTTAAATATTATTTTGTTACATTTACCACCAAACCATTAGATTGACGGATAATAATATTTCTAACTAAATTATGAAAAATTTATAATTTATACATTTATAAAATAAATTCATTGGTTACCAATTAATAGGAATTAAAAAATAAATTTCCATGTAAAACTGATATTTTTGAAGACAATTTGTTTTATCCATGTGATGTATTTTATAATAATAAGTTAAATAAATCAATTATATTGTTTTACTTTAAAAAAATATAATTATTATAAATTTATTAATTTGATTTTGGATTCATCTATTATTTTTTTTCTTAAGTTGTCGAATAGGGATAAAATCCAGTTTAATACATAGAAATTTATTTTTATAAATGGATGGTTATCATTACTTGTTGAATGATTATTTTAATATATATTTCTTCCTATTATAGGTATTGAAAATTAAAAAAATATTTTATATTTCTAAACAGGAGTTCCATATTTGGAAAATAGGTCTCTTTTATTTTGATTAATATTAAAAACAACTATTGTAAAAATTATCACCTTGATAAAGGTTAAATAAGATTATTCTTGGTTAAATATAAGTGATATGGGAATAATAGTTCATTGAAATTATTATTATATTATTATAATTAGACCCTTATAAACTATTTGAAGACAACTTTTTGGATGAAGCAAAATAATCTCCATTCTCTCTTCATCTTAGAAGTAGAAATATGTAAGATATTTAAAAAAGTATTTATAGTGGGAAAACATGAAGAGATATATTTTTGAGTATGTATCTTGGTTCCTAGAATATTATAATTTTAAGGTAGAGTGAAAAAATTCTAAGTGGATGTTATAACAAATTCTTATATGAGAATGGAAATGGGAAAACATTACTATTGATTTTTTGATTGTACTGCCCAAAACATTGAAAGGGAAAAATATTGTAGGGGTTATAGTAAATTTCATTAAAAATCTTGGAAATTTATTAACCATTATAAAATAATTATATTTCGATTATCTTTTCATAATTTATATTAAATAAGTGGAACTTTTAAATAGAGTTCTATATTCTAATATATCTAATCAGGATCTATGGATTACCTTGAAGTTATAGAATAGTATCTAGTCATCTCTGGATTTATAGTTGAGTTTTATAATGGCATATTATCCTTATAAATATATTCTGTATGAGATAATAATTCAAAACCTATAGGATATGTATGGCTCTTTTTTATGGATTTCAATGGTGGTTGGAAAAAACACCTTCCTCTAGTTGAGTTTTCTTAAAAAATATCTTTTACTCATGAATTCAGATGGTACATTATGAAGCACTATATAAAAATAAGTGTATAACTGTAACATGCATAGACTATATTAAAAAAATAGAAATTATGATCTTTTATAACTGTGAAAACAACTGAGAATGTAAACACCACTTATAAGTACATCAATATAGCAGAGTCGACAAAATTGTATGTTGGCTATCATCCATGTGACCTTGAATTTGAAGATGGTGAGAATGTTTTATATTTATTTCTCAATGGAATGGTATTATGATATTGATAAACAATGGAAATTTTATACCTATGTATATTTCCCCTTTCATCAATCTTGATCGAGTAGGGGTGGTAGCTTATCACTTGGTGCTTCCACTGAACCTCTCTTAAGCTCATATTATGTTCCATATATCTCACCGGAAGAATTACAAACCAGATCAATCACGTTTACTAAACTCTATGGTTATACTACTAAAAAATATCTTTATTATTAGGAAGAAACAATTATAAATCATGTATTGTAGAGATAAAGTGATATAGAAGAGGATTACTCATCTGGTTAAAGTTATCTAGAAAAAATCACACATTTGTATAATCTACATGGGATCCCATCGATTTAATTAAACAAAATATCCTCATTTTTTGTATCAAATTTATGTTATTCTAGTGGAATATAATTTAAATTTGTGTAAACTATAACACCTTTATTTTACGAATTTTTTTTTCAAATAAATTTAATTTCATTGGTAGCATGTGGTATACTGAGTAGTGAACTAGGATATACTATTTAAATATTATTATGTTACATTTACCACCAAACCATTAGATTAAAGGATAATAATATTTCTAACTAAATTATAAAAAATTTCTATTTTATACATTTATAAAATAAATTTATTGGTTACCAATTTATAGGAATTAAAAAATTAATTTTCATGTAAAACCGATATTTTTGTAGAAAATTGTTTTTTCCACATGATGTGTTTTATAATAATAAGTTAATTAAATTAATTATATTGTTTTATTTTAATAAAATTTAATTATTTTAAATTTATTAATTTGATTTTGGATTCACCTATTATATTTTTCTTAAGTCATCGAATTGGGATAAAATCCAGTTTAATACTTTGAAATGTATTTTTCTAAATGGATTGTTATCATTACTTATTGCATGATTATTTTAATATTAATTTATTCCACTTGTATGTATTTAATATTTAAAAAAAATATTTTTTATTTCTAAACATGAGTTCCATATTTGGAAAATAGGTCCCTTTTATTTTGATAAATATGAAAAACAACTATGGTAAAACTTCTCACCTTGATAAAGGTTAAATCTTCTTATTCATGGTTAAATATATGTTATATAGGAATAATAATTCATTGAAATTATTATTAGATTAACATAATTATACCCTTATAAACTTAGGCTCAAAATGAAATTATTTAGGGGACACTTTTCCATAAAAATGACCAATATAATATTTAAACCATAGAATGTTACAAAATTTCCCTATCTTAGTTTTAAATATATCGTATGTGTCCACATAGGAAAAATCATGTTATGAATCAATATAAGTGTATATTTTTATATTAATATGATTATTATAAGGAGGGGAATTTATTTCTAGTTTTTAGTAATTTTATAATGACTATAAATAATTATGCAACACTGATGGTTTATTTCTCCAATTAATCTAAAAATATAATAAATTATTTTATAAATATTAATAGTAATTATATTTGAGTGATATAATGTGTTAAATGAATTATTTAAATTAATATAACATATAATGATCATGTTAAATAAATTTTTTTTCTATTTTTAGCTTTTTATTTCTGTATTTTAAGCAAAGTTAAATGAATAGTGTCTAAATTGGTAATAAAGAATTTTTATGAAAAATATATTTTATTAAATTATGTAATAAAAATAAAAATTGATAGGAAAATTTGGATGATATATGGTCTAAAATTTCAATTTTTTCCCATTTATAATCCATTTATACAATTTATATTCATGATGACATTATATATTTTAATCTTTTAAGAGATTCCAAGAGCACCCCTACCCTAAATTATAAAAGGGAACCCCTCCTTTCTATTCTTCACAGAAACTTTACCCATATATGTTGAAAAAAATCTACCAAGTTATATAATACACACCCATATACACATTATATATGTAATTTTCTTCCCAAAATACCAACCCTAGATCCATTAAGAGGATATCTAAAAAAGTTATTTCAAATAACAGGTAGTCGTCTAAACCAATAAATTTCTTTAAATTATTCCTTTAACACCT
Organism: Viscum album; assembly: GCA_963277665.1. Taxonomy (NCBI): domain Eukaryota; kingdom Viridiplantae; phylum Streptophyta; class Magnoliopsida; order Santalales; family Viscaceae; genus Viscum; species Viscum album. The sequence goes on along the minus strand of OY728164.1, from coordinate 1,806,321,692 downwards.
ATAAATATGTTTTATTCTTCATAAAATAATTGAATCAGTATCATAAATATAAAAATTAAATTTTATGATGATTATGAAATCACCTTTACTCACCCCCTTTCCATAAAATGAGAATTGAAAATATTTCTTGTGCGTACATACGACATACTGTCTTCACATATTGATACAATTCATTTCCCATCAAAATATTTTATGGATATATATTATAATGGGTTTAATGTTTATATATTATACATATGAAATAATTATTCATAGGGAATTATAATTTCATATCAACATTCTAACCATCCAATCCATCGAAAAACGATAACATCAATTCTGAGTCTGTGTAGAATACCTCCTCCACAAAGTGATGAGATTCATTTTTCAGTTCTCTTTTTCTTATAAGGTTATAAGGATAGATGTATTGAATATTTATGATATATAGTATATAATAATTACTTTATAAATTTCATTTACTATTTACCTCTATTTTGATCTATCCATTGATAAATTGAATATTGTGTTCATACATACCTACAGACAACCGTCTCCATGAATGATGTAATTCATTTTTTATCTCTATATTTTATCAATAACTATAAAAATGTATATATTGAATATATGTTTTATTTATATAATTATTATAATTATGGATATGATGTTATCATGATCAAAATAAATGTACCAAAACTACTGAACTAGAACATACCTGAAAAATGACACGTATATCACCCAGAACATTAATTTTAATAAAAACATGTTAAGAAACTGGGGATAAAGTGTTATTAATAAATTAGATATGATGTGATATATATATATATATTATGGTTCTATAATTTATTTATACTAAATAGTTATTTTTCATAAATGAGTTTTCAATTCATACAAAGGATGCCAGACCTAAGGTAAGAGATTTCAATCTCACTTTTATTTCTATGGGACACATGCCTTATTCACCACTTATTTCTTTTTTGTGGTGTATATTCTAACCATTAATATATTTTATGATTATTATCTTGAATATTATTGTGTATATATATCCATATTTTTTTTCTTCCATGGGGATTATGATTTAAATGTTATCAATGAGGTAAGGGTTTTACATTACAATCTTTTTATTTATCAGGATTGTTTATGATTATGTTTCCAATGATAAAATATTATGAAATAAATCTCAACAATCTCATACATATTTTTCTCCTAGGTATATTTCATGATAATAATTTTATCCTTTATTTATTTGAATCATAATAACTCAACCTAAAAAATATGTTTTTATGGAAAATTGACATTATTTCTCTCTTTGGTTGAAAACATTTTTCTTCCATATCAGTGTTTTCTAAAAAAATGTTTTTAAAATTGTACTATGTTTTTATAAATTCATTTTTATGAAATTATTAATTTTTACCAAATTCTTTAAAATGAATCTTCTTTTCAATTTCTAGATGTGGTACTTTTAAATGATTTCAAGACCACCCCTACCATAAATTATAAAAGGGAAGCTCTCTGTTCTCTTGTTCACAGAATCTTGACCCTTATATGTTGAAAAAAATCTAACAAGTTATACTATACACTCCCATATACTTATTATATATGTAATTTTCTTCCCAAAATACAAACCCCAGATCCATTAAGAGGATATCTAAAGAAGTTATTTCAAATAAGAGGTAATCACTTAAATCAGTCAATTTCTATAAATTATTCCCTTACCACCTATAAATATGTTTTATTATTCATAAAATAATAGAATCCCTATCATATAAATAATAATTAAATTTTATGATGATTTTGAAATCTCCTTTACTCACCCCCTTTCTATTAAATGAAAAGTGAAAATGTTGTTCGTGCATACATACGACCTACTATATTCACATATCGATACAATTCATTTCTCATCAACCTATTTTATGCATATATATTATAATGGGTTTAATTTTTATATATTATACATATTAAATAATTGTACTTATGGAATTATAATTTCATATCAACATTTTAACCATCCAATCCATCGGAAAACAATAACATCAAATGTGAGTCTTTGTAGAATACCACCTCCCCAGAGTGATGGGATTCATTTTTCACTTCTCTTTTTCTTAGAAAGTCATAAGGATAGATGTAATGAATATGTATGATATATAGTATATAATAATTACTCTATAAATTTCATTTATTATTTACAATTATTTTATTATATCTATTGAAAAATTTAAAATAGTGTTCATACATAGGTATAGGAGATCGTCTCCATGAATGGGGTAATTCATTTTTTATCTCTATATTTTATGAATAACTATAAATATGTATATAATTAATATGTTTAATATTTATATAATTTTTATTATTATGGATATGATTTTATCATGAAAAAAATAAATGTACCAAAACTACCGAACCAGAACACACATGAAAAAGGATACATATATCACCTAGAACAACGATTTTAATAAAAAAAAGTGTTAACAAACTAGTGATAAAGTGTTATTAGTAAATCAGATACAGTGTGATATATATATATATATTGGTTCTATAATTAATTTATACTAAATATTTATTTTTTTATAGGAGTTTTCAATTCATAAAAAGGGTGTCGGGCCTAAGGTAAGATATTTTTGTCTCACTTTTATTTCTATGGGACACATGCCTTATTCACCACTAATTTATTTTGTGTGGTGTATATTCTGACCATTAATATATTTTATTATAATTATCTTCAAGATTACTCTATATATATATATATATCCATCTATGGTTTTTTCTTCTACGAGGATTATGATTTAAATGTTCTTAATGTGGTAAGTGTTTTGTGTTACTATCTCATTATTTATTATAATTGTTTATGATTATGTTTACAATGATGAAATATTATGAAATAAATCTCAATAATCTCATAAATATTCTTCTCTTATTTACATTTCATGATAATAATTTTCTCCATCATTTTTCTCATCGTAATAACTCAACCTAAAAAATTAGTTTTTAAGGAAAATTTACTTTATTCATTATCTCTTCAGTTGGAAACTTTTTTATTTCATATCAATGTTTTCTAAAAAATGTTTTAATGAATTTTTTTAAAATTATACTATTATTTTATAAATTCATTTTTACGCATGTTTTAATTTTTACCAAATTTTTTAAAAGGAATCTTTATATCAATTTCTAAATGAGGTTCTTTTGGTCCTTTTCTACAAAAATGTGAAAGAAATGTTTTATTTCAACTTATAAGTAATGAAAATAATTTCTAGTAATCAGGGATTATCAATTATTTGAATATTAAATTACAGTTTTCAAATATTGTTTTCATGGAAAATGATTATTTAAAAAATTGTATTTATTTATGTAATAAATACATTTATTTTAAAATGAAAAGGATATTTTCCTCCAGAAATGTTCTAAGAAAACAATCAAATAATTTTCTAATTAAGATTATATTATTGATGTTAGTTATGATTTAATAAGAATATAATTAAATTATACCATTTTTATTCTTTCTTTGGATGGTTAATGTTTATGTTGATGAGATGTTTTTTCAAACCAATTTATTTTACATGGGTTGTTATATGATTTTTTTAGAAATTTTGCAAATGATTTGGTAAAAAAATCCAAACCGCACCAAAATTTATTAATAAAAAAGTTGGGTATAGATAGTGAAAGAGGAGAAATGTTCTTGAACCATGAAAGTGGCTAAAGAACAAAACAAGATAGTGAAAAATGTGAAGGAAAACAAAAACAGAAAATGAGGTTATATTGTGATGAATAGATTAAATGTTTATGAAACCTATCTTCATTTCATAGGGTATGATGTAAATATATGATAGATATTTTATGATCTTATATCCCATATATTTATATTTTTCATTGTGTGATGGTGATTACATTATAACCATGGTGGAACGTTACGTTATAACCAAGGAAAATGGTTCTGTCATAACCAAGGATTGTGGATACAATATAAACATGAAGGGTGGTTATGTTTTAACCAAGGATGGGTGGGATCTATATCTCCCTATGATGAATCACTTAAATATTGATATATCATGATATAAAAAGGACCTAAATATGAATTAAACCTAGTTTAGTAAGGTACACTATTCACTATGATAGTTTTAGTTGTGAACATTGACTCCTATGAGGGTTTGGGGAGTGAACTCATTAAACTATACTAGTCTTTGAAAATATCCTTTATTACAAAGGAAATAATTTTATATTATTATTTTTATACCCAAACCATATGTCTTATTCCAGTGTTATTCTATCATAAAACATGTTCTCTTAGACCTATATGATTCATTTTTTATAAACATCTAATACTTATTCCATGAATAAAGATTATGTTCTATGATATATAGGTTATGATTTTGCAATTTTATTCTCATGTAATCATACCATTATTTTCATGTTATGCTAAATTTGTCATTAATATCTCCCTTTTTTACCATTAATGGGAAGCTAATCACATTATTCCATATAATTACACTGTAAATTGTTAAGAAAAATGGTACTAAGTATGATATGTCTAAGAAGGGTGTTAGCTATGAAGAACAAAGTGGGAGATGTTGTATATCATTTGTAAACTAGTTTTTTATGTGTCAATGCTTCGAAATGAATAATACCTATAAGATTACATCATTTATTGTTAAGTTATGTAATCAAAATTCTTATATTAAGATATTATATCTATTTATAAAATTAATGGGTCATTATTTTAGTTTGAGTTTTACTTTTCAATTTTCATTTCCTTTTCTAATGTACCTCGAGGTAAGATCGATAATTTTTTTAAACTATACATTCATTTCATATTATTATTTATAATATATTGAATTATCATCTTCTTATACCTTGAGTTTGGATTTATCATGTCTTCAAAAGCATATTATTTATTGATCTTTAACATGGATGTTGGATATTTCATCATCTCATGAGAAATAATAATATTATATAGTTTATCAAGGGTTAAAAATTCTCTTTCTTCAAGTGAAGAAATGTAAGGATCTATTATTTTTGAGAAGTTCTTCATTAACATTTTGTCAATAACGGTGTATTATAGTTATCCTATATAAACTTTGATGTATCTAATAACCTATTTTATTCTTATTATGTAATCATGAATTGTTTATTCATCTTCCATTTTCACATCTTCAAATTTACTCATCGTATAAATATAACTGACACCATTACTTTAAAATTCCCTTTAATGGAGATTTCAAGTTTATCCCAAGTATCCTTAGTAGATTGGATACCCTTTCACCTATATATAAACTTTTAATTATAGGAACATAAGAATATAATTTCGAACTAAACCATCAATATCAAATTTCCACTTTTTAGGAAAATCTATAAGAGTATAGTTATCAATTAGTGAAAACCCCACACTAGAAGTTTCTATAAATTTCCATCCAATTGAAAAATATAGTTTAACATATTATTTAATCCATTATAATTTTATAGAATGATAGAATAATTTTTTTAAATAAATTCAGATTCTCCATCTTTACTATAATTAATATCATTCAGAGGGAACTTGGTATGCACTAACACCAATTGAAGTTCCCAGTAAATGTTTCTACCACTAAGAGGGGTTAAATCTGTGATACATTTTTTTAATTTCATCTCATTAATAATTTTCCATTAATTATTTGATTTGGTTCCACCAATGAATAAAATCAAATCCATAATCTAATAAAATAAAAAAATAAATCAAAAAAATCATATAATAGTTTTATAAGCCCCCTACCCCTCCCCCAAGATGACTGACCATGTATTTCTTGTGGGTGGATCAATTCTAAGACATATATTCTCCATTCAAGTAAAATATCAGCTATAAGTGGGTTAGGGAGGTTTCATCATAAACCCATATGTATTTCCCGACACTTTTTCTATCAAAAATGGTTTATACTGGTTCCCACTAATATATAAAAGAATACCCAAATACATTAAGTACTATCACTTTTACTCTAGGATACATCTCTTATAAAATATGATCTCCCTATGAGCTTATAAAACAATATGATTCTTTAATGAATGATAAGAGAAATTTAAACATCAAAACTATCCCAAATATCAATTATAATTACATATTCATCTTGAAATTTTTTTTCTGCACAACACAAAAACTATTCTAAACTTCAATAGTTAGAGCTTCTGTTTTTTGGTACTCTAGAAATGTGGTCTTTCGACATGCAAAATCTCAGTGTCTATTATTCTCAACATCTGACACCCTCATCATCTGATATTCTCAATATCTATAACTTATGAGTTCATTATCACAACTTATAATTCTTCCTTATTCCTAAATCAATTTCCTTTTTATATACATAACTATTTTTTATCATTAAAATTTTATATTTAAAATATGATTAAGAAAATAATTTTCACAAAGTGAAATCTCTGGGTTATTTATATTAAAATGTTATTATTTTCAAAAAAAAATACATATATATAATTCTTAATAAAATATGAATATCTCAACTTTCTATAATTTTATTCATAATTAGAGATTATAAAGAAAATAGAATAACCTTTAATCACTATGTAAATACAAAAACTAATTTATCCCATCAATTCTTTGAAACTCTGATAAACACAAAGTATATATTTCATAAATATATTTTTAACCACCTAAATTATGAATTTTTTCCTTATTCTTCACCTTGCATAAACTACTAGAATATTTATCTTTCACTTTTCACAACATAAATCTATATGAACTTCTTAATATTCCCTTTATTCTACTTGTGTCATTGCACCAATATTTTGTATCCTTTTATATTTTGAACATAATCTGTCATAACTTTTGAGATTCTAATTATCTAAATTCTATTTGTACAACAAAAGTTTAAACTTGGGAATTTGACATATCAACTTCCCCACAAACATTGATCATGATTTCTAATTATTATATGTTTTAATTTCATTTACCTATAATTGTAACCATCTTCCAATATCTATAAATTAGGATATCCTACAGTGCATTATTTCATAATCATAGCATCAACTACTATAACATATGGTGGTTCATATTCGAGTTTTATCTTCTAAACACCTTCATGATCATTCTCCTTGTTATTTTAAATTCATCAATCCAACATATCTTGAATCACAATTTATCTTCAACCACTATGATTTAAATAACATTGAAATTTTGTAATATCATCATCTAAATATAAATTTTAGTGTACATACTATACCACCTTAATATTATTTAATTATCTAGCTCTATAACATGCGAAAATATCAACTTAAAAGGAAAATATCTATTCATTTGAATCATTAGTATATTTTAAAAACTAGATAGTGACTTTCAAAACATGTTTAAATTCTCTATATATCATCAATATTTAAAAATAATTCTAACTTAGTGGTTTGAAAAAAAAATATAGCACCTTCAACAATTACAATACATGGGTTCTTTATCTTTTACTGGGAAAATATTTTGGATATTTATATCAATGTTTTTATTTAGGAAAATTTTATTTTTTTCATATTTTATTCATTTTCAATTGTCTCATGGATGATTTTAAGATTTATTTGATCCATTTTAGAGTAAAATTAATTAATAATTGTTTCATTTTGAAAATTTTTGTTCTGATAGTATATTGATTATACTGTAATGGTAATACTATAGAATAATTTTTCTGTTATGTGAAAATCACATTGTAACGTAAATTTGTCGTGGTGTTGTTTCTTATTTAGGTATTGAGGCTTTAACTTATATTAATGTTCCATGTTATACTTGAATTCTATGATTTATGTAAGTTTAATTAGATAAGGGTGTGTATAAGGCATTTCATTATTTGGTAAAATTCAAGTAAAAATTGTTTGTATTATTCTATATCAAAATATATCATTTCATGTTGAGTATCATATATAATTTTAATGACACTAAAATAATTTTAAATAAATATCCTTGTCATAGTTTTATTAGTCACACCACATTGAATTCATATATTTTATGAAGGATTTAGTGACTGAAAAAATTACATCAAGGTATATATCCCCATGTCATAAATATTTCAAAATATTTTTTTATTTAATGAATCTTGTAAGATATATTAAAAAAATTATTATGATATTTAGATCCCTCGAGTTTTGGTTTTCTGTTTTATTGGAAATTATACTGTAATTTGGGGTGTTGCACCATCATTTTTAAGCAATATAAATATTTTATTTTTTCATTATAAAAGTATAAAAAATTTGATATATCCACCCAAAGATTATATAGATAATATCATATTGTGATTATATGGGTTTTAGTGGATGCAAATGGTGCACACATGATCCATAATTATAGTCACTTGTGAATGATTGTAAAATGTTAACCAACATTATTTACTATTGCTTTGATTTTTTTAGGCATGTGTTTAGTACCATATTTGATATTTAAGGAATATTAAATATATGTTAAATAATATAATTAATAAAAATAAATACAAAGTTTATAATTCATAATGATTCTTAGTGTTTTTTAAAATTAAAATAGATATCATGAAAGTGAAAATAAATCGTTGAAAAGGGTGAATTATTATTTTAAGAAACCCTTTAAAACATAAAATATCAAAGAATATTTCATTAAGTATGAAAGATTTTATATTAAACTGGATATATAAATGTTATTATAGAGTTAAGAGACAAGATAATTTAAAATAAAATAGAAAATTTTCACACTAAGAAATTTGATTTTAAAACTCTTAAGATATTGATTCTTGAACTTAATAATTCAATAAATATGTTTTAGTATGAGTTTAAAAAATCTATCATGGAGGCTGGTGAATCTTATAAATTAGAGAATAATTATTTTAACACAATAAAGTATCAATATTATTTTACTAATTAGAATAATAATATCCCTTTTAAAATTCATGTTTATCAAAAAAATAGTTTTATTTAATATTAATAGCAGATGAAAGATTTAGTTTGATCAATTAAAAGTGAAAGCCCCATTATTTTAAATAAAGAAATAATTAAAATTCCAACAAATTGTGGATAAAAAAGGTAGTTGATTTCTTATTTAAGGGAAAATAATATGTAATAGAAATCATAAATTTTATTGAAAGGCTGATGAAAATCATGAAACTTTTTAAATAAAGGGAGATATAAGACATAGTTTTAGGGAATAACATTTTAGACTGATGAGGGGATTTTTGTTTGAAGTAATGTGTTTTTTATAAATTTTATGGTCACATGGTAGATCTGTGTTGGTATAAAATATATTTTTATTAAATAAAATTAATGATTTTTTAATAACTCTAGATTTTCCTTATAAGACATTGGAATATTTCTGTATTTATATCTAGATCTAGGCTATGAGACGGCATACGATTATGTGTCCTGGTGTGCCGATAATAAATTTTATAAAAATATTAAGTATTTTTGTACTATTCACATATAGGAAATGGGTTTTCTATTAAATAGTAGCATAGATTTAATAACTGAGGTCATTGTTGACTCTAGAGTGGTTTTTTTACCCTATGTAGGGTACAGATTTTGTGGGCATAGGCCTTCTATGGAAAAATTTAATGAGGATGTAACTACAAAGAATGTTATTAAATAAAATTAATTTATTTTCACATTGGATTGAAGAACTATTTAATGGAGTCTCTATAACACCCCAAGGTTTTACAAATAAATTTAATATAGAATCTAATTCATGAAACAATGAGTCTCTATGAAACAAAACTTTGTTATTATAACCTAGAAGTTAAACATAATTGTATCACCTCTATGATTGAAAATTTCACAAAATGGACAAAGACGAATGTGATCAGTAAGATATATAGAGTCTAACATGATCAACATACATTTTTTGTGAATAGTAACAAGAACCTTATTAATAGTAATGTACCCTTAAAAATTGTATCCTCTCCCATGTAAGTATAAATAAAATTTAGGCACCTTATAATGACTGTGAATATATTAAAAATTAATAATTAAGTGTTGTTATTTTTGTGAGTAATAAATATTTAATTATAATTTCTTATTAATAAATTTATTTAAAATAAAATTAATTTCCATGAAATGTATTCCTAAATAATTTTTTTTCCTATGATTTTAGTATAATTTTATCAGACCTCGGTAAATTTTTGGAAGTATTATGAAATCAGTCTTGAATTAAAATTTTGTATTTTGCATGTAAATAATGATTTTATATAAAAATTAAATTTGACATATTTATAATAAAAATCATAAAATGGAGTCTATTATTGAATTATTCACACTAAAAATTTCAGAGGGTGAATTTTTGGAAATTTTCTAAAGTACATGAACTTTTAGTGAATAGTATAATATGATGATTTATGGTATGAATACATTAGAAGCTAAATTAACTATTTCTTGAGTAATTTCTGATGTAAGAACACTTGGTTAGAACTAAAATTAACTTATTACTATTTTTTTCACAATAATCCACACTATTGGTTGTCTTTATAAAAATAATAAAATAATGAATAAGATATTCAATAATCACCCCTCTCCTACAATATAAAAACCACCCCTCTCTCCCTCTTCTCCTAACTCCTCTAAGCCTTGAATCTTCTCAAATTTATTCCCAAATTATTTTCCCCAGTTTATCACCACATATAAGACCTCTTGGTTTCTCTGAAAGACCAAAATCCCATCCCTTAAAGAGGTTCTCAAGGAAGATATTTTAAGATGTAAATGCTCTTCCATTTTCATTTAATTTCATTTTCTCTTTATTTTATTTTCTTATATTCTCCTCACATACTCTATCCAAATTATCATGATAACTGTAGTAATATATATATATATACTGTAATGATATCATTTTAATGGAGTATCCTTCCTCAAACTATTATCTCTCTCTCTCTCTTTTATTCTAAAAACAAAATCATCGTCTGGGAGGTGCTGATCTATAACCTTCATGGTTGACGAACCTTTTTTCTTCAATTTAACCTTCAAGGTGGATCATGAAACCATTTTTATGGTTGAACTGAACTATAATATTTTTATTATAACTTATTAAATGTTTTCTAACAAGTATATATACATAATAATATTTCATATGACAACATTAGTTTCTAAGAATCGAAATATCACCAAAATAATATAAATGATTATCACTAATGTTATATCTAATTACTCATCCTCATACTAGAAAACCAAGTGAATTATATTACCATTTAATATTATAAATTTTCATTTATATCATATAAATTCAATTATTTAAAATTTTTCCAATTCCATGTGAACTTCTATACTCATATGCAAGTATACCGATCGTGAAAACCATGGAAATGAATGCTCAAGAGTGATAAATTTTTAACTTATAACTCATATAGAAGGATATAAATGAACATAATAAAATTATAATAAATCACATAAATTTATAGGAGGTTATTAATTAATTAATTTAATGATTTAAATTTATTATCTTTGATGTTACGTTCAAGTGTGGAACATATTCGAACATATGGTAAGGAATTCTCCTCGAACCTCCATTTTTCATTCGAGATTATACTTTCTCTATATTTACCCCCATGAAATTATTAATTATTTTTATTTAATCACTATAAGTTCAGTTTTATTAATCTAAATATGTATTCCAATTATAATCCTTATTTATTTTATGGGTATTTACATGTTTGGAAATGATCTTTCTCAAATTCTTCCCGATAAACACCCCCAATTCAGGGGAACTTCTCGAATTATTACCTATTTTAAGGTTAACTCTATAATCTATTTTAAACAACAATTATTTTTCAAAAATAAATAATTTTATTATGAAAAAACAATATTAGGTAACTTATGGTTTTATACAATTATTTTTCTAAAAGAACTCTTCTTTTCAAAGTAAAAGAGTATTTTTCTCAAGTATTACTCGATGAATTTATAATATTATTTTCATCTATTTCAACTACTCTGGTGAATTTTATGATTTATTGAGATTTATATCTTATTATAAACATATAAAATATTTTATTAAATGTTTTATGACTATTTTGACTATAGGCGTTCTATCCTGATACCAATCACCATGTTACTCATATTGGTTACTAATTATGTTTAAAGATTGTGGAAAGTATTTTATATATTATATGTTCATGTTGTTTATTTTTAGAACCATTCCTATGTGGAAAAAATTTGACTTGAAAATTAATGGTTTGGTCCTTCTATAGTCCCTCGATGCATCAGTAGGTGTTGTGAGACAAAACAGAATTGGGTTGTGGCAAAGGACTTACCCTAGTATTTTCAGACATCTTGGATGCGGCAATGACAATCTGTTTTAGATGTCTGGCATTATGTATTAACTCATTACGGTATTAATAATTTATAGACCATGTGATTATTCTACTAGTATAATATCATAGGTTATGTTTCATTTTCTTTGGATCATTTATATGGCTATATTTAATCAACTTTCATTCCTGCTAAATTATGCTCAAATATATTTTTAATGGCATGTGTTTTTAGTTTTTCATCAGGAAAACTATTTATTTTTATGATAACATATCCTATATTAATTACCCTTAAGGAGCATCAAATATCACCCATTTCATATGTATTATTTTCCCCAGTATGTGAATAGTAATATTATGAATGACTTTTAGGTATAATCTAGGAGTCGTATGGATTAGATATTATGTATTTCATTTGCAGTTTTAATGTTGAAATTATGTTTTTATCTAGTTTTCCAAAAAAATCCAAACTATTAATTCCTTTGGGATAAAACATTATTATAATCATTATAATGTATTAATATAAGTCATCGGCTTCAAGAAACTGGGGTCTAGGTGTTTACAGTTTGTACCATAGGAAGTTTTGTAGAAAACATGGAAACTAGATTTAGAAAACATAGATTATGGGAACCCACCCCCCTAAGATGGACATTGAGGATATGTATATAAGAAAATCCTAGAATTTTCTTAAAGTTTATATTATGTGGATATTTATAGAAAATAAATCTCTTTATGGATACTATAAGTGGATGTGGTTCTGGAGCAGATATACTTAGGAGTAACAACATTGACATGGTGTTCTGGGCTTGACTCGGGGTAACCTGGTACATGACAATGGGCCTTACTATGCATCTGGTTTTACATTCTTAGGGGATATACTTATATAATTTTCATTTTTTGTAAACCATTAGGAATTATTTAGATTTAAATATGTCCTCAAAATAACCATTCTTATGATTATGAGATTATAGATGCAAAAAAATTTCAATTTATTTTTATTGTTTTTCTTGTTTGACATTATACATTATGATTCATAACCTAATTTAGTGTATAGCATTATTTAGAAATAGAACCTATCGAATGGAATTCAAATTTCACAAACCCATGAATCCCATGTTGGGTTATAAAATGTATGCAAAATAATGATATTGGTTATGAAAAAACAACTAGTGAGGAGAAACTTATAACTGTACTAGAACATCTATCTTTGGTTATGAACAATAACCTTACCTGTATAGAGAATCCAAATCCAAAATATGGAGAACCAATGTAAGACCTCTTTTTGTGACATAAAACTTCATCATTCAATGGGAATACAGAACCATTCCTAGCAGAGCAGTGTATTATTTCTATAGAGAAGATATTTCTCACTTTGTTGTATAATGAAAGAGAGAAGGTTTTCATGGAAGTTTATCCTCTATTAGGATTTGTGTATTAGTGGTGGTTGTTAATTCAGAAAAATGAAGGAGCAGAAATAAATAGAATAAATAGAATGAAGGGACTTTAAGAAATATTATTAGAAAAATATATGCATCAGAAACAGTGAGTACATATGAAGAGGCAATTCTTGAGTTTGAAAAAAATGTGAAAAAGTTGGAAAGTATGAAGCCAATTGTACAAGTCTTACAAAGAATGTCGTGGAATACATATGTAATCTGAGGAGAAAGATTGATCGATTCTTTAATGGTTTATAACCATTCCTTTGAAGGGTCCTCATTTTCCAAACATTCTCATAATACGAAGATATATTCTCATGTGGAATCAATACAAAGAAGTAGTTATCTAAGTCTTATGAATTTCAAGAAAATAAAGAGAAGAATAAGGTGGTTAAGGAAAGAATGGATAAAGGTAAGAATAAAAATGATAATTTTACAACATGTGATACATGTGAACAGAAACACCCTAGAGCCTTCATAAAACGAAAAGAACTCTATTTTAAATGTGGAGAAAGAGGCCACCAATCTCATGATTACAAGGGGAAGAAATACACTACCAATTTTCAATTCTATAATTGTAAAGTTAAGGGTTTTTATGTCAATGATTTTCCTAAGTGTCAAGGAGACATTCCCTAGAGAAGGACAAGAGAGGAAGGCTAATCTTATGTGATCACAATTGCTAAAGTTGATTATCCAAACGATGTGGTGGCCGGTACTATAATTGTTTCCTCAAACATGGATAATGATTTATTAGATTCTAGATTATCGCAATCCTTTATATGATCCTTGTATTCTTTAAAAATTAGATATTTCCAATTGTAATTAATAATGGATTTGTCAGTCAAACCCCCTAAGGGAAGTCTCATTACAATCAATATGTTTCATTAAGTCCCCATTATGGAATATAAATGCGCTTTATTTATTTATTTTTTCATCATACCTATGGTCAACGTTTACATAATCCTTGTCGTGGATTTTATTTCATAATATGATGCGAGAATATATTGTAAGAATAATGAAATTATCATTTGTGAGGAAGGTGTAGAATCCAATATCTTTAGAGTAGAAACATCACCATCTAATTCTTTTCGTGGTCTAACCCTAGTATCTATACTTAATTCAATTATTGGGGAGGAAGAGAATGAAATATCTTTGTGTAAGGGAAGAAATATTTAAATTGAGGATGTACCTAATATGAAATAATATTATAATGTATTTCCAAAGGATTTACTTGGACATCATCTAGAGTAGGAAGTTGAGTTCTCTATTGATTTAATTATTGTTTCAATAACTATATCAAAAATCCCTTATAGAATGGTCGTAGTGGAATTTGTAGAAATTAAGATACAACTAGAAGAATTTAGTGGTAAATGATTAATCCACCCTATTGATTCTCCATGTGGACCTCTTGTTTATTTCATTAACAAGAATGGTGGATCTATGGTGTTATGCATTGACTATAGGGAGATCAATGCTGTTATTGTAAAGAAAAAGTATTCTCTTCCATGCATAGATGATTTATTTGACGAAATTTCTAATGCCCAATATTTTTCTAATATTGACCTTAGATCTGGATATCATTTGTTGGGCATGAGGAAAGAATATATTTCAAAGACTGTATTTCAATCAAGATATGTCCATTATGAGTTTACAATAATTCATTTTGGATGGACTAATGCACCCTCCATTTTCATGGATCTAACAAATAAAGTTTTCAAGGAATATCATGATGACTTTGTTGTAGTATTTATTGATGATATCTTGGTATACCCCAAAATATATAAAGATCATGAGAATCACTTTCACATTAATCTAACGATGCTTATAATAAATGGTTTATATGGGAAGTTCAGAAATTGTGAATTTTGGCTTCCAAATTTTTTTTTTCATGGCCATATATTCTCTAAGGATGGAATTTTAGTTGATTAAGAAAAGAAAAAAGGTTTTCCATGAAAGAACTACTATAAAAAACATATATGAGGTATGTAGTTTTATTGGTTTAGTATGTTATTATTCGAATTGTGTTCAGAAGTTCACCTATTTAGCCAAAACATTGACCAATCTTACTTGTAAAATATTTAACTTCATATGTCCAAAAGAATGTGAAAAATGTTTTGAAGAATTGAAGAGGATAATAGTGAATTCACTGATCGTGACTCTACCATCAGGAAGTGTTGGATTTTCGATCTATAGTGATGCATAAAATAAAGTACATATATGTTTCCTTATATAGAATTATATGGTTACTACCTATGCATTATGGCATTTAAAAAATCATGAATATAACTATCCAAATCATGATCTTGAGTTAGAAGTTGTAATATTTTCTCTGACGATATGGATACAATATCTCTATGGTGAAGGATGTGAGATATTTAAAGATCATAAGAGCTTGATATAAATATTCTCACATAAAGGAATCAACATGAGGCAAAGGATATGGATTAAGCTACTCGATAATTGTGAATATTCTATACACTACCATCCAGGGATGGAAAATAAGGTTCCAGATGCATAGATCATGAATGATCATGGAGTTCTGAACAAATGAGGATTGACAAGGATCCTATGTACATGGATCTAGTGAAGATGGATATGGGAATTATCAATGAAGGTGAATAATTAGTTCTTTTTCCAATTTTTTAACAACCATCTATACTGGAAGGAATTAAAATTTTTCAATCTAATGATGAGAATATTAAAAAGAAAATTTAAACTGTGGTTGATGGGAAGTTGTCAAAAATTGTGTGTGATGATGGAATTCTACAATTTGGTAGAAGTTTGTGTGTTCCTTATATATCTGATCTCAAAAAGGATGTTTTTGGATGATTACCATAGTTTCATATTCTCTATACTCCCTAGTAGCACTAAGATGTATAGTGATTTGAAAAAACATTTCTGGTGGGACAACATGAATCATGAAATTTTTTATTATATATTAGGATGTTTAGTATGTTAATTTGTGAAGTTCGAAAGAAAACATCCTAGAGGAGTCATACAACCTCTACCTATTCCTACATGGAAATGGGATGGAATCACCATGGATTTTGTCTCTGGATTACCCAAAAATTCAAGGAATAATGATGCAAAATGGTTTTTTATTGATCGGCATACCAAATCAACACATTTCCTCGTTATTAGGGTGGATTTTCCACAAGAGAGCCTTACAAGACTCTATATTAAATAAGTTTTAATACTTCTTGGGGAACCACTCTCAATTGTGACAGATCATGATCCATGATTTACATCAAAATTATAGAAAATAATTCAGAAAGATTTTGATATTGAGCCTCGATTGAGTACTGATTATCCACCTTAAACTAACGGGCTATCATAAAGTACGATTCAAAATCTAAGAGACATGTTTAGTTCATGTTCACATGACATTAATGGTATGTGGGATCAGTATTTACCCTTTTTGGGGTTTTCCTACAACAATAATTTCCATTCAAGTATTCAAATTGCACCATATGAAGCATTGTACAGAATGTGATGTCGTACACCAACATGTAGGGATAAAGTTAGTGAAAGGAAGCATGTAGGTTGAGGTCTTGTATAGTAAATAACAGCAAAGGTAAAGACTATTCAAACTCATATCAAAGTAGCTCAAAGTATGCAAAAAATCTATACTGATAATCGAAGGAAGAATTTTTAATTTCAAGTGGGAGATAATGTTTTCTTAAAAGTATAACCATGGAAGGGTGGTATACTATTTGGGATGAAAGAGAAACTTAGCTTCAGGTACATTGGTCCTTTTAAAATTATAGAGAAAATTGGAGTTGTGGCTTATCATTTGGAAATACATTCATGCCTTTCTAAGGTAGACAATCTATTCATGTATCATTTTTGAGAAAGTGCTTGGTAGACCCAACACATGTACTCACTTCTGAAGGTATAGAATTAGAACATGATTTATCTTACTGTGAAGAGCCTATCTAGATTATAGACTATAATGAACAAGTGTTAAGTAATCGGATGACTCGAATGGTAATGATACATTGGAAAAATTCTAAAATTTAAGAGGAAACATCAGAGCTTGAGGAAATTATGATGAAGACATACCCAAATCTTTTTATGAGGTATCATTTTTGAAATTTTACGGACAAATTTTTTTATAATGGGGGAAGAATGTAACACCAAAAGGTTTTACAAATAAATTTAATATACAATGTAATTCAGGAAACACTAAGTCTCTATGAAACCACACTTTTTTATTATAACCAAGATGTTAAACACAATTTTACCACCTCTGTGTTTTAAATTTATAAAAATGGATATACATGGTTGCAATTAGTAAGATATATATAGTCTGATAGGATCAACATACATTTTTATTGAATAGTAACATGACCCATTTGAATAGTAAAGTACCATTATGAATAGTAACCTCACCCATGTAAGTATAAATAAAATTGACGCACCTTATTAATGACAGTGAATATATTTAAAAGTAATAATTATTTGTTGGTATTTTTTTAGTAATAAATATTTAATTATAATTTTTTATTAATAAATTGATTTAAAATATAATTCCTTTTCATAAAATGTATTTCTAAATGCATATTTTTTCCTATTATTTTAGTATAACTTCATGATACCTTAATTAATTTTTGAAAGTATTATAAAATATCTTCTAAATTTAAAATCTATATTTATCAAGTAAATAATGATTTTATATAAAATTAAATTTCACATATTTTGAAATTTATTTTTGATAAAATGGGTTCCATTATTGAAATCTAAAAGTTGAAATTTGTTAGGGTGAATTTATTATATTTTTCTGAAATACATAAATTTTTAGTGAATTGTAGAATACGATAATTTACTATACGAATAAATTAGAAGCTAAATTCACTATTCCTTGAGTAATCTCTAATGTAAGAACCCATGGTTAAAATTCAAATGAACTTATTTCTATTTTTGGTCAAAAGAATCATAAATATTTGTTTTATTGATCAAATTAATAAAATAATGAATAAAATATTTAAAATTCATCCCTCTCTTCCACTATAAAAAACACCCCACAATCCCACTTCTCCTCAATTATATAAGCCATGAATCTCCTCCCAATTCTTCCAAAATAGTATTCCATAGTCTCTCCCCATGTCCAAGAGCTCTTGTTGTTTCCAAAATACCAAAACCCCTTCCCTTAAATAGGTTCTAAAGGAGGAAATTTGACGAGATAAACCATCTTCCCTTTTCATTTAATTTCATTTTCAATTTGTTTTATTTTCTTATCTTCTCCTCACCTAATATCCCCATATGATAATGATTAATTTACTTTCATCTATATACTATATTGATATCTTGTTAATGTGATATCCTTCCTTAAACAATTGTATCTCTCTCTCATTTTAATAATGAAATCATCATTCGGGAGGTGCCGATTTACAACCTTCATGGACGATGAAACTTCGCTATTAAATTTATCCTTCAAAGCTGGTAAAGAAACCATTTATATGGTTTAAATAGACTATAATAAATTTATTATAACCTATTCACTATTTTTTAACCTATATATATACATAATAATAATTCATAAGACAAAAACAAGTTTGCAACAATTGAAATATCGCCCAAATAATCCAAATGATTCCCACTAATGTTATATCTAATAGATCATCCTCGTACCAGAAAACCAAATGAATTATATCACCATTTAATATTTTTTTGTGTTCATTAGTATCATATAAATTCTTTTCTGTATAATTATACTAATTCCACATGAACTTCAACACTCATATACATGTATACCGATCATAAAAACCAAGAAAACAGACGCTCATGAGTGATAAATTTGTATCTTATAAATCATACAAATAGCCATAAATGTACTTAATAAAATTATAACAAATAATATAAATATAGAACAGGTTATGAATTAATTAATTAATTGATTTACTTTTATTATCCAGGATGTTAAGGTCATGTGTGGAACACATTCAGACATAAGGTATGGGTTTCTCCCCAAACCTCTATTTTTCATTTGGGATTACACTTTCAATCTCCTTACTACAATGAAATTATTAATTATTATTAGGTAATACTTCTAAATTCTATGTGATTTTTCAATATATATATGTACCAGCTAGAATTTGTATTTATTTTATGGGGATTTCAGTGTTTTAAAAGTATCTTTATCAAATTCTTCCTGATATACAAAACCGATTCAAGCGAATGTCTCAAATTATTACATATTTTGAAGTGAGCTCTATAATTTATTTTAATGAAATTTTATTTTACTATTGTAACTCATTTTATTATTAAAAAATAATATTATTTCACTTTTTTTTTTGGTAATATTTTTCCAAAATATCTAGTCTTTGTAGAGTAAAAGAACTTTTCTCTCATGTATTAATTGATTATTTTATAAGAGTATTTTCATCTATTTCAACTAACCTATTGAATTTTTTGAGTTATTTAGGTTGATATATTATTATCATCATCTACCATGTGTTATTAAATAGTTTATGAAATGTTTGATTGTGGTTGTACTATCTTGATACCATTCACCATGCTATTTATATTTGTTAATGATTATGTTTACAGATTGGGGAATGTTATTTACATATCATATGTTAATATTGTTGATTTTTAGACCCATTAATATGAAGAATTCATTAGATATATAAATTTATTGGTGGATCCCACTATATCACCTATATGAATTAGTGGGTCTCATGAGACAAAATAGAATTGGGTTTTGGACAAGGTCATAACCTTGTGTTTTTAGATATCTTGGCTGAGGCCCTGACAATATGTTTCAGATGCCCGTCATTATGAATTCCCACATTATGGTATTATTAATTGATAAACCATGTGATTATTAAACTATTTTAATATGAATGGTTATGTTTCATTATCTTATGATAGTTTATATAGTTATATTTAATCTATTTTCATTCCATTCATATTATGATCAAGTATGTTTTTAAAGGAATGTGTTTTTTGTTTTTGACCATGCCTAGTGTTTGTTTTTATGGAAATGTCCACTGTATTACATATCCTTACTAAGAATTTGATCTCACCCCTTTCTTATATTTTATTTTCCTTAGGTTGTCAAGATTAATATTATGAATGTCTTTCAGGGATAATCAGAGAGTCACGTGGATTTTCTATTATATATTTCATTTCAAGTTGTAATGGTGAACTAATATTTGTATCTTGTTTTCCAAAACAACTAAACTATTCATTTTATCAGGATATTACTTTCTTGTAATCATGAAAATTTATTAATATAAGGCACTATCTCCAGGAAAATACATTTTGGGTCTTTACAATCTCTTATTGAATTTATGAGACTGGCGTTGAGTTTAGAGTGCCTTGTTTATCCTTAGCATGACATAAACTTCATCGATGATGGGTGTTGGGTCGGAGTTGAGTTGGGTTTGGGATATTAAGTGTAGGGTATTTAATTAAAAATACAATACCTCC
Source organism: Viscum album (assembly GCA_963277665.1). Taxonomy (NCBI): domain Eukaryota; kingdom Viridiplantae; phylum Streptophyta; class Magnoliopsida; order Santalales; family Viscaceae; genus Viscum; species Viscum album. Next base: position 1,806,300,649 of record OY728164.1, on the reverse strand, counting down.
CCACTCTCTTCTCTCATGTTCACACCAATGAGGTGTAGCATCCCCCTCCCCTCTTCCACTTCATTGATTAATGAACAAAAGGATGAATTGATGAAACAAGGTGTTTTCTGACTCGGATCACGATGGTGATCACTCTCGTATCATGAAGAAGCAACATAAGAGTGTGGATTTGTCCCCAGCACATCATTTTTCCCTAAGGTGGGTGGTTTTACATTTTAAACTTGTTCCCCTTGTTTATGCATCATTTTTACACGAATAATCAATCATCTTTGCGTGAAGCTTGAGTCTATGAAGATCTAGTCCCGAGGATTCTGGATCAGGTCATAAAATATTGTTTAGAGCTTTGGAGTGGTCCCAATTGTCCATATAAGGGACCACCGATTCATTGAGGTCTTATGGTAGTATTGAAATGTAAGTCAATGATATAAGTGAGGAGGCGTCTGCGCCACAGGTGCGGGAGACAGAGGCCACTCGGCAGCGCGGAAGTGCAGAGCATCAGAGGGCTGAGGCATCTGGACGACATGGTGGTGCGTCATGGATTTCGGAAGGGTGGAGCCAGCGGGGCCATCATGGTGTGCCGGTGAGGCAAGCCATGGGATTCAATGGCTGGCTGACCCATGTGAAGTGGGCTAGCTGGAGTAGGCCAGTTAAACCAGAGTGGGCGAGTGAGAGGAGTCAAGGGGACTTCAAACCCCTATATCATTCAAAACAAACGTCTATTTTATTTTTCATCTATGAAAAATTTAACACCAACCTCACGGTGAACCTATTTAGTCTAGTTTAAAAACATTATGATTCTGGATCGATACTTGGTGGAATGAAACAACGAATTAAAATAATAATAATATCATTATTATTATTTGGGGATTCTTGTATTAGTTGTATCTCCTGGATATGATGTTTGATTGACAAGCCACTAGTGGAATTTCATCCCTGAATTTAATGAAGATATTCCATGAAAAATTTTGGGTGACTAAACCAAAATCAAGGTGTGGTCTTTAGGAGGTCTAATTTGGGAATTTGCAGTGAAATGTGACTTTTTCACTATGTGTGTGTTTTGGATGAATGAATAGAAGATCATGTTTGTTTTTCTACATTGAGCATGATGGTGGGTGTTGTTTAGGCCTAGGAGGTTTGTAGTGATGGAGATGTTTTGTGGGTATCTTGGGTTAGTGACCCCTTGACTAGAAGGGTTGAGTGAGTCCCCATGGTCCTTATACTATGAGAGGTTTTTTTATTACATCATCGATACTGGATTGAGATGACCTCAATAGGATAATCTTGGATAGAGTTTTATCATCCCTACGGTGAGGCTAGGGTGACAACCTATCAGTTATCGGTTCCCTAGATAGGGTTCTTTGTATCGTTGGTACCAAATCTACATAAGAAGTGATCCCCTGTCTACCAGGACAACATTGTATGGTTTTGTGTCATATTTTGGAATATGATCCCCTACGTAGCAGGTAATGATATTAGGGTTGTAGTATCATTGGTTATACAATCCCCTACTCATCGTGTGGTTTCAGTAAGATTTTTAGTAACGTTGGTATGATCCCCTACTTCATGAGTTATACCAAATTGGGTTTTTGGCATTGTTGTGACCATCTATACATGAGAGACGATCCTCTATCAATGTGATGTGATCTTTAAATCATTAGATTGGGTTGTATTATCCCCCAGTGGATCCTAGAAGTGATCCCCTATCTGATATATCTTTGAGTTACTTGATTGGGTTCTAGTATCCCCTAGAAGATTCTAGGAATGATCTCCTATCTGAGGAGTTTTTGATTTTCGCTGAGTTTTAGTGCGATATTAATAGTGGTGATATCGACAAGTGTGTTCTCACAAATGGTCCATCTGGGATGGCAGTGTGAGATCTGATGGAGTGTATCTCTTGGGGGAGTGTCATATTGGATAATAGAGCTCGTGGAGTGTGTTCTCCAAGAAATTTATTACCTTAGAGCCTCATGTATAATTTTTTTCCAGTGATGGGGTCACAAAATCCTTCGGTATGGTGCCTAAGACAAGTATATCTGGGTGATTTATGGGTTTCCCTTATGGTGTTTTCACTTCATTGATGTCGCACCCAATGGTATGAGTTGGCCAGTAATTTTTAGTCGAGGATAGTCTCTAGATGGATTTTTTTTCTTGTTTGGGTTTCCTCTAGCTGGGTTGAGATGACTATTTCCTTTTTGTTACTCCCTTTTCTTTTGGGGGTTTTAGAGAGCCTACTATTTAGATTTATACTCACCCTTATATGGTCTTTTCTCCCACATTTCATGTGTCTTTTGCAGACCACAGGCCTTTTGATGAAGTCTTTAGAGGACTCGAAGCAGGCGGAGCATAGTGATCTTCATTGACCGGGGTGTTTACTGGAGTTGAGCCAAGGAGTCTTCTGGCAGGTGAATTTGACAAGAATATCCCCTATTAGAGCAGTTTCAATTCTTTTTTTGTTTTATTTTGTTGGGACCTGTTTTTCCTTTTTTGTTCTTCTGATGTACTCTAGTTGGGAATAGATATACACATGCATTTCTTTTCAGTTTTATATATATCTAAATTTTTTTATGAAGGTGTATGTGGGTGAGTGCATATAGGTACGATAGGCTAAGGCCTCCCATGTGTGTGATATACTACTCAGTTCTAGTCACCATCCCCTAGAATATTGGAGGTAGGATTGGGAAGTTGTAGCTAGAGCCCCATTGATTCGTGTCACGACACGGTGGTATCAGATCAGGTTTCACTATGGGACTGCAGTCATGATCTTGGTATGGGTTGTATAGTGAAAATGTTAGAGTGTTTCGAGTTCAGATTTTAGGCCCGAGACCCCAGTGTTGGTGTAGCAGCCGATGTATCCATTCACCAGGACTCTGATAACCTTCCATTTGAATTGGTACATTAGGACACTTTTTGTAAACAAACAATGGTACATGAATTGTATAGGACTAGGTTTTGGGTGTTCCTTGTCCTTCTTGGGTCATCTCTCCATATATACTCTTTGACCATGGTGCATCCTGATATTATTTCAGAATTCCTCCATAGGAAAAACTATATAGGGTTCCACAATGTTATTTTTGTAATAATCCACCTCGTAGCGAGGATTCGGTGTAGGGAACAGGTTCTAAGGTAGGACCTCCATGTGGTCCACCAGTTTAGCCACAACCATTCAAGCAGCAGTTTATTCCAGTAGTGAAGGAAGTGAATTCACACAGGATGAGTGTTCTACATGAGTTCCATAGGTAGTGACCTATGAGGTTCCAGGGTGAAAAAGACCCCTATGAAGCTAATGACTAGCTCGCGGTAGTCACGCATGTTTTCACCCTTATGAGGAGACCTCCCAATCATATGGTGGTCCTAGAGGCGAGCCTTTTTTAGGGTTTGGATGGGCACTGGTTGAGTCTTGTGACATGGACCAATGATGAGGAGACACTATCTTGGGTATATTTTGAGTCTATCTTCAGGGAGGAGTTTTATCTGGCCACAATGAGGTTAGTGTGTGTCTAAGAGATTATACCACTTGGATAGGAGTGCAGGATCGTGGAAGATTATTCAGAGAGGTTCACTTACTTGTCGCATTACTCCATGGATATGGTTCAGGATACATTATTCAGATCACAGATATAAGGCCCCAGCCTTAAACCTTACTTAATATTGAATTAAACGAATAATTCACGTTGAGGATCTTTTCAGGTTTAGAGTTTTAGAGAATTAGAACATAACTATTACATCTCAAAAGATTACAAAGTAGCCACTTCTACTAAGTTTCCATAACAAAAAAAACACTTAAAAAGAAATGTGTCTAGTTCCATGTTTTATATAGGATGACATTCCCTTGATCCCATCCTTGACCTTATTCCACATTAAGTCCTGTGAAAACATTTCAAAAAAACTCGGGGTGAGCATAAAAACCGCAGTAAGGGATACAGAAAGAATGAAAACTGTTAGTTTTTCAAACATCAAATAAACCATATATACTCTATCAAAGTAATAGCTTCACCTTCATGAAGTAGTAAAAACTCTTCACTGAATAAAGTATCATTACTTACCTTTTTGTAACCAAAGGATTACCATAAAATCCATAAAAAGAACACATAACATATATAAAGGTAACTTGGGACATAAACATACTTAAGTGGAATAACCATACGGTCGACTTCCACACATATCACTTAATGGAATAGCCATACGACCAATTTCCATACATACTTAATGGAATAGCCATACGGCCGACTTCCATACCCAATGCATTGGAGGTTATAACGTAACCACCCGTCCTGGTATTCACGGAACCACCCGTCATATGGTTTATAACATAACCACCCGTTAAAATGTCCAAGTACCAGTATAAAATCATAAAACATAAAACGAATATAAAGGAATGATAACATTTCCACATTTCAATCACAATATATCATAAATATATTGACATAATAGAATCTTTTTTCAAAACCATTTTCAATACCAAAATACATAAAAGAGTATATGGTATTTATTTTATTTTAAAAACATTACGGCTTGTTGAGGAAGCTAAAGACCAAATAATACTCGTGGCGGCGGAAAAATTCATTGTCACCGCGTACGTTAAAAAAACATTCCTTTTTGTCGTTTAGTAAAACGCTTCGTAGAAAAAGATTCCTTTTGTATAAAAGTAAAATTCAAAGGGGTTTATACACCATATAAAAGAATGTTGTGTATAAAACGAAATATGCCTCAATGAAAGGAGATTGAGACGAAGTCCCTTTCCTCGGGTCCGACTTGACTCGATGGTTCTTTAACATCCTGAATAATAAACTTGAGTTAATTTATACTTGATTAAGAACCTTTTTAAATTTAATTATTCCTTTTATATCACTTATTGTCCTGTTATAAACATTATGTAACCATTTAAGTTAATAATGTTTGTTTTCTCAATATTTGGTTCTTAAGTCGAAAGTAGACTTCTTACAATTAAATGTTGTTCGTGTGGTCAAAGGTTCTTTATATCAAGAATGAAATTACCGATTTGGATATAATATGTATCATATATATCCAGAATATACATGTATTTATAATATTACATAATCATTTAGAGGTAAAAATGAAATGCACCGTTCATGGAGACGGTAAGCCGTACGTACGCATGAGCGCTACTTTCATTTCTTTGTCATATTAATGGAATTAAAACTAAATGAGAGGTATGTATATTTTAATTCCAGAATTATATTCATCATTTAGATATATCATTAATTATATATATCCATTATATACATGTACTTTTAATAGTACATTACATTTGGGGATAAGAAATGAAATGCACCGTTCATGGAGACGGTAAGCCGTACGTACGCATGAACGCTACTTTCATTTCTATCTCATACTTTAATGGAAAGAAATAATAATGATATAGAGGTATATTATAATTACAGTATAACATCATATATAATAACTTTAAATCCATCCTTTACACGTCCCACATATGGCATTAACGAATCACATCACTTTGAGGGGGCGGTAGTCCGCACTTCCTTAAATGAAGATATCGTGTTTACCCATAATGGAAGCCATAAAGGTATGCCCAAAATGAAAAATACAGAAGCTTAAAGATGAAAATAAACATATTATATATCATATATAAAAATAGTGACATCATAATGGCCACCTTTGAAGGTGTTAAATGAGTATTGAACAATCATCGTTTCGGGAGGCAGAATTTCGCCATCCACGGAAACCGTATGTTCTTTAACCATTTGATGCAGTTGTGTGAGAGTGTAGCTCAAATAAATCTTATAACAACATCCTAGTATATTGAAGATACTGGTGTTGTTATAAAAGAAGTAAATAAAAAGAGTTTAGAGGGTTGGAGAAGAAAAATAAAACAAATGAACAAGAGAGAATGAATTACCTTTAAAAGTGTAACTCCTTTTGATTTGAGACTAAAGGCTTCCTTTGAAAGGATTCTGCCCAAAGGGAATACTCTAGGATGAGGAGAGGGATGTGGAGAGAGTAAATGGGCAGGGGTTGGTCGAGCCAAAGGCTTGAGGAGTGTGTGAAATGAGGTAGATGTGGGGGCCTTTTATAAGAGGAGAGGAGGGGCACTTTTGGAAAGTAAAGAAATATTACTTTATTTGAAAATGTGTTTCGGTTTTAAAAGGTCCCATATTGATATAATTCGTGGATAAGGTGATAAGGGTTCGAAATCCACTCATCCAATTGGTTTTGGACATGTTTAGTTCATAGATTTTACATTATCTTTCCATTTTATTTAAATCGTCAAATAATGATGTCATCGCTGCATCATTATTATGTCATAAATAATTTAATTTATTTAACGTCTAAAAATTATAAAAAAAATACTATGATGTAGGAAATCTTTTTATATTTCCAATTAATATTTATAATCAAAAATCTGATCTTTATAACCCCATTTAAAAATTGTTTTTGTAAAACATATTATGTTTGTGTCATTTTTACTTTTACATTAAATAAAAAGTTATTTATGTCATTTCCCAAACAAAATGTCTCCATGGGGTCCCCAAGTTGACCCATGGCTTGTCTTGGTCGGACATGACACAACCAATAAGGTTGGTACATGTGTCTAGGTCATTTCATATTATTAAAGCATTATTTATACCTTAAACTACACTAATTACCACTAATCGCGATTAAAAACTTAATAAGTTACTATTCACCAAAAAAATTATTTTAATCTCATTGAACCACATTTTACTTCTAAATGACAACCATGTATGTCGGATTTTTGAAATTCAAAACATAATGATGGCAAAATTTCATTTAAATGGAAAATCAGTCTTTATAAGTACCACTTAGTGGTTTCACTATTCATCAAAAATTGAAGTTTTTCAGAAAATTACCAAAAATTCACCCTAAGCTATATTTGATATTACGAATTCAAAAATGAAGTCTATTTTACAAAATTCAAAACATATAAGTCATATTAATTAATTTAATAATTAATTCCCGCTGTCAGAGCAAATAGCGTGTTTTTATGAAACAATAAGTATCAAAAGATTGACACTAGTTTAAGTCCGATTTTAAAGTGAAATTAATTCCAACGACCACTATTGGATTTAATGGTAAAAATATATTCTAATTTCACATTAAAACCAATTCAAAAGATAATCTAATCATATAAATAAATTATATTAAAAAGAGGTTTTGAATTAAAATACAACATTTTACACTATTCATTAAAAAAAAGAACTTTATCAGAAAGGTACCAAAAATTTACACAAAGTAAATTTTGATGTCCCGATTCTAAAGAAGAGTTATATTTGGTCCAATAGAATTTATAAGATTGATCAAAACTATATTTAATGACGGTTCTCCGTCAAAAGGTTATAAGTGGACCTTTCGTGAAAATTAGGGTATAAATGCCTAAAATTGAATTCTTTCCGTATTTTAATCCTCTATCCTTTATTGGGTAAATGTAAAAACATTTAAAAACATATATAATCATATTTTAGTTATTTCTATCCATTCCCTCCAGTACAACGGCTACTCGTTAACTAACATTTAAAATAATATTATTTTATTACTTGTGTGCAACGTAAGTTTTCAAAGAAACTTATCGTTGCGTACCGAGTACGCTATCGAACGTAGAAACCCCTTTTAATTAAAATGTCAATATTTAATTCATAAATATTAATAAATATGAAAATTCTTTATTCTTTATTTACCTGGGATGTTACATCCTTCCCCCCTTTTGGGAATTGCGTCCTCGCAATTTTATTCACTTATCAAAATAAGTGGGGGTATTTATCCCTCATAGCATTTTCAGATTCCCATGTTGCCTCTTCAATCACATGGTTTTTCCACAAAACCTTTACCTGATGAATCACCTTATTCCGTAACACCTGCTCCCTGTGGTCAAGAATCTGGACAGGTTGTTCCTCATAAGATAGGTTCTCTTCCAGCTGAACTACCTCTGTACTCAAAACATGAGATGGACCTGGCATATACTTTCTCAATATTGAAACATGAAAAACATTGTGTACCTGAGATAAACTTGGAGGTAAAGCCACCCGGTATGCAACTGATCCAACTCTCTCCAGAATTTCATATGGTCCAATAAACCTTGGACTCAGCTTTCCTTTCTTACCAAATCTCATCACACTTTTCCAAGGAGAAATCTTGAGAAAAACATGATCACCTACCTCGAAAGATAGATCCTTCCTCCAGTTATCCGCATAACTCTTCTGCCTGCTCTGAGCTGTTCTCATGTGTTTCTGAATCAACTGAACTTTTTCTGCCATCTCTTCTACCAATCCTGGTCCCATCAACTTCCTTTCACCCACTTCATCCCAGAAACCTGGAGTTCGACATCGCTTCCCATATAATGCCTGAAATGGTGTCATCTGTATACTGGAATGAAAGCTGTTATTATACGAAAACTCAACCAAAGAAAGATGTTGGTCCCAACTTCCCTGATAATCCATAGAACAAGCTCATAGCATATCCTCCAATGTCTGAATTTTTTGTTCTGACTGCCCATCTGATTGAGGATGAAAAGCTGTACTAAAATTTAATTCAGTACCCAACGACTTCTGAAGGCCTTTCCAAAAGTTGGAAGTAAACCTAGGATCACGATCCGATATAATGGAGAGAGGAACTCCATGTAACCTGACTATTTCTTTAAGATACAAACGGGAAAGTTGATCAAGAGAGAAAGTATCTTGTATAGCAAGGAAATGATCAGATTTGGTCAAGCGATCAACAATAACCCAGATTTCATTATTACCTCGATATGTCTTCGGTAATCCAACAACAAAGTCCATGGATATGTTTTCCCATTTCCACTATGGCACTGGTAAAGGCTGAAGCATCCCTTTCGGTAACTGTCGCTCTGCTTTAACCTGTTGACATGTCAAACACTTCATAGTAAAATCAGCAATATCTCTTTTCATTCCATCCCACCAGTAATACTCCCGCAGATCTCTGTACATCTTAGTACTGCCAGGTTGAACTGAAAACGGGGAACTATGAGCCTCACATAACAACTCATTCTTCAACTGTGAATCACAAGGCACACATAACCTCTTCCCAAACCTCAAAACACAAACACAAACTTATCCAAAAACTCATGGAAAATTTTATTCATAAGGTCCATGAATACAGCAGGTGCATTGGTTAACCCAAAAGGCATAACTACAAATTCATAATGGCCATATCTAGTACGGAATGCAGTCTTCGGAACGTCTGCTTCTTTTACTTTCAACTGATGGTACCCCGAACTCAAGTCAATCTTCAAAAAATACTGAGCTCCCTGGAGCTGATACCACTTCATTCGATGGCCCAACATCTTCTGAAGTTGTTGCAAAGGATTTCACCACCCCTTTCTGCTTGTAGTCTGGCTGCATTCCCCCAGTTGAGTTCTTCGTTGGACACTCATTTGAATAATGACCCATTTCATTACACTTAAAACATCTTACCGTTGGCTTTTCATTTCCTGCTTGATCATCTTCCTTACAGTTACGAGCAATATGACCAGGCTTACCACACCGAAAGCACTTACCAGACTTGGATAAACATTCTCCATGATGCATTTTACCACACTTCTCACAGGATGGATATTTGGTTTTCTTACCTCCTTACTTCTTTGATGAATTCTTCCCCTTTGCCTGCCAACTAGACTTCTTATTCTGTTGTTTGTCATAGAACACCTGATCATCGGCAAACTCCATTTCCACCTTCTCCGCACATCGAACAAGTTTTTCATAACTTTTAAACTCACGAGAAGCTAAAGCCCTTCGATACTTTGGCTTTAACCCTGAGTAAAAATGGTTTATTTTACTATCAAGATCTCGTATGAAGTTTGGAGCATACCTTTCCAATCGAGTGAACTTTTCTTCATAAGCATCCACTGAATCATCCTCCTACCTCAATTCTAGGAACTGTTTTTCCATCCTAAGACGAACCACCTTAGGAAAATATTTCTCAAGAAACATACCTTTGAATTCGTCCCAGTGAAGATCCTCAATCTCATCACTATCCCTTATATTTTTCACCATCGACCACCACTGATCAGATTCACCTTCAAAACGGTAAACAGCAAGACTAACCTTTTGATGTTATGAACACCCCATGACATCAAAAATCTTCTCCAGTGCTTTAATCCACCCTTCAGCTTGCACAGGGTCAGATGATCCTCTGAATGATGGGGGATGTTGCCTCATGAAATGTTCCACCACTGACATGTTCCTCTGTGGTTGATCTGGCTGATCGCGTGCATGGATACCACTACCATTTATAGCCTGAGTCAATTGTGTCATCACTGCAACAAACTGTTCAGTTCCGATTCCTACCATCTCAGGTTGCTGATTTGGAAGGTTATCTTCCTTCTGATGTCATCCCAACATAGCTTCTTTGTTTCCTCTACGGAAAACCATTCTGAACACAGAAATATCTTAGGCAAAGCAACATGGTAATCCGTAAATGCTATATCATTTCAATCATATTATAATTTAACACTTTTCTAACTCTTAAAGTTGTCTAAACCGACCTCTGATACCAACTATAAGGCCCCAGCCTTAAACCTTACTTAATATTGAATTAAACGAATAATTCACATTGAGGATCTTTCCAGGTTTAGAGTTTTAGATAATTATAACATAACTATCACATCTCAAAAGATTACAAAGTAGCCACTTCTACTAAGTTTCCATAATAAAAAACTCTTAAAAAGAAACATGTCTAGTTCCATGTTTTATATAGGATGGCATTCCCTTGATCCCATCCTTGACCTTATTCCACATTAAGTCCTATGAAAAAATTTCAAAAAAACTTGGGGTGAGCATAAATAGCTCAGTAAGGGATACAGAAAGAATGAAAACTGTTAGTTTTTCAAACATCAAATAAACCATATATACTCTATCAAAGTAATACCTTCACCTTCATGAAGTAGTAAAAACTCTTCACTGAATAAAGTATCATTACTTACCTTTTTGTAACCAAAGGATTACCATAAAATCCATAAAAAGAACACATAACATATATAAAGGTAACTTGGGACATAAACATACTTAAGTGGAATAACCATACGGTCGACTTCCACACATATCACTTAATGGAATAGCCATACGGCCAATTTCCATACATACTTAATGGAATAGCCATACGGCCGACTTCCATACCCAATGCATTGGAGGTTATAACGTAACCACCCGTCCTGGTATTCACGGAACCACCCGTCATATGGTTTATAACGTAACCACCCATTAAAATGTCCAAGTACCAGTATAAAATCATAAAACATAAAACGAATATAAAGGAATGATAACATTTCCACATTTCAATCACAATATATCATAAATATATTGACATAATAGAATCTTTTTTCAAAACCATTTTCAATACCAAAATACATAAAAGAGTATATGTTATTTATTTTATTTTAAAAACATTACGGCTTGTTGAGGAATCCAAAGACCAAATAATACTCGTGGCGGCGGAAAAAGTCATTGTCCCCACGTACGTTAAAAAAACATTCCTTTTTGTCGTTTAGTAAAATGCTTCGTAGAAAAATATTCCTTTTGTATAAAAGTAAAAGTCAAAGGGGTTTATACACCGTATAAAAGAATGTTTTGTATAAAACGAAATATGCCTCAATGAAAGGAGATTGAGACGAAGTCCCTTACCTCGGGTCCGACTTGACTCGATCGTTCTTTAACATCCTGAATAATAAACTTGAGTTAATTTATACTTGATTAAGAACCTTTTTAAATTTCATTATTCCTTTTATATCACTTATTGTCATGTTATAAACATTATGTAACCATTTAAGTTAATAATGTTTGTTTTCTCAATATTTGGTTCTTAAGTCGAAAGTATACTTCTTACAATTAAATGTTGTTCATGTGGTCAAAGGTTCTTATATCCAGAATGAAATTCCCAATTTGGATATAATATGTATCATATATATCCAAAATATACATGTATTTATAATATTACATAATCATTTATAGGTAAAAATGAAATGCACCGTTCATGGAGACGGTAAGCCGTACGTACGCATGAACGCTACTTTCATTTCTTTGTCTTATTAATGGAATTAAAACTAAATGAGAGGTATGTATATTTTAATTCCAGAATTATATTCATCATTTATATATATCATTAATTATATATATCCATTATATACATGTACTTTTAATAGTACATTACATTTGGGGATAAGAAATGAAATGCACCGTTCATGGAGACGGTAAGTCGTACGTACGCATGAACGCTACTTTCATTTATATCTCATACTTTAATGGAAAGAAATAATAATGATATAGAGGTATATTATAATTCCAGTATAACATCATATATAATAACTTTAAATCCATCCTTTACACGTCCCACATATGGCATTAACGAATCACATCACTTTGAGGGGGCGGTAGTCCGCACTTCCTTAAATGAAGATATTGTGTTTACCCATAATGGAAACCATAAAGGCATGCCCAAAATGAAAAATACAGAAGCTTAAAGAAAAAATAAACATATTATATATCATATATAAAAATAGTGACATCATAATGGCCACCTTTGAAGGTGTTAAATGAGTATTGAACAATCATCGTTTCGGGAGGTAGAATTTCGACATCCACGGAAACCGTATGTTCTTTAACCATTTGATGTAGTTGTGTGAGTGTGTAGCTCGAATAAATCTTATAACAACATCCTAGTATATTGAAGATACTGGTGTTGTTACAAAAGAAGTAAATAAAAAGATTTTATAGGGTTGAAGAAGAAAAATAAAACAAATGAACAAGAGAGAATGAATTACCTTTAAAAGTGTAACTCCTTTTGATTTGAGCCTAAAGGCTTCCTTTGAAAGGATTCTGCCCAAAGGGAATCCTCTAGGATGAGGAGAGGGATGTGGAGAGAGTAAATGGGCAGGTGTTGGCTGAGCCAAAGGCTTGAGGAGTGTGTGAAATGAGGTAGAGGTGGGGGCCTTTTATAAGAGGAGAGGAGGGGCACTTTTGGAAAGTAAAGAAATATTACTTTATTTGAAAATGTGTTTCGATTTTAAAAGGTCCCACATTGATATAATTCGTGGATAAGGTGATAAGGGTTCGACATCCACTCATCCAATTGGTTTTGGACATGTTTAGTTCATATATTTTACATTATCTTTCCATTTTATTTAAATCGTCAAATAATGATGTCATCGCTGCATCATTATTATTTCATAAATAATTTAATTTATTTAATGTCTAAAAATTATAAAAAAATACTATGATGTAGGAAATCTTTTTATCTTTCCAATTACTATTTATAATAAAAAATCTGATCTTTATAACCCCATTTAAAAATTGTTTTTGTAAAACATATTATGTTTGTGTCATTTTTACTTTTACATTAAATAAAAAGTTATTTATGTCATTTCCCAACCAAAATGTCTCCATGGGGTCCCCAAGTTGACTCATGGCTTATCTTGGTCTTCCATGACACAACCAATAAGGTTGGGACATGTGTCTAGGTCATTTCATATTATTAAAGCATTATTTATACCTTAAACTACACTAATTACCACTAATCGTGATTAAAAACTTAATAAGTTACTATTCACCAAAAAATTATTTTAATCTCATTGAACCACATTTTACTTCTTAATGACAACCATGTATGTCGGATTTTTGAAATTAAAAACACAATGATGGCAAAATTTCATTTAAACGGAAAATCAATCTTTATAAGTACCACTTAGTGGTTTCACTATTCATCAAAAATTGAAGTTTTTCAGAAGATTACCAAAAATTCACCCTAAGCTATATTTGATATTACGAATTCAAAAATGAAGACTATTTTACAAAATTCAAAACATATAAGTCACATTAATTAATTTAATAATTAATTCCCGCTGTCAGAGCAAATAGCGTGTTTTTATGAAACAATAAGTATCAAAAGATTGACACTAGTTTAAGTCCGATTTCAAAGTGAAATTAATTCCAACGACCACTATTTGATTTAATGGTAAAAATATATTCTAATTTCACATTAAAACCAATTCAAAAGATAATCTAATCATATAAATAAATTATATTAAAAAGAGGTTTTGAATTAAAATACAACATTTTACACTATTCATTAAAAAAAAGAACTTTATTAGAAAGGTACCAAAAATTTACACAAAGTAAATTTTGATGTCCCGATTCTAAATAAGAGTTATATTTGGTCCAATATAATTTATAAGATCGATCAAAACTATATTTAATGACGGTTCTCCATCAAAAGGTGATAAGTGGACCTTTCGTGAAAATTAGTGTATAAATGCCTAAAATTGAATTCTTTCCGTATTTTAATCCTCTATCCTTTATTGGGTAAATGTAAAAACATTTAAAAACATATATAATCATATTTTAGTTATTTCTATCCATTCCCTCCAGTACAACGGCTACTCGTTAACTAACATTTAAAATAATATTATTTTATTACTTGTGTGCAACGTAAGTTTTCAAAGAAACTCATCGTTGCGTACCGAGTACGCTATCGAAAGTAGAAACCCCTTTTAATTAAAATGTCAATATTTAATTCGTAAATATTAATAAATATGAAAATTCTTTATTCTTTATTTACCTGGGATGTTACAACAGACCTTCGAGCAGGGCATGTTCTAGGAGATCAAGGCATTAGTGGTGTCTTTTTAATTTCCACCTATGCTGGAGTGTTGGAGCAGGCCTTAGTGGTGGATAGATTTCTAGCATAGAAGACTCTGACCATTATTATTGGGAATGTGGGAGCTAAGACCTAGGTATCTGTTTTGGTAGTGGGTAGCCGATGATCGGCTCAGTGGTTTGGGTTTGTGTGACATTTTAGGAGGCGACCTTAGGATGGAGGATCTGAGGCTTAGGGCTCTTAGGCTTGGTTTTGTCAGCCGCAAGAGATGTGATGTTATGAATGTGAGTTCTAGGGACATCTTACTTGATATTTTCTAACTCTACGTACAACTGAGAGAGAGATGGTTGTCGGAAAACCTTAAAAGAGGTAGTGTTTCAATCATGGAGGTTCTTAGGTTGGTGTACATAATGGCGTATTTGCTACAGAAGTGGACGGTGGAAGATGGTATGAGTCTCCACAATCACCCCTGGTGGTCCACACCAGACATAGAGAGTTGTAGGACAGGGCGATGATAATTGTAGGGCGTAGTGATTGTTGACCTAGAGGCTCAGTGGATTAATATAGGCTTTCTCTATGTTATTTCTACATTCTACTATAGTGTGGAAGTATACTTTTTTTCTTCTGTTTTCTCGAGGTTTTCTTGGAGTGATATAGGATGTCGATAAGACCATGTGTCATTTTTGTTCATTATAACTTTGAATTCATGATAAATAATGATATTTCCTCCACTGAGATGCACTTTTGTATGCGACTAAAACTGTGAAGTTATGTTAGTGTCTCCCAAATAGTACAGTGTCGAGGTGTGTTGAACTAGTCCCTCTTACTTGTGTGTTTGGGATGGGGTTGTGGGTCGGGAAGTTTGTGTGAAGGTCTCGATAAAACCTAAGGTGTGTACTTGGTCAACCCTGTTTAGTTTCTTAAAACCCTTGTGTTTTTTGTGTCAGCTTGGTACATGAGTCACTTGTGGAGGTTGTTGTGTGGTTGACATGTCTTTAGACTCAAAAGAAAAAGGGATGTTTTCCCCCACAAATATGTAGTCTTAAGACGCGATACAAAACCATACATCGAGTCAGTTCCTCCCAAAGAATATAGTATTGAGGTGCAGTGGATGAGTCCCTTTGATATGTGTGTATGGATTAGTTTTTTGTCCTCTTGGTTAGTTAAACAAGGTGGCATACTGCTAGACCCAATTAGTATGGGAGACCATGTGATGGGTGTTTCCCACCTATCATAGTTGAGAAGACTTGTGCCTAGTTGCATGATGTTGACCTGGGATTAGATGGACTTGGGTGTGGTAGCCCTTATGGTTCCACTGAAGGAATGCTTTTCGACCGCATATAAACCCTTGGTGGATTTGTGGTGTCTTTTGGTGATCTTGCTAGTGAGTGAGACCCAGTTGAGAGTCCAATTTCTTTCCCTCATTCCTGACCTTTTTCTTTTCAAGGATGAAAATAATTTTGGTGGTGAGGGTGTAGAACTTGGGATTTTCCCTGTAATACTTTGGAATTTTTTTGCATAGATTTTGAGAGCTAAACGCTGAGATGGTGTGCGATTATGTGGGTGTGGGCCTTATGTGAAAAAGTTTTTCGAGGACGTAACTGTAAATAAAATTATTTTATTTTTATGTTAGAAAAAATAACTCCTTAATGGATTCTCAGATTGAATTTCTGATATCACATTTGAGTTCCAAATATCATGTTTACCATACGGTTGACATAATCTTCATTGGCACCGAGTGTTGGGTTGGAGGTGACTCGGGGACAGGATATTAAGTGTAGGAATTTAATTAAAAATTAAATCCAGATCCCCTATACTCTCCATTGTGAACAAGAAGGAAGGTTAGTCACCCCCTCCCCTCATCCACTTTACCGAAGAATGACCCGAATGCCGAATCGATGAAACGAGGTGTCGTCTGACTCGGATCTTTACAATGATCGCTCCAATATCATGGAGCAGTAGATTGAAAGTGTGGATATGACCCCGAAGCTTTAGTGTTTCACCACAAGGTATGTGGTTTCATGTTCTAATCTGGATCCCCTTATTTAGTAATCATTTCTATTTGAATCACCAATGGATGTTCGAGAAAATCTCTAGTCTATGAAGATCTCATCCTGAGGGTTTCAGGTATGGTCTTGAAATAATTCATCGGGCTCTAAAGTGATCTTGGTGGTCTGCAGAAGGGACCATCGGTGCGCGGTGGTCCAGAAGTGGTACCGTGATGCTACATCTTTGGAAGGCAATGGCGTTCAGGAGGAGGTGGTGTCGTCATAGGTGTGGGCATAGAAGGCTGTTGGGCAATGCAGTTGCACAGAGAGCTTGAGGATGAAGGTCATCGGGCGACGCTGTGGCGCGGAGCACCGAAGGGAAGATATGGATGGGATGGAAGGGCACATTGGTGAGGCGGGTGATGGTCTATGGTGGAAGGATGGGTTGGCCCAGGTAGAGTGGACCAATTGGTGTAGGCTAGTCCTACCGGAGCGAGCTGGTGAGATAAGTCGATGGGACTTCAAACCCTCATATCTTTCATATTGGACATCTGTGTTACATATAAACTGTGGAAACATGCCCCAATATTTGATGTGGAACATTTGAGTTCATATTGACAACATTATTTTTCTTTATTGAGGCTCATTAAGATGAAAATTTCAATTAATATAATATTATTATTATTATTTGGTGATTCTTGTATCAGACATATCTTATGCATTTGATATCCAATTGAGGTTTCATCAGTAGCATTCTGACCCTAAATTTAATGCGGAAATTTCGAGACCGATTCAGAGTGATTAAACAAAAATAAAGGTGTTGGCCCCATGAGGCCTTTTTGGGAATTTGTAGTGAAATGGAACATTTTCACCAGGTTTTCATTTTGAATGAATGATTATCTAATCACCTGTCATTTCCACTTAGAACATTATAGTGGTCAGTGTGGTGTTCTTAGCGGTGATATCTGATGATCGTGTTCTCTTAGATGGGCCAATTGGGATGGTGGTGTGAGACTCAATGGAGTGTATCTCTAGGATTACTGTCATATAGGATGATAGAGCTCAAAAAGTGTGTTCTCTTAGTTATGTGATTCCTTAGAGCCTCAAGTAGAATCTATCATTGGTGATGGGGTTGGAACCTCCTGAGTCTTGGGGCCTAATACGAGTATATCTTGGTGATTTATGAGTTTCCCTTATGGTGTTGTCACTTCATCGATGTCACACCCAGTGGAATGAGCTGACCAATCATGTTTAGCTAAGGATGGTATTGCGATAGAGTTTCTCTCTCATTTGGATTCCCTCTATATGGGTCTACCTGACAATTAGCTTTCAGTTTCTTTCATTTCATTTTGGGGTTTTTTGGGCACCTACTGAGTATCTTTATACTTGACTCTACACTGGCTTTTCCCGCACATGTATTTTGTCTTGTGTAGGTCACAAGACTTTTGATGGAGTCCTAGGAGGACCCGGAGTAGGTGGATCGTAGTGAGCTAGACTAACTAGGGTGTTTACTAGAGATGGTCCAACGAGTTTTTTGGCAGGTTTATTTGACAGCAATCCCCTCCATCTTTGACGGTTAGACACTTCTGTAGCATTATTTTGGTGGGATATGTTATTCCCTTTTTCATTATGGTTTACTTTATTTGGGAATAGATGTATATATTCATTTATTTTTAGTTTTTTATATCTTTATACTATTGTATGGAGGTGAATGTTGGTGTTTTCATATAGGTATGATAGGCTAAGGCTCTCACGTGTGTGATAGCCTACATGGAACTGTTGTTAGCCCCTATCCTATTGGAGGTGGGATTGGTAATTCATGGATTGTGCCATGTTGGTTGGGTTGTGATTGATTTTAAGGGGTTATAAGTTCACCATATAGAGGAGAAAAAAATCCCAAAGATATAGTGATATTGAAAATTTATTTTGATTCTTTTAAGAAAACATATTCTATGTATGATCAAATGGGAGACACCACCAACAAGTATCTCAAATTTATAATATATTATATAAAGAAGAAAAAAAATCTAAAATATATATGGTTGAGGGCCAATCATGAATAATAAAAAGTGGATATAGTGGTTCCCAAAGCTTCAAAAAGAAAAAATACTTATATATTATATGGTTATTTATCATCACGATTGGATCAAATCAAAAATATCATCATGTAAATTCATAAAAATACAATGAAGGACTTTAAAATTTCAAAGATGATGGATATTTAAAATTTAAATGTTCTGGAAGCACCAAAAATTGGTGAGAATATATTTCAATCACATGAAATTCAATTTTTTATGGGTTTTATCACAATATCATGAGTGAATCATAACCATATAAAATTGGGAATGAGGTCATTTTGAAAAATAATTGATGTTTCATTATAATATGAAGGGTAAAATATTAATCATGAAATGATAGTTGAAAACTGGAAACAAATTTCTAATTTTTAATGATATAAATAATTATTTTATGAGTTTGAAGGAATGGAAAGAGCTACAATATATGAGACTTGTCCATTTGTGGTAAAATAACATCAGAAAACTTATCAAATATGAAGCTAAAAGGAATATACCAAAGCTGAATCATGAAATAATAATTTCATTTGATGTCTATAATAAATGAAATATTATGATAAACAAACAAAAATTTATTCAAAATACAAAATAATAGGCCACTTAAACATATGCATTAAGATTCATGTGGCCCAATGATCTTTAAATCAACTAATAAACAGAAGTAATTTATTAATTTTATTAATGATTTTTCTCATATTACTTGTAGTTACTTCATATTGAGTAATTTTCAAGCTCTTTAGAATTCCAAAAAAATTGAATCTAATATGAAAATCATATGGGTTATATTATAAAATTGTTTTAGTCTAATAATGGATATTAGTATACGGTTGAAGATTTTGAGGCATCTCTTCACAAGAATGGACTAAGTCCCGAATATAGCACTCTATAAAAATAATAAAAAAAAATATATAGTGGTAAAAATAAAGAACTATAGTTTTTTTTAATAATGGGAGAACCATTTTATCAAAGTATGTAACCTATCAAATATTTTAAAAATAGGATATAAAATAGATTTGTATATTCTCAGTCACTATATACTTCCAAAAAAATTATGAATATGCCTTTTAAGATGTGGTTTGGGATAAATTTAAGACTTAACATCATAAAGGTATTTAGTAGCCCAGGTAACACAAAAATTTTTTTAACACTTTGGAAATGTTGATAAATGAATCAATAAATGAATTTTTCTAATATATATACCTAGCGGATGGATTTATTACTATTAAAATAATAATATTAGGAAAATAATTGAAAAATAACATCTTATTGTCATTATGGATGATAATATATCATAAAAATCAATGTTAATGTATGATGATCCTAAATAAGGACAAAGAGAATGTTTTTTATAATATGGTAAATATTAACTAATTAAAGAACTTTTTTAAAATTATCTAGATTTTTCTGTGGTTTTATATGGAAATGAAGGCCTAAATGAGGTGATTATAAGTTCTCAAGGGTTGGAAGACATGTGATTTGTAATATTATTAATTGAAATAGAAATGTTTGTTTATAAATATAAATAATTTAGAGTAAATCGAATGATACTAAAAAAATTCATGTTGAACCAAAGCGTTTTGAAAAATATTTACACCAAGAAGATTTTATTGTTGTTATGGAGGATGATTTAAATAAAATAGATTGTGTTAACACTTGGGAAATGGTGTCACATCCCAAAGAGAATAATTCAATTGGGGTAAAAAAAATTTTAAATAATAAATTAAATGATAAGGTAGAACCAACATTGAATAAATATACTCTTTATTGTACATGTTACTCTAAAAATGAAGGTATAAACATTTATGTAACTTTTATTATTTTTATAATGATAGAAATGATTACTACATTTTATTTGATTTATACTCAATGAATGTTGTAATTTTTTTAAAATAGATTTAAAATCAATGTTCCTAATTTTAGAACATGAATAGGAGGAATACATTGAAAAACTACAAGAATTTATCCTTGATGGTGACACTTATGACGTATACAAGCTGAAGAAATAACTTTAGGGGCACAAAATAGTGACTCATACATTGTATAAAAAATCTTTTAGTAACATGAAGAGATGTAAATTTTGGTTAGATAATGTGGGTATAAATTTATATATTGAGGAAAATAAAATTTACTCACTAATTGTGATTTTTTATATTGATGTCATTATTTTTTCTATGAATTAAGAGAAGAATTGTGATGAATTTTCTTGTGAAATATTTTGTAAATTTTTTTTAATAAGTTAGACGACATTTTTCAATATAAGTGGTGAAAAACACTTCTTTTTTAGTATTCATAAAAAAATTATTCTTATGAGTTATTAAATAGGATTAGAATGGAATACTGGATAGAAGTTTTAACTTCCACTACACAAGGGACTAAGATTTCATTGGAAAAGTAATGAAAGAATGTTTAATAAATGGAGATTTCTGAGCTGCTCTAAATCATAATTTTATTGAAAAAATCATTAATGAAATTTTTTTATGATTTTACACATTGTGATCCATTAAAAATAAAAATTAAAGAGTTTAATTTTATGTAAATTAAATATATATTTTGTAATGTGAAAAGAAATTTTCATTATTGTTTTAGTTATGATAAATAAAAATATATATATATTATTGGATTTACCTCCACATTCTAGGAAGGTTATTTGAGAGATCAAATAATATAATTCTATATGTATATTCTATATTGGATAAAAGTGTGTTTCATTAAACATTCATAAGGAAAATTCACTCACATTAAAAAAAACTAGAATATGAGTATATTTCAACATCTTGGGTTATCTCACAGATGTTTTTTATGAAGTATAAAATCAAACATAAAATGGTGGAAGTAAATTGTGCATTAATTATTAGGTTTTATAATTAAGGTTCTATACTTTTTCTAAGAATCTAGTTCTATATTCATGTTCAAAACATGTTAAAATAAAATACCACATTTACAAGGAGAAGGTGTGATGTAATTATTTCAACAAAGAGAATGTTTCAAACAAGATAAAGTATAAAATATATTGATAATCCAATGATAAGGATTCCTTCCAACCCTTGTGAGTGTTTTTTATTATATTCTCTCTAAAAATATTAGTTATCTTATTGATTTATTTTCTGATTTTATTCCACACTATTTTATGAAAATAGGGGAAAACATTTTAAGGTTTTACATACAAAATGGAATGATTCATATTTTTTATTGGAGAAGAAAATGTGTAGAATGTGTTAAGGTTTTTTCCTCATATGATAATACAAGAGATTGTGTTTTTGGTTCTTGAATATTTTTCAATAAATCCATATAATTTCAACAAATAGAATGGAAGATAATAATGATCCCTTTAAAGTTAAGTTACTCTCAAGAAGTGAATTTACAATGTCAGAGTTGTGAATAAATCAATTGATACATGGTTAATATAGTAAGGATATTTAAATTAAGGGTTGTAGAAATCTAAAAAAATAGTATTTCATCTAATAGAATTGTGTTTGGATAACACTCACATTTAGATCAACTTATGGATAATTCCCTTAGTGGATTAATTAGTGGATTTGGATTATTTTTCATGATTTATTGTTTAAACATCGAAATGTATTGGTTAAATTTTTTTTGGACCTATTCTATAGCAATTGAGTGAATATTTATTATGTTTTATAAAATTAATACATGAATTTTTATTCTTTATTCTGAAGTTTGAAAGGATATTAAGTTTTAAGATATGGTAAAATCATTTATAAATACAAATTCATTGAATTAAGGGTAATTCATTTTGGATTATTTCTTCACTCATATATAAGTGTCATGACATAATACAATGTCATGATTTATAGAGGTTAATGGAGTTGAGTATTAGTGAATATATTTTCATTATAGACTGAAACCAAACCACAATTTAATGTATTATTCCATATAATAGTTTATCATTTTTTAATTTATAAGACCCAAAAATTTTATTTCATACCTTGAATTTAAAACTCGTGTTTTATGATACACATTTATTTTTCACATTATAGTGAATTCAAAGTATATTTAGAGGATGTGGGTAAAATAATTTATTAAAATGATATATATATAATCACACCATACTGAGTTAATGATATATGTGAATTTGATGCACTTTCTTAGAGATATTAAGGGAAGGGGAGGGGGATGGATGTCTGTTGTTTCCAAAATTCTTGTTGGTAGAGAAAACTGATCAGCCTCCTTCTGTAGGGTAGGGGACTCAAAATTCATTAGTGATAATTTATATTAGGCTCCCCAGGACGAGTTTAGGGTTTTCCTTCTATTTAATCCTATCGAGTGGATTTAAAAATTTCCTAGAATTCAGCATTCATAAAAGGTCCCTATGATAATAAATGGTCATATGGTTGTCTGAGTCATTGCTCGAGATATCCCGGAATATTCTTCATTGCTTTCTGTAGCCCTGGTAGCTAGTTTTTTTTTAAAAATGATACCGATTTATAACCATTAAAAATAATCAATGATGGTTAAGGTTTAAGGTATTTTGGAATAATTGGGATTATAAGACCTCATTATATCCTCTTATTCTTAACTAATGGTGATGTTCTATTGAAATACCATCCATATATTCTAATGTTACTCCTGGTTTCTTTTTCCACCTTAACTACGTGTCATTCTATCTACACATTAATCACAACTCATCATCTTAGGTGATTTTGGTTCATCTTCCTGGACTTTTTTACCCTTGTTGAATCCATATATCCTTTTTTATATAGTTAATTCATTAGTAATTTTCTATGTATAGAATATATGACACTTACACTTAATCAACCCATAATTATGCATATTTTTATTGATATGGAGGTTTTTTTACCCCCTTTAGAATTTGATTGTATTTTTATTGAGGGTGAATAAAATTATTCTCAAATGATCCATTATGAATATAGGATGTATTTGTTCTTTAAATTACATGTGTAAGGAAACAATAAAGAATATTTTTCAATGATATCCTAAGTGTTCAACTAGATATAAAATCCCAACCTCTATATAAAGAGGAATTAACTAATGTTGATTAGGCTTCCTATGTGAGTGGGTTAAGGCCATAATCCTATTCTTATCAATTATAAGTCATAAACCAAGTATATTTGTATGAGGTTAAAGTTACACAAGATGGAAATATTTATATTTTTATTATTCCAAAGATGATGAATCATTCTTACATTGTTATAGTTGTATAAACCTTGAGAGTAGTACTTTTAAACTATATGACCTACCACATGGGATCATAGATGAGGTCGAAAATATGGTTTATTTTCTCATTCATAATTGATTAAATCTAACTATGAATATCCACCCTAAACCTTTGGTTCCTCATGCATTTGATAAGTAGTATAATGATTCATATTCAAAGGGCTCAACTTTTGTGGAATAGACTGTAATTAAGCTCGAGAAATCATCTACTTTTACACTATTACTAAAATATATCAATGGGTGAAATCACTCTTATATATAGGTAAATCTATCTCATCACATTCTATCAATAAAATTTAAAATTTCGAATAAGGTTTCTCTAGAATAGGATAATGAGGCCATAAACCCACCAAGGAAGGTAGATCCCATGCATCAAGTGAATTTGATGAGGAATTTTTCTATGAAACATTAGGATATTTGTATTTTTCATATAATAAAGGGAGGAAATAAGATTATTCCAATTGAATAATTTTGTTTTATAATATTTTGGTTATCATGGTGGTTTCTCCTCATAACAAGGGGAATTAATCTTGAATTATTAAAGAGTATTCCCCTCTTTTGAAATCTTGTTGAAAAGATTATCATGGAAGGATCCTAGCTCCACGGAGATTCATATTTCAACCTATGATAGATATAAGAATAATTTTGGCTCTAAGGTGATGGAAGGGCCATTGTAGGGAAATAAAAAAGGGTAGTTTCTTCTATCCCTTTTCTAGATGACAATTAAAGTTGTTTACAATAGTTTTAGAAAGTTCGTAAAGAGTGAAATCAAGGAAGAAAAGCCTAGTGAGTTTGAGTATTCCCTAGAGGATTTGGACAGGTTAATGAAGTTATTGGGCACTTAGATCTTTGATAAAACTAGTTAACTTTACCTTCTCTCTCAATTGGACTGGAAATTTTTAAAAGTTAATGGTTCTATATTCCCTTTTAAGTATTTTCTTTGTTTTATTCATTTAATATTCAGATCCATAGAAGGTCATATTTTCATACATTATTCTCTCTACATTAAAGAATAACCATTAAAATAAATATATGTCCCCATAATAACCACTATTGGTGAATGTTATAATTTCATAAATTGTAAGATTTCATAGATGGTCCAGTACAATAACTCTCCTTAGAGTATGATAATAATGTTGAATAGATATTTTTGGAAGTTATTATCCTACTATCTTTTTTACAATAGATCTAAGGGAATATCATTGGTATAATAGACCATATTTATAGGTACATATAAAGATATAGAATTTTATGAAGTTTTTGGAAACCTATATAAAGTCATATTTTTATTATATCGACATAGTAGGCATGTGGCGGTTAGAATTGTGTTATTATTTGAATCTGAGCTCTTATTTTTTGAATTTTCAACAACTATGGCTTGAATGTGTGTAATGTTCGGAGAGGGATTCCTGGAATTATGGATCTCATGTTTTCTCTCTCAAATAATGTTTAATATTGTACATTTTTTAAAATTTATCTTGTAGTTAGATGATTATTTCTATCCCTTTTTTATATTTGGGTTAGTTTTTAATCTTCCCGTGGTGGTTTTGTAAGGGTTCCTACAAAACCCATAAAAGTGTTTTACTTTGATAATAAAATATTGAACTAGAAATAATATTAGATATATTATGGAGTTTAATATTATATTTTATCCCAATATTTTCATATATGAGTTTTAATAAGAATTAAATCATGATTCAAGATGTTACACTATATTTTTAAGGCATTGTATAATATTTTTGTTCTTCATTAATAGGTGTTAAAATTGATATATATACCTAAATATTTTAATGATAACTCCTATAACAACTTTATACATAGAAATATATTATTATATGATTTTAGAAATAAATATCTAAATTCAAAACCCATAAAACAGGAGGTCGTGTGTATTTAGAAGATTGGATACCTAAAAATAAATTTAAAAAGAAATTATAATTTTTTTTCAATATTCATAATGTGATACTAAATACATTTTAATTTATATTATTTCGTAGGATACCCTGGGGAAATAGATATAAAAAATAGAAGGATGATAGGGAAATAATACATTTGAGTTGAGAGGAATAATATGATATCATAAAAGAAAAGGATCATATATAATCATATGGAATCATGGAGTAAAGATGATTAAATAATAAGATCATAGAATCATATAAATGTTTCAGAAACATAAAATATGACACATATAAGAAAAGGTGAATATTTTAGAAAACAAAATATATTGTGTTGGGCATATTTCCCCTACACCACACATGGAATCTCATGAGATGAAAAAATTGCACGATACATTGGGGATTCTGTAGTATTGGGCCCAAAAATCACATTGTAATTTTTATATGAATTTTTTTCCACAAAATTAAATCATACATAAGTCAAAATCATAATAAAACTCTGAAAATATAATGGGTTTCATAATATTATCTCAAAGAATAACCAAAGGATATATCATTATGATTCAAAAAAGTAGATGAAATTAATGATTTATAGAAATTGGTATTTTGATAAAGAAGTATAAGTGTTTAACATGGATTCAAGGAGAATAAAATTTCATAAAAATGGACTAGACAAGTAGGTATATAAATTAACAACTTAAATAATATTTTTTGAAATGAGTAATGAATCATGAAAGAATTTAGTCATGTTGTGTTCTTCTAAAAACTAGAAGTGAACTAGAATAGTTTTCAATAAACTAATGAGTATTTATGTATATTAAAAAGTATTAAAACACTTAATGGATTCACACATGAAATTAAATAATAAAAAGTTAAATTTTCTTTAATTATGTTTCCTTAAATGAAGGAATTAAGGTGGGAAATTGAAAAAATTATATATCCCCAGTATAGGAAGGGAAAAATAAACTAGGAATATTATTTTAGAAATATATGGAAACCTCACCCTAAAACAATTATCTGTATTTATTAAAAAAATTGATATTTTAAGAAATAATGAAATTTATAACCACTAGAAAAATTCCATCTTATTTCATAAAATTATTGTATTATTTTAATTAAAAAATCTTTTTTAAAAAAATTATAAATATAATGTTTCATTTAAAATTTTCATGTTTACCAAAAAAAATATTTTCCAAAAAAAAATAATTATGGTTTGTTTTGGTCAGATATTTATTTTATCATATCTATGATTTTTTCTTAAAGATATTATGATATAAATTTCTTATATTTCATTAAATTGATACAAAATTATTATTTTACAAATATAATTGTCAGATAAATATTCTAACAGCCAATTTACTTTCCCTAACTATCAATTTTTCATTCCAACGGTTATATTTCCAAAGGTCATATGTGTTTTATACTTACAGTAATTAACTCATATTTCCTTCCTTAATGATTTAAAATAATTAATCTCAATGTTTTATTCCACATTTTATAAAATTATTACATTACTAATGTTTTATTTCAATTTAAAAATATTTCTCATGAGTTTGATTATTATAGGAGACGATGATTGTGTAAATTTCCCTATTCTAGTTGTTTCATTTTATTTTTGTCTTATATTACTACATTCAATATTATTGGGTGAAATTATTAATTAAATTTAATTTTACATATTAAGATAATAAATTATTTTTTGTTCATATTATGTGGTGTATGAGTTTAATGATATACTAAATAACTAAATTTGGCACATGTTTATTCATGGGGAAAATTATATAAAATCCTAGGTCATTACACCCCCTTTAGAAATTTCTCCCTTATAATTTAATTTCAAACAAAAAAAGTTAAATACATATTATGGTACTTCTATTTCATTATGTCTTCATGTTCCAATGTTTCCTCTTCTTATTTATGGTTTCATCAAAGTACATTGGCTAGGTGAGTTGTCTATTTCACAGAATGTTTTATCTATAGTCCAAGATCTTAACTAGATTCTCCTCTAAGAGAGATAATTATTTAACTTTAACACCTCTAAATATATTAGATGTGAAGGATCTTGATGAACTTCTTCAGGATAGATATGTGGAACATTCTAGGAAATTTAAACGGGTTTGGTGGGAGTATTTTTCGATAGGACATAGGTCCAATATAACACCGTGATATTTTAGTTTATATTACTTTAAATGAAAGCTATGTTCAATATCATTTACCACAAGTAACATCAAACATAAAATGAACTATGATATACTATTAAAATAGAATTTTTCCCCATAATTAATTAAGTAATCAATCAATTATTGATTATCAATTGGTTATAAATGAATATAAAATCTTTTGAAAGATAATTATATACTTTTTATTAAACTATTTCCATGTGTGTGATGTATTTTTATAAAGGAAAATTACATTATTAATTATAAATTAATAAAAAAAATTATATGTATCGATCATATAATTAGTAACATATATTCATATTCATTGAATTGTGGTTACTAGATAAGGAATGGGTTTAAATTTAATTTATAATTAAAAATATATTTTCTTAAAAAATGGGTTTCATTTCTTTTTGTGTATGAATATTATTATTAATTTCTACAAAATTAAAAAAATTCAGTTGATAAAATATTCATTATTTTTGAAATCATCATGTCAAAATAATCTCAAAATATATTTTTTTTGACTTTTCTGAAAAGTTTATTTTTAGATGAAAAGTGAAATATACTTATTTTTTAAAAACAATCATTTATTTATTTTAATCAGAGTTATTTCAATGATTAATTTGGTTTTGGATTTGTTTTAAAGTCACATAATTTAATTTTATTATAAATAATCAAATTAATTCCATGAGAATCAAATTTTTACATTATTTTGGTATAAAATCAATTGTATTTGTAAAAAACTAATTTTTCTCAAAAAAACATACCATTACATTTCAGAAACTTATATTAAAATTAAATTTTACTAATTATTGAAATTAAATCCTAGAAAATGGATTCAATGTTCTTAATTAGAATATAAAAATAAGGTAATAAGGTTCCTCTCATTTTTAGGCATATTGAATAGTAATCGTGATAATATTTTATCAACCTGAAAGATGATTAAATATTTTAAATGTGGTAAAAAATATATAATAAATTTTGAAAATGAAAACCTATATTGATCATATGTTTCATTTATTTTCAATAATTCCATATGTGTTGGTGGATAAAATCGTGATTCTTGGAGAATTGTTATGGACTTCCTTGATGGGATTTGATGTCTGGATTGAACAATTATCCATATATAAAATGCAATGATTGTTTGACAAGATCATAAAATCAAATGGATTTTTCAAATATAATTTTATAAATTAAACAATTTTTTTAGAAATTTGGAGAATAAAAATAATTCTATTAATGTTTTCCATGAAAAACAGTAGTACTATCAAGAAGGATATTGAGTTTTGGATTGGATATTTATCTTTAGGAATTCCCTGGTACTTAAGTTGATTGTTGTGAGTGTACCTAAAAAAATAATCCATCCATCTTATACATATGTGAGATACATGTGCAATGATGTGTAATGAGGGAACTATGATCAACTCTAGCATAACTTGCGGTGGTAGAGATGATTCATGAGAGTGCACATATAGAAGCAGAGAGGTGGTACCACTCTGTTGGGTGGTAGGGAATACTAGAGAGAAATCATGTCTAAGTGCTAGTGGGGGTTTAGGAGTGGACCCTGTTACTCACTTTTACCTTGCTAATGGAATGTATTTATTAATATTGGTGTACCATAACATCATCAAAATCAATGTGGGACTTAAACACTAAAAACTATTCAACTGTATTAAAAAAATATTATTATATTATTGACTGTCTGATATATTAATTATTATACATCTAATCATCTTGTCAAATAATCATCTACCTTCAAGAATTTTAAAGTTTTGTATCCTAATTTATTATGAAATTTTTGAGATTCTAACAACATAGAATGTAAAAAGGTGTGAAAAAATCTACACCTATTATGAAGTCGACTTTCCTTCTATGTTCCTGTGGTGAAAATGATCATCATATTCACAATACATGCTCCATGTTTTTTCCATGATCCATGCACACATGTATTTCTATGATGATTTGTGGAAGTTGGAATCGATATGTTCTCTGATGAGAAAGTAAAATTTTATACAAATGTTTTATCAAAATGAAATATTCTTGGAGTTTCACTAGGATTAATATTCATTTAATTTCTAAATGAATATTTTCATGTTCATCTAGGAATTCACTAGTATTCACTTTCACTTTTTGAAGAAATGTTTTTAGATTTGTACACTTCTGTTGAAGTAATAATCCTTATATCTATTTTTTACATAGCCAAACATTTATTTATATGTACCTAATAAAGAGATAAATATCCATCTTTGTAAGATAACCACATAACAGATTCATATCATATATCCATTTATGATATATAGTGGATTCAGATAGAATATTTGTATTTATGGATTTTGAGAAAATATAATTTATCCATTTTTTCTTAGGTTACTTCACATAGCCGATTCTTGTGAGGAACGTCCCTTAACCATTTTTTAAGGATTTTATTTTCACTGTGATAAATTGGTTTTGGGAAAATTTTAAATGTATCAAGAAATACTTGATTATTTTGTATATTCAAATGTGAAAATATTTTAATGTAATTAAGAGATGATTTAATGAAATTTTGATATTTTATAATTAAAATAATCTTGGATATTTATATTCTTCGTTTATAGGAAGGTGATGATAAAAAAGAGATCACCTGAGGTGATCACACAATTTTTTGTCTACTCTAGTGAATGAAGATGTTTAGAGTATCAATATACAAGGAAATACTAATATATTCATGAATATGTGACTCATCCAAAATAATGATGGACATGTGGTGATAAAATGAATTTATAAAAATAAGGTTTATCTCATATATTTTTGTGAAAGATGATTTATAATACCTGATAAAAATCTATCATCTCTTCATAGGAAAAGAGATGTTGTTATTGGCATATGTGAAGCATAAGGAATCTGGTGTGATCCATTTCCCACAAAAGTGACAACCATATACTATTATTTTCATTATAAGGAAGAAAAATTTTCTGTGAGATAAACCTGGCTTTCATGATGAGGTAGAGCATTCATGTGGTTCATATGCAAAGGATAATATATCACACGCATTTTTGTTTATATACTGACTGAAAATTAACTTTTTTTATTATCAAAACACTTTTGAGGAGAAAGTGAGAAACCACATGATCCAACATTACAATCAAATAAAACCATAAATAAGGATAACCCGGATCAAGACTACATGATCTGCCCCTCCCCAGCGATTACATCTTGGTGCCAAGCCTTCACCATCGCATGACCGCTCGGCTAGCTGTCCCGTGCAGAAGCACGGGCACGGTACCGATGGCAGAGCCATACCCTCTCAAACTTCCAAGTCCAAATGGCATGCGCAGGTGAAAGCTTCTTTCTCTGAAAACCTCATCCGGAGCAGAATCATATAGAAAGCTGGTGCGAACACCTCAAAAATTCACATCAAAATCAAAGAGAATGTAAATTGTTATGAATGAAACACATTAAAGGTATTCATATAATTTTATAAAAAGGTATTTGGTGTTTCATATGTTCATAATTTTAATAAATGAGAATAAGTCGTGGCATATTCCATACTTACTATGAGTTAAGAATCCAAGAACAAGATTGTGATTTTGTAAGTATTTTTCTTGAATAAAATATACTGAAGAATTTATATACACCACTTTCACACATTCTAGTGAGGTCAGGACTTCAATAAAAGGAAGAATCATATCCCAAACATTTGTATCACTAAGGATACTACTCAAATACAACTGACCAGAGATAATTGAGCAGGACCAACAAGCTACAAAGGTTATTTATTAGGTAAACAATCAAGTCAGTGTTAGAGAGCTCATATAGTAATATCAATACATCATACTAAAGTAGATCCATCCATAAATAAAAGAATAAGTGTCTTAGTTGAAGTTATTATTAGGATAATTTTATTATGTGATTAAGGATAAGAAGTTTCTAATGTGGATTTCAGTTTAGGCCTATGTGGATTATGGTAACACTATGGTATGTGGTATAAATAACCTCATATGTGGATTTAAGAGTATAAATGGGGTGATTCTATATTGATCATTGTGATTGATAAAAATATTATGTTATAGAATCCCTTTTGTGAGGGATTAACCAACATGGAATGTTTTAGGTGTTTGTACTGAACCTTCAAAATACCATTTTTTATTCTCTCCATCCTTTTTTCTATATAATAATTGGTACTATGATATATCACTGAGTGGATCAACAACCATAATAAATTAATGGGGATATATTTGAATTAAATGTTTTTTGAAAATTCAACTAATTTACCCCCACCCCTCAGTGGTTAGTCTAACATAGAGAACCACAATTGGTATCATAACATAGTTCACCTATAAAGATCATCAATTTTTCCTTAATTGTAATTAACATCTTTTTTGAAGTGCATATTTCATGTATTGTTTGAGTTACCTTACATGGTGGAAAAGGAATTACACCTAATAAAATAAGGAATATTTCATCCAAAGTAATAAAAATAGGAAAAAATGAATATAAAGGATGTTGAAGAAGAATACAAAACCAGGTACTCATATACAACCAACATAATGTTATAAATGTGGTCGAAGTATCAGTTGTAACATTGGTTATGGTTATTCTGAAGAATATTCTTCAAGATATAATTATAAAATTTCACCTAGTTATAGTCATTTTGGACTTGATGAACATATAAAGAAGGATCCAAATGAGGTGAAAAGTTATATTACTATAACTATCAAGAACATTCAGAAAGAATAGATTCATCTAAGAGAATAAGCTAAGGCCATGAAGATGTCATTGAAAAAAAGGGTTGGAATATCCAACACTCTCAAAAAACATTTTAAAGAGAATGATGAAAAAAATTCTCTTTGTAACGAAATATATGCTGAATCTATTGAAAAATTGAAATGAAATTATTATTAGAAATATTTATTGGATGCTTTTTTAGAATCCTTCCATTCATTTAAAAGACTGATCAATGTTTCAAGTGATTTTAATAATTCTCAATTGGATATTAAATCCCAAAGGGATAAGGAGGCTGGATAGTTTTTCCAATAAAAGGTTTAATTGCATGAGGTGGGTGTTAAGAATATATGGAAGGACTATGAGGTTAAAGTGTCACATTTTGAAAATTAAAATAATTACCATAACATGATATTTTTGTAATTTCATATTAAATTGCACAATTTTGAAAAGACTGATGTTGAGACTTCATAATCAAAGAAGTGTTTTTTTGCAACCACATAGTTCTCTTTAATGGATTCTATTGTTAAAAAACCTTCCTTGTATGAGAATAAGATCAGTATATTATATAATAATATTTCACATATTGTTTTGAAGATTGAGGTACCATCTATATCTCAATGTAATAATTTTTTGAGATATGTTTGTGAAAAAAATACAGGTTTAAATAATGAAATTATACACAAATATGGATGAGGAGAGATCAATAAGAGACTACCACCATGTCTATTATGGATTTTAAAAGGTAAATAAGTGTTTTATCCCTATGAAAATACCAACATGTTATGAATATGACCATAATAGAGCATTCCCATTATGTAAGAAATTATAGATGGCATGCAGAAAATAATAAAAGATCATCATTTATGGGTCAATGTTAGTGCCACAATAGATATTGAAAATTTGAAGTGGATTATGGGTAAAATATTTTAAATGATAAAGATCTATGTAATCTCATGAAAAATGTGAGAAATACAGATAACAAGATGAAACAATTTCATACTAAGAAGAATCTACCGAGTTCAAATAGATTTGATTTTCTTTATTGTGTATGTGATTTTTCAATAAAATTTTTCATAAAGTTAATACATGTACATATAAACATTTATAAATAAATAATGAGAAAATAATACCATATGATAAATAAATGAAAACATTGGGTGTAAACTAGAAGGATTTCAAAAATAAAATTACTCCAAATATGTTTTGGAAGATGTCACCCTTGGACACAATACATAATAAAGATCATAAAAAATCAAGTCCAAGAATATTAACATGAGTGATACATCTCATAATAAATATATGAATAAAGTAACTCCGGTGAAGCCATGTGGAAACAAAAAATAAGCTATCAACAATTTGAAAATAAATTCTTTTGAATTTTCTAGATGATTTGGAGAATGATAGAAATTTATAATAAGAACAATAATAATCTAATGATAAAGGTAAAATGAATATTACATATAAAGAAGATGAATTTCATGAAAGGTTTTCATGAAAGTAAAACACTTGTACTTAAGAAGTTTACTGTAAAATATGTAATAAATCTATACATAATTAAATATGATGTTATACCACATTTACATCCCAAGAAGAATCCATGAAATAAATATATCTTCTATCTGGAAATTATTATGATTTGATGTCTAAATAGAGAAAAACCACATCACACAATGAAATGGTTGGTACGATAAGATCAGTGCTTCAAAAGAAAAAATAATATTTCAAAATAAAATTTAGAAGAATTAAGACTAAATATATTGGAGAAACATAGTTGATAAAAGCATCTCAACCTTGTTGTTCACATTGAGGAAAAAATAAAAATCATATTTTTCCCTTATATCATTTGTGTATTGTATTCGTGCTTAAAATGACTAGAATTGAAGATGAAGAATGTTATTTGGTGGAGAAACTATTATGTAATGAGTGATTTTATATTATTTATAGAAAGGATATATAAGATACCACCAAGGTTTGATCTTATATTTGGTAATCTATAATATTAGCATTGAATAAGATAATCCTTGTTGAATTGTGGAAACGACAAAAAATTGAGATCCATATAAATAATTCTATTTTTTTGTGCTCTCATATTTGAATATTATGAAATATATTTTTGAAGATACATTCCATCATGAAGATGTTGATGACTATTTCCCATGATGGGAGCCATGAAAAGAAAGGAGTTATACAAAACATTTTAAACATGAATCTATAATTTTCTAGACAACATGAAAAAACTAATGCTTAAAGAATACCAATCACACTTTTATCCATCATTATTAATTTTATTTAATATATCAATCAAAGGGGATAACTTGGTTTATGATAAAATAAGACAAAGGGTGGGATATATCTTTTTCACTTGAATGTCCTGATGTGTTTGTTGAAGTGTGTTCAATATTAAACATTTTATCGATAAATCTTATTATTTTCAACCCTTAAAGGTAAATTAAGAATTGTTTTAGCAAGGATTCACTTGAATTTTATTTTTAGGGATATCTTAGAATTAAATTCTTATATTTATCTTGTTTTTTACACCTTGTCTTCCCAATTATACTTAGGGTTCATTAACTAAAGGGCGTTTTCTAAGAGAGCCACTTGATATCACCCTTCTCTCAGAAGTTATCATGTAATGATCTTCAAAGGGAGGATAACATGTTTTTGGGAAGACCCCACATATCCAGTGCATTCAATTTTAAATAAGGGTGAGATGTTTTGAACCACATATTAACTTTTATAATATGTGTTGATATTAACAAAAACATACCAAGGGGGGACTGTTAAGTCCATGCTGTATTTTTTATCAATAATTCAATATGTTTTTTTGATGAAATAGTGATTCTTAGAGAATTTTTATGGGATTACATGATTGAATTAGTTTTTAGGATTTGTAAATTCTCCATCTATAAAATCTAATGATTTTTTTGGTGATCTTAAATTCCAACAACTTGTGAAAATAGAATTTTATAGAGTAAACAAAGATTGCATCAAGATGAATAAGAAGCATTCTATTGATGGATTCTATTAAAAATAACTATACCTTCATAAAATGATACGAAGTTTTGGTTTAGATATTTATGTTGAAAAATCATCTAGTACGTATGTTGACTGATGGGAGTGTATATAAAAAATGAGCTATCAATCTTAACCAGTTGAGGGATTCATGTGCATCCACTACTGAGGTGGGAACTAAGATCAAAACCAGCTTTGCAGGAGGAAATATAGATGATGCATGATTGAACACATAAAGGAACATATTGGTGTCTCTATCATGCAGGGGGAGCATTGTGGATGAGAGATCTAACACAGGGTGGTGCCAGTGGGAGTTTGGTAGTGGGACATGGTACTTGATTCTACCTAATGTATAGAACTGATTGATTAATATGGGAGCATATGAACATTAGAGAAATTGATGTAGGAATGAAGTTCTATACGAACTATTCAACCTTATTAAGACATATAGACAATTCACTGGCAATCTGATATCTTTATTATGAGTCATCTGATTATTATGTGTGATCATCTTCTACCTTTGAACATTCAAAGGTTTTTCAGCATGGTTTATTCTACCATTTTTTCTTGGGACCACTTTGTGTATAAGTTTTATTTTTTTTGAACAAGTGTCAATAGTTTTCAAAATGAATAAACAACCCCAAAGTTAATGGAGATTTATTGAAGTTAATATTCCTGATGAATTGTTATGGATTCATAGCATTGGATTCCATGCTTGGGAAATTCTCTTTGTTGTTTCTATATCAGACGATTGATGTACTACACATGAAGTTCAATGAACTTGTATCAATATGTGATACATGGTTTACAAAATTTAAGTAGTAACTTATTTAAGATGATTGAAGATTGAAATTTTGATCATACAAAAAGTAGAAGAATCATGTTCTTTGTGAGTAGTAGAGATCATAGAGAAGATGAGAGAATGAAGAGAAGAAGAAGGTTAATGAAGAGGTTTGGACTTTATGGTTTTCATGCATGAGTTTGGTTTTTGTTTAATGATTCACCTGTTTTTTTGTTCATACTCGGTTTTCTACCAAGTTTTTTTATGCGGCTTACTTAAAAAATGGGGTCATCCCACAAGATAGCTACCCAACCTCAACCCTAGGCACATGCGGGACCACAGCGGTCGACTGCGCCCATGGGGAAGCCAATGCAGAACTAGCCTGAGAGTGACACAGGGGACACAGAGCGCATTCCACCATGTGGGGTGGCACAGAGGTAGAGCATGGGTGTGAAGTACACCCACAGAGTGCATAGGTTGGGCACAGAGCGCGCCCACATAACATGGTACGATAAAGTACAGTGGAGAGAGAGGGAGTAATCTAGCGATGGAGTGGAGCAACTTGATACTTAAACTAATCTGAACATGTGTTTCCATTTTGATGTGGTATTCATTTTAAAAAATGTAGATGTAATTTCTGCCATCCATCCAATCCCACATCTCGGTCGGTCATCCAATAAATCGCGGAATTCGATCATCTAAATCCCCACCGCTCATTGGATCTCGCACTTTGTGCATTTGAATCAGAAACATCTAATCCTCCCAAAGTCATTGTCTTCAACCTATGAACCACCCAATGAAATTCAGTATTCTATATAACTTCTGAACAACATTGATCTATATTCGTCCACCACTAATGATCATCTCGACATGATGAGGGCCATTGGAATGAACTGAGAGCATGCATGCAATATACGTCTTGAATGCATTTGATATCTTGAAGAATAATCTTCGACTGAGGAAAACACAGTTGCCACATCCTTGAGGATCCATGTGATATTCATGAATGTGAATCATCAACATGATCTTGACTCCATTCACAAAGTTAGGATCCTGTATTTAAGAGAAAACTATCTGAGGATCATGGCATAACTTCACATGGGTTTGAAGATTTTCAAAACCCCGAAAATCCCGAGCATTCCATGATGTGATCTCCATGGAACATCATGGAGATGTTAAACATGGAAAAGATCTGATCATCACTTATAAAATAAGTCACACCCAAGCTTAGAGAGGTTGCCTCTTCCGTATACTCGAAGTGCTTCGGTAAAAAAACAGACCACCTTTTAATCATCATTCTACGTAGAAGAGAAAAGCCATGTTTGCAGACATTAAACACCTGAAATTCACCCTTGATCTATCCTCACTAAGAAATAGAATTTCACCCATGAAATAGGTATGTATCACCCTTATATTGTGTTGCGAAAACACAGGAACTATGAACCACCCTGGTTGCACGAAGAGGAACTTCACCTTCTCTACATGAAGAAGAACTGTGAACCCCACAGACTTCACAAAGGTGAATACGCTTATATTTTTCATGTTATATCTTACTATTTGTAGGGGTTGTGATGTGAAGAAGAATGATATTTTTTGAAAAAATGCTA
This sequence comes from Viscum album, assembly GCA_963277665.1. NCBI lineage: Eukaryota > Viridiplantae > Streptophyta > Magnoliopsida > Santalales > Viscaceae > Viscum > Viscum album. The sequence goes on along the minus strand of OY728164.1, from coordinate 1,806,262,628 downwards.
CATGCACATGAATTCATGTATAAATATTGTTTCAAGAAGACCGATGTTGTCCATGATGATATAAAGAAGAGGATATGCATGAGAAGGTGTGAAATTGAAGTAGAAAGAAGAATAACTTATCCAAAGGGGTGAACCCACCAAAGTTTGAATAGATATATACATATAAAACTAAACAAACATCCTAACTATGTGAAAGAATAAGAAAGAAAATAAAGAAGAGGAAGAGAACCCGAGGTCGTGTGTGTTTGCTCAAAAAATCATACCCATTAGGGTTATCACATAAGAAGAGGAGGAGGTGAATGCATACTTTCATGAATACACATTCATACATAGAGGAACTTAAATAAAATAATCAAAAAAGTTTGTGGATGTGTTTAAATAAGAAGAAGAAATAAAGGGAAGAAAGGTTCAACTTTAATGCCACATGCATGATCACATGCATTCATGAACAAGAGAGACGAACTGATTCTAATGATGCCAAGTAAGATTATCTTCATTTCTTGAATAATCACATTGGTTTATGTGATTCTACCTAAATAAATAAGTCTAATGAATTTGGATTTTTATTATATAAGAAGAGAAATAAAGAAGAGAATTTTGTGCCTCTATCTTTGAAGGTAATTAAGTAAATAACACTAAATAATATCAATAGAATATCCTACCTTTTGATGAAGGATGAAGACTATCTCCATAAGCAATATAAAGAACCTTATAGAGGCTAAAAGTTGTACTAGGATGTCACTAGTCCATGGAAAAGGATTGTATCCCATCCCCTCCAAAGTGTAGGGACCCACACTGACTAGAGGATTGTTTTCCTCATCACTCCACTATAACAACATATCAAATTAGAGTAGAGAATCCATGCACTGGTCATTCCCATTCATGGAAAGGACTAAGATTCTCTTATTGAGTGGTGAACCTTGTTAAAATATTATGTTCATATTTTTACTTCTTTCTATTATTGCATGCAATAGGTAAAAGAGAATAAGAGAATCAAGATCCTAACAGGTCATGAGGTATAGGGTAGAAAGATAGAATTGGTTTAAAAAGTCCCCAAAACTGATTCACCCCCTCTCTATGTTAGGTATATCCCAAACTTGTCCTCTCATTTTTGAGTTAGGAATAACATATCATGTCACAAGGTGTGAACCAATATACACATATCATGATCTTGTGCTTCCTATCATATTTTTTTATGCTAATGGTCATCATAAACATAATGCATGGACTGAGGGTTTTATGAGATCCATGCACACATGTAATACCATGGGGATTTTTAGAAGCTGGAATCAGGATTTTCACTAATGAGATATCCATTTTTTATATATAGGCATTATCGAAATGAAATATTAATATGTTTTCAATTGCATGAATATTGATTCAATGATGAAATGAATATTTTTTCATTCATCTGATAATCTAATAGTGTTCGCATTCATCTTTTAAAGATGAATTTTTAGATTCATAAAGTTCTATTGAAGTAATAATCCACATATATTTCTTTTTATATAACAAAACATTCATGTATCCATTTTTAGTGAAGTGATAAATAGGCATTTTCAGAAGTCAACCATGTTCCCGATACATCTGACATAATTGTTTGTTTTATATAGAGGTTTCACATAGATAATTTCTATATAATGGTTTGGATAAAATTTCATGTATCAATTAATTAATAGTTTACATCACATATCTAATTTTGGTGGTTAGCTTCATGTAGCTATTTTTGTTGAAGGTTGTTACTTTCACTATGATAAATCTATTTTCAAAAAATTTGAAATGTAAGAATAAATACCAAAGAATTTGGATTATTTAAATGGTAAAATCATTATAATTATTTAAAATGTGATTTAATGTTGATGTGAGCTATTATATTTGTAGGAATCATAGATTTTAAAATTATTCATTTAGAGATTGGTTATAATAAAATAGACATCTTACAGGGAGATCATAAAAATTGTGTATCCACTACAACACATGATGATTATGGGAGTATCAGTATTTAAAAAAATCTAATGATCTTTGTGAATATGTGAGTCACCCCAAATAGTAAAGTAGAAGTCCTAATAAACCAAATATATAAAAGTAATTCCTATCTGTTAACTCAGTGTGGCTTTTAATTTAAAATACTTGAGAAAAATGTATTGCTTCTTCAGTGACATTTCACTATAGTTAGTTTCACATGTGAAGAATAGGGAAACCTTTGTGATCCATTTCACAAAAGATTTATAACCATGGAATATTATTTTCATGTGAAGTAAGAAGAAGTATCCATGATATATAAATGCTTTCATGAAAATTTTAATGTTTCTACTGTTGATATATAATGCAGAAGATCTTGTGCACACTTTTTTTGATATAAAGTGTGTAGTGCTGAGCATTTATTTTTTTCTCATGAATATCCTTTAAGGTTGGAATATATTTTTATTAAATGGTCATAAATATTTCATAAGTTCATATTTTTATTCAAGGAGATTAATGTTTGAGATATTACACGCTTACTATAAGTTAGTAATTCAAGAAGGAATATTGATATTATTCAAGTATTATTCTGGTATAAAATATGCTGAATAATTTTTTTGCACCACTTGAAAACACTATAGTTCCATAGGAACTTGATTATAAGTAAGAATCATATACTGATCATTTATTTTACGAAGGAAAAAAATCAGATACATGTGATTACATATAGTTAAGAAAGACTATTATTATACAAAGGTTTTTGAACACGTACCTGAGTAAGCCAGATTCCGAAAGATCATAGAGGAAGATCCACATATCATCTTTAAGTGGATGAATCCATGAAGAAATTAGAAAGAACATCTTTAAATATAGGATTAGGAGAAGTCTCTTTTGTGATTTAGTAAAATAGTAATCTAGTGTGAATTTTGGAGTAATCAAGTATATATTATAGTAACATTTTGTTATGAATTATAAAGAATATATTATGTGGATTTAGGAGTATATATGGTTTTATTATATATCAACAATTGTAATTAAAAAAAATATTATTGTGGGGAATCCGTGTTGGTGGAAATAACTAACATGGAAATGAGTAAGCCATTGTACTAGACCTTCTAAATATCAAGTGTTGTTCTCTATTTTATTTATATATATGAAGTGATACTGAAATTTCTCACTATGTTGATCAATAACCTTTACAAGTTCAAGGGGTTGAATTTAAATGAATTAATCTTTAAAAATTTAATCATTGATCCACCACCCCACCCCTTTAAGTGGTCAATCTGGCCTAGGGTACTAAAAAATATCTTTATTTTATTTCATTGCAATATTTTTTTATCATTATAATAATATCTTTGAAAATATAGAATGTGGTTTCACTTTCCTTTGTTTATAACCATAATATTATTTTATGTAAATGGTTGTGAAAAAATGTCACTAACTATCATTTAACATCTATAATATTTTCTCATAGGGATAAAATAATTATTAATAGATATAAATGGTTATTTTAAATAGGAATTATTTTTCTTGTGATATTAATTTGTTTTTAGTTTTTAGTGATTATATCATTACCTTAAACTCTTATGTAACATCATTTAAATGCTTGTTCAAATTGTAGAAAAATCAGGTAAATGATTTTAAACACAATATATCTAATATATATTTGAAGAGAATCAATCTTCCAAAAATTATTGGATAATTATAATTTATAATTTATAATGAAAGTGTTTCTATTTGAATTCCATTATTTCCTTGATATTTTTAATGTCTAATTATTTTTAATATTCTAGAAATTGTCCATTGATGATATTTTTTTCGCAAAATATTTTTTTAATTAATTATAAAATCAAAAAAAATCCAACCAAAATGAAGTGTATAAAGAATTGTGCACCCTATAATTAATTTTCCATATATGTACAAATTTACGTTTTTATAATTACTTTAATTACCCTTAGAAATTTTAAAAAAATAATGGTAAAGGTTAAAAGGGTTACTAAGGGGGTTAAATAAAGATATAATGTTCAAAATGACAATTGTTATTATTAACATTTTATTTGTGAAATATATTATGACCTCATACTCTTTATCATATAATACATCTCACTTTAGATACATTTTACTTCATTTACATATATATTATATATTAATATTTCATGTATTTACAAGATTGAACATCTTAACTTATAAAAGAGATCCTCCACTCCCATCATCCTAAAAAATATTGAGTTATTTACCTCAACCAGGATCAATCCAAACCCATTTCCAAAATTCCTACTCAAGTATTATCAGTTCTGTACTAAAAAAAGACCAACCTATAAGGATTAAGGTGAAATCCATTTGAGGCTTCTCAAATAATAGGTATGACTCTTAACTGAGTGTTTTCATATTTATTTCTTCTTCAACCTCCCTTAAATATTTTATAACCATACTAATAGAATATCATAAATATATTCCATATAATTAAATTTTATTGGGTTTATTACACAGACCATTTTTCATCTCATTTCCATCTTTTGGGAAATGGAAGTATCGATCATGTGTATTCGTGGAATATGTCCTCCATGAAGAGGTGTTTTTCATTTCTCGTCACCATCTCATGTGGACTATTAAAATGATGAATAAAATTAAGACATATGATACTAGTAAAATAATAATTATTTAATAAATATAATATATTACTTACCTTTTTAATCTTCCATCAGTTGAAAATGATAATGTCGTTCATGCGTACGTGTGGAATACCACCTCCATTAAAAGATGTGATTCATTTTTTATTTCCACATTTTAGGACTAGTTATAAAAAATCAATGTATAAAAATATTAAATTTTATTTGACTAATATTATGTAGATGATGAAACAATGGTAATTTTTACTATTATCAACCTACCAAATTAATTTTTGACTATTTAACCAAAAATCCTCAAAATATCCAAAATTAACTCAACCATTTTATTTACTAAATAAAACATAGTATCAAATGAAATATTGGTAATAATGATAATGAAATGAATTTGAAAATTTTTGTTATAAAATTATAAAAATAATATATAATTATTATGTAGCATGGTACACATGTGAATAAAATGCGGTGGAACTCCATGTAAGGAACATTATTTTAAAAATATTGTTTTAATGATTACCTTACAAGTATTTTTATTCCTTGTAAAGGTTATTTTAAATGTTTTCAATAATTTTCTTATTTAATGATAAAAATGTTTAAAATTTTCATTTTCAAATATTTTTTACTTTCATTTAAATGTTTTAAAAATGAGTATTTTTAACATTTTTCATATGACTCGTTTTTTGACATTCTTTACCAAATTTTGAAAAAAATATTTATTTTAACAATTATTGAATAAATACGATTTCCCATCATCATGGTAATTACTTTAATTTAATATTTCATTAAATAATTCCATGGTTATTTTCAAAGAATGTAATTTTATCAATATTTTATAAATTTTTAGTATTAAATATATTTTGAAAAGAAATAAACAATTCTCCTCATTTTTAGAAGATAACTGAATGTGTTATTGCTTATGGGATTGATTTCCAAATTAAAGAGGGTTATAGTTAATGTGAAATATATATGTTTTTTCCCTTAATATGGTTCTTAGAAATTTTATATGAATGATGGTTCAACCTGATATAGCTCTGATGATGGGTGATCCTGGCATAGCTATACAATTTAATGGGTAAAGTGATAGTGTTTTCCAGCGATAGGTTACTCAAATGAGATTTGCGAATTATCAAGTTATATGATTCCATTATATTGGTTCTTGTAAGGGTGAATGTGAGGATAATTTTTCAAGGTACCTACATGATATTCATAAAATGGATTATGAAGGAAATATTTTGATTTAAAAAAGGAAACTAAAGGAGCATATATTTTTAAGGATTTTGACTTTTTTAAGGTGAAATGATTTTTATTTCAAGGAATGTTATTCATGATTTTTCATGTTTTCCAAGTAACTCATGTATTCATGATTCTTAATTTATGATTCTATATGAAATGTTTTATCTAATCTATTGAAAAAATAACATTTTTCAAATAAATAGAATAATGATAATGAAATGAAAATGAAAATTTTTATTATGAAAATTTTTCTAATGAAAAAAATATAATATAATTTTATTATTCATGTGGGTAGACATATTATTGAAACAAGTTGGGACATGAAGTAAGGCAATTTATTTTAAAAATATTATTTTAAATTTATCTTTCAATATTTTTTCCTTCCATGGAAAAGTTATTCTAAATGTTTTAAAGAATATTAAAATTTTAGATTCAAAGGTTGATAATATTAATTTTAATACATTTTAAACATTCATTGAAAAGGTTCATAAAGGATTATTTTTTACATTATATATATATTTTTTTATGAATTTATTTAGAAAATTTAGAAAATAATATTTATTAAAAAAATTATCGAATGAAAATATTTTCACACAATCATGACCATTATTTTATTTTAATACTCCTTTGTATGTCTCCATGTATATATTTAATGAAATTATTTTTCTCACTATTTTTTAATTTATTGGTTTTAAAAATATTTTCTATTAAAATAGAAATTTCATCAAATTTTTAGGATAAAACCGAAAATTTTATTAATTATTAGATCAATTAGAAGATTAAATTAGTTTTGTGGTTAAAGTGCAAGATATATGTGTTATATTAATGCAATTGTTCTTGGAAATTTTATACAAATTTAATGGGATCTTGATATTTATCCAATGATGGGTGAGCCTGGAATAGCACTCCAATGCATTTGGTAAAGTGATTATGTAAACTACTGACAAGTGACTCTGAAGATATATAAGAATTATACAATTAGGTTATTCTATTATAAGGGTTATTATATGGGTGAGTGTAAGGAGAATTTCCCAAGGTACCTACATGATATGCTTTCAATGGTTTATAAAGGTTGTTTTTTATTTCAAATGGAAATAAAATAATATTATCTTATTAATAAAGTTGTGTGACCTATTTGAAAAAAATGTAGTGAATGGATTTTTTTTGTTGGGAAAAAATCCATCAAGGTATATTATCGGTATATTTCGGTGCAGTTTCCCAATGTTTGAAAAAACATTATGCCTCAAAATTAGGAGGTTTCTTTTTGGAAAAGGTATATTTCTGAATAGGGTTGCATGGTAAGGTGACTATGATGTATGGTTTTAATATTTCAAAAGAGGTATGTGGAAGGATTTTTTTTGGAAGAAACGGTTCGTGGGAGGCTTACGGTACATGGTATGGCTTGTCGTTCATGGAAAAGAGGTGTTGTTTTTTGAAGCTGTGAAGGGTGTCATTGGAGAAAGTGAGATAATGGTTTTGGACTATATAAAAGAAGATAGGAGGTATGAATACCGCGTGGGGAAAATGGTTCATAGGATGATTGTGGTTTTCAGAAGATGCATGGTACACATTGAAGGTGGTACCACATTAAATATTTGGTAAATCATGGATTAGCGGATTATACTGATCAATTTTACTATATAAGAAGTGCTAATAACATCAATAATTAGATATATTTTCATAAGAAAACATCTTTTCTTCATTAATTTGGCTATGTATTATGGTTGTTTATGAAGAATTTTTTCCCCATTGGGTGATGTGGGCCACAGATTAAATTCTTTGAAAGGTTGTGCGAGTCACTAAAGCTCGCAAAGGATGTAGTGTTCATTAGAAGATTGAAGTTTCTAGTTGGTACATGGAAGAGAATATGGTATGTGGAATCATGAAGTATTAAACATAAGTAGAATGGTATGAGGAATATAGAAGTGGTACACGGAAGCGGTACGCAGAAGCGGAAGCTGAAGAGGTACACAGAAGTGGTATGGAAAAGCGGTACGTAGAAGCCGTACGTGGGAGTAGAACCAGTATGCAGAAGAGGAAATCTATAGAGCATACCCGTTATACACTACATAGAGGAAGAAAGAAGCTTCCTGGGGGACTCAATGAAGCTTGAATATGCACTAAAACAGATATAAAAAGATATTTTTGTTAACCTAACAGTACGGGGAAAAGAGTAATTCATGTACGAGTGAAAATGAACTTAAATAGAGCATCTAACTAAATTTGAGGATACTTTCTTTTAGGAAAATGATGTTAACTAAAAGATTATAAACTATAATTGTATCCCTTCTAAGAGTAAAGAGATATGGAAGAGGTGGACGATGTTCCTTTCCACCAGTAGTGAGCCAGAGAAAGAGACATAAGGAGTGACACATGGGAGTATAGTGATCAGACCCTAAATATTGTAAGGTCAGTGAGATTGGGCATAGAATTGATCCACCTCGAACATTGTAATTTGGCAGTGAGATTTAGAGTATTTTGTACATCGGCACATCATCGTTGTATGCTCCTTATATGTATCCTGTGAGGGTGAACCAAGTAAAATAATTATGTAATGTGCATGATTTCATTTCTATTGATATATTTCTATAGGATAATGAGAGAAGTGTGTTTTTTACAAATAAACAAGATTTTAAGGGAAAGTATTTTTAATCTTTTATACCCTGATTCACCCCTCCCCCTTAGGGTATTTGATCTAGTGGACCTAACAGTTTTCAAGGAAATGTATACATGAGTTTTAATTTTTTCCAAGAAAACATTATTTTTATAATTTTACATATATTATTTCATATAATGTGTTTTATAAAATTTATTGAGAAGTTAAATTATTTTTATGAAATTTTAAAAAAAATATTTCAGCTCAATGTTTTATTAGAAAAAATAAAATTTTCTTTTTGATTTTTTAGTTTTTCACATGGGATATTGGGTTTAATTTATTTTATATCCCTTACTAAGATGTTGTTTCCCCATAAAATTTTTATGAAAAAAAATCCTAGATCATAATTATCACGAGGAACTATAAAAAGGTTTATCTTTCTTCTAAGAGGATTTGACATTAATGAGGAAAACAAGTTTTCCATGAAACATGATTTTAAATTTAATAATATTTTTTTGAAACAAATAGACATTGAGTGGAAGTTCCCATTATATATTGTGAGGGTTTGAAATATAATAGTTTTCCCTAATTATTTAAAACTCTAAATATAAAATATAATGGTAATGAATGAGAATGAGATCCTTTATGATAAACTCATAAATATGGGGCATATCTTACCCTTATTTCTAAGCCTCATGAACATATTCCTTTAGGATATTCAATGGAACACTTTATAATCTTCTTCAAACATTATGTCTCACTAAAAATTATCTTCATAGCGCTTCTGTCGACTTTGTGTTACCCTAATGAATTAATGGATGGAAATAACATTATGTTCATTTTCCTCAACCTATTGAGGCCCCAATAACTTACATTATACAACTTATCTCAACATGATTGATTTATACACTTCTTCCCATATAGGGTTTCATAACAATCCTTATGAATTCTTATGTGAATGATATTATTTTATGAGAACTAGACCAAAGGAAGATGATGATTGCTGCCTCTATTGATGTCTATCTATAAGGAATGATTTGATCATGTCTTCTATAGTTTTAATGGTACTTTAATATTTACAAACTATTGTCAGTTTATATATCATAATAAATTTCATATATATGTTCAAGGAATATTGTGGTCTATTTTAAAACATTTATATGATCCTTGAATATAAACTAGAGACAGTTTATAATGGTTTTATACCCAGCCTCATCACTTATTTGATGAGTAACATTACATGTTGATAGACTGATAAGTACTCTCAAATGGATATTAAGTTAAAATGATTTGTAATATCATCAATTTTAACCCTTATGGAATCATTAACTTTGTATGTCCTTAGATAACCCCAAACAAAATTTATGGTTTTGTTCTCCCACTTCCATATTGGTATGGGTAGTGGTTGTATTATCTCTTTATATGATGTGGGACTAGCATAGGTCTGACTACCTAAGTTAGCATTCTGTCTAACCCCACCCATGTTGGGAACCACTAGGTGGTGACCTAGAAACCCACACTATATGTCTTTTTGGTACCCACAACCCTACTGTAGTAGTAATCACCCTAACTCATCTCCCCAAGAGGCGCATTGTTGATGCCAGGTTTTGAACCCTTTACCTCCTTAAGTACTCATCCCATGGAACTTGGTACCAAACACTAAGTTGCAACTTAGTTTTTGGTACCAAGTTCCATGGAATCATCACTTAAGGAGGTCCAGGGTTTGAAACCTAGCCTCAACAACCAGCCGATTGTGAAGACGGGTTGGGGGTAATGATGTTGTAGCAGGGTTTTGGGTACTAAAAAGGTGTCGGGTGTGGGTTTCTAGCTTGCTACCTAGTGGTCCCATTATGGGTGGGGGTAGATAGACATCGATAGATTTAGTCATCCCTACGCTAGTCCCACATAATAAAATATATCTATTTGATGATATGGGACCATCGTGGGATGACTTCCTTGATTGGTGTCTATCTACCCCCACCCACAATGTGGCCCACTAAGTAAAGACCTTGTGACACTTATAGGACACCTTTTGGTACCCACATCCCTACTATATTAGAAGTCCCCCCAACCCTCACCGTAAGTGGCCGATTATTGATGTTAGGTTTCGAACCCTGGATCTCCTTATGTACCAAGCCCATGCCTCTTGGTACCAACCACTAAGATGCAGCTTAGCTGTTGGTACCAAGTGCCATGGGATTCGTACTTAAGGAGGTATGGAGATAAAAACATGGCCTCAACAACCCACCATGTACAGAGATGGGTTGTGGGGATTGCTACTGCAGAAAGGTTGTGGGTACCAAAAAGGCATCTGTTACAGGTTCATAGGACGATACCTAGTGGGTCCTATCGTGGGCTGGGGTATATAGACACTGACCAAGGCAGTCATCCCTACACTTTTTCCACATCATTATACTTTTTCTTATTTTATTTTAATATTGTAATACAATGAAAACTGATTTATATTCAGAAATTAATTTATTCCTATTTTCCCTTCACAAGTGATCTTAGAGATCTCTATACATATTTGTGATCCAAGGGTGGATAGAGAATATTGACCTATGGGAATCATTCAGTAGATTATTATTAACTCAGTCCCTAAATTTATTCATATTCATGTCCCAAATCTCAAAAATACTATCTTTATAAATATTTAACTCTAAGTATTTATACATCCCTATTGCATCCACCGACATTTTTATCTCCATATACTCCCTTTGATATTTCATAATATTCAATAGAATATATGGTTTAGAAATCATTTGATAAAGGTAGGATGTTTATCCATCCTTTATAATCTTATTTCCATCCATTCCATGTCTATGAAGATGGTATTATTCTCAATTCTCATTAGGGATAAGATTATATGATCTTTTCTACTTAGAGAATGTTCCACCTTATTCTCCATTCCAAGATGGTAATTAATTTAGTGGTCATAATCTTTGATTATCTAGGGATATATACTTTATGATATTTTCATATGAATATATGTTTCACCTCTCTCCATAGAGATATTTCCTTGCAATATTTAATGTGAAGATTACTAAAACCAACTCTAGATCATTAATTTCTTAATATTTATCATTCACCATGAACGATCATGAATCATTTTCTATTAATTTTTCATTTTTCATGATTGAAAACCCCAACCAATTCATTGATGCTTAATTTTATATAAAACAATTATTTATTGAGGGTATTGTGAGAGAAGATGTAGTGATTTTCCTCTAATTCAACTTCTTAAAGTTTACCTCACATTCATCTGTCTAGAAAAAAATTACTCCATTACATCTTAACATGGTTAGTGAGGTTGAAAATAATGACTAATTACACAAAAATTAATGATAGTGACCAGATAATCTTGGGATATAATGGATCTCTATTATATATGTTGTTCTAATACACTCCTATGTCAGGTTTTTCCATGACGGATTTATAGATATCCTCGTCCATATGGTGATAATCCCCGAGAATGTTACTTTATCTATCAAAAAATCAAATGTACTATACATTTAATTTAACATTTCATTTCTAAATGTTTTTATTATAACACTCAACTACTAATCATATTTCTCATAACTTTTTGAGTATATGATAATAACACTAATAAATACCATTTTATATTTGTTAAGGTAATATATATGAACGCTACTCACTAATTCCATGAGAATTGGTAGATAATTCTTCGTTCTGAATGGAATAACTCTAAATACATAGTCCCCAAATCTTTTACAAAAGATATAATTTGAAATATCCTCCTTCCTCACCATCAATCCATGATTTCTCATCATAAGATTCAATTTATAAAATTATTGAGTTGTATGTAGTTCATCAAAAAAGTCATCATTTTTTCATAGGAAATAATTTTTCTTTATTTTGATCTTGTGGAGTTCATGATAATAAATTCATATACACATTGACCTGTCCTTATTTTTTAAAAATTTGATAGGTACACCCATTGTGAATCACTTTAGTGTATAAAACCATTCCATAAATTCTCGCACATTTTATTCTTTTGTTCTTCTTGTTTAATAGGGGATATTCTACATGTAGTATTTGATATGGGTATTTCTCCATGTATATGTTCAATTGAGGATACATATTTTTGATTAAGAGGGAGACTAGAAAACTTTTTGGGGAACACATCAACATATTGCCTTATAATGGGAATATCTTAAAGGATTATCCTCTCCTAGTTTAAATCATGTTTCCTCGATATGAATGGTAATAATGAAAAAATATCCATTTTTAAGACTCATTTTATAAAGGAAATTCCACATTCTACTTACACTTTTATAGAATTAAAGAATTATTGTGTATATGAAACGTAATTTCCCTCTCCTTTTAGTTCATTTTTTCTATATATATATACATCCAATCCATTACTATTACAATGATCATTCTCTTAATTACACATTAATACATGATTTATTAATTAAAATTACACTTAATACAATCCAAAGGATCAATCAATATATTTTATTTGGTAATTAGGTACATTACATAACAACTTAAAACATGAAATACACCCTCTTTATTGAAAACCTCCTTAACATGTTCGTAATATTTCTTTGTACTTAAAACAGCATGGGATAATCTATGGGAAAAATAAGAGAAAGTGGTGAGATATAAATCCTAGTAAGGGAATAAAAATTACATAAGTAGATACATGTGATACAATGGGAATATCAATAGTGAATAAAAATAGTTGGAATTATGAACATAGATAATGATACAAGATAAAGCATGATAATCATAACATATGAAATGTAGAAACAACATAAAATATTGAATCATAAACATAGGTCTGGGATAACTTTAAAATAAATCATGGTGGAGAAATTCCCATAAAGGAATCAGGTTCACTCTATGTCCCAGTGCGACGTATCATGATACTAAACATTACTCAATGCATTGGAGTTCTATCTAGGTTCACCAATCATGTACATTTTATTATCAGGCTTATGTGTACCACATAGATCATAAAAATGGATTCATTAATCATCATGATTTATTTCATGATTAAGTATTATAAAATATATATACATGTAATTCCAAAAACTAAAATTATATGTGCATAAATTTCAAAACACTTTATTGTATATGTTTATGGTATTCATTACAAAAATTTTTTGGCATGGAAGATTGTGGTGAAATTTTAGCATCATAACAGTGTAACACAGAGATTCATAAAAATGGATTGATGGGCGAGAAATTGGTATATAATTACATAAAAATAAAATTTTAAGTAATATGTACAAGGAAAATCATATCCCAACATTATAAATTTCAGAAGATAATGTATAAGGTAATAAAGAATATTGAGTAAAGAAATGAATCCAGTGATGTTTTGGCATGGTACTGGGTGTATATAAAGGATCATGGGAGTCTTATTGAGAAGTAAACGGGATCTCATAATTTATATAGTAAGTGTAATTTAAGTTTAATATTTAATAACATATTCTAACATATGAAAATTGAGTTTAAGAGACATAACATAAAATAAGTTCATGAATGGAAATGAGAATAGAGAAATTCCTTACGAAATTTTGGCATAGTAACGACTACGATAATGGTCAAACTGGGAGATTATAAATCATTAATCATTAAAATAACATTAATTAGATCATATAGGAATGATAATAAATGAATGAAAATATATCTATTTGAAATTATAATGACGAATTTCAAAGAAGGTTCTTGAATTGAAAGAATGTGTGAAAGCTATGGATCCCATACTCGATTATAGGACTCTGAATGATTGGTAGGGTTTCAATGATGGCTTGGGGTGCCTTGTAAGGAATATAAATAGGGTAGGGAAGATTATGGGCGTGCTACAAAAATATTTAGTGAAGATAAATGTGAGATTTAGTGGGTTCATATAGGAAATGAGGTGGATTTTATTATTATTTAGGTTCTGAACTCTTCATAATAAAATATCCAAAACCCCAATACATAACATGGTTTTGGAAAAATGGTATTAGTTTAAATTATTTTATAATTACAAGGTTAAAACATAATAAAATCTTACCATTGGTGATGTGGAGGTGAGTCAAACTCTTAAATAAATGATTTTAAACACTTAAAATATATCATAAGTTTTGGAGGATTCATAAAGGAATTAGAAAATATATAAAATAAACATAAAATATATTTATTTTAAAATGAAAACATATATTATTTTTTGTATCCTAGTTATATTAATTATTAAATCGCTTTTTATTCATTGTGATGTCATAAAACACAAAGTATATTTATATAGTATTTAATTTTTCCCGGAAAATTTTGTTGTCCAAGAAAATTATAAAAAATATACCATTGGATAATTTTTATGTCCTGATTCAAAAAAAATATTCATTTTATCTAAATAATTTTTTAAATATGTGAATTTTCACTTTTAAAATAAAAACTAGCATTTGTTAAGAATGTGAGGTTTTTGACAATAACAGTTTTCCAACATTTATAAAAATTATACTTTACATCATAAAAACTATTTGATAATTTATATTTAATAAAAATTATTCAACAATATTAAAATGTTGTTTATTTTGAAAATACATTAATTCATTAAAATATATTCCTTAATTTAATTTTAATATTAAAAAAAATCTATTTGTGTTTTATTGAATAAATATAAGAATAATTTATAAATTAACAATAATAGGATGGAAATATATTCATTTTTCTATGAATATTAATATACATAATCATATTTCTATGGCCTTTCTATATATCCCTTTAATACAATAGAAAACTCTCTAAGAGTAAGGTGCATGATGGTGGGACATTCATGGGGCAGTTTGATGAGCATAGTTTCGGTCATGATCTTGATCATCTTGAAGTTCTCATGTAAATAGTTCCAATAATGCTTCACTTTTTGGATCTTAGATTGGTCTTGATCAAGGTAAAATCCTAGATATTCTATCTCCCACAGATGATCTGATAAATGGGATTCATAGGGTATGATCCTACTGGTTGAGGTTAACACTTCCTTTGTCTCATTCAATTGGATTTTCTAAAATCCTATATTTATACTAATCATGTTATCACTATTCAACCGCTATATTATCAATAGTAATGATTTTTAATGGCCATTTAAATTTTATAGGATATAATAAAACCAAATAAGTGCATCTATTTTTTATAAGCATATTACATAATAAAACATTTAATTTATATCAATAGGGGAATTTTATTTCTAATAGTTTGGTTCATTAAAATCCTCCCCCTTAAGAAATTACTCCCTTAAAATTTTCATTTCCCATAATAAAATAGATGAGGGTAACATAACTTCATCACTTCTTCATTTCTCGGGTTGTTTCTTCAAACATGTGGTTTCTCCACAACACGTTGGCTATAGGTATTGTCTAATTTTATAGCACTTTTTCTCTATGATCAAACATATTCACTAGATTATCCTCATAACATAGGTCATTCTCAAGTGGTGTCACATATGGATTGAGTACATGTGATGGTTCTGGTATGTACTTCCTCAAGAGAGAAACATAGAATACATCATGTACATAAGATTGGTTCATTGGGAGTGATAGTTGGTAGGCCACTACTCTAATGTGATCAAGGATCTCAAAAGGGACGATGTAACATGGACTAAGCTTTCCCTTATTTAAAAATATCATCACTTTATTCCATGGAAATATTCAGAGTAATACCATGTCCCCAATAGAGAACTCTAGGTCTCATAAAAAAATTTAACATAGCTCTTATGTTGACTCTGATCACCCCTAATGTGTTGCTGAATGGTATTAACCTTCCTGACTATTTCCCTGACCATTTTAGGACCTCGTAGTTTCTGTTCCTCTACTTCATACCAACATGCATGTGTTATGCACCTATTACAATAAAGGGATTCATAGAGGTCCATTTCGATGATAAAGTAAAAAAACTATTGTTATAAGAGAACTCGATAAGAGGAATATGATGGTCTCATCCTCTGTTAAAGCCCAAATAACATGATATCAACATTTCTTCCAGTTTTTGAATAGTATACTCAGACTGGCCAATATTTTGAGGATTATAAGTAGTACTAATGTTCAGCTCTATGTTTTGACCATGTTTGAGGCACTTCCAAAACATTGAGATGAATCTTGGATCTTGATTAGATACAATCGATAGTGGTACTCCCTAAAACCTCACCACCTCTCTAATGTATATCTATGCATGTTGATCGAGTGAGAAATCCTCTCAAATTTTCATAAAGTGAGTTATATTTGTATGATGATCCACAACCACCCATATAGCATTGTTTCCCACGGTTGTCTTAGGAGGTTTTGAGACAAAGTCCACAGTGATGATCTCCCATTTCCATATTGGTATGGGTAATGAATTCATCATCCCCTTAGAATTATGCCTTTTAGACTTCACTTTCTGACATACTAGGAACATGGATGTATATTCAATGATCTCTTTCTTGAGGTTGTCCCAACAATAGTTCTCTCAGATATCTCGATACATCTTTCTGTTTCCGGGGTGATTGGAGAAATTCTAACAATGATCATTATCAAATAGTTCCTTCCCTAACTCTGGATTTGATAAAACACATAGTCTTGATCCAAATCTCCAAATTACTTCTTTATTAACATTGATCTCTGTGGATTTTCATTTCCATATAATTTCCACTTTATTCTGAATTCTGAGTTCATCTTTTTAAACATTCATTAACCTTTCATGAAGAGATAGTTGAGGAATTATTTGTAAAATGATTGATGATGTTCCTTAATTTATTATCACAATTTTTATTCATTCCTAATTTAATAAAATTAGATCCCTCTCAATTCTCATCAATGATAAAACCGTTAGATCATTTCAAAATAGAGTGTTTGCCACTTTTTTCTATTTCCTATAATTGTAATGAATTGAGAAATCATAGTATATTATCAAATCTAACTATATCCATTGGTTCATATTCAACACTTTATTATTTAATATTTATTTGAGGCTCTTATAATTAGTATATATTTTAATATTCTCCCCATAGTGATAATGATACTAGATTTTCAATGTAATGATCAAAGCTTTAAACTCCATATCATGCATCATATTGTTCTGTTCTTGAGATTCCAACACAATTGAAGCATAGGTTATGAGTTTTTTATTTTGTATCAACACACATCCCATACACTTCTTATAAGGACCCAGCCTTAAACCTTACTTAATCTTGAGTTATTACAAGATTACACATTGAGGATCTTTTCAGGTTTAGAGTTTTAGAGAATTAGATCATGAAACTTTCATTACATTCCACATTTAAACAAAGTGGTTGCATAAAAGACAGTATTCATTCTTCCCATCAACGGTAACATATTGAAAATAAAACATGGATTCTTTCTTGACACATCCTTGACATTATCATCACATCATGTACCTTTCCCTTGACCTGTGAAAAACATTTCAAAAACTTGGGATGAGCATAAAAACCTCAGTAAGGGTTATAAAAAAATATGGAAAAGAAACATGAGTTCATATATACATAAGAATGAAATCATACTTTACCCATAAAACATAGGCACTTTAACATGCCTCATCATATCATGAATAAATCATCGAAATCATAAGACATAAAAGGTAACTTGAGGCATCCATAACATTCTTACGTAGGGAGTAACCCTCTTGGTTACGTTTGGAATACCCATCACAGTATATTCCCTAAAATCTCTTCGGATAAACCTTAACGTTTCACTCCTTCGCGTTACCCAATGCATTGGAGAGCTATATCGGGCTCACCCGCCTTTAGTTTATCACGAAACCACCCGTTTTCATAACAATGCCCAAGAACCATAACATAAACGTATCACATAAAACTTGCATAAAGGAAACAATACATTTCCACATTTCAATCACAATATAACATTTTAGTATTTTGAAATAATGAATCCATACAAAAAGAAACCATTTCCAAAACCATTTAAAACATTTAATAAGGAGAATTTTGAATCAAAGTGTCCCATACCACCTTGAAGCTTTTAACATTTTAAACCATTAATATCCATATAAATAAATCCTTAAAACCATTTTGAAAACATGGATATTAATAAGAACAATTCATTTAAACATTTAAAGTGATATTTTGGTCAAAGGGTTTTTACCAAAATTAGAGACACTTGAATACAATAATTGAGAAATAACATTTAATCAGAACTTTATAATATCATGAGAATAAATGGATTCATGATATAATATTCCAAAGGACAGTATATACACCATATAAGAGTGAATTGGTGCATAACAACAATGAAGTCTCAATAGGGATGTAAAATGTGATGAAATCCCTTATAAGGAAGGTATCCTTAAATTAAGGATAAATCAATATCAAAATTATGTGTGACAAATATATATACACCCAATATAATTGGATATTAAGTTTAAAAAAATAAAAGGTCATTCACTCATATTCAAATGATGAAATATTCAATAACTACATGTTGAACCCAAAGAAATCGAAATTGGGTTAAAAAGTTCCCTTGGTAAAATTCGACAGCCTAACGGCGTCACTTCAAAAATTCAGAAAATGAGTTGATGAGAGATAAAAAGGGAATATCATCACTTGGAAATAAAATTTACATCAATAAGGATATATAATAACATATCCCAACATAATATTATGTGAATTAAAAGACATAACAAACGAAGTCTTTTAAAATGAGGAGGGTGAAAGGTTCCCTTACCAACTTGGGTAACTTTCGAAAAGTACACCCCATTGAAGAAGTGTCATACAATGAATATTTAAATACCCATAAATGGAATTATATTACAAAAGTAGTGTCATAATGGGCAGTACATAAACCACTCAAAGGAAATTGTGGCAAATGTGGCATAAATCTCACGGGAATAAAAGTGAGATGAAAAATCTCTTACGAAAACTCGGCAGCCTAACAGCGCCACATAAAACTTCCAAAATGGATTGATGAGAGGAAATAGGTTCTCTCATCATATCAACATAAAGTTTCCAGAAATAGTTATACAAAAGAACATCCCCCAACATAACAAAAATGAGCTTAAAATAAGTGACATAAAGGAGAGTACTTAAAATGAAAGAGAGAGGTTAGATCTCTTACGAAAACTCGGCAGCCTAACGGCGCCACTCAAAACTTCCCAAATGAATTGATGAGAGGAAATAGGGTCTCTCATAATATAAACATGATAATTATAGTAGGAGTAATATAAAAGAACATCCAAATCATACGAAAGATGAGCTTAAAAGGAATGACATAAAAGAGTGTACTTAAAAAGAAAGAGAGGTGTAGGATCCCTTACCTCGTATCCGACTTGACCCGACCGTTCTTTAATCTCCTGAATAATAGACTTGAGTTAATATCTACTTGCTTAAGAACCTTTTTCAAGTTCATTATTCCTTTTATACCATGTTATGAACATCATGTAATCATTTAAGTTAATAATGTTCATTTTGTCGGTATTTGGTTCTTAAGTCAAAAATAGACTTCTTACACTTACATGTTGTTAATTTGGTCAAAGATTAGTTATATCCAGAATGATGTTAATTATTTTGATAACATATATATCATATATATTCATCATATACATGTATTTATAATATTACATCACATTTAGAGGTAAGAAATGAAATGCACCGTTCATGGAGACGGTAAGCCGTACGTACGCATGAACGCTACTTCCATTTCTATTTCGTATTTCTGGAATGGAATCATAATTATATAAGAGTATATTATAATTCTAGTATAATAAAATATATAATATCATTAACTTTATCCTTTACACATCCCACATATGGTATTAACGAATCACATCATTTTCAGGGGGCGGTAGTCCGCACTTCCTAAAATGAAGATATCGTGTTTACCCATAATGGAAACAATAATGGTATGCCATAAATGAAAAATACAGAAGCTTAAGGAAATAATAAACATATTATATATCATATATAAAAATAGTGACATCATAATGGCCACCTTTGAAGGTGTTAAATGAGTATTGAACAATCATCGTTTCGGGAGACAGAATTTCACCATCCACGGAAACCGTATGTTCTTTAACCATTTGATGTAGTTGTGTGAGAGTGTAGCTCGAATAAATCTTATAACAACATCCTAGTATATTGAAGATACTTGTGTTGTTACAAAATAAGTAAATAAAAAGATTTTAGGGGGTTGGAGAAGAAAAATAACACAAATGAACATGAGAGAATGAATTACCTTTAAAAGTGTAACTCCTTTTGATTTGAGCTTAAAGGCTTCCTTTGAAAGGATTCTGCCCAAAGGGAATCCTCTAGGATGAGGATAGGGATGTGGAGAGAGTAAATGGTCAGGGTATGTCCGAGCCAAATTCTTGAGGAGTGTGTGAAATGAGGTAGAGGTGGGGGCCTTTTATAAGAGGAGAGGAGGGGCACTTTTGGAAATCATGAAACTATTATTTTATTTTCAAAAGTGTTTCAAATTTATAAGGTCCCACATTGATATATTTTGAAGATAAGATGATAAGGCTTCGAAATATTCCCATCCAATAGTTTTTGGACAAGTTTAGGTCTTAGATTTTATATTATCGTTTCATTTTATTTAAACTGTTCATTAATGAGGTCATCGTTGCATCATCATGATGTCGTAATTAAATTAATTTATTTAATATCTAAAAATTATAAAAAAAATACAATGATGTAGGAATTAGTTTTAGCTTTCTAATGAATATTTATAGTCAAAATGTGGACTTGTTTAACCCCACTTAAAAACTGTTTTAGTAAAACAACTCATGTTTGTGTCAATTTAATTTTAACATTAAATAAATATATATTAATGTCATTTTCCAACCAAAGTGGCTCCATGGGGTCCCCAAGTTGACCCATGGGTTGTCTTGGTCGGACATGACTCATCCAATATGGGTAGGACAAGTGTCATGGTGTTTTCATATTTTTATAATATCATTTTTACCTTAAATTACACTAATTACCTCTAATCGCGATTAATGAAAAAAAGTTACTATTCACCAAAAAAATTATTTTCATCCCATTGAACTACATTTTACATACTAATGACAACCATGTATGTCGGATTTTCAAAATTCAATACACATTAGTGGTAAACTTTCATTTAACTGAAAAATCAGTTTGCTTGATTACCACTTAGTGGTTTCACTGTTCATCAAAAATTGGAGTTTTTCAGAAAATTACCAAAAATTCACCCTAAGCTATATTTGATATTATGAATTCAAAAATGAAGTATATTTTACAAAATTCAAAACATATAAGTCACATTAATTAATTTAATAATTAATTCCCGCTGTCAGAGCAAATAACGTGTTTTTATAAAACAATAAGTATCAAAAGATTGACACTAGTTTAAGTCTGATTTCAAAGTGAAATTAATTCCAACGACCACTATTGGATTTAATGGTAAAAATATATTCTAATTTCACTTTAAAACCAATTCAAAATATAATCTAATCATATAAATAAATTAGATTAAAAAGTGGTTTTGAATTAAAATACAACATTTTACATTATTCATTAAAAAATGAACTTTATCGGAAAGATACCAAAAATTTACACAAAGTAAATTTTGATGTCCCAATTCTTAAGAAGAGTTTTATTTGTTCCAATAGAATGTAGAAGAGTGAACAAAACTATATTTAATGACGGTTCGCCATCAAAAGGCGATAAGTGAACCTTTAGTGAAAACTAGGGCATATACGCCTAAAATTGAATTATTTCCGTATTTTATGCCTTTATCTTTTATTGGATAAATGTAAAAACATTAAAAAACATATATAATCATATAATATTATTTTATTATTAAAGTGAAACGTAAGATTCCCAAGAAACTCATTGTTGCGTGTTGGGTACGCCATCGAGCATAGCGTCCCCTTTAAAGTTATATTAATATTTTATTCATAAATATCGATAAATATAAAAATGTCATATTCTTTATTTACCTGGGGTGTTACACTTCTTCGAAGAAGCACTAAATAATAATAAATTTTATTCACTTGTGGGAAGTCTGGGAATAAGGGTAGTGATAATCCTAATTTTCAACTCATTGAATCTCTCTTCATATTCATCATTTCAGGGAAACATGAGTCCTTTCTAAGCTATCTTGGTAAAATGGTTTGACAATTAGGAGAAATTTCTCACAAATTAGTGATAATACCCAGCTAACCCGGTGAAACTATCGATTTCTATGATGGATGTTGGCCTTGACCATCTTTAAATTTATTTTTTCTTTGAAGGATCCACAGCTATCCCATTCCATGTGATGTTATTCCCCAATAATGGGACTTCCTTTAACCAAAACTCACATTTATTATGCTTGGCATAAAGCTTATCCTTTCAAGTGGTCTTTAGCACAATTTTCATATTCTCCCCATTCTCGTACTTGATTTATATTAGAATATCATCTATAAAAACTGCACCAATTTTTTTTAAGGTAATCTATAGAGACTCTATTCATCAAGTCCATAAATAGTTCTAGGGAATTAGTGATCCTAAAAGACATCACTATGAACTCATAGTGCACGTACCGTGTAGGAAAAGTAGTCTTGGAGATATCCTCCTACTTCACCCTTACTTTACAATATCCCAACTAAAGATCCACCTTGGAAATTATTGTACTCCACATAGCAGATCAAACATATCATCAATTTTTGGAAGAGGATACTTATTCATTGTCATGAAATTTTTGATCTCATGATAGTCAATGAAAATTTTCATTGATCCATCCATCTTCTTGATGAAGAGGACTGGTTCACCCCATGGTGAATCACTTGGGTGAATAAACCCTTATAAAAATTCTATTATTTTTGTTTCTTCAGCACATCAAGTTCCACACCATCCATTCTATATAGAGTCTTAAATATTTGTAATTCTCCAAGTATAAGTTCAATTGAAAAATAAACCTCTCAGATTGGTGAAAGACCAGAAAATTCCACAAGAAACACATCAGGGTATTCCCTCACAATATCCATATTTTCAAGGATGATTCATTCCATAGAAACAATCATTTGATATAGATACACTTTATCATAGGGTAATAAAATCCATTCTTGAGATGTTGGTGCTAAATAATATTCATCCTCATCCTTGCTCATGTATATAATTGGGGGGCCAATTCGCAATACGGAGAGTGATATCCTTCTAACCGAAATTTATTTTTTCTCTATAGAGGTAAATCCAATGCTTGCCTAGAATTGCATCAAATTCCACCAAATGTAGTATGATATGTTCTCAGGGATGTTCAACCCACAAATTATGATAGTGGAGGAGTTATATACTTGGGATGAAATAATTTACGCATTATCTTATTTTAGTGACATTTCTACTTCCATGATTTGTGGTGGTGTTTAAATAGTTCTATGAACCATTAATGATATAAAGGAATGTTTTGAACTAGAATAAAAAACTATGTTTTCTATTCTTGAATAAATAACTAGCGTACCCATCACCACTTCATTTTCAGGATCCACTTATGTGGTAGTGATGGCCAAATCACACCCTTTCTCCCATTGTGGTTGTTGGTTTCCTCCAAAAAATGTGTCTTAGGTAATTGGATTTCAAACTTCCCTAGATCATTGCTTTTTAAGAAACTAAAAACACACTGAGGGTTCACTGAATCATTCATTTCCTCCATCACATTAGTGGGTTTTTCATGTTGGTAATTGTTATCTAGGTTTCCTACCTTCCTACACCTAAATAATTTCTTTACCCCCCCCCCCCAATCCAATTTCTAGGGTTCTTTTTCGCACACCTTTGACAAGTGGGAAGGTGAAATTTCTTGGAACATTTATATTTCTCCATTACACAATTAGAATTAAATTCCACTTTCCACTTCTTATCCCCATGATTCCATTAGGGTTCTTTGATCCCCATTTTGACTTTGAGGGCATGTCAAAAAATTTCTTAATAGCTATCAAACTCACGGATCACCAAGGATTTTTGTAGATGGTGATTTATCCCACCAAATAAGTGGTTAGCCTTTCATTCGGGTGTATTGATAAAGAATGAGGTGTATTGTTCAAGTCTTTTGATGTTTTCCTCATACACCCCAAAATATTTTTCATTTTTTCATACGTGTAAGGAAATATCTTTCCATTATAATATGGATAGTTCAAGGAAAGTATTTATTGAAAAACATTTTTTGGAATTACTTATACTCATTGGATTCTATATATTCCTCAGGATTTGTGTTTTTCATCAATTCCTACCACTAATTATCTTCTCCCTCCAGCTGATAAAATACCAGAAGAATATTCTCTTGTTTATAATGTTGAAGGATGAAGAAGATATTCTTAATGGAGTTTCTCCATTATTCTTTGATTAAGGGATATGATGATCCATTGAAAGTAGGAGTCTATTGTTAGATGAAGCTCTTGATTACGGCTTGTTCTCTCTTAGCAGGTTTGGGTGCTCTTAATGATCTAGGTTTCTATTCAAAACCTAAGTCATCTAAGAAATTATCATGAAAAATATTGTGATTCCTACTCCAATTGGATTGGACACCTTATTAGGGAAGTCATTAAATTGCTCGTCGAATAGATTTTTTACCTTATTTCTCCTATTTCTAACTATTTCCTAGAATAAAAGTAAAATTTGGGATGATTATTTTAAAAAAATAAAAACATAAATGTAAATCTAATTATGTTAAATTGATAACTTATATATTAAATTTATCTCCTTAACAAGTGACTTTATTGGCTTCAATATATGTTATCCATGATCTATTTCATATCATATATTCTTATGGGAATTTTTTATGCTCCCTTAATAATGTTTCTTAATGATATTATGAATTTTTCAAATAATATCCACCAGGATTGTCAAAATAGGTGTGCGTTAAGGCATGCTTTCATGTATCGGGTTACCCCAAGTCTGTCCTAGAACATCTTTTTTGCGTTTTTACTTCTAGTTGCATCTATGCCAAAACCACATCCACTTGTAGTATCCAGAAAAGTATGTATTTTATTGATAAAACACTTACTCTATGCTCACTAAAACATAGGTTTGTTTTCCTATACTAATGGATTTCACTAGATTTCTATAATCCTAATCCCTAAAATAACTACACTATTTCTCGAATACCAACTATAACAATCCTTCTAATTATTACACACTAATTCCTGATTTATTATATAAAATCATACTTAATATGAACAAAAATATATATAAGTCCAATGACTTTGTGAATTAGGTACATTACATAAGAAAATAAAACATGAAATATGTCATCTTTATTGAAAACCTCCTTAACATGTTCATAATATTCCTTCAAACTTAAAAAAATGGGGGATAACCTAGCAATAAATATAATAAATGGGTGAGTTATAAATCCTTGTAAGATAAAAAAATGTATAATCATATAAATATTAGAAAATAGGAATGTCAATGGTGCATAAAAATAGTATGAATCATGAACATCAATAATGATACATGATAAAGCATGATAATCATAACATGGAAAATGAGGAAACAACTTAAAATATTGAATCATACACATAGGTCAAGGCTAAACCTACCAAGACATCATGGTGGAAAAATTACCATAATGGAATCAGGTTCACATCATATCATAATGTGACATATCATGATAATAAACATTACCAAATTCATTGGAGTGTTATCCAGGAGCACCCATCATGTAAATTTCATTCTCATGTTTTAGTGTGGCACATAGATCGTAAAACATGGATTCATTCATCATAAAAATTTATTCGATAACTATGGAATGTGGAATAAATATATTTAAGTCCCAAATAAAAATTATATGCTCATAAATGTTAACAAAATTGATAAGAAATGGGTACTGTATTCATTACAAGATTTTTTTGGCATTGAAGATCATGATGAAATTTCGGCAGCCTGATGACATCACTTTAAGATTCCGCAAAATGGGTTTATGAGATGGAAATGGGTATATAATTTCATAAAAATAAAATTTTAAGTAATTGTAACATGTAAAATAATATCCCAAAATTATAAATTTGGAAATATAAGGTATAAGATAATAAAGATACATTAGTAAACAAAATAATCCTCACGAAGTTTTTGCATGGTGTCGGGTGTACATGAAGGATTATAGGAGGCTTATTAAGAGGTAAAGGGGATACCATAATTTATTAATTAAATGTATACTAATGGGAATATTTAATAATATATTACAACATAAAAATTTAAATATAACTGACATAACAGAAAACAAGTTCTTGAATGGAAATGGGAAGAGAGAAATTACTTAGAAAATGTTTACATAGTAATGGATAGGGTAAGGGTCAAAATGGGAGAGTATAAATGGTATATCATTAAAATATCATTGATTGGATATTATATTAATGATAATACATGAATAAAAATATATCCCATTGAAATTATAAGGACTAATTTCAAATAAGGTTCTTGAATTGAAAGAAAGGGACGAAAGTGGGGATCCCTTACTTGAGTGTGTTACTCCAAAGGCCTGGGAGGGGCTTTTAGAGATCCTAGGGGAACCTTGGGAGGACTCTAGAGATGGGAAGAAAAAATTATGGACTCTCTAAAAGGTGTTTTAGTGAAGATAAATGTGATATATGGTGGGTTAAAATAGGAAATGAGGGAGATTTTATTATTATTTAGGTTTTGGATTTTTCAAAAAAAAACCAAAACATGGTTTTGGCCAATGTATTCATCCATCATGGAGTGTATTACATTTTTTTAAGGCCAAGGGCCTAAATTGTTAAAATATTTTCCTTGGTTATGTGAAGGTGAGTAATACTCATAAATAAATGATTTCAAATCCTTACAATATATCCTATGTTTTGGAGGATTCACAAAGGATTTATAAAATAAATAAAATAATAATAAAATATAATTATTTTTAAGGTAAACATATATTTTTTCATGGATCCATATTATATATATTATTAAATCTATTTTTGGTCATTATGATGTCAAAAAACAAAAGGTATATTTATATTGTATTTAATTTTTACCTAAATGATTATCTGTCTCAAAAAAATTATGAAAAAATAACTGTTGGATAACTTTGAAATCCTGATTAAAAAAATAATATTCATTTTATCTATATAATTTTATAAATATTTAAATTTTCACTTTTAAGATAAAAAGGAGACATTTATTAATAGTGATGGGTTTTTTGAAAATATCAGTTTTCATACCCTTAACAAAATTACATTTGACTTCATAAAAATTATATGATCATTTATACTTAATAAACATTATTTAATAATATTAAAATATAATTTTTTTTTAAAATCCATTACTACATCAAAATAGATTCCTTAATATAATTTTAATATTAACCAAAAATACTATTTGTGATTTATTGAATCAATATAAAAATAATTTATAAATTAACAATAATAGGATGGAAATATATTCCTTATTAAAAAAATATACATGCTCATATTGTGATGGTCTTTTTATATAAGCCTTTTGTACACCTGGAAACACATAAATGTAAGGTTTGCGATAATGGGACTTTCATGGGGTGGTTCGGAAAATGTAGTTTGGGATGTGATCTTGATGTGCTTGAGCTTCTCTCATAAACGGTTTTTCTCAAGCTTAAGTTGTTAGATATAATCTTTGGATTGGTAAGGGGAATCACAAAAATGTTATATCCCTCTAAGTCTTTGATAAATGGGCTTCATAAGATATGGTCCTAATAGTTGAGGCCATCAATTTCATTTTCTGTCTCAATTGGATTTGTTAAAACCCTGTATTTGTACTAATAATGTGATCACTGTTACACAGATATATTATCAATGGTAATGATTCTTAACAGTCATTTAAATCCGATAGGATATAATAAAACCAAATAAGTAAATCTGTATTCTATAACCATATTACATAATAAAAAATTTAATTCAATTAAAATTTGGAATTTTATATATAATAGTTTGCATCATTACACTTAGTTTATCACTAAATTACACTAAAGGGATTATAGTAATGTTTATTGGGAGATTCTTCACCAAAATATAAATTTTGGAAGAGTTATATACATCAGTTGAAAAAAAATTCAATACATTTTGTTTTCATATTGTGACCCAAACTTCATCAAACAAATTTTTACATGATTTTCAACATAAATATTCATAAAACATAACCCAAGGATCTAGAGTTATAGTTTCTTTTGGTGATTAGTTATGAAATAAATCAACTTAAACATAAGCTACAAAATATTTATTTTATTCTACATAATGTGATTTTAGATCCCTATGATCTTATAACACTAAAAAAGATACCATTTGGACATACATTAAGAAAATGATGGGTTATAAATTCTAGTAATTGAATAAACATAGTAAATAACAAGGACAAGTAATATATATGATCCAAGAGGCTTATCATGATAATAAATAATTTGAGAATAACGTAAAATAATATTGAAAAATCGAATGAGAATATGGTATCATAATATCAAAAAGTCATAAGAATTTCGAAACAATATAAAACAAGACATCGTAGTTGTAAGTCACATATCGCCACTAAAACAATATATCATAGTGTGTTGTGCAAACTTCCCATGAACCTTATATGGTATCTCATGAGATTAAAAAACTACCTAATAAATTTTGGGGATAAATAATTTTTGTCCCAGCATTCATATTTATAAAATTTATATCCCTATGTGTTCCACATAAGTAAATCGAACCCAATACATGAGAATTAGAAAATAACATGAAAAAGTAAATGGGTTATATAGTCTTGTCTTAGTTCATAAAAATAGAATACCAAAATAATTTCCATTAAATAAGGGATTAAATCATTCTAATGAAGTCATAAATAAGTAAATAAGAAATTGGGATGAAAAAAATTCCAAGTGAATTCAATACTTACAAATAATGGAAAAGTGGGTATGGAAGTGAAGGGTTTTTTAAAAAAGGGTAAAGAGTCCTTAAATTGTGTAAGAAAATTATAATTTAAATGAAACCAAAAATGAACCAAAATATTTTCCCATAAAAATAGTTTTCTAAAAATCCATGTGAGGATAAAATAATTTAATAAAGTGGTAAACTAAATGATGTATGTAATAGATAATTTCTCTTTAGTTATTCTTTCTCAATGAATGAAATTTATAAGGGAATCATATAACATTATATTTACCCATTGAGGAAAGGTAATTTAATGATTCATAATACATTAAATTCCAATAAATAAGTCATAATATACTTATTTACATCTTATTAAACCATAATATTAATTATATAACCATCCATGAAAGTGGTGGATAAAAACAAAACATGTCATCCATAGAGGCGATGAACCGGCCAAAACCTGGGCAATTTTTTCATTTCAGAAAAGATATATGGAAGTTAGATTATGTAAATTCCAGTAATATAATAAAAATAAGGGTAATATTTATAAAAATTTTAATATAACAACATGGATATATTATATTTGGGTATTCATAAGAAATAAATAATTTAACAAGCAATAATAAAGATTCTGGCCTATTAAATTAGATTTTAACTATTATGATGTCACTTAAGGGTCTATGAATTGTATTTTGTTATGATCAGAACACCTTTTATGTGTAAAATATGGTTGGGGATAGATTTGTGTAGTTATTAGAATTTTTATACATAAAATAGCCTAATATAAGTCATAATCTACTTATTATTGTCGTATTAAAAATAATATTAAATATATAACCATCCATGAATGTAGTGGGAAATAATAAAACATGACATCCATGGAGGTTACGAACCAACCGAAAAATAGGTTATTTTTTCAGTTTAGAAAAGATATATAGTGGTTAGATTATGGATATTCCCTTAAAATAGTAAAAGATAAGTATATTATTTAGAGTAATATTATTTTAACAACATGGACAGAGTATATTTCTGGTAGAATAAGAAACAAATAAATTAACAGACATTAGTTTAGACTATTACCTATTCCATTGGATTTTAATTAATAATCTACCACTTAAGTCTCTTTAGAATATTGTTTTGGTATGATCGGAACACCTTGGACTTGAAAAATATGGTTTGGGAGATATTTGGGTAGTGTGTTGTTAGTTTAAATAACATAAAGTGTGAGGAGAATAGGGGTAGTGAAGGGTATTATTTATAAGGTGATGTGAGTTTTTTTAATATAATACTCGTAATTTTATTATTTTTACTCAACATTACCAATATTAATGATTATTATGGCTATATATAGTAATTGTCTTATTTGAATCTGGTAAAATGTTTTCTTGCATAACCCCTTATACAATTAATCATTTATTTATCGTATAATCTAAAATAACATATTTTTATGTGTATTACTCTTCACTAAAAATTCAACATTTTCAAAAAAATACAAAAAAATCACCAAAATATAATTACAACATGATTATTATAAAAATAAAACAAATTTTATTAAAATAATTACCTAAATATTATAATTTTATTATTTTAAAAAAAAGTCATTATTTATTGAAAAAGAAATTCTATGAAAATTTCAAAATTCCAACACATTGAAAAATTTCTAATGATTTCATAAAGTTATATTATCATATTTATAAAAATATATATTATTTTATGAAATGATTTTATTAGAGTAAAAATATATTTAAAACATTTAAATATACTATAAAAATTTAATTATAATGAATATATATTCTATATATTTTATCAAAAATTTAATTATTATTTCATTTTATCAAACATTTATTTTATCTTATTTTACACTTTTATTTAATTATATTATGATATAAACTTATAGTATTATTTGAAAAAAAAAATCTATTCCATTTTTCATGCTATTATTCCTATTAGTCATACTACTATTCAAATAACCTGATATTGGTCATATCCTAACAGCCACATTTCCCATTAAACCATATATATACACCACCGTTATCTTACTTAATCATTTAAAGTTCACTTAAATGTTTTATAATACATCCCTTGATAATTTATATCATATTCCTAATTATTATTATTTTATTTATATAGTATTTATGATTGAAGTGATCTTCATTAGATAATTCATGCATATGGAGTTTTTCAAGGTGTTTAAATTGTTTTTTGGTGTTATAAAAAATATTATTTCATTATGTGTAATGTTCCTATAAAAAGTAATTGTCTTTCTATGTACATAAATTCTAATAGAAAATAAAGAATTCATAAATAAACATAATATTCTTTTAATGTTAGAAGAAATTTTATGTGCTATTACATTTCACTAATAACTTGGTCTTCATGTCATAAGACAGTGTTTGAATATTTTTACTAAACTTGCAAGATATAAAAGAATGTGTAGATCCAAAATCAAATATGTAATTATCTATTCATGAGTGAATAATAAGTGTACCTGTAACAACTTCATTTACATGATACGCCTCTACAATAGTGATAACATAAGATTGACCTTTCTCCCTTTCTCTTAGAGATTATTTTCATCGGTTATCCTCAACACTCCTTGGAATGGTACACTAACATTCATAGTTTCCATGTTCCTTAATTTATAAAAACTATACTATATATGTTCTATTGATCAAAAGATTACTCTAAAATATTATATTAGTAATCTAATATATATCCCGTAGATATTCATGGCTTGGTGCTCTTTATTTATACATTTGAAACATTTCCTTATTCCCTTGAGGTAGTTTCCCATATGCTGCTTCCATCACTTTTAACATGTGCGCAATTGGATTTTCTTACCTCTATGAGAGTTATCCATTTTTTCTTCAGTGTTAAAATTCTTTCCCCTATTTTTATCTCTATAAACATAGGAACATTAAGAATAAATAATCATCATCTCAAATTTAAGGTAACATCAAATTATTTCCTCATTGTTTGTAAATGTATCAAATTTCTAAATCATTTCAAATAATCATCGTTATTCTACTAAAGTTGATGTTAACCATAGTTTAATGGTCAATAAAAATTCCATAATCGTACTTTGAAATTCTTATAATTTTTTCTTTAGATGTCCCATTTGATTCATCTTACCTTTTCATGAGTCTATGGAACTTCCCCTCCATTTTCAGATTAAGAGTGAGTAGAAAATACTTATTGAAAAATATTTCCTAGAATTCATCCCAATCCATTGATTCGATGTCTTCATTGGGTTTTGTATTCCTGATCAATGTTCATCATAGGTCGACTTCTCACTCTATGATATAAA
The DNA here is from genome assembly GCA_963277665.1 of Viscum album. NCBI lineage: Eukaryota > Viridiplantae > Streptophyta > Magnoliopsida > Santalales > Viscaceae > Viscum > Viscum album. The sequence continues at coordinate 1,806,230,116 of OY728164.1, read as the reverse complement.
CACCCAATATAAATTTTTCTTTCTTTAAGAATTGGAGGATAAAGAATAACTTCTTGATGAAATTAATCCATTATTCCAAAATTAATGGATTAGAATATCCAAAGAAATCGGTATACCTTTCCCACATAAATGACTCAACCATAACATCTTATTTCTTGATTAAAGGATGGAATTAAATGTGATTCATGTTTTTATTCATGACATGGGTCAATTTTTCAAATTTCATCAAGAGGTTATCAACTCCCACTCTAATCAAATTAGGCATCTAATTTGTTAAATGATTGCATTGGCCATCACATTAGTTATTAAAAAGGTTTATCATATTTCCAACCATCTACAAAAAAATTAGGTATGTTAATACTCAAATTATTAATAACACAAAAGGAAAAACTATAATTTTAAAAGTAATAACTCATAAACAACTTATATATCTGAACTTATTAATTTCTCAGTTTCAATCTATGTTATTCATGGTCTGATTACTATTAGGTATTCTAACGTAATATCTATAAAAACTATGTCCTTCATTGATTCCAACTATAAAAAAACAAGTATAATAATCATATTATTACATTATTTTTAATGTAAATGTTGAGAAAACCCAACCCAAAATATAGAGAACTCGTGTTATTGGGAGATTAGATTCATAAAACATAAAATTAAAAATAAACTACAACATCACTATTTCAATATCCATAATGTTCTCCTAAATACCATTGAACTTATATTACTTGGTAGGATATAGTGGGTCAAATATGTATAAAATAATTAGTTATAAACTCAGTAATAGAATAAGTATGACAATTAATAACACATATGATCCAAGAGGCATAACATGATTTCATGATATATGATGATAATAGACGATCACATGGAATAATATAATGAATAAGAAGATATAATTTTATAATGGAATATTAATAAATTAGAAACAAAATAAACCATTAAATCATAAGAATAAGTCAAGTCTTACCACCAAGACAGTATAACATAGTTTGCTAATATTATTACTTATGCATCATGCATGGTTTCTCATGAGATATATACATTACCCAATACAATATGGGTATGTTTAATTTTTAACACACTCATCACATCATAACATATAATTTATATTTTTTCCACATAATGAAATAATAAATGATGTATAAGAATAATTAAACCCCATAACAAGAAATGGGATATATAATATTTTCTCAATTCATAACCAAATAATATATCATAAATAATCTCGACAGAATATAAAAATTAATGATTTATAACTTTATATATATAAATAATAAATCATATATCTGAAATATTATCTTCATTTGAAGAAAACATCATAATAAAGGAGTTTTCAAGTAGGTATAGAAAAGAACTTATTAAAAATTGTTTTAATAATTTAGTGATAAACCTGAAAATAAGGTCAGCACAAAGAATCTTTCATAAAGAAAATTTAACCAAAATATTTTTTTTAAATTAATTAGGGTTTTAGATGTAACATCCCAGGTAAATAAAGAATAAATCATTTCCATATTTATTAATATTTACTAATTAAATATTAATTTTACTTTGAAAGGGTTTCTATGTTCGATAGCGTGCCTGATATGCAATAATGAGTTTCTTTGAAATCTTATGTTGCACACTAGTAATAAAATAATATTATTTTAAATAGTAGTTAACACATAGCCATTGTATTGGCGGGAATGAATAGAAATAACTAAAATATGATTATATATTTTTGTTAACTGTTTTTACATTTATCCAATAAAGGATAAAGGCTTAAAATACGAAAAGAATTCAATTTTAGGCATAGATACTCAAATATTCACTAAAAGGTCGAACTATCGCCTTTTGATGGCGATCCCTCTTTAAATATAATTTTGGTAACTCTTATACATTCTATTGGACCAAATAAAATTCTTCTTTAAAATCGGGACATCAAAATTTACTTTGTGTAAATTTTTGGTATTTTTCCGATAAAGTTCATTTTTTTAATGAATAGTGAAAAATGTTGTATTTTAATTCAAAACCTCTTTTTAATCTATTTTATTTATATGATTATATTATCTTTTGAATTGGTTTTAAAGTGAAATTAGAATATATTTATACCATTTAATCCAATAGTGGTCATTGGAGTTAATTTCACCTTGAAATTGGACTTAAACTAGTGTCAATCTTTTGATACATATTGTTTCATAGAAACATGCTATTTGTTTTGACAGCGGGAATTAATTATTAAATTAATTAATGTAACTTATATGTTTTGAATTTTTTTAATATAGAATAATTTTTGAATTCGGAATATCAAATATAGCTTAGGGTGAAGTTTTGGTATTTTTCTAAAAAGCTCCAATTTTTGATGAATAGTGAAACCACTAAGTGGTACTTAAAAAACTGATTTTTCGTTTAAATGAAAATTTACCACCTCTGTGTTTTGAATTTCAAAAATCTGACATACATGGTTGTCATTAAGAAGTAAAATCTGGTTCAATGGGATTAAAATAATTTTTTGGTGAATAGTAACTTTTAAGTTTTAATCGCAATTAGAGGTAATTAGTGTATTTTAAGGTAAAAATAATGTTTTAATAATATGAAATGACCTAGAAACATGTCCTACCCTTATTTGATGTGTCATATCTGACCAAGAAAATCGATGGGTCTACTTGGGGACCCCATTGAGCCACTTTGGTAGGAAAATGACATTAATAACTTTTTATTTAAAGTTAAAATGAAAATGTCACAAACATGAGTTGTTTTACTAAAACAATTTTTAAATGGGGTTATACAAGACATATTTTTTTACTATAAATATTCATTAGAAAGCTAAAAATATTTCATACATCATGATATTTTTTTTATAATTTTTAGACATTAAATAAGTTAAATTATTTATGACACCATGATGATGCAGTGATTACCTCATTATTTAACGATTTAAATAAAATAAAAATATAATGTAAAATCTAAGACCTACACATGTCAAAAACCTATTATATGGGTGGGTTTCAAACTCTTATCACCTTATCCTCTAAATATATAATTTTGGGACCTTTTAAATCCGAAAAGCATTTTATAATAAAGTAACCTTTTATAACTTGCCAAGAGTGCCCCTCCTCTCCTCTTATAAAACGCCCCCACCTCTGCCACCTTACCCACACCTATCAAGCCTTTGGCTCGGCCAACCCCTACCCATTTTTCCTCTCCACATCCCTCTATTACTTTTAGAAGCCTCAATTTGGTCATAAGTCTTCCCAAGGAAGCCTTTGAGCTCAAATAAAAAAGAGTTACCTGTTTTAAAAGTAGTGTTTTCTCTTGTGTTCTTATGTTTTATTTTTCTTCTCCAACCCCCTAAACACTTTTTATTTTTTTATTTTGTAAAAACACCAGTATCTTCAATATACTAAGATTTTGGTATAATAATGATTCGAGCTACACTTACACACACCTTAATCTAATGGTTAAAGAGTATATTGTTTCCGTGGATGGTGAATTTTTGCCTCACGAAACGATGATTATTCAATATTCTTCTAACACCTTAAAAGGTGGCCATTAATATGACACTATATTTATATATGATATATAATATGTTTATGTATTACTTAATATTCTGTATTTTTCATTTATGGCAGACCTTTATGGTTTCCATTATGGGTAAACGCGATATCTTCATTTTAGGAAATGTGGACTACCGCCCCCTGAAAGTGATTTGATTCGTTAACACCATATGTGGTACGTATAAAGGATAAATTTAATGATATTATATATGATATTATATTGGAATTATTATATACCTTTATATCATTATATTTCACTCCATTAAGTAAGAAATAGAAATGAAAGTAGCGTTCATGCGTACGTATGGTTTGCCGTCTCCATGAACGGTGCATTTCATTTCATACCTCTAAATGATTATGTAATATTATAAATACATGTATATACTGGATATATATGATATATATTATATCTAAATCATAAATATAATTCTTGATATAATGGATATTATACATCATGAACAACTTGTAATTATAAAGAGTTTATTTTTGACTCAAGTACCAATGATCGACAAAACGACCATTATTATCTTAAATAATTACATAGTGTTCATAACATGGTAATAAGTGATATAAAAGGAATAATGAACTTGAAAAAGGTTCTTAATCAAGTAGAAATTAACTCAAGTTTATTATTCAGGACGTTAAAGAATGATCGAGTCAAGTCGGACCCGAGGTATGGGACTTCGTCTCAATCTCTTTTCATTGAGGCATATTTTGTTTTATACACAGCCTTATTTTATACGGTGTATAAACCCCTTTGAATTTTATGTTTTTCCAAAAGGAATATTTTTTATATGAATCTTTTTACTAAATGACAAAAGTGAATGTTTCTGTCGTACGTATGCGGTGACAACGACTTCTCCACCGCCGTGACCATTATTTGATTTTCGGCTTCCTCTACAAGACATACCTTTTTTTATAATAAAAAATAAATACCATGTTTTAATTTTCTTATATTTTGGTATTGAAAATGGTTTTCATATTGTTTTTATTATATCAATGTGTTGTATTGATATCTTGTGATCGAAATGTGGAAATGTTATGTTTCTTTTATGCATGTTTTATGTGATATGATTATGTTATGGTTCTTGGGAATTGTTATGAAGACAGTTGGTTCCGTGATAAACTAAGGGAGGGTGAGCCCAATATAGCTTTCCAATGCCTTGTGTAACGCGAAGGATTTAAACATTAAGGTTTTTCCGAAGAGATTTAGGTAATATACTGTGATTGGTATTCCAAACGTAACCAAGAGGGTTACTTCCTACGTAAGAATGTTATGAATGCCTCAAGTTACATTTATGTCTTATGATTTCTATGATTTATTCATGATTTGATGAGGTTTGTTAAAGTGATTATGTTTTATGAGTAAAGTATGAATTCATACATGGACTAATGTTTTCATTTCGTACTTTTTTATCCCTTACTAAGCTTTTTATGCTCATCCCAAGTTTTTGAAATCTTTTTCACATATCAAGGGAAAGGTACATGATGAGATGATAGTGTCAAGGGAGTGTCAAGAAGGAATCCATGTTTTATTTTAAATATGATTTCGTTGATGAGAAAAATGATTACTATCTTTTATGTAACCACTTTGTTTAAATGTGGAATGTAATTCATGTTTTATGATCTAATTCTCTAAAACTCTAAACCTGAAAAGATCCTCAACATGTATTCTTGAAGTAACTCGATATTAAGTGATGTTTAAGGTTGGGGCCTTATAGTTGGTATCAGAGGTCGGTTTAGACAACTTTAGGCGTTAGAAAATTGTTAAATTATAAATTAATTTATGGTATGATTGAAATGATATAGCATTTGAAGATTACCATGTTGCTTCTCCTAAGATATTTCTGTGTTAAGAATGGTTTTTCATAGAGGAAACAGAACAGATTTTCTAGGAAGGAATACAGAGGGAAATGACCTTTCAAATCAGTATCCTAAGATGGTCAGAATCCGAACTAAACAATTTGTTACAGTGATGGTTCAGTTGACTCAAGTGAAAAATGTTGGTTGTTTTTTAATGATATTTTGGTGTTTTCTTAAAGTAAAGAGGTGCATGAAAGTCATTTAAGGGTTATCTTGCAAACCTTAAAAGAAAAGAAACTGTATGGAAAATTCAGCAAGTGTGAGTTCTGGTTACAACAAATTTCTTTCCTTGGTCATATTGTTTCTAAAGATGGAATAACTGTGGATCCTTCAAAAACAAGAGTTGTTGAAGAATGGCCAAGAACCAAAAATGTAACCGAGATCCGTAGTTTTCTTGGTTTGGCAGGTTACTACCAAAGTTTTGTTGAAATTTTTTCACAATTATCTAGTCCAATGACTAAGCTAAGTCAGAAGGGTGTTAAGTTTATCTGGACAAAAGAATGTGATGATTGTTTTCAAGAGTTGAAAAGAAGATTGGTGAATGCTCTAGTTTTGGCAGTTCCTTCTAGGAATGGTGAGTTTGTTATCTACAGTGATACTTTATTGAAAGGACTTGGTTGCATCCTAATGCAGAATGATCAGGTAATTGCCTATGCTTCACGTAAGTTGAAAATTCATGGTAAATTACCCTACACATGATTTGGAATTAGATTTTGTTGTTTTCACTTTAAAAATTTGGAGGCATCATTTGTATGGAGTAAAGTGTGAAATATATACCGATCACAAAAGTTTAATGTATATATTCACTCAGAAATAATTGAACATGAGACAGAGTAGATGGGTAGAATTAATCAAGGATTATGATTGTACAATTCATTACCATCTGGGAAAAGAAAATAAAGTGGCTGATGCTTTGATTCAAAAAAGTAATGCTTCATTAACAATGTTGAATTTGGAACGTGATCATTTGGTTAAGGATTTGATGAAATTTGGCATAGAAGTTGTTGGTACAGGATGTCCTTCTGTTTTGTTTCAGGTATCAGTGAAATCTTCTCTATTAGACAGAATCAAGCAACCACAGAAGCCAGACAGTGAGTTGCAGAAAAAGGTAGAGCTGGTTCAGAAGGGTAAGTTACCTGAATTCAACAATGATAATGATTTTGTTTTGAGATTTGGGAAGAGATTGTGTGTGCCTTGTGATTCAAAGTTGAAGATAGAGTTGTTATGTGAAGCTCATAGTTCTCCATTTTCAGTTCATCCAGGCAGTACTAAGATGTATAGAGATCTTCGATAGTATTACTGGTAGGACGGAATGAAAAAAGATATTGCTGATTTTACTGTGAAGTGTTTGACATGTCAACAGGTTAAAGTAGAGCAGCAGTTACCAAAAGGGATGCTTCATTCTTTACCAGTACCAGAATGGAAATGGGAGAATATATCCATGGACTTCGTTGTGGGATTGCCGAATACACCTCGAGGTAATAATACAATCTAGGTTATTGTTGATTGCTTGACTAAATCTGCTCATTTCCTTGCTATACGAGATAATTTTTCCCTAGATCAACTTTCTCGTTTGTATCTTAAAGAGATAGTCATGTTACATGGAGTTCCTCTCTCCATTGTATCTGATCATGATCTCAGCTTTACTTATAACTTTTGGAAGGACCTTTAGAAGTCATTGGGTACTGAATTAAATTTTAGTACATCTTTTCATCCTTAATCAGATGGGTAGTCAGAATGAACGATTCAGGCTTTGGAGGATATGCTACGTGCTTGTTTGATGGATTATCAGGGAAGTTGGGACCAACATCTTTCTTTGGTTGAATTTTCTTATAATAACAGTTTTCATTCCAGTATACAGATGGCTCCATTTGAGGCATTATATGGTAAATGGTGTCTAACTCTAGCTTTTTGGGATGAAGTGGGTGAAAGGAAGCTGATGGGACCATAATTGGTGGAAGAGATGGCATAAAAAGTTCAGTTGATTTAGAAACACATGAGAACAGCATAGAGCAGGCAGAAGAGTTATGCGGATAACTGGAGAAAGGATCTATCTTTCGAGGTAGGTGATCATGTTTTTCTCAAAGTTTCACCTCGGAAAAGTGTGATGCGATTTGGTAAGAAAGGAAAGTTATGTCCAAGGTTCATTGGACCATATGAAATTCTGGAGAGAGTTGGATCAATTGCTTACCGAGTGGCTTTGCCTTCGAGTTTATCTTAGGTACACAATTTTTTTCATGTTTCGATGTTGAGAAAGTATATGCCAGATCCATCTCATGTTTTGAGCCCAGAGGTAGTTCAATTGGAAGAGAATCTCTCTTATGATGAACAACCAGTCCAGATTCTTGACCGTAGAGAGAAAGTGTTGCGGAATAAGGTAATTCACCAGGTAAAGGTTTTATGGAAAAACCAAATGGTTTAAGAGGCAACATGAGAATCTGAAAATGCTATGAGGGATAAATACCCCAACTTATTTTGTTAAGTGAATAAAATTACGAGGACGCAATTCCCAAAAAGGGGGGAAGGATGTAACATCCCAGGTAAATAAATAATAAATCATTTCCATATTTATTAATATTTATGAATTAAATATTAATTTTACTTTAAAGGGGTTTCTATGTTCGATAGCGTTCCCGATACGCAACAACGAGTTTCTTTGAAATCTTACGTTGCACACTAGTAATAAAATAATATTCTTTTAAATGGTAGTTAACACGTAGCCGTTGTATTGGCGGGAATGAATATAAATAACTAAAATATGATTATATATGTTTGTTAACTGTTTTTACATTTATCCAATAAATTATAAAGGCTTAAAATACAAAAGGAATTCAATTTTAGGCATAGATACTCTAATATTCACTAAAAGGTCAAACTATCGCCTTTTAATGGAGAACCCTCTTTAAATATAGTTTTGGTCACTCTTATACATTATATTGGACCAAATAAAATTCTTCTTTAGAATCGGGACATCAAAATTTACTTTGTGTAAATTTTTGGTATTTTTCTGATAAAGTTCATTTTTTAATGAATAGTGAAAAACGTTGTATTTTAATTCAAAACCTCTTTTTAATATAATTTTTTTATATGATTAGATTATATTTTGAATTGGTTTTAAAGTAAAATTAGAATATATTTGTACCATTTAATCCAATAGTGGTCGTTGGAATTAATTTCACCTTCAAATTGGACTTAAACTAGTGTCAATGTTTTGATACATATTGTTTCATAAAAACACGCTATTTGTTTTGACAGTGGGAATTAATTATTAAATTAATTGATTTAACTTATATGTTTTTAATTTTTTAAAATAGACATCATTTTTTAATTCGTAATAACAAATATATCTTAGGGTGAAGTTTTGGTATTTTTCTGAAAAGCTTCAATTTTTGATGATTAGTGAAACCACTAAGTGGTACTTAAAAAAACTGATTTTTCGTTTAAATGAAATTTTACCACCTTTGTGTTTTGAATTTCAAAAATCCGACATACATGGTTGTCATTAAGAAGTAAAATGTGGTTCAATGGAATTAAAATAATTTTTTGGTGAATAGAAACTTTTAAATTTTAATCGCAATTAGAGGTAATTAGTGTAGTTTAAGGTAAAAATAATGTTTTAATAATATGAAATGACCTAGACACATTTCTTACCCTTATTGGATGTGTCATGGCCGACCAATACAATCCATGGGTCTACTTGGGGACCCCATGGAGCCACTTTGGTAGGAAAATGACATTAATAACTTTTTATTTAAAGTTAAAATGAAAATGTCACAAACATGAATTGTTTTACTAAAACAATTTTTAAATGGGGTTATACAAGTAATATTTTTGACTATAAATATTAATTAGAAAGATAAAAATATTTCCTACATCATGATATTTTTTTATAATTTTTAGACATTAAATAAATTAAATTATTTATCACACCATGATGATGCAGCGATTACATCATTATTTAACGATTTAAATAAAATGAAAATATAATGTAAAATCTAAGACCTAAACATGTCAAAAACCTATTGGATGGGTGGATTTAGAACTTTTATCACCTTATACTTTAAATATATAAATTTTGGACCTTTTAAATCCAAGAATCATTTTATAATAAAGTAACCTTTTATAACTTTCCAAGAGTGCCCCTCCTCTCCTCTTATAAAAGGCCCCCACCTCTACCACCTTACCCACACCTCTCAAGAATTTCGCTCGGCCAAACCCTGCCCATTTTGTCTCTCCACATCCCTCTATTACTCTTAGAAGCCTCACTTTGGGAAGAAGTCTTCCCAAGGAAGCCTTTGAGCTCAAATCAAAAAGAGTTACCCGTTTTAAAGGTAGTGTTTTCTCTTGTGTTCTTATGTTTTATTTTGCTTCTCCAACCCCATAAACTCTTTTTATTACTTTCTTTTGTAAAAACAAAATTATATACAATATACAAGGATGTTTCTATAAGAATAATTTGAGCTACACTTACACACACCTTCATCTAATGGTTAAAGAGCATACTGTTTCTGTGGATGACGAATTTCTGCCTCACGAAACGATGATTGTTCAATATTCTTCTAACACATTCAAAGGTGGTCATTAAGATGACACTATATTTATATATGATATATAATATGTTTATGTTTTACTTAATCTTCTGTATTTTTCATTTATGGCATACATTTATGGTTTCTATTATGGGTAAACGTGATATCTTCATTTTAGGAAGTGCGGACTACCGCCCCCTCAAAGTGATTTGATTTGTTAACACCATATGTGGTATGTATAAAGGATAAATTTAATGATATTATATATGATATTATACTGGAATTATGATATACCTTTATATCATTATTATTTCACTCCATTAAGTAAGAAATAGAAATGAAAGTATCTTTCATGCGTACGTACGGCTTACCGTCTCCATGAACGGTGCATTTCATTTCTTACCTCTAAATGATGATGTAATATTATAAATGCATGTATATACTTGATATATATGATATCTACATCATTAATATAATTTTTGATATAATGGATACTTTTCCACATTAACAACTTGTAATTATAAAGAGTTTATTTTTGACTCAAGTACCAATGATCGACAAAACGACCATTATTAACTTAAATAATTGCATAGTGTTCATAACATGGTAATAAGTGATATAAAATGAATAATTAACTTGAAAAAGGTTCTTAAGCAATTTTAAATTAACTCAAGTTTATTATTGATGACGTTAAAGAACGGTCGAGTCAAGTCGGACCCGAGGTATGGTACTTCGTCTCAATCTCCATTCATTGAGGAATATTTTGTTTTATACACAACCTTCTTTTATATGGTGTATAAACCCCTTTGACTTTTATGTTTATCCAAAAGGAATATTTTTTATAAGAAGTTTTTTACTAAATGACAAAAAGGAATGTTTTTGTCGTACGTATGCGGTGACAACGACTTCTCCACCACCGTGACCATTATTTGAGTTTCGGCTTCCTCTACAAGCCATACCTTTTTTTAAAATGAAAAATAAATACCATGTTTTACTTTTATTTTATTTTGGTATTGAAAATGGTTTTAATAATGTTTTTATTATATCAATGTGTTGTATTGATATCTTGTGATTGAAATGTGGAAATGTTATGTTTCCTTTATGCATGTTTTATGTGATATGATTATGTTATGGTTCTTTGGAATTGTTATGAAGACGGGTGGTTTCGTGATAAACTAAGGGCGGGTGAGCCCGATATAGCTCTCCAATGCATTGGGTAACATGAAGGAGTTAAATGTTAAGGTTTCTCCGAAGAGATTTAGGGAATATACTGTGATGGGTATTCCAAACGTAACCAAGAGGGTTACTCCCTACATAAAAATGTTATGAATGCCTCAAGTTACCTTTATGTCTTATGATTTCTATGATTTATTCATGATTTGATGAGGTATGTTAAAGTTATTATGTTTTATGAGTAAAGTATGATTTCATACATGGACTAATGTTTTCATTTCATACTTTTATGTCCCTTACTAAGCTTTTTATGCTCATCCCAAGTTTTTGAAATTTTTTTCACAGATCAAGGGAAAGGTACATGATGTGATGATAGTGTCAAGGAAGTGTCAAGAAAGAATCCATGTTTTATTTTAAATATGATTTTGTTGATGGGAAAAATGTGTACTATCTTTTATGTAACCACTTTGTTTAAATGTGGAATGTAATGCATGTTTTATGATCTAATTCTCTAAAACTATAAACCTGAAAAGATCCTCAACATGTATTCTTGTAGTAACTCAAGATTAAGTGATGTTTAAGGCTGGGGCCTTATATTAGATATCAGATAATATTAAAAAAAAATTAATATAGTGGCACATGAAATGAAATATGAAATATAGAAATTAATTTTAATCGAGTTTTATTAAAATAATGAAATGTGAATGGAAGTTACAAATTTATATATCATCATCAAATAAATTGAAAATAAACTATGTATATTTTTAAACAACATATATAAGGAATCTAGAAGAATTAAATTCTAATATTAGATATAGGTATTGGTAAATAGAGCTAAATCATTACTCAAAATAGAAGACGATGTTGTGGGAATTCCCTTACCTCGTCTCCTGACTCACTTAGTGCATGGGTCTAACTATTTGAATAATAAAATTATATTTATTCAATACTTGATTCATCAATTTTTAAATATATTATATATTATTATTATTATTATTTTCAGATAATTTATAATAATTTTATTAAGAAACTATGTTCAACCTCACTATTCATAGGATGTTTGTTTCATGGTTTCAAGGTCATATCGATTTGTTAATAATGATATAAGTTCTCATTAAATGAGTTTATTACTACAGATGTGTGATAATGTAATTTTAATTTCATTATAGATGTCTAAATGGTTTCAAATATCTATAATATTTCTGAAATAGTCATTGTTTACTGAGTATAAATGTTATTGTTTAATTTTTCATTTAGGTGGTTTTATCGACCATTACTAACTCAGTTTATCATATCTAATTTTATGGTTATTTACCTAATAAATAATTTAAATCATATTATAATATAATATTTAATTTAATATTTTACCAAAAACGTATTATTATGACCTTCTATAATGGTTCTAAAAGTTTTTTTAAAACAGCATTTTTATAGGTGGTTAAAACCAATGATGATGGGATAAGTGTTAATAGAAATTATAAAAATGAATTGTATGAATTATATAGTGATATAATTTATATTATTTTAGTATAATATTCTATATTATATTATGAAATTCATGTTTATGATAATTATATAGGGTATGTTAAACAAATAAATAAATTAAATTAAATTGTGTAATAAGTAGAAAAAATACATTTTCACATTGATATGGCTCCTTTACACCACAATTTAAGCCTTCATAGATTGTAGTTTCGGTGAAAACAGAACTTTTAGGGTTTTGATAAGATAATTTGGGGGTTTCTAGGTAGCAATTGGGAAAGTAAATGTGTTTTAAAAGATAAAATAATTTTTTGTAGATAGGTGTTATTTATAAAGTAATGAGAGGGTGTTTTAAGAAAAAAATATTTGAATAAAATATTATATCTTCAAATAGTGATCAAGATTAAATAGAAAGTGGGATATGATCCAATGGTTAATGGGATATTAAAATATCAACATAACTTCTTCAAACCTAAAAAATTCATTGATATACACTATTAAAAAATACAACAATTATACGATATTTTATTATACACCTTCATACATTATTATTTCGGAAGATTAGAAAAACATCATCGTAACAAAATTTCAGTATGATAATTATAAAAATTGAATCCATTTTATCAAAATAATTTTATTAGTATTGATAATTTAAATTTTAAATAAAATATCTATTTATTGAAAAATACCAATATTTTTAACAAGATCACATTTCTAACCCTTATAAATATTAATTTTTATTTCATAAAATAATTTTAATCTTTATATATAAATAACAAATACAAACAATTTATGAAAATAAATTTTTATTTAAAATTATTTATTTCATTAACAATAAAACTTATTTGTTTTCAAAAAATGTTATTATGGTTTGTTTTTTTTTGAATATTCAGGTAATCATATATAACACTTTTACATGACTGTGTTATGATATATATTCCTTATATCACTAGTTAATAAGATACCCGACAATTTTTTTACTAATCCAATAGTCTGTTACCACTCTAATAATAAGTTTACTAATATTAATTTTCATTTTACTAGTCCAAAGGTCATATTTACAATGGACATATAGGTTTTAGACCTCCTATAAATACCTCTTATTTCCTTCATTCATAATTAATTTCAATTTTGATAAAGGTTATATTCTTCATTTTAAAAAAAATTGATTACTTTAATTTTTCCCTCTTTAAAAAGTTTTTTTTGTGTCGTATTATTCTTGGAGGCCAAGATATTCTAAATTTCCCTATTCAAGTTATTTTATTTTTTTGTGTATAGTATCTTATTTCCCAACATTCATTTTTTATTTTTTATTCTCCAAATTTAATTTTCTAAATTAATATAACAATTTGTTTTTTATCAAATTGTATGGTGAATGTGTTTTATAATAAACTTCATTACTAAATATGACATATATTTATTTATAAGGAAAATTCTATAAAATTCTAAGTCATTATAATTCTGGAGAGAAATTAGTTAGGTTTGAGGAGAATAATAAGAGTCCATACTTGATCCATAACTAAGGTCACATAAAGAGTATTTCTAAATATTGATCAAAATTAATGAAATATATTTTTATATTTCATATACTATGGTTCATGGCCATATTCTTTACCCAAATCCTCTATTATTTATTGTTAATAAAGAAAATAGAAGGATTCAAACTACTAGGAACCATGGACATAGACACACAATACATAGAGCAAATAAACCTTGTAAAAATATTATTTATTTTGTGTTATTCTTGGTTTCTATCAATCAATTTTAATTTTTTGTTTTCTAGGTTTCATTAAGATATTTGATGCTCTAAATATAATAAGAACATTTATGAGATCTTTTATTGGGAAATTATTTTGGTTAAACTAGTTCACCACCACCCCTCTTGATGCTTCTCACTTTTTTTACATGGGTAACGTTATACGTCATTACTTCTAAATCATTAATATATAATCCAATTTTTTTACCTATTAAATCAAAATTTTATAGTCTTTCAATAAACTCTTTCCCAATTATAAACAATTATATGTATTTACAATACTTTTATAATATATAATTTATATCATACACCCTTCGAAATAGAGTATATGATTTTGATTATATTAATACCTAACATAGACACTCTATAATATTTATTACAACCACTTATATATTCCATTAAATTTAACCTCAATTAATCATATTAATCATCATATATACTCTCCCCTTCTTTCAAACATCTCTTTTAGATATTAACAACCTAGGATGACTATTAACCCCTGTAATACTCTTCTTCTAGCTTAAAACTTTACCATTCTATAATTTTATTATAGCATCAGAGCCTTTAACACCCATTTCGTAGTCATATTGATTTTATATACTAAATATATTAGGTAAAATTTTATTAAAAACTTTCATACCATAGTTAACATTGAATTTTCAAAAACATTTATATCAATGATTAGAGAATGAATCTTGTAGATCGATAAAGCCTTAAAGGTGAGCCTTTCCTTTATAAGTTATTGACATACCCAATAATATTGAGTATATTAGAGTAAACTAAAGTTCCTTTAATAAATATGTATCTAAATAATTCCTTTGAAACCCCATACCTCTCATGCCTTGATTATTCCAGATAAAGCCTTCTAATGTTATCAATCATCTTGAAAGAATGTATTTCTCATGTTTTTAAAAAATGAGACTCCATAGAAAAGATAATAAGAGTTGAAAAAATTTGCGATTAATTAAAATTATTATCATATAAATAGGTATCTACATATTGAACTACTTTACAAGACAAACATATTGGAAGGGATTGATATAACACATAGAATTTTCCATCTTGTTTAAGAACAATACTCATGTGAATATACATGTAATGCATATTTCATCTATTAAGATTTTATTTTTCTATAAATGATATCAAATTAAATATTGATTTATATGATTAAATTTTATCTATAATAGATGTTTTTATCCCAGGATTATAATGTTCTAGAATCATTTAATAAGAAATTTCATCAATTCTTCCATAAAAATGAAAACATTTTTTAATTTTATATCATATAAGTTAGTTGACCAAGATCCATATTTCACATTGAAATGGTCTAGATTTATCCTTTATCCTATTATAGAGAAATTTAGTTAGATCATTATGTCAATCATATCATGTAAGACTGTTAGATAGTAGAGAGGAAAACTCATACCTAAATCTATTTTCAATATTATCTCGACTCCATCCCTCTAGAATAAAAACATTTAGGGTCACTTGGTAATGTATAGGATAAATACAACAACAAGAATATGTACCTAAACTTTCATGTCACCTATATACTACTCACTTAACCCAAGATAATTCATGTACATGTAACCTTTAGGGTATCCCATAATTAATTATCATGGTCTTGACAAGTGATTAATTTATAAGGAATCAAACACATAGTGTTTTAATAAGGTTTTTAAAATCTCTCAATATTTATTTCAAGTATCCCCTTTATGAATATATGATTCTAACTATTTAGTTTAAATATTATACACCTTTAACTGTATTAATATGTTTGAAAATGTTAATGTATAACACTCTATACAACTCATTTTTTATACTATATCTAAAAATAATAAATAACTATATTGAAGAAAATATAAATATATATAACTTTTAAATACTATATTTCATGTATGATTACTTTTCATTTTATCAATTTTTTCATGTTTATCTCTAGTTTTTTCTTTCATTTATTGGTTATAAATTTTGTTTCTTAGATACTTTCACCATTTTTTAGTTTTCAATGCGGTGTGAGAGTGTTTTTTATTGTGGTTTTAGATACTAAGAGGTGGTAAGAGATTTTATCTCATGATATGGAAAGATTATGTAGCTACATAATCTATAAGAGTCCCACCTACTAGCTAGGTAGGACTACTAGCAAGCATGTGGTGTATGGCAGTGGGGTCTTCCTTTTGGAAGCCACCGACTACTCAATGGGCCACTGGTAGAAGGTTAGTTCCTACTATAACCCTATCTTCTAGTTATTAAAATACCAATGGCCAATCGATCAGGTTCATCGGGTAACTAACATTATATCATGAACCATCGAGTAGCCGGTAGAGTCCATTTGCTATCCGGGGATACTGAAGGGGCCATGAATCAGAAGGGAGGTATCATCATGTTTTTATTCTACATTTTAAAACTAAAACACTTCCCCTTAATTTCATTAAACCCTAAACACGTTAGATATTCTAAATGGTAAAATTTATCTCTCTAAACCTTGATTCTTTATAGATCAAAGTGTCAATTGGTGTGTTGGATCTCTTTTTGTAAGTTTAATATAAATTTGATCACCCTTTACTCTGATATATCTCCCTCTTGGAGATCATTTATTCCTCATTTCATTGATATATCAAGATATTGACATGATAAATTGTGATTCTAGGATTATCCTTTGAACGTTTCATCCCTTATACTCTCCATTGGTGGATCCCATGTGGGTTTGTTTTGTTCATAATTGAGATGGTTGGTTTAGTAATAAATCACTACGAATTGAAAACATTGATGTATATTTAATTTAATATACTTTTCCCACTAATTTATAATTCTTTAATTGAGCCTCTGGATGGATGATATGAAATTCCATGGTGTTCATGATGATATACCACGATAATGGCTATTAAACATTAATTTTTGAATTCTATAAAATAATAATAATTTCAAATGAACAATTTTTCGCTTGACTTTTATAAGATTAAAATGTACAATTTTTTGTGAAGTTAAATAAGCTGATTTTAATTAAAAGGAATTATTTTTTTATAAAAACTATTGATAATATTTTTAAATGAAATGACATTCTTTAGAATGGGAACTTGGGCCAAATTTGAGATGATTGATTACAATATTTTAGTTTGAATGAAATATTGTATATCCCTTTGTGTGATTGATTGTTTCCCTGAAGCACATAGGATATTGGGTAGTTCGATGGTAAAATCATTCTAGCCATGTATTAGATCTACCTATAAATGGACTGATAATGAAAACACTGATTAAAGTATCTTGAGTTCATGGAGTTTATTCTCTAGGATTATACCCTATTCCCCTATGCATGGGATCTATATAGTGTGTGAAGACGAAGAGCTATAAATCCGCTATGATAGATAATCTATATACTAATCTAACCTCAACACTCTTAACCATGGTTCTATTATTGTAAATTATTTATACATTCCATTTTTTAATTAAAATGTTTATCCATTCCTGTATTAATAGATATGATTATTCATGAATGATTTGATAAAATTCTTATATCTAATTATTTAAAAGGAAATTAAATTTTATTTCAGTTTTATATTATCCAATGAAATGTTATATAATGAATGATTTTATACAAACTATGAAAATATTTACATGTCGTGTTTTATTCAAAATTGAGGAATGTTAATTTATCTACTATTGATTGCTTGTGAAATGCATGGTGGGTTCCTTCTGGGATTTATTCCTACACCATGCCTTTTCCATAATGGGATTATATAATTTTTTAATTCCATGTCTAGTTAAAGGAAATTTTTTATTAGTTATTGGATATGTTCCTGAATATGGAGACTTGGGATTTGGTGGTGACTTGTGATGAATATGATCCACTTATTGAATGGAGTTTCTAGGATGATGTCTTGATGGTCTCATATGATTTCTTTGGTTGAAATGAAATTTTGAGACTTATATCTATTTTATTATGATAATTTTTCTCATTATGTGGGTTTGTAATACCAAATAATTATTCTTTTATATCAGCTACTTTTTCTTGATCAGTTATTATTGTGATGAAATAATTCCCTATTGATTATTTTGATGCCATGTATCAAGTCACTAGCCTATGGGTATTGGTAATTCCCTTCAATCATTGTTGATATTGATTTGGGTACAATTTATATGGTTTATATGGGGTTTTCAGTAAAAATTGGTATCAAAGGGTGTTAAATCCCTTTCTTGATGTTGGAATGTTGTTTAGGATATCTTAGTATATAGGAGATAAGATTGTTGGGGGTACATTTTGAATGAGCTCCTAGAATTCTCTCATCATAATGATCCTTATGATACCATTTCATGTAGGGAATAAATATCTGTGAGGATTTTTTGATCTCATCCTATACTTGTTACAAATATTTGATCTGAGGTTTTTCTATCCCAATATAATTCTTCATAATATTATTGATGATATTGAATCTCCTGACGGATGTTCTCTTGTATTTTGTTGATATTGTGTACTATCATGCCCCTAAGAATACATTTTAAATGGCCTCATGAGGGAGTTGTTGAAGAACCAATGTAAGTGAGCACTCTAGTTGATCAGAGCCTTGTAGTGGTTGTTGTGTAAGCAGTCCAGCCTCCAGTCTAGTAAGTTGTACATGTGCCCATTCAAGATATAGAGGTTTCACAAAAGAGGGATGAGGACAGAGATCCTTCATAGGAATTTCATCATCTAAATCTACAATCATTATAAGATATGATGTGATATGCTCAGGGTTTCCTAATCTTGAAGGTGTGGGTTGGTAGATGATAGATACATATTTTTACTATGTGGTAGATGATGAGTTTGGATAGTGGATGCAATTAGTCAAACAACATTATATGGATCATGGACTACTACATAGTCAACACACTCAAGGTAGGGATTTTATGGACAATCCATATGACAGAACACATGGTTTGGGCATTTTAATTTGGGTCTTTGTGATCTTGGACCCCCAAAATAACTTATAGATTAATAAGGAAAAAATTCACATGGGAAAGGGGAACATCAGAAAAATCCTCACACAATGGAGAAAAATAAAGAATAATATTTCTATTAAAATTTTAATTCCATACAAGTGCCATGGGGGTGGCTATTTAGATCCAAGGGAAGATAAATTAGTCAAGGTTTTGATACTCTAATTTCATAAAGGATAAACCAACTTTGTTCCCAAAAAGTCATAAAGATAAAATTATATGAAAGACTTTACAAAAAGTAGCACATTCCAATCCAACCATAGCCTATTTTATTTGAATTAGGTGTCCAAAATGTAATCCTTGAATCTTTATGTGGGAATGTCTTACAAAATTCTGGAAACAATTTGTTCCAAGATTAAAATATCACATTTGGGATTGAATATGAGAGATAATAGGCCTATTTTCTGCATCCTTTCAAGGAGAGATCCATTGGTACTTTAACGAATTGATATGGGATCCCATTGTAGTATTCAAACTCATTAATCTCCCTCACATAATTGAGACATGAAAATACATCTCCTTCACATGGGAAATGGACTTTGTTCCTTCGAATTTATTCTCATCATTCCCCCTAATAAAAACGTGTTTTCTTCGCGTTGACATCCCCTACACCCAAAAAAAGAGAATGATACAAAAACATTGAAAGTAGCACATGCACCATACTCGCCTGGAGAAGCTATATTTTAATAATTATTATGAATAATCTATATAACTCATAAAAGAAAATATCTTCATGGCATGTGTTTTGATTTCAATTTTTTAGGAAATATTTTCTTTTGAATATACATTCATACTAAGTCACCAAGCTCAATGGAAAATTTCATAAACCCTTATTTGAATGATCAATGTATTTTTGGTTCATTCACTCAATATTTTTTGTTTCCTTTACATGGAATTTCTTAATGAATTTTGTATTCCCTTTCACATCCATATTAGTTTATTCTTACAATAAAAAAGGAAAAAGATCAATAGGGTAAGGGGTTAAAGCTATAAAAATTTCAAATAGAGAATATTGGGTAGTGTAATTCTTGTCCCTATTATATGATAATTCTATGTGTAGAAGACACTCCTACCAATTCTAGAGATTCTTTGTAATAATGGATTCAAAATGGATGATAGTGCACAGCTCACCAC
Source organism: Viscum album (assembly GCA_963277665.1). Classification (NCBI taxonomy): domain Eukaryota; kingdom Viridiplantae; phylum Streptophyta; class Magnoliopsida; order Santalales; family Viscaceae; genus Viscum; species Viscum album. The sequence goes on along the minus strand of OY728164.1, from coordinate 1,806,209,666 downwards.
CTCTATTTTCCCATTAGTTTGTGGAAGAAAAATAGTGGATAATAGAAACTTAATACCCAAATTTCACCACAAATTATTCTAAAAGAAAATGATAAAATATTTTTCCTGGTCGGACATAATCTTCTTCGAAATCCCATGGATTTTGACTACTTCTTGAAAGAAAATTGTTTTAATGATAGTGGAATATTTTTTTTAAAATGAATGAAATGTTACATCTTATAAAACATTTCCATAAATAAATATTTAATCATACCCCCTCTTGGTCCATAGTAATCCAAAAACAAAGTCCAGGTATATATCCTCACAAGTAGAATTCGATATAAGGGGAGGGTACAATCTATTGTGGTTTGAACCCTTACTTGAAACATGGAACAATGAATATCATGATTTCTCATTTGATTATCCTCAAATGTTGGTTTCTTAGGTGAAAGAATTATGTTGTTATTTTTTCGATCAAACACCTCTTTTTGATTTGATGATTCGCTAGTCTCCTTCCTCAAATTTCTCAATGGATTGAATGGGTTAGAGGTAATTAACCAGAAATATCACTCATTATTAGAAATTTGAAACATAAAATATCCTAATTAATCATTTTGTTAACCTCAAAAGTAGGTTTTTTAGGTGGATGAATTACCTTGTCATTTTTCTGATGAACCTCCTCTTTTTTCTTTGATGATTTTTCAATATCCTTCCTCTAATTTATCTATGGATTGAAAGGGGTAGTGGGTTTTCTCATGTGTCTCCTCTGTTTTATTTTTTCTCAACCTTGGTGGATTTTTGGAACATGTATTTTATGTCCTTATGGTTTTACATCTCCACTAGATTCGGAATCTCCCAATTGATCCCATTTAAAAAACCATGCCATGGTTTCCTCTAGATAATCCACAATGTTTTCTTGAATCATGTAAATTTACATCTCTATATAGTAACCTTCAACACAATTACTCCCTTATGTGAGCAGTTGAAGCTTATTATGTAGATATCCATGGTAGTATGAGGGAACAAACCAATTCCTCAAGTAAACATGTTGTATTCCTAGATATATATAGGATGTCCTCCATATCGGGATATCACCTTTTGAAATTGACACCACCATGCTAATTCACAATCAATTAATTCAAGGGAATTATGTTTTACCATGGTCTCATTGTGCCTCCTATTAGTTGTTGGAACAACATAATACTTTTGGGAAATCCTCAAAATCAGAAAAAAAAAATCCATATCTTCCTCCATGATGTGGGGTGGTTGTGGTGAGGGAGTTCACCATGAGTTATCATGGATCATCCTTGGTCTTAGTTGATTTTATGGGTTATCAATCTTATCATGCATCCTCTACAACTTCCTATTAAGAAGCCTCTTCAATTGGATAATGGAATCATTCATTTGGGGTTACGTCGCTTCCCATGTGCGGGATCAAATTCAGCTTCCTTCAACACTAGAATTAGTGATTCACTATCCATGATCTTCTCTCATGATATGTAAAATGAACACAAACACACATAGTGATACACACACTCACACACCAAAATATATACACACAGAGAGAGAGAGAGATAGATAATATGTACACAATCACATATACAAGGATACACACTCATAAACACAAGATACACACACTCACATACACAACGATACACAAACTTATACATAAGACATACACACTCACATACACAAGTTTACACACTAAAAAACAATATTATAAGCTTCTAAACATAAGGATACACACTAAAGAAAGTTTTTTTTCTCATTTCTCTCTACTTTTAACACTAAATTAAAATCCGAATATATAATGAAATCTAATACCTTATTTGGGTAGATAACATTCCAGAAATCCTTCCCAAATCAATATTATGTTGGAGAATGGTTAAATACAACCTGTTTATGTATTAAAGAGTCACAAAATGGTACAGGGTCAAAAAACAGTTTAAAATATGGGTAGAAGGAGGAAAATGGTGGATGGGGGAGGGGGTTTACTAATTGTTAAAGATAAGAAAAATCAATAGAAATATGATCCAAATATGATATGGTGGAAAATAAAATTTATGGAGAAAGTGATTTATGGAAATAGAAAGTGAAAATAATGTAACGAACAAATATATTAAGAAGTAATTGTATCTATTTTTCTGGTCAAATATCCCAAAAATTATTTTTTTATTATTGATTAAAAGAACAAGATGATGAATAAAGAGTAATAAGTTTTTCTAAATCTATCAAATAAAAAATATCCTCTTAACTTTGAAGAGCAAAAAATGATGACTAGAGAGAATTTGATATTTTTTTAGTTAAAAAACACATATAGAGAATAAATTTTCAAAATAAGATGGATGAATAACTAGAAAAATGTAAAATATTTCAATCCTTAAAAAAATATTCTAATTTTGAATGTTCTAAAAGTAAATTATTGTTTGGGGGGTTTGTGGACTGAGTGGATAATATGAAAAGATAAGAAATATAATTGGCAAAAGTAATGTAAATGAATGGATATAATTGCACCATGCCAACTGGAGCTCTGATACCAAATGATGCAATATGCTCAGGAAGGATCGATCTTGAAGAACTAGGTTGGAAGATAATGGATACATTTTGGAAAAAAATAGAAAATGATGGGATTGGATAGTGTAATTACAAATCCAACCAACGCTGTAAAAAGAGTGACCTATTACTTATACAACTCATTCAATAGAGGGATGCAATGGAAAATCCACACAACAACATATTTGTGTAATAGAATATAATAGGGGGAATTATGATTTTGGATCACCGATTAACTTTTAGATAGAGAATGCAATAACTAAAAAAAGTAATGGAAGATTAGAACAATACTCACAAAATATAGAGAGAAAAAATAATAATCTGCATATTATAATCATGAATTCCCTACAAGTTCTATGAGAATGCATATTTATGTCTTATGTGTGACATAATAGTCAAGGGTCTAACACCCTAAATTCATAAAGGAAAATCCAACTTTATTCCCTTAAATTAATAAAGATAAAATCCAATGAAACTTTCCATAAAAGTAGAAAAATTCTGTCTACCTATAGAAACCATATTTTACTAGACATTCGGATTTTAATTTAATATCCATATATTTTATTATAGAATATCGACATGGGAAAAGAATCCAAAATTGATGCATCCAGGTCAACCATAATTAAAACATCTTGTTTGGCCTTTAATAAGAAATATAATTGGCCCATTTTTTCTATCCATTCATGTTGAGATACATTGGTACTTTAATGAGGTGATATGGATGCCTATTATAGCATTAAACCTCATGAATCTCCCTCTTGTCCTCAGGTCTTGAAAATTCTTCTCCTCTATATGGGAAATCAACTTGTTTCCTTCAAATCAGTTCTCATCCGGATACTAATGACCCCCAAGATGTATAGGATTGGTTGAAAAGGTTAAAAACTATTTGACTTCTTGGATACACTGAATCCTATTAATTTGAATTTTTTCGTCTTTATATTTGAAGGGTAAAAGATAATTTGGTGGGATTCTTTGCTCCTGAAATGGAAAAATGTGAGCATATAGTTGAATGGAATCAAGGATATTTTCATAGAGAAATTATATATGAAATAAATTGTGTTGTATAAGTATATGGAGTTCCATAAACTTCAAAAATATTACTAGAAAATGAAAAAATATGAAGACTATTTTTCAAATAATATTCATTTCTCATCTGAGGATATATCTAATAAGAAGTTGAAACTACGAAGGTTTGATATGGGTATTTGAGAAGATATCTTATCTAAGGTTTTACTAATAAATATCACCTCCTATTAAAATGTTTTGGATAGAGAATTCATGTAATAACTTTACGTAGTTGGTAAGTCAAGTTTGATGAGAGTTCCTCCTACTCCCAGTAAAAGCTCAAATCATCCCTTTAAAGTGATGAGGAGGTGGGATGATTCATGTAGTTGAAACTATAGTGTTAGATATTGAAATTAGACTTCTTCTAAATCTATTCCAATTTTTGGTAAGGCATACATTTTCTTGTTTCTAATGTAAAGAATTCATGAACTCAAAACCATCCTTCACAATGACACTAAATATTTTTAACTCTTGTGGATGATTAGGTAACTTTGTAGAGTTTTTTAGGGTTTTTACCACTCCAAATTGTGGTATGAGATAAAAATTAATAGTAGCATCAGTGTATTAGTCATATTAATCAATAAGAGACTGGTTTAATTAATAGCAGTGCCCCTAATTAATTTTTATCTAACCCTTTTTGGAAATATTAATATTATTATGGTTCTTATTACTTGTGTGAAGGAAATTGCAACACATCTCAATATAAAGAGAGAAAAAGTTCTCTGATTCCTTTCCTATACCTTCTCATTATTAAAAATCAAGATTTAGTAGGAAATCGTGGTTCTTGATATGAAACTTCTAGAATTAATTTTCATGATATATTGAATGATTTATCATAAGGTTCATATCAACTGTTATCTTTAGTAGGTATCCTTTACTAACCCAATGGGGGTGTTCTCTGTCCTTCATGGAGAATGGGACATGAGGTCAAGTCGAGATGGGCCTTCTCTTCAGGAGTTGGGTGGAATTATAACCTAGTTTATTTTGAACTGAAGAAGGAATATTTATGTTGTAATATTTCTAAAGTAGTTGTTGAGTTTTCTAATTTTTTCCCATCTGATATTTCATGTTTTCCACTAGTGATGGAGGTTGAGTTCTCGATCGACTTGGTACCAAGTATCCATCCTCTTTCTATTCCTTCCTACTATATTGAATTAGATAAACTAAAATATTTATATACTAAGTTGGATTAATTGAAATCCAAAGGCTTTATTCATCATGTGTTTCAATTTGGGTAGTTCCAGTTATTTTTTCTATAAAGGGTAACAAAACTCTTCACCTTTTTGTTGATTACTAGAATCTCAATTTCTCCATGGTCAATAGAAAATATTTTTTTCTCCAAATTGATGATTTTATTGAAAATATAAAAGTGGGGAAGTTTTTCTAAAAAATTGAGCTTCAGTATGGTTATCACCAACTTAGATTAAATGAGCCTTATATCCCTAATACCACCTTCAGGAGTCGGTATGGCCATTATGAGTACCTTGATATACTATTTGGTTTACCAATGTTCATATTGCGTATATATAATTGATGAACAGGATATTCCACAAGTACATCTATTTTATTATAGTGTTATATAAGGATGAAATTTTGGTTTACTACAAGGCTATGGAGGATCATGTGTGTCACTTGAGAGAATTTATAGACAAATTAAGAATAACATAATTTATGTCAAGATTTCTAAATGTGACCTTTGGATTCAGGATGTGAATATTTTAGGACATGTAGTTTCTGTAAATGGTATTTTAATTGAACCTGAGAAGGAGGAAACTGTTATGACCAGGGAGGGACCACCAAATGACTTTGAGACTCAAAAATTCTTGGGATTGGTAGGATATTACTAGAGAAATGTGAAGGAATTATCAAAGTTGGATTATTTATTTACCACTCTTACTTGGAAGGGTGTATAGTTTGTTTGGGGATCAATATTTTATCATTCCCTGGATGATTTGAATAATTTTTTTATTTCCAATCATAAGTTGACTCTTTCAAAATCTAGGAAGGGCTATGTGGTATTTTGAAAAACATTGTGTTTGTCTTTTTATTGTGTTCTTATGCAAGGTGATCATGTTTTGGATTATGGATCTCATTAATTTTAGACACGTGAGAAGAAATATACCACACATGATCTTGAACATGTAGTTATGGTTCTCTTTATGAATATTTGGTGGAATTACCCTTTATGAAAAAAAAATTACAATCTATTTTAAAAAAATAGTATTGAGTAATATCTTTTTTCAAAAAGATATGATCATTTGGAAAAGGTTATGGGTAGAGAACCTGTAATATTTTGATTTGATATTACCCACACACATGGTAAGGAAAATTTCATTTCTAAGGATCTGAGTAAGAGACCCTAATTCTATTCCCCAAAATAATCTTATGTGGAATGGAATTTAATGGACCACTTTACTCATATTAATTTGGGATAATGGGAGGTTGTTTTTTAAAGTTTTTAGTTGATATCCTCACTTATCAAGATGATTATCTATTAATAGTATATTGATGATGTGTTTGGAGGCATTAAGGATTATTTATATGGTGGGGGAATATCAATGAATAGACTCCATCTTATGAGGGAATCCTTTTCTTCACCAACCAATATGTTATTATATTACCAATGAGGAAAGTAGTGTGGGTGGAATTTCATCATTCCCAGTGGAAGGTACACACATGCACCATGATAGTGTTTTATGATATAGGATGTTCATTTTTTTGGCCAAGTGTGAAATGAGACATTATTGATTTTTTTGATCATTATTATACTTTTCAAATGATCAAGGCCTAACAACAGAAGCCTTAAGGATTTCTCCGGCCACTACAAGTGATGATTTTAAAGTGGGATGAGATATAATTATTATTTGGGGTTAGGTTTCCATATACACCTTTAGTAAATAATTTAATATGGGTAATTATTGACTGATTGATCAAATAAACTAATGTTATTATGATTCATTATACCAGTAATGTTATGGAGTTGGGAAATCTAAATATGTAGGAGATCATTAGATTATATGTAGTGATGTCTTTAATGGTTTATGATAGGGATCCCAGGTCCACTTCATCTTTTTTGAGAGGACCCAAGAGGCGATGGGATCCCAGTTATAGTTGAGCATGGTGTACCATCCTCAAAAATATGGTCAGATGAAATGGACTATTCAGATTCTTGAGGATATGCTATGTGCTTGTGTTCTTGATTTTTGTGGGGACAGTGGTTTCCATTCGGTTATAGTCAATATTTCTTATAATAATTTCCATAAGTCATCCATCAGGATGAAACCCTTACAAGCCTTTTATGGGAAACCTTGTAGACCTCTAATTTATTGGTTTTAGACTAGTAAAACTTCTCAAAACGGACCTAGTTTATTCCAGTATACTATGGTAAAGATTTAGTTTTTTTTAGAGTATGGTAATAGGAAAAAGATATTATAAATCCTATGTTTATTTTATTTTATTTTATTTAGAGTTTTCATTTAGTGAACTAGTGTTTTTTAGAGTTTCACCTCAGTTGGGTTACTGTTGTCTTAGAAAATAGGGAAAGATGGAATTGAGATATGTGGGGTTGTTTGAGGTTGTTGAGCATATTGGAATGGTTGAATATCAATTAGCTATTCCAACTTAGATGACATTGATCCAAAATGTGTTTCATGTGTCATAGTAAATAAATTATCTCTCTGACTGATCTCATGTCTTGAGCTAGGAGGACCTTGATGTGGAACCTGATTTATCAATGACTATGTAGATAGTTTGGATAGTTGATTTTTATATAAAGTTCCTTCATGGAAACTATATTCCCTTAGTTCATTTTTTTGGAATCATTTTTCTGATTCACATGAGACTTGGGAGCATGTGGCATTGTTGAAAGGGGAGTTGCTTCATATATTCATGGAACAGACTTCATGACAATATTTCTTGGGAATAAAGTAATTTTGGTGGGGAGATTATAAAATATGGTTACCAGATTTTAGTTAGAAACCTTGTTCTATTCTTGGTTCTCCTTGTGTTCATATATAAATAATGTTGAATTCATCATTTCATAGTTATGCCTATAGTTTCCTAGTTATTTTCTGCTTCGTTGAGTTCTAATAGGGTTGTCGGAGGGTGTTCCTATAAATTTTTAGAGTTTGTGAGGAGGTTTTGGATTTTAACCTTGGAGTGGGCATGATCTTGTAGCAGGAAAAGATATAAAATTATCATCGGTTAGTCATGGTGGTCCATTGTCTAGCCAATAGGGGGATGGAATTTTGGTCTTCCTATTGGAATCCCACCAGTTAGTTGGTGGGATATTTTTAGAAGTAAAGTTCCTATATTATTACTATAATCTATCCAATAAAATACCACCGACCTAGTGGTGGGGTTCCTAGGATGACTAAACATCTATTATGTTCCACTGAGTAGTTGGTAGATGTTTCTAGCTAGCCAATGACATTGGCATGGCTGAAAATCAGCAAGGTATATTACCTTTTAATTTTTTTAATCACTATTTTAACAATTAAACCGCCACCCCCACTTGAATTTAATTTTACCCTAAACAATTTTTGTACTCTCTAGGGATTAATTTGGCTATACCATGATTGATTCTTCATGTATCGAATTTTAAGTTTGTGTATAGATTATCCTTTACACCTTTATCTACCTCTCCAATAATGGTGAATCCTCATGTTGTTGTTAGATCTAGGTTTTTACTTTATGAATTATGATTCTAGGATTTTCTATTGACCATTTTAGACATCCACTCTCCATTGTTGGATCCTGTGTGGGTGTTTGATGATATTGATTAAGGTTGGTGGTTTAGTTAGTTAATTTTTACCAATTGAATCCTTTAATGGATTTATAATTTAAATTAGTTTTCAAATTCATTTATTAATATTTAATTGAGTCTCATGATGAATTAGATATAATTGAATGGTGTGTATGATGAAATCCCATGATAATTGATTTTAAAAAGTTAGTGTTGATTTTCTGAAAATTGACTTGATTTGAAATGAAGGATTAGAAGAACGTGTTTTATCTGATTAAAAGGAAATAAGTGTTTAATGATTTTAAAATAGATCATTTGATACAAAATTAATTATTTTCTGTAACAACCATTTATGCTGGTTTTTGAAATTAAATGGCATGTTTCAGACTGTAATCATGGGGTCAATTTGAAATGATAAATTCTATGATTTGAGTTTGAATAAAATGTTTTATAGACCCTTATATAATTGATTGTTTCCTTGAATACCATGGGATCATAGGTAGTTAAATGGGTATAAAACATGTTGTGAAAGTATTAGATCTACTAGGATACATATTAATGATAGAAACTCTAGCTAATCTATCTTGAGGGAAGAGTGTTTATACTTTTGGATTATCTTGTATTTCCTTTAGTCTTGGGATATTGAGAGTGTGATCAAACCTAGATCCATTTGGATATAGTAAATCTTTCATCAAATAATAGCTACAAGTCAACCATCAAGATGGAACCCTTATAGGCCTTTTATGGCTAAACTTGTTGACCACTACATTATTGGTCAGAGACTGGTGATGCTTCTCAATTTGGACATAGTTTATTCCAGGATACTATAGTAAATATTTTTTATTTTTCATAGAATGGTAACTGCAAAAATATATTATAAATCCCACATTTATCATCATTTATTCCCTTTATATTTTTCATTTGGTAACCTTCTATTTTTCATAGTTTCAACTTAGTTGGGGTACTATTAGCTTGGAAAATAGGGAAATATATAACAAATATATGTGGGATTGCTTGAGGTTGTTGAGAATATTAGAAACATTGAATATCAGTTAGTTATACCACCTTAGATGACATAAATACAAAATTTCTTCAATGTGTTATAGTAAATAAAGTATCTCTCTGACCCATCTCATGTCCTGAGCTGGGACGAGAATGAAAAGGGACCTTATTTATCCATGACTAAATAGATATTTTGGATTGTTGATTTTTAGATAAAGGACCGTCCGAGAAAATATATTTCCTTGGTTCAGGTTTTTTGGAAGCATTTTTTCTAATTCACACGTGACTTGGAAGCATGTGTCATTGTTGAGAGAGGAGTAAAAATATATCATTATGGACTAGTATTCATGATAGGATTTCTCAGGAATAAAGTAATTATGGTTGGAAGATTATAAAATATGGTTACCAGATTTTAGGTACAAACCTTGTTCTATTCATGGTTTTCATTATGTTCATATAGAACTTATGTTGCCTTAATGTCCTAAAGTCCTTCATTTTTATTCATTTTTTATAATCCCCATTTTAAGTGTTGAAGGGTAACCCTTGACATTACATGACTTGAAGGACATAAGTAATTAATTCATTATAGACTATGACTACTTGAAACTACCCCTCCCCAGCATCTGCATTATGATTAGATCTTCACCTTAGTATGGTTGTATGACTATTTGTCATGTGTAGAGTTGAATAGGCCTGGTACCGATGGAAAATTTCATACCCTTTCACTCTTCTAAATTTTTTATCTCTACTCTAGTGAATGTTCCTTGCTCCAAAAACACTTCTGGGGCTTGTTCCTTGAAGAATATCTATGGTATCATCAACACATCAGGTGTCCCAAAGTCCATGAGGTGTCCAAAAGTCCTTAAGGTGGCCTGAATGCCTTACTGACCCGAAGGCCTTGGTGTCCCGAAATCCTTAAGTAATCAAACCCCATACTGGTGTCCCAGAGGAGAATAGTTCTGGCTGCTATAGTACTGAATATTTCCTACTATAGTGCTTCTTCAGTGCTTTTATAGTAACCTATAATAATGCCTCCACCCGTAATCAAACATGGGTCTTATGGATGCACTTGGAGAATCCTCTTCAATCGGGCAGAGGATCATGTTCTAGAACTCAAGTTGAATTAATCATTTATTAATTATAAATATTATTTCCTAGTTATTTTCTCCTTATTTATTTTTTGGTGGGGTTTGGGGAGGGTTTTATGTTCTTTTAGAGTTCGGGGGGTGGTTTGGTCTTTTACCTTATGAGTGGGCATGATCATGTAGTTGGAAAATCTATAGGAGGCCCACTGGCTTGTCTATGTGGGCCACTAGCCAACCGGTGGTGGGATGGAATAATGGTCTTCCTACTGGAATACCACTGGTTAGTTAGTGGGCCACTATTAGAAGGAAATATCCCATAATTAATCTACTGCCAAGCCAATGAAATCCCACCGACAAGGTGGTGGGGTTCCCAGGCCAACTGACATTCTATCTTGTTCAAATGAGTAGTTGGTGAAGTCCACTAAATATCTAATGCAAGAAACATGGATGGGAACTGGAATGGTAATATTGTATTTTTATTTTTTTAATCTTCATTTTAAAAATGAACCCCACTGTCCTGAACATCATTTTACCCTGAACACTTTGGATACTCCCTATGGATTAATTTAGCTATCCCATCCTTGATTCTTAGTGGATCGAAGTGTCAGTTTGTGTGTTGGATCCCTTTAGGTAAGTGTAATAAAACTTTGATCATAGATTATCCTTTCCTCTTTTCTCTTCCTCTTCATTACCGGTGACTCCTCATGTTGTTTCTAGATCTAGGTATTTACATAATGAATTGTGATTCTAGTATTCTCCTTTGATCATTATAGCCCTCCACTCTCCATTGGTGGATAACATGTGGGTATTTTTTTATCATAGTTAAGGTAGGTGGTTTTGTAAGATAATTTCTATTAATTTAATATATTCCTGGATGTTTAATTTAAATTAGTTTTCCAGTTTATTTCTAAATATTTAATTGAGTCTCTTGATGAATTATATGAAATATAATGGTGTGTGTGATGAAATCCCATGACAATGGATTTTAAAAAGTAAGTATTGATTTTTAGAAAATGGTCTTGATTTTAAATGAATTATTTGAAGCACTATTTTGATGGGATGGATGTCATGAAATTTTATATGATTTCAAATGAGAAGATATAAAATAAAATGAATTATTTCTGATAAAAACCATTGACTCTTGTTTTTTGAAATTAAATAGAATACTTTGAACCATAAACATGGGTTCTTTTTGAAAGTATTAATTCCATAATTTGAGTTTGAATAAAATGTATGATAGAATTTTATATAATTTATTTTTTCCTTGAATAACAAGGGATTCTAGGTATTTTTATGGGAATTAAACCTATAATTCATGTACTAGATATACTAGGAAATAGATTAATGATGACAAATCGAACAAAACTATCTTGAGGTAAGGGATTTTATTCATTTGGAATATCTCATATTTCACATAGTCTTGGGATATAGAGAGTGTGATCAGGCCTAGATCCATATATTTACTGAGATGTGTGAGAATCACAACACTAATATTACCCTATGACTCTTAGCTATGGTTTTAAGATTGTAAATAATTTATATATTTCATTCCTTGATTGAAATAGTTTTCCATAATTAATTTGATATAAATGATTATTCATTCTTGAATTGAAAAAAATGATTATATCTTATTTTTTTAGGAAATTAAATTTTATACATGTTCTATATTTTCCACTAAAATGTTTTAAAATTCATGTTTCATTATGAGCTGTGAAAATATTTACCTGAAATGCATTATTCAAAATTGATAAAACATGTTATTTTGTTGTACATTAGTTATGAAATTCTTGGTGATATTCTATTAGATTTATTTCTCACACCATACCTTTTCCTTTTTCAATTTTAATATTTTATTAAATTAATTCTATGGAAAGGAAAGGCACTACTTGGTGGTGGTGTATATTTTTTATTATCAAGACTTGGGAATTGGCGGTGACCAGAAGAGCATGTGTCTCACTTATTGTAAGATATTTCAGGGATGATGACTTGATGGTCTAATCTTATTTCATTGTTTGACGTGTCATTTTGAAACATGTATCTATCAATTTATGTTACTTTATCTCTTATGTGTTTTTAGAAAATTAGTTGTTTATTCTTTTATATCTGTTACTATGTCTTGATGATTTTATCTTGTGTTGAAATCATTCCTTCTTGATTATTTTGGTGCCTAAAATCTAGTCACCATCCCATGTGGATAGGGAAAACCCTTGATGACATGTCAGGATTGATTTGGGTACTATTGATATCAGTTATTTAGGTTCGTTCATGATAATATGTCCCTTACATAAGGTATATTAAACCTTTTCCTATAAAGGATTGTAATCATACATATCCAAATTCCCTATAAGAGAATGTATTTTTTGATAGATAACAAACTTCGACTTTTCAAGTGCAGTGACTATTCTCCTCGGGCAACGACAACTCTAACCCTAAGTCTAAAATTTCATAGATCAATAATAAATAGAGACTTAAATTCTAATAAAATCTTAACACCTAATATCTATAAATCACAACCAACCTTTACATCCAAAGAACAGATCATTTCCATGGATATGAAAAACTAAATACTATCTTGTACCATACATATAACTATTTATATGTGTGATAATAAAAATAAAATAAAATTTTTAAAAAATTCAAACTAATGAATAAATTTATTAATAACATAAATATTTTATATTCATGTATAAAATGAATAATGTAATAATATAAATAAGTAAAAAACTGGTTCATTTAAACAAGATATAATCATTTTTGAGAATTTTATAACATAATAAATTATAAACATTTTATAATTTAAACATTATAATATGTACATTCTATATATATAAAACATAAAAATTTTACATCTATATTAATATGAAATCTTTTATATTATCATTTTACCTGGTATTTAATATGATCTTTTTATACAAAATATATTATCTGGATGTTAACTATTACAAACATTTCATATGTAATATAAAATAATTGCAAAAATAAGATAAGACATATTTTATTTTATTTCAACCTTCATAAAATACAAAAAACCTATATAAGTATGGTTTAAATAAATTTTCTAATTAGGTAGTTTACAATGAATATTTTATACTATATTTTAATAACATTTCCTAAAATAATATAAATTAATTTCTATTTCTATTTATTTTATAATTTTAATAAGAAATAAAAATTATTTATGTAAAATAACATTAAACATATATCACTTCTTACTAATAATTCATATGCCACGTAATCTTCTTAGGAATTAAAAAAAATGTTTCTTCTTTGAAAATCAACTAATGAAATCCATTATTTTATGTAAACCATGATGTGTTTTTTCCACATGAAAACACTTGATAAAGTATAATTGACTATTTAATGAATAATTTTTTTAAAGCCTATAAATTCATACTTATTAAATTTAACATGGTTTTGTCATGCTAAGTCATGGTTTTCTTATGTAAATCACATTTTAATAATGAATAAAATCGTTTTTAGACAAAAATATATAATTAAAAATTCATTTTACAATTCACTATTTTTAAAAATACTTTCCATCACTATTTTTATTAAACTAAAATGTGGTTTTATAACTTTTATAAAACTATTCCCATTATTTTGATAAATACATCATGGTGTTTAAAAACATTAAATACCTAGAGCATTTTCCCAAAAACATGTTATGGATCTAGGAAATCACATTTTAAAAAATTCTTCATTTATATAAAAGTTAAATATAAACATAATGGAAGTGTATTTGATACCACTAAATTGTTTCTAAGGGAAAAAATTATCCAAGTCTTGGGGAAAAACTATCACAACTTCTTTTCCCATTAAATTTATCCATTCATTTGAATTTAATTAATATAAACGAACAAAAGAAATTTTATCTAATTAATTGACCTATATGATATATTTTACTAACTATTGATAGATATGAACAATAAATAAATAATATAATCCTTCCTCGATAGGGTATCCATGGTCTATATTAATCCCTAAATGCTTTGGAAGGACTCCCCTTGATCTGTGAACTTCAAGAACCATGGTATTACTTGATAATGAAAAATTAAATCTATATAATTAAATATTTTCTATTGTATGATTTTTTTAAAAGTATATCATGGTCTTAATATCCACATATAGGCTTTAATACTTCAAAAAAAAAATTAGATCATATAAAATTATAAAAAAACATTAAATCTAGAAAATAAGACATAAAATATTTTTAATATTTATATAACCAAGATGAAATGTTTATAAATTTAGTATTTCTTAATACTTTATCAAAACCAATTCAATAATTATAAGATGATATTAGAACCAATCATGATAGCTTAAATGGAAGAATGATCATTCTGAAAAAATTATCGTATAACGCATGCATTGTCATTCATAAAAACATGCCATAGTAACCTTCACTATGTTGTGGTTTAATCCAACACAAACCATGATATGGTTTATACCATGACATTATTATTTAACATTAATGAATTTTAATATTATATGGTACAGAATACTATAGATGTATTAGCTGAAGTTACATTCCCTACTAATGAAGTGCATATAATTGGATGGAGTGGTATATTTTTTATCTAGTCTATCTAGACTCGTAATGATGTTTATTTTACTAGGTATATATCATGTATATATTTTTTATAATTATGTTAAATTTTATTGGAATATTTTATTATATATGATTTTTTAGTTAAATATCAAAATTCAAAAGATTCAATGCAGCATAGCTAATAACATTAAACTATAATACCTTTGAATATTACTTATTATATATTAAAATTATTATTTAATTATCATTGAATGCTTTTATACTAGAGGTATTTTATCAGTTATTTTTGATTTCCTATATAGATTCAAAATATTTTATAATAAAAACAATAGAAGGACTATCAATATATGATGGTTATTTAAAATAATTGTTAGATATTTCTTTGTATATGATTGTTATTTCTACTAATGAACATGTATTTCGTGTTTTTTATATGTTTTTTAAATTATATGTGATTGTTTTTTTATATAACCATTATATATAAATAATTTTTTATGATTATTTATAATAATTATCATATAATTACCATGTTTTTTGTAATTTTAATTACATGAATCTTGATCAAAAAAACAATATCAAGGGAAATGACTATAAAAAATAGATTTATCTCCACCACCAAAAAAAATACAACACCAAATAAATAAATAAAAACTTCACATTAGACTATAGATTACCAAATATATAATTCAAATAATAAAAAACTTCTATAAAATGGAAATAAATTTTTTATGAAACCAAAAGAAAATTTTGAGGAGGTAAATTTTATTCTCTAGAGGTCCTCACACACAATGATTCATATTAAATGTTAAATTCATTAAAGACAACTAACCCCCCCCCCCACACACACACACACAAAAACATTTTTGTTTAATAAAAAAACATCATCGTCTTTTGGAAGCGAATGGTTTAAAATATCCCAATTCTCATAATTGTGCCTATGTTGTGATGATAAATAAATGTTAAATTATAGAGGATAAAGCATAAGTGATCTCGAAAATTTTTTATTTAGATCAGCAATATGTTTTCCAAAATGATAGAGAATAGATTCTCAAAGTTGTAGTCTCTCATGCATGATATCTTGTAGTACTAAATAAAGTGAATCAATTTGATACCCTATATATATAAATAATAGATTGACACTTAATGGTCCTCCAATATGTAATTCCATATCTTATGGATTCTCATCAATTTATTTTATTTATTATCTATAATTTTATCTTATGAATAAAATGTAAAAATTATATTTATAACACCCTCATTTTTACTTTTTCAGTAAAAAAATATTTTTTTATCATAATTGGAATTTGAATAATGTAAATTTTGAATTTTTGAAAAAAATTATTGATGCACAGTTTGATCATGGGTAGGTCAAGTAGTGTAATCCAACCATACATCATTAGAACATTGAGTAAAATGGTTCCACACAAATACCTCATGATTGATAGAACTATTCATGGAAACTATTCATATTTTTGGTTAAACCAAAACATTATTTTTCATATCTTATCCTCCTAAGAACATTTATGATACATTAATGTGATATTATAATGGTTTTATTAAATTTATAATATGTAAATATAATACTCTAAATTTCCTTGATATTTAATAAAGTTTTATTTTTGAAATATATGTGTATGTGTTATATGTTTTAAAATATTAATAGTTTTAAAATTAATATAAATTTTTTTACTATTTTTTTGTTGTAAATTTACTTTCACATCAATAAAAAAAAATATTGGAAAAATTTATATTTATTTGGGTGTAATTATTGGTTCACATAGGAAATAATTGAAATAATTATATACCACAAGTGAAATTCAATTTTTATCACTATCATTAAGAAGATGTGAGATAAAAGAGGAAATCTTAGTCCCCTAATCCCCCCCACATAATTTTTAATGTGTGCAGGACTCCAAGGTGGAGAAATATTCATCACTTTCTTCCTCCCTCAAATATTCAAGGATGGTTCTCCATCAAGGGTAAAGGGTTCATGGGAACTAGTTGTTTTTTAAAATAAATAAATACATCATAATATTTTGTGTATTTTGTTATTATTGAGATCCACACTACATTTCTTACCCTGATTCAACATCATTTTCTGAAGGGGATATGGATTAATCATTTCCCTAGAATGTGACTCTCTACTATTCCTATTTTTTAAAATTCTATATGTGATTGGGTATTTAATTATTATTTTTAATTAGTAAAATTCCTAGATAAATTTTCAATGCATAATATTTGAATTTTTTCCCTAATATGTAATCAAATTCGTGTGATGAGAAACTATTTTCAATAGAGTTTATATTTTATATTATACATTTGTAATTTATGGCTTCATGGTGTTTGATATAAAACCAACCTTTGTTTTTCTTGAATAAATTGAAAGTAATTTTCTGAATTGATCCCTTATGAATTAAAATGAATTATAATCATGTTATTTTCAATCTTCTCAATTTCTAATGGTGTGTTTGGTTACCCTAAAATGCCTTTTTTCATAGATAACTAACAATTAATATTTCTAAATCTATTAATGATCCCTAAAGGTTTTAGTTAAGTTGAAAATGTATATTTTAAATTTTATTATATTATTTCCAAAGATATATATTATATTAAGATTTTTTATGATTATTTTTGTATTAGTTTGATTTATAACCTTTTGATAATTCTAATTGTCTATTAGTTATACAAAAGAAATATTATATTAAATAATTAATTATCATAATTTTTATATGCTTTAATTTAACTAATAAAGGGATGTTATCAGATTAAATCCATCTAAATTATAAGTTTCCTCATGGGAATATTGGTTAAATAGGTGGAAAACTATGACAAGTACCTTGCTAGGGAATAATTCCACTCTATCATGATTACACATTTCTAGTCATGATTACACTCTAGCTTGGTTTCCCTATTTATTATCCCACTGTGAGTGGTTCTATTATGATCTCACCACTGGAAAATATTATTCTCTTCATAGTGGATATGCCCACTAGATTAGGATAACACTAAGGCTAGTGTCTTTCACATAGTAAGATTTTCTTAAGATTTGGTTTTGGACTAGTATGAGGATCCTTGGTTTTCTTGATCATACTACATTTGGGTTATTCCCAGGGTGCCCAATTAAAAATTTAATTAAATATTTATTTCATTTTATATTTATATTTTTTTATAATTTATCTCATGAACTTTTTTTAACATTTGTAACTATTCTTTGAATCTATATTTAAAATTGTATCCATCCATGTTACTTTTTCCCCTAAAATAAAAATGGTAATTATATTTTTATAGGTCGGTCTTGAATATATGGATTTATAAAGGAAAGGTAGAATATATTTTCATGGTTTTATCCTACTTGGATTTAGCTCACACCCAAGATACACACCATGGTCAGTCTGTGTATCCTTATATTTCCTTGCTCTATATTGATATTATGATCAGTTCCTTTATTTTCTATGTATGGAAAACAACTCAGGATTGGGGGTATAGAGGAAATAGAATGTGAAGATGGACATATCATGCGTGGAATTGGATTTTTAATTTATGTTTGAGTATGATTTTATGGTTATATTAACATTTTTTAATTTTTAATTGTATGTTTTTATGATATGTTTGATTATTTATTTAGTTATGTTCTCCTTTTATTATTACATTTATTTTTTATTATATAATGAGTAAATCAGTCTCTATTTTCATGTGGTACCATATTACTAGGTTTCATCCCATGGTGATCAGGAGTTTTCTTTGGGATATATGGAATACTAATTTATTTATAGTGGCTAGACATCTAGATTGATATATAACAAAATAGAACCAGTGTATAAGAATAATTTTAGGTAAGTGTTAAGTGGTGATACGATCATAAAAATTTGAGAATTAAACCATAAATAGGATTGATCTACCTCTTTATAGTTGAAACTCATATTACCAAGGATATGTGGGATTGATTAGAGTGATTAAACCATTTCCCATATAGGATAATCTTTTTATTTTTGTATTGAGGTTTCATATTGATTTAATTTCAAGATGAAAGATCTTATTTCCCATATCATTTTATATATTTG
Source organism: Viscum album (assembly GCA_963277665.1). Classification (NCBI taxonomy): domain Eukaryota; kingdom Viridiplantae; phylum Streptophyta; class Magnoliopsida; order Santalales; family Viscaceae; genus Viscum; species Viscum album. Next base: position 1,806,190,628 of record OY728164.1, on the reverse strand, counting down.
ACACATTTTGTTTGATTGGATGGATCAAATTTACATTCAAAGTTCATTGAATGGTTATTGGTGGCAATCCAATCAATCATTTAGTTGTTATTTTTTTTATATTTAAATGTGTTTTATCAAACTATGTGAATGATATATGTGTGTTGATTTACTGATAAATGAGTTTTATGAATTTTTAAATATAAAAAATATATACCTGTATATAGATTCGGTTTTTAATGTTTCAAAAAGGGAAGTTAATTTCATAAATTAAAAATTAAAAGGGGGTTTTAAATAATGTTTTCTATTTTTTGTCGCTATAAAGGTTTAAATATTTATTTTCCATAAATAATCCATAAAGAACCTAATGTTTTGAAAATTGTTTAGAAAAAAAGTATGGTTTGTATCATTATATTTTTAAATATGATAAATACCAATCTTTTGAGTTGGTGTTTAAAATTTTTACTGGAAATTCAGCTTTTAAATAAAATAAATTGAATATGTCATAATCATGTTTTTATATAACTTTTATATGTTATTAAATTTTATCTAATAGAATTTATGTTTTATTTATATTAATTTAAAGGGATTTTATTGTTTGAATTTTTATTTCTATTCATGTTGAGTATAACTTGTATTGAATTTATCAAATTTATTTCTTGTATTATGATGCTTAAAAAATGGGATTTAAGCTTAAATCTATTTATAAATCACTAAAAAAGTGGTCAACTTGAGGCTAAATGCATTATTTTAGTAGTTAATTAGTTAAAAATGGGTAAACTTTTCATTTTATAGTCTAGTGTGATTTATTTTTATTAATATATATTGCTGTAAATTTATATAATTATGTTCTTGATGTCAATTATTGAAATAATCTCACACTTCTCCAGTTTTTATTTAATTTGATGTTATTTTCAATAAATAATAGTAAGTATTATTTAATTTAAAATCATGTACTATAATTAAAACTATTTTAAATATCTTTAAATAAGGTTATTTAGTTTTTTAGAGATATTTTCCTTAGATAAAAATATGAATTAAAGGGGTAAATTATGGTTTTTTATCTTTAGATTTTATGTTCATAATTGAAAATATATTTCTAATTAATTCCAAAAATTCATGTATTTTAAAAATAAAATCCCATCATGTCACATTTTATGATGAAAATAATTCTAAAATTTATATTTTTTCTCTTTAGTAATTCATTTTTATTCCATAAAATTGGATATAATTGTAGTTGTTTTTGTAAATTTCACATTTTTTTGTTTTCAATCTAAAATGAAAATAAGTTATTCGATAAATATTTTAAAGGTTGTTTTCGTGTTTTAGTTTATTCACATGTTTCCTAATAATTATTTTAAAAAAACTCTTAATTTCAAAATAAATAGAGAATTGAACCAATTAGTTATATGGTTCATAATGATTAGCGTAATGATTTAAAATGATTTCAGGGTAAATCAGCCAAATTTCATTAACTGTAATATTTTTTTTATTTGTTAAATAAGATTGTTTGTTTACTTTTTCAGTTATTATTTGAAATATTCATGAAATAAGTCCTCAGTTGTTGTAGATATGGAATTATAATTTAGAATTCTTATTGATTATTTTATGGGTAGATTATTTTTGTATAAAAATGGTAAAAATGGTTTTGTTAAATTGAAATTAATTTTTTCTTTTTGTCTTTTTTTTAAATAGTGGTTGGTATTAAACATGTTGTATTTGATGTGTTTGAATGGAAATGGGATTTAAATATTAAGGACATGTTTATGGGGCTGAGTTTGTTTGTAGGCTATTTATTTGAATGGGTTAGTTTGTTGAAAAGGGTTTAATATTTGTAATGGGTAGAATTATGGGTATTTTGAATTTTTTACTTTTGAGTTCTACCTAATTAATTGATTCAAGCTTTTGTGGACAAAATTAGGCAAAATATATGTTATCTTGGTAATTTTTTTCTTAGAAGTGAGTATTTTAAACTAGTTTCATTATGTTTTTTAGTTATATTATTGTTTAAGTTGTACAAGGATTCAAATAATGTAATTAAATTTTAAACCATGTGTAATATGAAGAAATATGCATATTGGGATTGGTATTTAGGGTTTTTGAATGAAAATTGTGATTTTGAAAGGTTGAGTTCTTGAATGACCTTTTAAATAATTTTTTTATAATTTATAAATAAAATGAATGGTGGAATGAGTAAAATATCATTTAATCTTATCTCTAATGTTTAAAATACATCATTAATAGATTTATTACAATATTTATAATTACCTGATAAAATTTATGGATAAAATTTCAAAACACATTTTTCAAACATGGCCTTTTAATTGGGTGCATGGTTTTCTAGGAATCACAGTAAGGTTTTGGGGAATTGTACATGGTTCCTGGAAAAACTTTTTGTTATGGAATATAACAACATCGATGGTTTTTTCACAATTTGACAAACTAAGTGATAAACCCATGTATTTTAAAAAATGATAAAAAGGGTACCACATAATTGGTTAAATGTATGGTAACTATGCACACTAATTATTTATAGTGGAAAGATCCTAGAAACCCTGATTTCGAACCTTTGTTGACCATGGATACCCATATATTCTGTTTTTATCACCTTTGGAAATTCTAAATTTACTATGATAAGTGGAAGATAAGTTTTTAATTTTAAATGGTTATAATATTTATTTACGGTCGTCTGTTTAAGGTCATTATTATATTAAATAAAAACATGTGATGAGCTATATAACATATAAAAACTATAAGAACATATACTCAGTTTTTAATTTTAAATGGTTATAATATTTTTTAACAGTTATCTGTTAAACCTCATTTGTTATTTGTTTCATATTTTATTATTTTTTATCTAACTATATGAATGATATATGTGTGTTTATTTATTGATAAATGAGTTTTATGAATTTTCAAATATAAAAAATATATACCTATATATAGATTCTCTTTTTAATGTTTCAAAAAGGGAAGAGAATTTCATAAATTAAAAATTAAAAGGGGGTTTGAAATAATGTTTTCTATTTTTTGTGGATATGAAGGTTTAATTATTTATTTTCCATAAATAATCCATAAAGAACCAAATGTTTTGAAAATTGTTTAGAAAAAAAGTATGGTTTTTATCATTATACTTTCAAATATGATAAATACCAATGTTTTGAGTTGGGATTTAAAATTTTGATTGGAAATTCTTCTTTTAGATAAAATAAATTGAATATGTCAAAATCATGTTTTTCTATTACTTTTTATGTTATTAAATTTTATCTAATAGAATTTATTTTTTATTTATATTAATTTAAAGGGATTGTATTGTTTGAATTTTTATTTCTATTCATGTTGAGTCTAAAGTGTATTGAATTTATCCAATTTATTTCTTGTATTATGATGCTAAAAAAATGGGATTTAAGCTTAAATATATTTATAAATCACTAAAAAAGTGGTCAACTTGAGGCTAAATGAACTATTTTAGTAGTGAATTAGTTAAAAATGGGTAACCTATTCATTTTATAGTCAAGTGTGATTTATGTTTTAAAATATATAATGCTGTAAATTTATATAATTATGTTCTTGATGTCAATTATTGAAATATTCCCAGAATTATCTAGTTTTTATTTAATTTGATGTTATTATAAATAAATAATAGTTAGTATTATTTAATTTAAAATCATGTACTATAATTAAAACTATTTTAAATCTCTTTAAAGAAGGATATTTATTTATTTATAGATACTTTCCTTAGATAAAAATATGATTTAAAGGGGTAAATTATTGTTTTTTATCTTTAGATTTTATGTTCATAATTGAAAATATATTTCTAATTCAATTCCTAAAATTCATGTACTTTAAAAAAAATCCCATCATGTCACATTTTATGATGAACCTAATTCTAAAATTTATATTTTTTCTCTTTTGTGATTCATTTTTATTCCATAAAATTGGCTGTAATTGTAGTTTTTTTTTGCAAATTTCACATTTTATTGTTTTAACTCTAAAATGAAAATAAATTATTTGATAAATGTTTTAAAGTTTGTTTTCGTGTTTTAGTTTATTCACATGTTTCCTAAGAATTATTTTAAAAAAACTCTTAATATTAAATTAAATACAGAATTGAACCAAGTAGTCATATGGTTCATAATGATTAGAGTAATGATTTAAAATGATTTTAGGGTAAATTAGCCAAATTTCATTAATAATAATATTTTTTTCTTGTTAAATTAGATTGATTATTTACTTTTTTAGTCATTATTTCAAAAATTCATGAAATAAGTCTTTAGGTGTTTTATATATGGACTTATAATTTAAAATTCTTATAGATTATTTTATGGGTAGATTACTTTTGGATTAAAATGGGAAAAATGGTTTTGTTAAATTGAAATTAATTTTTTCTTTTTGCATTTTTTTTAAAATAGTGGTTGGTATTAAACATGTTGTATGTGATGTGTTTCAATGGAAATGGGATTTAAATACTAAGGGCATGTTTAGGGGGTTGAGTTTGTTTGAAGGATATTTGTTTTAATGGGTTAGTTGGTTTAAAAGGGTTTAATATTTGTAATGGGTAGAATTATGGATATTTTGAATTTTTTTCCTTTTGAGTTATACCTAATTAATTTATTCAAGATTTTGTGGACTAAATTAGGCTAAATATGTGTTATCTTGGTATTTTTTTCCTAGAAGTGATTATTTTAAACTAGTTTCGTTATGTTTTTTGGTTATATGATTGTTTAAGTTGTACAAGGATTCAAAAAATGTAATTCAATTTTATGCCATGTGTAATATGATGAAATATGCAATTGGGATTGGGTTTGATGGTTTTTGAAAGATAATTGTGATTTTGACAGGTTGAGTTCTTGAATAACCTTTTAAATAAATTTTTTTTATTTTATAAATAAAATGAATGGTGGAATGAGTAAAAAATAATTTAATTTTATCTCTAATGTTCAAAATACATCATTAATAGATTTATTACAATATTAAAATGACCTAATAAAATATATGGATAAAATTTTAAAACACAATTTTCAAACATGGACTTTTAATTGGGTGCATGGTTTTATAGGAATTTCAGTAAGGTTTTGGGGAAGTGCACAGAGTTCCTGGGAAAACATTTCATTAGTGAATATAAAAACATGGGTGGTTTGTGCACAATTTGATAAAATAAGTGAGAAACCCATGTATTTTAAAAAATGAAAAAATGATCACACATAGTTGGATAATGTTTAGTAACTATGAACACTAAATATTTATAGTGGAAAGATCCTAGAAACCCTAATTTTGGACCTTTGTTGACCAAGGATACCCATATATTTTGTTTTTATCACCTTTGGAAATCCTAAATTTACTATGATAAGTGGAAGATAAGTTTTTAATTTTAAATGATTTTAATATTTTTTTACGGTTATCTGTTTAACCTCATTGTTATATTAAGTAAAAACTTGTGACGAGCTATAGAACAAATAAAAACTAAAAGTCCATATACTCAGTTTTTAATTTTAAATGGTTATAATATTTATTTATGGTTATCTATTTAACCTCATTTGTTATTTTTTTCCATATTTTAATGTTTTTTATCTAACTATATGAATGATATATGTGTGGGGATTTATTGATAAATGTGTTTTATGAATTTTTAAATATAAAAAATATATACCTGTGTATGGATTCATTTTTTAATGTTTCAAAAAGGTAAGGGAATTTCATAAATTAAAAATTAAAATAGGGTTTGAAATAATATTTTCTATTTTTTGTGGCTTTTAAGGTTTAAATATTTATTTTCCATAAATAATCCATAAATAACCTAATGTTTTGAAAATTGTTTAGAAACAAAATATGGTTTGTATCATTATACATTCAAATATTATAAATACCAATGTTTTGAGTTGGTATTTAAAATTTTGATTTGAAATTTAGATTTTAAATAAAATAAATTGAATTTTTCATAATCATGTTTTTCCATTAATTTTTTTTGTAATTAAATTTTATCTAATATAATTTATTTTTTATTTTTATTAATTTAAAGGGATTGTATTGTTTGAATTTTTATTTCTATTCATGTTTATTCTAAAGTCTGTTGAATTTATCCAATTTATTTCTTGTGTTATGATGCTGAAAAAATTGTATTTAAGCTTAAGTCTATTTATAAATCAATAAAAAAGTGGTCAACTTGAGGCTAAATGGATTATTTTAGTAGTTAATTTGTTAAAAAATGGGTTACCTATTCGTTTAATAGTCTAGTGGTATTTGTTTTTATTAATATATAATGATTTAAATTTATATAATTATGTTCTTAATGTCAATTATTGAAATATTCCCAGACTTCTCCATTTTTTATTTAATTTGATGTTATTTTAAATAAATAATAGTTAGTATTATTTAATTTAAAATCATGTACTGTAATTCAAACTATTTTAAATCTCTTTAAATAAGGTTATTAATATTTTTAGAGATATTTTCCTTAGATAAAAATATGATTTAAAGGGGTAAATTATGGTTTTTTATCTTTAGATTTTATGTTCATAATTAAAAATATATTTCTAATTCATTTCCAAAAAATCATGTATTTTAAAAATAAAATCCCACCATGTCACATTTTATGATGAACCTAATTCTAAAATTTATATTTTTTCTCTTTAGTAATTCATTTTTTTCCATAAAATTGGTTATAATTGATTTTTTTTTTAAATTTCATATTTTTTGTTTTCACTCTAAAATGATAATAAGTTATTTGATAAATATTTTAATGGTTATTTTCATGTTTTAGTTTATTCACATGTTTCCTAATAATTATTTTAAAAAAAACTCTTAATTTCAAATTAGCTATAGAATTGAACCAATTAGTTATATCGTTCATAATGATTAGAGTAATGATTTAAAATGATTTCAGGGTAAATCAGTGAAAGTTCATTAATTGTAATATTTTTTTACATGTTAAATTAGATTGAATGTTTACTTTTTCAGTTATTATTTCAAATATTCATGAAATAAGTCCTCAGGTTTTGTAGATATAGACATATAATTTATAATTCTTATTAATTATTTTATGGGTAGATTATTTTTGGATAAAAATAGTAAAAATGAATTTGTTAAATTGAAATTAATTTTTTCTTTTTGGATTTTTTTAAAAATATTTGGTGGTATTAAACATGTTTTATGTGATGTGTTTGAATGAAAATGGGATTTAAATATTAAGGTCATGTTTATTGGGTTGAGTTTATTTGTAGGCTATTTATTTGAATGGGTTAGTTGGTTGAAAAGGGTTTCATATTTGTAATGGGTAGAATTATGGGTATTTTGAATTTTTTTCCTTTTGAGTTATACCTAATTAATTGATTCATGATTTTCTGAACTAAATTAGGCTAAATATGTGTTAACTTGGTATTTTTTTTCTTGGAAGTGAGTATTTTAAACTAGTTTCGTTATGTTTTTTGGTTATATGATTGTTTAAGTTGTACAAGGATTCAAAAAATGTAATTCAATTTTAAACCATGTGTTATATGACAAAATATGCATATTGGGATTGGGTTTGACGGTTTTTGAATGATAATTTTGATTTTGACAGGTTGAGTTCTTGAATGACCTTTTCAATAATTTTTTTATAATTTATAAATAAAATGAATAGTGTAATGACTAAAAAATAATTTAATCTTATCTCTAATGTTTAAAATACATAATTAATAGATTTATTACAATATTTAGAATGACCCAATAAAATTTATGGATAAAACTTTAAAACACAGTTTTCAAACATGGCATTTTAATTGGGTGCATGGTTTTCTTGGAATTGCAGTAAAGTTTTGGGGAAGTGCACATGGTTCCTGGAAAAACTTTTCATTAGGGAATATAACAACATGGATGGTTTTTGAACAATTTGAAAAACTAAGTGAGAAACCCATGTATTTTAAAAAAATATAAAAAAGATCCCATATAATTGGTTAAATGTTTTCTAACTATGCATGCTAAATATTTATAGTGTAAAGATCCTAGAAACCCTGCTTTTGGACCATTGTTAACCATGGATACCCATATGTTCTATTTTTATCACCTTTGGAAATTCTAAATTTACTATAATAAGTGGAAGATAAGTTTTTAATTTAAATGCTTCTAATATTTTATTACAGTTATCAGTTTAACCTCATTGTTATATTAAATAAAAACTTTTGATGAGCTATATAATATATAAAAACTATAATACAATATACTTAGTTTTTAAATTTAAATGGTTATAATATTTTTTACGGTTATCTGTTTAACCTCATTCGTTATTTTTTTCATATTTTAATGTGTTTTATCTAATTATATGAATGATATATGTGTGGTGATTTATTGATAAATGAGTTTTATGAATTTTCAAATATAAAAAATATATACCGTTATATATATTCGTTTTTTAATGTTTCAAAAATGAAAGGGAATTTCATAAATTAAAAATTAAAAGGGGGTTTGAAATAATGTTTTCTATTTTTGTGTCTATGAAGGTTTCAATATTTATTTTCCATAAATAATCCATAAAGAACCTAATGTTTTGAAAAAAATTTAGAAAAAAAGTATGGTTTTTATCATTATACTTTCAAATATGATAAATACCAATGTTTTGAGTTGGTATTTAAAATTTTGATTGGAAATTTAGCTTTTAAATAAAATAAATTAAATATGTCATAATCATGTTTTTCTATTACTTTTTTATGTTATTTAATTTAATCTAATAGAATTTGATTTTTATTTATATTAATTTAATGGGATTTTATTGTTTGAATTTTTATTTCTATTCATGTTGAGTCTAAAGTTTATTGAATTTATCCAATTTATTTCTTGTATTATGATGCTAAAAATGGGATTTAAGCTTAAATATATTTATAAATCACTAAAAAAGTTGTCAACATGAGGATAAATAGATTATTTTAGTAGTGAATTAGTTAAAAATGGGTGACCTGTTCATTTTATAGTCTATTGTGATTTATTTTTATTAATATATAATTCTATAAATTTATATAATTATGTTCTTAATGTCAATTATTTAAATATTCCCTTACTTCTCCAGTTTTTACTTAATTTGATGTTATTTTAAATAAATAATAGTTATTATTATTTAATTTAAAACCATGTACTATAATTCAGACTATTTTAAATCTCTTTAAAGAAGGTTATTTAGTTTTTTAGAGATATTTTCCTTATATAAAAATATGATTTAAAGGGGTAAATTATGGTTTTTTATATTTAGATTTTATGTTCATAATTTAAAAAAAAAATCTAATTCATTTATTAAAATTCATGTATTTTAAAAATAAAATCCCCTCATGTCACATTTTCTAATGAACCTAATTATAAAATTTATATATTTTCTCTTTAGTAATTCATTTTTATTCCATAAAATTGGCTATAATTGCAGTTTTTTTGTAAATTGCACATTTTTTTTATTTCAGTCTAAAATTACAATAAGTTATTTGATAAATATTTTAAAGGTTGTTTTTTTTAGTTTATTCATGTGTTTCTTAAGAATTATTTTAAAAATACTCTTAATTTAAAATTAAATAGATAATTGAACCAATTAGTAATATGGTTCATAATGATTAGAGTAATGATTTAAAATGATTTCAGGGTAAATCAGCCAAATTTCATTAATTATAATTTTTTTTACTTTTTAAAATTATATTTATTGTTTAATTTTTCAGTTTTTATTTCTAACATTCATGAAATAAGTCCTATTTTTTTAGATATGGACTTATAATTTATAATTCTTATTTACTATTTTATGGGTAGATTATTTTTGGATTAAAATGGTAAAAATGGTTTTGTTAAATTGAAATTACTTTTTTCTTTTTGGATTTTTTTTTTAATAGAGGTTGGTATTAAACATGTTGTATGTGATGTGTTTGAATAAAAATGGGATTTAAATATATAGGGCATGTTTGGGGGTTTAATTTGTTTGTAGGTTATTTATTTGAATGGGTTAGTTGGTTGAAAAGGGATTAATATTTGTAATGGGTAGAATTATGGGTATTTTTAATTTTTTCATTTTGAGTTATACCTAATTAATTGATTCAAGATTTTGTGGACTAAATTAGGCAAAATATGTGTTATCTTGGTATTTTTTTCTTGGAAGTGAGTATTTTAAACTAGTTTCGTTATGCTTTTTGATTATAAGATTATTTAAGTTGTACAAGGATTCAAAAAATGTAATTCAATTTTAAACCATGTGTAATATGATGAAATATTCATATTGGGATTGGGTTTGATGGTTTTGGAATGATAATTTTGATTTTGACAGGTTGAGTTCTTGAATGACCTTTTAAATAATTTTTTATAATTTATAAATAAAATAAATGGTGGAATGACTAAAAATCATTTAATACTATCTCTAATGATTAAAATAAATCATTAATAGATTTATTATAATATTTAGAATTAACCAATAAAATTTATAGGTAAAATTTTAAAACAAAGTTTTCAAACATGGCCTTTTAATTGGGTGCATGGTTTTCTAGGAATTGCAGTAAGGTTTTCGGGAAGTGCGCATGGTTACTGGAAAAACCTTTCATTAGGGAATATAACAACATGGATGGTTTGGGCACAATTTGACAAACTAAGTGATAAACCCATGTATTTTAAAAAATGATAAAAAAGATCCCACATAGTTGGTTAAATATTTGGTAACTATGCACACTAAATATTTATAGTGGAAAGATCCTAGAAACCATGATTTTGGACCTTTTTTTGACCATGGATACCCATATATTATGTTTTTATCACCTTTGGAAATCATAAATTTACTATGATAAGTGGATGATATGTTTTTAATTTTAAATGGTTATAATATTTTTTTACACTTATCTGTTTAACCTCGTTTTTATATTAAATAAAAACTTTTGATGAGATTTATAACATATAAAAACTATAAGACCATATACTCAGTTTTTAGTTTTAAATGGTTATAATAATTTTTATGGTTATCTTTTTAACCTCATTTGTTATTTTTTCATATTTTAATGTGTTTTATCTAACTATATGAATGATATATGTGTGGTGATTTATTGATAAATGAGTTTTATGAATTTTTAAATATAAAAAATATATACCTGTATATAGATTCATTTTTTAATGTTTCAAAATGGGAAGGGAATTTCAAAAATTAAAAATTAAAAGGGGGTTTGAAATAATGTTATCTATTTTTTGTGGCTATGAAGATTTAAATATTTATTTTCCATAAATAATACTTAAAGGACCTAATTTTTTGAAATTTTTTTTGAAAAAAAGTATGGTTTGTATCATTATACTTTCAAATATGATAAATACCAATGTTTTGAGTTGGTATTTAAAATTTTGATTGGAAATTCAACTTTTAAATAAAATAAATTGAATATGTCATAATCATTTTTTTCTATTACTTTTTTATGTTATTAGATTTTATCTAATAGAATTTATTTTTAATTTATATTAATTTAAAGGGATTATATTGTTTGAATTTTTCTTTCTATTCAGGTTGAGTCTAAAGTGTATTGAATTTATCAAATTTATTTCTTATATTATGATGCTGAAAAAATGGGATTTAAGATTAAATCTATTTATAAATTACTAAAAAAGTGGTCAGCCTGAGGCTAAATGGATTATTTTAGTAGTGAATTAGTTAAAAATGGGTTACCTGTTCATTTTATAGTCTAGTGTGATTTATTTTTATTAATATATAATGCTATAAATTTTTATAATTATGTTCCTGGTGTTAATTATTGAAATATTCCCAGACTTCTCCAGTTTTTTTTATTTGATGTCATTTTAAATAAATAATAGTTAGTATTATTTAATTTAAAATCATGTACTGTAATTCAAACTATTTAAAATCTCTTTAAAGAAGGTTATTTAGTTTTATAGAGATATTTTCCTTAGATAAAAAATATGATTTAAAGGGGTAAATAGTGGTGTTTTATCTTTAGATTTTATGTTCATAATTGAAAACATTTTTCTAATTCATTTATTAAAATTAATATATTTTAAAACTAAAATCTCATCATGTCACGTTTTTTGATGAACCTAATTCTAAAATTTTTATTTTTTCTCTTTAGTAATTCATTTTTATTCCATAAAATTTTCTATAATTGTAGTTTTTTATGTAAATTTCACATTTATTTGTTTTCACTCTAAAATGACAATAAGTTATTTGATAAATATTCTAAAGGTTGTTTTTTTGTTTTAGTTTATTCACATGTTTCATAAGAATTATTTTTAAAAAACTCTTAATTTAAAATTAAATAGAGAATTGAACAAATTAGTTATATGGTTCATAATGATTAGAGTAATGATTTAAAATTATTTCCGAGTAAATCAGCCAAATTTCATTAATTATAATCTTTTTTTACTTGTTAAATTAGATTGATTGTTTACTTTTTTACTCATTATTTCAAACATTCATGAAATAAGTCCTCTGGTGTTGTAAATATGGACTTATAATTTAGAATTATTATTTATTATTTTATGGGTAGATTATTTTTGGATAAAAATGGTAAAAATGGTTTTCATAAATTAAAATTACTTTTTTCTTATTGGATTTTTTAAAATAGTGGTTGGTATTAAACATGTTGTATGTGATGTGTTTAAATGGAAATGGAATTTAAATATGAAGGGCATGTTTAGGGGGTTGAGTTTGTTTGTGGGATATTAATTTGAATGGTTTAGTTGGTTGAAAAGGGTTTAATATTTGTAATGGCTGGAATTATGGGTATTTTGAATTTTTTCCTTTTGAGTTATACCTAATTAATTGATTACATATTTTGTGGACTAAATAAGGCAAAGTATGTGTTATCTTGGTATTTTTTCTTATAAGTGAGTATTTTAAACTAGTTTCCTTATGTTTTTTTGTTATATGATTGTTTAAGTTGTTAAAGGATTCAAAAAATGTAATTCAATTTTAAACCATGTGTAATATGACTAAATATGCATATTGGGATTGGGTTTAATGGTTTTTGAATAATAATTTTGATTTTGACAGGTTGAGTTCTTGAATGAGCTTTTAAATATTTTTTTTATAATTTATAAATAAAATTAATGGTGGAATGACTAAAAAATAATTTTATCTTATCTCTAATGTTTAAAATACATCATTAATAGATATATTACAATATTTATAATGACCCGATAAAATTTATGGATAAAATTTTAAAACACAGTTTTCAAACATGGCCTTTTAATTGGGTGTATGGTTTTCTAGGAATTGCAGTAAGGTTTTGGGGAAGTGCACATGGTTCTTGGAAAAACTTTTCATTAGGTAATATAACAACATGGATGGTTTGTGCATAATTTGAAAAACTAAGTGAGAAACCCATGTATTTTAAAAAATGATAAAAAAGATTCCACAGAGTTGGTTAAATGTTTGGTAACTATGCACACTAAATATTTGTAGTGTAAAGATCCTAGAAACCTTGATTTTGGACCTTTGTTGACCATGGATACCCATATATTCTGTTTTTATCACCTTTGGAAATCATAAATTTACTATGATTAGTGGAAGATAATTTTTTAATTTTAAATGGTAATAATATTATTTTACTGTTATCTGTTTAACCTCATTGTTATATTAAATAAAAACTTGTGATGAGCTATATAACATATAAAAACTATAGATCCATATCCTCGGTTTTTAAATTTAAATGGTTATACTATTTTTTTACGGTTATCTCTTTAACCTCATTTTTTATTTTTTCATATTTTATTGTGCTTTATCTAACTATATGAATGATATATGTGTGGTGATTTATTGATAAATGAGTTTTATGAATTTTCAAATATATAAAATAAATACATCTATATAGATTCGTTTTTTAATGTTTCAAAAAGGGATGAAAAATTCAAAAATTAAAATTTAAAAGGGGGTTTGAAATAATGTTTTCTATTTTTTTGTGGCTATGAAGATTTAAATATTTATTTTCCATAAATAATCCATAAATAACCTAATGTTTTGAAAAAAATTTAGAAACAAAGTATGGTTTGTATCATTATACTTTCAAATATGATAAATACCAATATTTTGAGTTGGTATTTAAAATTTTGATTGGAAATTCATATTTTAAATAAAATAAATTGAATATGTCATAATCATGTTTTTCTATTACTTTTTTATGTTATTAAATTTTATTTAATAGAATTTTTTTTATTTATATTAATTTAAAGGGATTGTATAGTTTGAATTTTATTTCTATTCATGTTGAGTCTAAAGTGTATTGAATTTCTCCAATTTATTTCTTGTATTACGATTCCGAAAAAATGGGATTTAATCTTAAATCTATTTATAAATCACTAAAAAAGTGGTCAACTTGAGGCTAAATGGATTATTTTAGTAGTGAATTTGTAAAAAATGGGTTACCTGTTCATTTTATAGTCTGGTGTGATTTATTTTTATTAATATATAATGCTATAAATTTATATAATTATGTTCTTAATGTCAATTACTAAAATCTTCACAGACTTCTCAATTTTTTTTAAATTTAATGGTATTTTAAATAAATAATAGTTAGTATTATTTAATTTAAAATAATTTACAATAATTCAAACTATTTTAAATCTCTTTAAAGAAGGTTATTTAGTTTTTTAGAGATATTTTTCTTATATAAAAATATGATTTAAAGGGGTAAATAATGGTTTTTTATCTTTAGATTTTATGTTCATAATTGAAAAAATATTTCCAATTCATTTCCAAAAATTCATGTATTTTAAAAATAAAATCCCATCATGTCACATTTTATGATGAACCTAATTATAAAATTTATATTTTTTTCTCTGTAGTAATTCATTTTTATTCCCTAAAACTGGCTATAATTGTATTTTTTTTTTGTAAATTTCAAATTTTTTTATTTTCACTCTAAAATGAAAATAAGTTATTTGATAAATAATTTAAAGGTTGTTTTCGTGTTTTAGTTTATTTCCATGTTTCCTAAGAATTATTTTTTAAAAACTCTTAATTTCAAATTAAATAGAGAATTGAACCAATTAGTGATATGGTTCATAATGATTAGAGTAATGATTTAAAATGATTTCAGGGTAAATCAGCCAAATTTCATTAATTATAATATTTTTTTTACTTGTTAAATTAGATTGATTGTTTACTTTTTCAGTTATTATTTCAAAAATTCATGAAATAAGTCCTCAGTTTTCGTAGATATGGACTTATAATTTATAATTCTTATTGATTATTTTATGGGTAGATTATTTTTGGATAAAAATGGTAAAAATAGTTTTGTTAAATGGAAATTTATTTTTTCTTTTTGGATTTTTTTTTTAAAATAGTAGTTGGTATTAAATATGTTGTATGTGATGTGTTTGAATGGAAATGAGATTTGAATATTAAGGTCATTTTTAGGGGGTTTATTTTATTTGTAGGATATTTTTTTGAATGGGTTAGTTGGTTGAAAAGGGTTTAATATTTGTAATGGGTAGAATTATGGGAATTTTGAATTTTTTTTCTTTTGAGTTATACCTAATTAATTGATTCAAGCTTTTGTGGACTAAATTAGGCTAAATATATGTTATCTTGGTATTTTTTCTTGTAAGTGAGTATTTTAAACTAGTTTCATTATATTTTTTGGTTATATGATTGTTTAAGTTGTAAAAGGATTCAAAAAATGTAATTCAATTTTAAACCATGTGTAATATGACGAAACATGCATATTGGGATTGGGTTTGATGGTTTTTGAATGGTGGTTGTGATTTTGACATGTTGAGTTCTTGAATGACCTTTTAAATAATTTATTTATAATTTATAAATAAAATGAAGGGTGGAATGACTAAAAAATCGTTTTATCTTATCTCTAATGTTTAAAATACATCATTAATAGATTTATTACAATATTTAGAATGACCAGATAAAATTTATGGATAAAATTTTAAAACCTAGTTTTCAAACATGACCTTTTAATTGGGTGCATGGTTTTCTAGGAATTGCAGTATGGTTTTGGGGAAGTGCACATGGTTCCTAGAAAAACTTTTCATTAGGGAATATAACAACATGGATAGTTTTTTCACAATTTGACAATCTAAGTGAGAAACCCATGTATTTTAAAAAATGATAAAAAAGATCCCATATAATTGGTTAAATGTTTGGTAACTATGCACACTAAATATTTATAGTTGAAAGATCCTATAAACCTTGATTTTGGACCATTGTTGACCATGGATACCCATATATTCTATTTTTATCACCTTTGGAAATTCTAAATTTACTATGATAAGTGGAAGATGAGTTTTTAATTTTAAATTGTTATAATATTTTTTTTATGGTTATCAGTTTAACCTCATTGTTATAGTAGATAAAAACTTGTGATGAGCTGTATAACATATAAAAACTATAAGACCATATACTCTGTTTTTAATTTTAATTGGTTATAATATTTTTTTACGGTTATCTACTTAACCTCATTTGTTATTTTTTCATATTTTAATGTGTTTTACCTAACTATATTAATTATACATGTGTGTTGATTTATTGATAAATTATTTTTATGAATTTTAAAATATAAAAAATATATACCTATTTATAGATTCATTTTATAATGTTTCAAAAAGGGAAGGGAATTTCATAAATTAAAAATTAAAAGGGGGTTTGAAATAATTTTTTCTATTTTTTGTGGATATGAAGGTTTAAATATTTACTTTCCATAAATAATCCATAAAGAACCAAATTTTATGAAAATTATTTAGAAAAAAAGTATGGTTTGTATCATTATACTTTAAAATTTGATAAATACCAATGTTTTGAGTTGGTATTTAAAATTTTGATTGGAAATTCACCTTTTAAATAAAATAAATTGAATATTTCATAATCATGTTTTCTATTACTTTTTATATTATTAAATTTTATCTAATAGAATTTATTTTTTATTTATATTAATTTAAAGGGATTGTATTATTTGAATTTTTATTTCTATTCATATTGAGTCTAAAGTGTGTTGAATTTATAAAATTTATTTCTTGTATTATGATGATGAAAAAATGGGATTTAATCTTAAATTTATTTATAAATCACTAAAAATTGGTCAACATGATGTTAAATGGATTATTTTAGTAGTGAATTAGTTAAAAATGGGTTACCTATTCATTTTATAGTCTATTTTGATAAATTGTTATTAATATATAATGATATAAATTTATATAATTATGTTCTTGATGTCAATTATTCAAATATTCCCAGACTTCTCCAGTTTATATTAAATTTGATGTTATTTAAAATAAATAATAGTTAGTATTATTTAATTTAAAATCAAGTACTGTAATTCAAACTATTTTAAATCTCCTTAAAGATGGCTATTTAGTTTTTTAGAGATATTTTCCTTAGATAGAAATATGATTTAAAGGGGTAAATTATGGTTTTTTATCTTTAGAATTTATATTCCTAATTGAAAATATATTTCTAATTCATTTCCAAAAATTCATGTATTTTAAAAATAAAATCCCATCATGTAACATTTTACGATGAACCTAATTCTAAAATTTATATTTTTTCTCTTTAGTAATTCATTTTTATTCCATAAAATTGGCTATAATTTATGTTTTTCTATAAATTTCACAATTTTTAGTTTTCACTCTAAAATGACAATAAGTTATTTGATAAATATTTTAAATTTTGTTTTCGTGTTTTAGTTTATTCACGTGTTTCCTATGAAATATATTAAAAAAATAATTAAATTCAAATAATATAAATAATTGAACCAATTAGTTATATGGTTCATAATTATAAGAGTAATGATTTAAAATGATTTCAGGGTAAATCATCCAAATTTCATTAATTATAATCATTTTTTAAATTATTAAATTATCTTCATAGTTTACTTTTTCAGTTATTATTTCAAAAATTCATGAAATAAGTCCTCTGGTGTTATAGATATGGAATTATAATTTAGAATTCTTATTGAGTATTTTATGTGTAGATTATTTTTGGATAAAAATGGAAAAAATGGTTTTGTTAAATTGAAATTAATTTTTTTTTTATTTTTTTAAATAGTGGTTGGTATAAAACATGTTGTATGTAATGTGTTTGAATGGAAATGGGATTTAAATATTAAGGGCATGTTTAGAGGGTTGAGTTTTTTTATAGGCTATTTATTTGAATGGGTTAGTTGGTTGAAAAGGGTTTAATAATTGTAATGGGTAGAATTATGGGTATTTTAATTTTTTTCCCTTTTGAGTTATACCTAATTAATTGATTCAAGCTTTTGTGGACTAAATTATACGAAATATGCATATTGGGATTGGGTTTGAAGGTTTTTGAATGATAATTGTGATTTTGACAGGTTGTGTTCTTGAATGAACTTTTAAATACTTTTTTATAATTTATAAATAAAATGAATGGTGGAATGACTAAAAAATAATTTAATCTTATCTCTAATGTTTAAAATAAATCATTAATAGATTTATTACAATAGTTAGAATGACCGGATAAAATTTATGGACAAAATTTTAAAACACAGTTTTCAAACATGGCCTTTTAATTGGAAGTATGGTTTTCTAAGAATTTAAGTAAGGTTTTGGGAAAATGCACATGGTTCCTGGAAAAACTTTTCATTAGGTAATATAAAAACATTGATGGTTTGTGCACAATTTGAAAAACAAAGTGAGAAACCCATTTATTTTAAAAAATGATTAAAAAAATCCCACATAGTTGGTTAAATGTTTGGTAACTATGCACACTAAATATTTATAGTGGAAAGATCCTAGAAACCCTGATTTTGGACCTTTTTTGACCATGGATACACATATATTTTGTTTTTATCACCTTTGGAAATCCTAAATTTTCTATGATAAGTGGGAGATAAGTTTTTAATTATAAATGGTTATAATATTTTTTTACGGTTATCTGTTTAACCTCATTGTTATATTAAATAAAAACTTGTGATGAGATATATATGATATAAAAACTACAAGACCACATTCTTAGTTTTTTTCTTTGTCTAAAGAGGCATTTGAGTCCTTTAAAATGGATTTTTATGTTAATTTATCATGTTTTCTATGTTCAGTGGAAAACATAAAGTACTCATGGGAGTCTTTAAATTTTGATTATGTAAGTTATTACCATTTAAAATATTGGATTGTTTATATATTATATTATATTTATAAATGAAAGGTAATTTTGTAAAGTATATTGTTTCTTAAATAATAAGTTTTCAACAAAATATATTTATTCTGTATGAAAACAGGGTCATACTTTTATTAATTGATAACCATTGCTAGAAATTGGACATTTGGTAATAGTTACTTTGTATATTATCATTGATTATATAATTTCCTATTTTTGTGGGGTTGGATACACTTTTCATACATCTTGTAACTACATGGATCAACTATATGAAATCAATGTATAATGTGATCATTTAAATGTCGGGAAGTACCTACATGAGTTATGGTGTTCTGTGACATAGATCCACTATATTAAATTGATTTTTTCATGGTCATCTATGATATTCGGGATTAAATACATGAATTTTCAAATTTCTATGTATATAAAACACTCTTATATGAAATTACTCATTATAATGCCTTAAATTAAAAATATTATTCATAATCAATGATGATAATTTTAAAATGTGTCATATTATTTAAAATTTATAACATTTTCACTTTTCGAGATGATTAATCATTTCAAAAGTGGCCCTATGGGGGGTTTTATTGGTGGAAAGCATTATGGATGGGAGACTTTTGACACCTTCATTGTTTACATTTTCAATAAATAATTATTATAATAAAAATAGTTGGAATTTGAATCATGGAAATCCAAAATTAGTGATAACATTAATTGAAACAAGGTTTAAGAAATGTTAAAGGAAACTATTCAAGGCAACCGTGAACCATTTGGATTTTCAGTCAAAGGGTGTTTTATGGTTACTGCACAGTTTAGTAAATTGTGCATGGAATTTTTGCATCATAATTATATTTCCTGAAACTCTATTGTTTCATGTCTCATCCTCCTATTCTGTTCTTAATAGACTTATGATATATTATAATGATATTATTTTTTTAATATGGTAATATAATATTTAAAATGTGTTTTCAATATTTAATCTTGTTTTTGTTTTAAAATACATGTGTATGTGTTATGTGTTTTATAATAATAATTTTATTAATATTGTTATTAATATTGTTACTATTATTTGACATTGGAAATTAACTTTAAAATCAATTATAATTATCAAATGAAGAAATGTATATCAGTGTGGGTTTTAATTCAAAGTTATAGAATGAACTAAATGAAATAATTAAATAAAATAAGTGCAAAATAATATTCAAGGATGGAAGGGTCAAGTTTGTTTACATGGAATGGATTACATCTAAGATCTCTAATTAGTTGGAATCTTCAAAATGAAAAAATCCATATCTCTAGATTGAATGGTGTGATTGGATAACTCTCTCATAAAATAAATTTGTTTACATGAATTCCACATTTATAAATGGTTTTAGGATATCATTGAGAGTATTAAGAGGGAATTGAGAAGCTTCATATGGATATCATCCATCTTTGAATGAAATTTCATCTTTGTCTCTAGGAAAGACTACGAGAAAATATGGCCATAGTGACGTTTTAAATTGTGGCTATGGACACTTAAACCATGGCTATAGGTAATAGAAATGGTTTCAACCATGGTTATAGACTCTACCATATAGATATATCGCCACAGTTTATAATTGTGACCATAAACCTATTTCTGCGGTTTATAATAGTGGAAATAATCCTATTACAACAGTTCACAACTGTGGATACATCATGGAGTATATAGAAAAAAATCCAGTACTACCACGAAAAATACCATCTACAACAACTATGTTTCCAGAATAAAAAAACTTCCCCTACCTCGTACTCCCTCCCTCCGTGCCTCTGGCCTCTCTACCTCAATGTTAGGACCTTATCAATAGCTGCTCCCTGACTCAACACATCTCATTTCTCCCTACCTCAATGTTACTACCTGCTCCATGCTCCATACCTCAACGTTTCTCCTTACCTCCCTACCTATGTGCCTTTTCCCCATGGCCCTTGCCTTCATCCCCCATGCCCCCTCCCTTCCTCCCTAGATAAACCACTTCTCCATGCTCCCTACCTCTTTGCCCACTCCCTATCCTTCTCTCTTCCTTTCTCCATGTTCCATGCCTCCTACATCATTCTCCCTACTAAAAAACAAAAAAATAGAAAAAAACACAGGCCTTGATCCCTATAAAAACTCAAACTCATATATCACAAAACAAGAAAAGAGAATCACCTGGTTATCATCAAAACATTGCATACTTACGAATACATTATGATCATAACTATTCCATAGTGCATGTAATTGCAATATAAGGTCAAAATTAAAAAATAGACAATTGGGTATTGGAAAATTAAAATCATAAAATAGTGAAAAAAGATAAATTTTCCAACATTAGTATGTTAACAATTCAAATTTTATGAGGTCAGAATAATGAAGTGCTATAAAATGTGCCTGATATAATTTAAATCATCAGAATTACCTAAAATAATTGTAATGTTAGATATTCCATATTAAATATAACATATACTTAAAACATATCATTTAACAGTAAACATTTATCTAAAAAAATAATTAATATAACAAGGGTATAATATATAACAATTATAAAATTTTGATGTCTCATTGATAATAGACATTTGAAGACAATAATCTACTGAAAAGGGTTTAATTGTTGTGAATACCAAAAAAACATTTCCTCTTAAACTATTTCTATTGTGTGTCCATTTTTATATAGAGTCCTAATTATTAGGACATTTTATTGAGATATTCGAGGTTGTACACTACTAATTGGATGAATAAGTCAAGGTGAAATCTCAATCGTAGTTGAGATGTGACTTTGTTTGAGTGTATGTGATCATAGTGAAAACATTATTTCTTGAAAAAATGAAGTGGAGAGACATTTTTTTGTTGTATAAAAAAAATAACTGGTGAAAAAAATGGATTTAGATATGAATTCTTCTTCATGAAGTGATCAGATACAACATTTTTAGACATCTATGTTGGTGCCAACTTGTAAGATGTTCTATCTTCTCTGCCAAACAACTTCTATGTTGGCCAAATGATGGAATAAAGTCATAAAGCTAAAATTTTCATTTTATGATGTATTAGTGCCAAACATTTAGTGGAGGTTGTGATAACTTTTGGTGATTTTTGTACTACATATAGAAAGACAGAGGTGTTCATATGATTCGTTGTATGGTTGTCCAAAAAAATCATTGTTGTAGTGTAGTAGTTCAGGATGATTGCCTCTAATTTTTTTAATTGTTCCTACTAGAATGGTTACTAGAGTTTATACAGAGTAGTCATAGTTTGAGATGTTGTTCCATAAATAGGTGGTCCAGATTCAAGATCTATTAACATTTATGAAATCATTTTCTAGGGTGAATGAGTAATACCATTATCATCATAATAACATGCAGGAATAGGTACGGTAACTCACTAGGTTATCTTATCAATGTCGAGTTATGTTGGAGTTGGATCTAGATATGAAAATAGAACAAATTTCTACTAAAGTGGTGAGTCTAAACATTCATTCCACTATATAGGATTACTAAGTATTGGAGGAAGACATCTATTCTACTATGAACTGTAACCATGTAGAATGCTTCACCATCCTAAGAACAGGACATGAAGAATGTAGTGAGGTGGTGGATCATTTTTCGTCTGATAATAGACTCAAAAAATTTCATAACATAAAAGGAAAGATATGAAATGATTTTTAGATTTTCTTAAAGTGTGCTCTGATTTACCACAAATGGTTATCAAATTGGCTATGAGTGTAGTGTTTCTGCAATAATCTACAATTCACAAGTTTGGCATGCGACGAGTGTAACAAATACTGATGATCTCGTATCTACTTCTGAAAAAATCATTAATAGTTCCCCTAAACATCAAATCAGAAGGTGATCTACAATATTTGGGTAAATTTAATGCATTACATGGGATGAGACATGCCTATTGGGGATAGACATGGGGAACAATTGAATTTCCCTGTATAGGTTCACCATTCACTGGCTTCCTTAATGAGCGTCTACAGGAAATATTCACAACTGGAGGTCATAAGAGTGTGTGATCTGATGGCCTGAAATAAGAAATATTATCAGGAGGGAAGGGGGAGAATACACCAAAACATGACCATCTTGTTTAAATCCTAATACATTTTCTCAAACTCAACTAAGGAACCATAAATGTAACACCCCAGGTAAATAAAGAATATGAAATTTTCATATTTATCCATATTTGTGAATAAAATATTAATATGACTTTAAAGGGGACTATATGCTCGATGGCGTACCCAACACGCAACAACGAGTTTCTTGGGAATCTTACGTTGCACTCTAATAATAAAATAATATTATTTTAAATGGTAGTTAACATGTAGTCGTTGTATTGGCGGGAATGGATAGAAATAACTAAAATATGATTATATATGTTTTTAAATGTTTTTACATTTATCCAATAAAAGATAAAGTCTTAAAATATGAAAAGAATTCAATTTTAGGCGTATATGCCCTAGTTTTCACTAAAGGTTCACTTATCGCCTTTTGATGGCGGACCATCATTAAATATAGTTTTGTTCACTCTTATACATTCTATTGGAACAAATAAAACTCTTCTTAATAATTGGGACATCAAAATTTACACTGTGTAATTTTTTGGTATCTTCCCGATAAAGTTCATTTTTTTTAATAAATAGTGTAAAATGTTGTATTTTAATTCAAAACCTCTTTTTAATATAATTTATTTATATGATTAGATTATCTTTTGAATTGGTTTTAAATTTAAATTCAAATATATTTTTAACATTAAATCCAATAGTGGTCTTTGGAATTAATTTCACTTTGAAACCACACTTAAACTAGTGTCAATCTTTTGGTACTTATTGTTTCATAAAAACACAATATTTGCTCTGACAGTGGGAATTAATTATTAAATTAATTAATGTGAATTATATGTTTTGAATTTTGTAAAATAGACCTCATTTTTGAATTCAGAATATCAAATATAGCTTAGGGTGAATTTTTGGGATTTTTCTCAAAAACTTCAATTTTTGATGAATAGTGAAACCACTAAGTGGTACTTATAAAAAAATGATTTTTCCGTTTAAATGAAATTTTTCCATCTTTATGTTTTGAATTTCAAAAAATCTGACATACATGGTTGTCATTAAGAAGTAAAATGTGGTTCAATAGGATAAAAATAATTTTTTGGTGAATAGTAACTTATTAAGTTTTTAATCGCGATTAGAGGAAATTAGTGTAGTTTATGGTAAGAATAATGTTTTAATAAAATTAAATGACCTAGACACATGTCATACCATCATTGGATGTGTCATGTCCTACCAAGACAATCTATGGGTCAACTTGGGGACCCCATGGAGCCACTTTGGTTGGAAAATGACATAAATATCTTTTTATTTAATGTTAAAGTAAAAAATGACACAAACATGAGATGTTTTACTAAAATAATTTTTACATGGGGTTATACAAGTCATATGTTTTACTATAAATAGTCATTGGAAAGATAAAAAGATTTCCTAAATCATAGTATTTTTTTTATAATTTTTATAAATTAAATAAATTAAATTATTTATGACATCATGATGATGCAGCGATGACCTCATTATTTAACGATTTAAATAAAATGGAAAGATAATGTAATATCTAAGACCTACACATGTACAAAACCTATTTTATGAGCGTATTTATAACCCTAATCACCTTATCCACGAATTATATCAATGTGGGACCTTTTAAATCTGAAACTCATTTCCAAATAAAGTAACATTTGCTTACTTTCCAAGAGTGCCCCTCCTCTCCTCTTATAAAAGGCCCCCACCTCTAACTCCTTACCCACACCTCTCAAGACTTTGGATCAGCCAACCTATGACCATTTAATCTCTCCACATCCCTCTATAACTCCTTGAAGCCTCACTTTGGGCAGAATCCTTTCCAAGGAAGCCTTTGATCTCAAATCAAAGGAAGTTACCCGATTTAAAGGTAATGTCTTCACTTGTGTCCTTTTGTTTTATTTTGCTTCTACAACCCCCTAAACTATTTTTATTCATTTATTTTGTAACAAATACAGTATCTTCAATATAATATTATGTTTTTATAAGAAGTATTCGAGATACACTAACACACACCTACATCTAATGGTTAAAGAACATACTGTTTCTGTGGATGGTGAATTTCTGCCTCCTGAAACGATGATTGTTCAACATTTTTCTAACACCTTCAAAAGTGGCCATTAAGATGACACTATATTTATATATGATATATAATATGTTTATGTTTTACTTAAGCTTCTGTATTTTTCATTTATGGCATACCTTTATGGTTTCCATTATGGGTAAACGCGATATCTTCATTTAAGAAAGTGCGGACTACCGCCCCCTCAAAGTGATTTGATTCGTTAATACCATATGTGGTACGTATAAAGGATATATTTAATGATATTATATATGATACCATACTTTAATTAAAATACTATTATGTATCATTATGTTTTAATTCCATTAAATATGAAATAGAAATGGAAGTGGCGTTCATGCGTACGTACGGCTTACCATCTCCATGAACGGTGCATTTCATTTCTTAACTCTAAATGTTATGTAATATTTTAAATGCATGAATATAATGGATATATATGATATATATGATATCTAAATCATGAATAAAACTCTGGATATAATGAACCTTTGACCACACGAATAACATGTAATTGTAATAAGTCCACTTTCGACTTAAGAACCAAATATCGACAAAACAAACATTATTAACTTAAATGATTACATAATGGTTATGACATGGTAATAAGTGATATAAAAGGAATGATGAACTTGAAAAGGTTCTTAAGTAAGTAGAAATTAACTCAAGTTTATTATTCAGGAGATTAAAAATGATCGAGTCAAGTCGGACCTGAGGTAAGGGATCCTACTCCACTCTTTCTTTTTAAGTACACTCTTTTATGTCATTCCTTTTAAAGCTCATATTTCTTGTTATGGGGATGTTCTTTTATATTAATATTACTGTAATTTTTATGTTCATGTGATGAGAGACCCTATTCTATCTCATCAATCCATTTTGGAAGTTTTGAGTGGTGCCGTTAGGCTGCCGAATTTTCGTAAGAGATCTAACCTCTCTCTTTCTTTTTAAGTACTCTCCTTTATGTCACTTCTTTTAAGAACCTCTTTGTTATGTTGGGGGATGTTCTTTTATATTCATATTTCTGTAAACATTATGTTAATATGATGAGATACCCTATTTGATCTCATCAATCCATTTTTTACGTTTTATGTGGCGCCGTTAGGCTGTCGAGTTTTCGTAATGGATTTTTCATCTCACAATTATTCCCATGAGATTTATGCTACATTTGCCACAATTTCCATAAAGTGTTGTATGTACTGCCCATTATTCTACTTTTTGTGTAATATACTTTCGTTTATTAGTATTTACATCAATGATTTATTGTCCTTCTTTCATGGGGTGTATGTTTTGAAAGATACCCAAGTCGGTAAGGGAACCTTTCACCCTCCTCTTTTTAAAAGACTTCTTTTGTTGGGTCTTTTAATTTATATATTGTTATGTTGGGATATGTTCTCATATATCCTTATTGGTGTAAATTTTATTTCCAAGTGATGAGATACCCTTTTTTTATCTCTCATCAACTCAGTTTGATGTGACGTCGTTAGGCTGTCAAGGGAACTTCTTAACCCAATTTCGATTTCTTTGGGTTCAACATGTAGTTATTGAATATGTCATCCTTTGAATATGTGTGAATGGCCTTTGATTATTTTACACTTAATATCCACTTATATTTGGTGTATTCATTTGTCACACATAATTATGTAATTGATTTATCCTTAAACCAAGGATACCGTCTTTGTATGGGACTTCGTCTCAATCTCCTTTCATTGAGGCATATTTTCTTTTATACACAACCTTCTTTATACGTTGTATAAACCCCTTTGACTTTTACGTTTATTCAAAAGGAATCTTTATTATACAAAGCGTTTACTAAACGACAAAAGGGAATGTTTTTGTCGTACGTATGCAGCGACAACGACTTCTCCGCCGCCGTGACCATTATTTGAGTTTCAGCTTCCTCTACAAGCCATACCTTCTTTTTAAAAGAAAAATAAATATCATGTTTTACTTTTCTTTTATTTTGGTATCGAAAATGGTTTTCATAATGTTTTTATATCAATGTTTTGTATTGTTATCTTGTGATTGAAAGGTGGAAATGTTATGTTTCCTTTATGCATGTTTTATGTGATAAGATTATGATATGGTTCTTGGGCATTGTTATGAATACGGGTGGTTCTGTGATAAACTAAGGGTGGGTGAGCCCGATATAGCCCTCCAATGCATTGGGTAACGCGAAGGAGTGAAACGTTAAGGTTTCTCCGAAGAGATTTAGGTAATATACTGTGATGGGTATTCCAAACGTAACCAAGAGGGTTACTCCCTGCGTATGAATGTTATGAATGCCTCAAGTTACCTTTTATGTCTTATGATTTCTATGATTTATTCATGATTTGATTAGGTATGTTAAAGTGCCAGTGTTTTATGGGTAAAGTATGATTTCATTCTTATGTATATATGAACTCATGTTTCCTTTCCATATTTTTATAACCCTTACTGAGCTTTTTGTGCTCATACCAAGTTTTTGAAATGTTTTTCATAGGTCAAGGGAAAGGTACATGATGGGATGATAGTGTCAAGGATGTGTCAAGATAGAATCCATGTTTTTATTTTAAATATGTTTCCGTTGATGGGAAGAATGAATACTGTCTTTTATGTAACCACTTTTATTAAATGTGGAATGTAATGCAAGTTTCATGATCTAATTCTCTAAAACTCTAAACCTGAAAAGATCCTCAATGTGTAATCTTGTAATAACTCAAGATTAATTATGGTTTAAGGCTGGGGCCTTATAGTTGGTATCAGAGGTCGGTTTAGACAACTTTAGGGATTAGGAGTTCTTGTGAGACACATGATTATTCCCTATATCTATTATTTCAGTTTAATCCTTGTTTTATAACATTTTTTCAGGTCAAGTAAAGTCGGTTACAAATGGAAGGAGAAGGATCTCAAATGACATTCCTATCTCTTCCTGATGACATGCTTGCAATAATTATTGCAAAGTCATCTTCGGATGATTGTGAAACTTTTTCTACCATACAAATCACTTGCAAGCAGTTGTTTGAGATATCAAACACCTCCACTATACCTCGTTATCATCGTGGATCATGGGTTGTTTTTAGACAAATACTATTTTCACAATATTCTCATATTTTCAAGAAAGGTAAATATTATCAAGGTATTTTCAAATATTTTACCTTATCGCAAGAATTTGAAGCATATTATGATTTTAAAAATGGTGCTGAGGAAGGAGACCCTTGCGCAACCTATTTATATTTGCTTTTAAAATATAGTCTCACATCACATACTTATGGTATTGTAAAAGGACCAATAATAGAAAGTTTCAATTCAATTTCGGTCCGACTATTTTATAGAAATCATGTCTTATCAGATGTTTTGGAATTATATGTCATACATGATTATTTTCCAAAACTGTTTTTCTGTGAACACCCATATGACCCATGTTGTACGAGGTGTATTTGGATGGAGGAAGCAAATGATTTTGAAGGATCTCTAAATCATTGTTGCAATGCATGGTACTTCTACCTACGTGATCAAGATGATGATGAAACCGAGTGGACGCCATGATCAAGGTATGATGTTATTCATTTTGGGAATCGTTTTATTTTATCTTATGGTGGTGAAATAAGACTTCAAGAATTATGATGTTGAGATTGTAACGAATTCGGATGAAAATTAAAGGTATAAGGAAACGATTGAGGTTAAAACATGTTAGGGTTATTTTTGGAGTTTTATAAAAAGGACAACATGCAGACCGTGTGACAACCCGTCGCGTCGGACAAAGCTGCGGGAATCGAACCCACAACCAAAGTGCGACTGGTATTTATCGCCTACCACAGGACTACGTGAAGTCCCTGGTTATTTTGACTAATTCTTTTTAGTTATATGATTTTATGAATTAAGAGTAAGTTGATTTTGGGTTATTTATGAAAATGATTAACCTATCATGGAGGATATGTGATTAGGTTAATTACTTTTCAATACGAGACTTTAGGAGCAACTGATGTTGTTTGTAGATAAATGTTACGATTTAACTTGGAAGACTATGTGACTAAATACTTCAAATATTTGGTTTTAAATCTTAGATTGGTTTACTTTGAAGAATTTTATGGACAAATTGTTTATCGAATGGTCCTTGTTGAACTTTGAGTTTTGTTTGACAAATTTTGAAGATTAAGAATAGATTTTCTTTTTATAAAGGGTTATCCTTTTTTGGATTATCTGATATTGTACTAACCTTTTTGGTTTGGTTTTGGTTAATGTCTAGAGACATGGGAAGTATATAGTTCTCTTTGTTGGATTAGGTGATTCTCTAGAAGTTGATTATAGTACTCTTAATGCGAATAAGTCTCCCTAAATACTTGTCTTTTGGAAAAAAAAATATGAGTTTGATTAAGGAATCTAGTAAAAGTTGAAAGTCTACATGACAAGTAAGAATGTTTCATTATGATTTAGTTAAGCTCAAAAATAAATTCTTCAATGAAAAGTAACATAAAACAAAAGTTTTGTCTGTTAACTTTTCCTACAAGGGAATCAAATACTGTTTAACCCATCACAAGTTTGTGATTTTCTTATTGTTAACTTTCTCCTAGATATGTTTACTATCACTCTCCATCAGAACATGACCCTATGTTTTCTCCTCCATGTCCATGTTTTCTTACATGGAGTCCTAGTATGGGTTAACTCAAGTGAACTCTGTACTTATCTTTCTTTGTCTTAAAGTGATTGTTTTACAGACTCTTTTTCTGATGTGGGACTTTCAAGGATGTTTCCAAGCTCATTTTTAAAAATTGCGAGGACGCAATTCCCAAAAGGGGGGAAAGATGTAACACCCCAGGTAAATAAAGAATATAACATTTTCATATTTATCCATATTTTTGAATAAAATATTAATATGACTTTAAATGGGATGCTATGCTCGATGGCATACCCAACACGCAAGAACGAATTTCTTGGGAATCTTACGTTGCACTCTAATAATAAAATAATATTATTTTAAATAGTAGTTAACATGTAGTCGTTGTATTGGCGGGAATGGATAGAAATAACTAAAATATGATTATATATGTTTTTAAATGTTTTTACATTTATCCAATAAAAGATAAAGGCTTAAAATACGGAAAGAATTCAATTTTAGGTGTATATGCCCTAGTTTTCACTAAAGGTTCACTTATCGCCTTTTGATGGAGGACCATCACTAAATATAGTTTTGTTCAATCTTATACATTCTATTGGACCAAATAAAACTCTTCTTAAGAATTGGGACATCAAAATTTACATTGTGTAAATTTTTGGTATCTTTCCGATAAAGTCCATTTTTTTAATAAATAGTGTAAAATGTTGTATTTTAATTCAAAACCTATTTTTAATCTAATTTATTTATATTATTAGATTATCTTTTGAATTGGTTTTAAAGTTAAATTAGAATATATTTTTACCATTAAATCCAATAGTGGTCGTTGGAATTAATTTCACTTTGAAACCAGACTTAAACTAGTGTCAATCTTTTGGTACTTATTGTTTCATAAAAACATGTTATTTGCTCTGACAACGGGAATTAATTATTAAATTAATTAATGTGACTAATATGTTTTGAATTTTGTAAAATAGACTTCATTTTTGAATTCGGAATATCAAATATAGCTTAGGGTGAATTTTTGGGATTTTTCTGAAAAACTTCAATTTTTGATGAATAGTGAAACCACTAAGTGGTACTTATAAAAAACTGATTTTTCCGTTTAAATGAAATTTTGCCATCTTTGTGTTTTGAATTTCAAAAAATCCGACATACATGGTTGTCATTAAGAAGTAAAATGTGGTTCAATAGGATAAAAATAATTTTTTGGTGAATAGTAACTTATTAAGTTTTTAATCGCGATTAGAGGAAATTAGTGTAGTTTATGGTAAGAATAATGTTTTAATAAAATTAAATGACCTAGACAAATATCCTACCCTCATTGTATGTGTCATGGCCGACCAAGACAATCCATGGGTCAACTTGGGGCCCCATGGATCCACTTTGGTTGGAAAATGACATAAATATCTTTTTATTTAATGTTAAAGTAAAAATGACACAAACATGAGATGGTTTACTAAAATAATTTTTACATGGGGTTATACAAGTCATATTTTTGACTATAAATAGTCATTGGAAAGATAAAACTATTTCCTACATCATAGTATTTTTTTTATAATTTTTAGACATTAAATAAATTAAATTATTTATGACATCATGATGATGTAGTGATGACCTCATTATTTAACGATTTAAATAAAATGGAAAGATAATGTAATATCTAAGACCTAAACAAGTCAAAACCCTATTTTATGAGTGTATTTCTAACCCTTATCACCTTATACACGAATTATATCAATGTGGGACCTTTTAAATCCGAAACTCATTTTCAAATAAAGTAACATTTGCTTACTTTCCAAGAGTGCCCCTCCTCTCCTCTTATAAAAGGCCCCCACCTCTACCTCCTTAACCACACATCTCAAGCCTTTTTCTTGGCCAAAATCTACCCATTTCATCTCTCCACATCCTTCTCTAACTCCTTAAAGCATCACTTTGGGCATAATCCTTTCCAAGGAATCCTTTGAGCTCAAATCAAAGGAAGTTACCCGATTTAAAGGTAATGTCTTCACTTGTGTCCTTTTGTTTTATTTTGCTTCTCCAACCCCCTAAAATCTTTTTATTCATTTATTTTGTAACAAATCCAGTATCTTCAATATACTAGTATGTTTTTATAATAAGGATTCTAGCTACACTTACACACACCTACATCTAATCGTTAAAGAACATACTGTTTCCGTGGATGGAGAATTTCTGCCTCCCGAAACGATGATTGTTCAACATTTTTCTAACACCTTCAAAGGTGGCCATTAAGATGACACTATATTTATATATGATATCTAATATGTTTATGTTTTACTTAAGCTTCTGTATTTTTCATTTATGGCATACCTTTATGGTTTCCATTATGGGTAAACGTGATATCTTCATTTAAGGAAGTGCGGACTACCGCCCCCTCAAAGTGATTTGATTTGTTAATACCATATGTGGTACATATAAAGGATATATTTAATGATATTATATATGATACCATACTGGAATTAAAATACTATTATGTATCATTATGTTTTAATTCCATTAAATATGAAATAGAAATGGAAGTAGCGTTCATGCGTACGTACGGCTTACCGTCTCCATGAACGGTGCATTTCATTTCTTAACTCTAAATGTTATGTAATATTATAAATGCATGAATATAATGGATATATATGATATATATGATATCTAAATCATGAATAAAACTCTGGATATAATGAACCATTGACCACACGAACAACATGTAATTGTAAGAAGTCCACTTTCGACTTAAGAACCAAATATCGACAAAACAAACATTATTAACTTAAATGATTACATAATGGTTATGACATGGTAATAAGTGATATAAAAGGAATAAAAAACTTGAAAATGTTCTTAAGGAAGTATAAATTAACTCAAGTTTATTATTCAGGAGATTAAAGAACGATCGAGTCAAGTCGGACCCGAGGTAAGGGATCCTACTCCACTCTTTCTTTTTAAGTACACTCTTTTATGTCATTCCTTTTAAAGCACATATTTCTTGTTATTGGGATGTTCTTTTATATTAATCTTACTTTAATTTTTATGTTCATGTGATGAGAGACCCTATTCTCTCTCATCAATCCATTTTGGAAGTTTTGAGTGGCGCCGTTAGGTTGCCGAATTTTTGTAAGAGATCTAACCTCTCTCTTTCTTTTTAAGTACTCTCCTTTATGTCGCTTCTTTTAAGAACCTCTTTGTTATGTTGGGGGATGTTATTTTATATTCCTCTTTCTGTAAACATTATGTTAATATGATGAGAGATCCTATTTGATCTCATCAATCCATTTTGTAAGTTTTATGTGGTGTCGTTAGGCTGCCGAGTTTTCGTAAGGGATTTTTCATCTCACAATTATTCCCGTGAGATTTATGCTACATTTGCCACAATTTCCATTAAGTGGTGTATGTACTTCCCATTATTCTACTCGTTGTGTAATATACTTTCGTTTATGAGTATTTACATCAATGATGTATTGTCCTTCTTTCATGGGGTGTATGTTTTGAAAGATACCCAAGTCGGTAAGGGAACCTTTCACCGTCCTCTATTTAAAAGACTTCTTTTGTTGGGTATTTTAATTTATATATTGTTATGTTGGGATAAGTTATCATATATCCTTATTGATGTAAATTTTATTTCCAAGTGATGAGATACCCTTTTTTTATCTCTCATCAACTCATTTTGATGTGACGTCGTTAGGCTGTCAAGGGAACTTCTTAACCCAATTTTGATTTCTTTGGGTTCAACATGTAGTTATTGAATATGTCATCCTTTGAATATGTGTGAATGAACTTTGATTATTTTACACTTAATATCCATTAATATTTGGTGTATTCATTTGTCTCACATAATTATGTAATTGATTTATCCTTAAACCAAGGATATCGTATTTGTATGGGACTTCATCTCAATCTCCTTTCATTGAGGAATATTTTTTTTTATACACAACCTTCTTTATACGGTGTATAAACCCCTTTGAATTTAACGTTTATTCAAAAGGAATATTTTTTATACGAAGCATTTACTAAACGACAAAAGGGAATGTTTTTGTCGTACGTATGCAGCGACAACGACTTCTCCGCCGCCGTGACCATTATTTGAGTCTCGGCTTCCTCTACAAGCCATACCTTCTTTTTAAAAGAAAAATAAATACCATTTTTTACTTTTCTTTTATTTTGGTATCGAAAATGGTTTTTATAATGGTTTAATATCAATGTGTTGTATTGTTATCTTGTGATTGAAAGGTGGAAATGTTATGTTTCCTTTATGCATGTTTTATGTGATAAGATTATGTTATGGTTCTTGGGAATTGTTATGAATACGGGTGGTTCCGTGATAAACTAAGGGCGGGTGAGCCCGATATAGCTCTCCAATGCATTGGGTAACGTGAAGGAGTGAAACGTTAAGGTTTCTCCGAAGAGATTTAGGGAATATACTGTGATGGGTATTCCAAACGTAACCAAGAGGGTTACTCCCTACGTAAGAATGTTATGAATACCTCAAGTTAACTTTTATGTCTTATGATTTCTATGATTTATTCATGATTTGATTAGGTATGTTAAAGTGCCTATGTTTTATGGGTAAAGTTTGATTTCATTCTTATGTATATATGAACTCATGTTTCCTTTCCATATTTTTATAACCCTTACTAAGCTTTTTTTGCTCATCCCAAGTTTTTGAAATGTTTTTCACAGGTCAAGGGAAAGGTACATGATGGGATGATAGTGTCAAGGATGTGTCAAGATAGAATCCATGTTTTTATTTTAAATATGTTTCCGTTGATGGGAAGAATGAATACTGTCTTTTATGTAACCACTTTTCTTAAATGTGGAATGTAATGAAAGTTTCATGATCTAATTCTCTAAAACTCTAAACCTGAAAAGATCCTCAATGTGTAATCTTGTAATAACTCAAGATTAAGTAAGGTTTAAGGCTGGGGCCTTATAGTTGGTATCAGAGGTCGGTTTAGACAACTTTAGGGATTATGAGTTCTTGTGAGACACATGATTAGTCCCTATATCTATTATTTCATTTTAATCCTTGTTTTATAACATTTTTCAGGTCAAGTAAAGTCGGTTACGAATAGAAGGAGAAGGATCTAAAATGACATTCCTATCTCTTCCTGATGACATGCTTGCAATAATTATTGCAAAGTCATCTTCGGATGATTGTGAAACTTTTTCTAGCATACAACTCACTTGCAAGCAGTTGTTTGAGATATCAAACACCTCCACTATACTTCATTATCATCGTGGATCATGGGTTGTTTTTAGACAAATACTATTTTCACAATATTCTCATATTTTCAAGAAAGGTAAATATTATCAAGGTATTTTCAAATATTTTACCTTATCGCAAGAATTTGAAGCATATTGTGATTTTAAAAATGGTGTTGAGGAAGGAGACCCTTGCGCAACCTATTTATATTTGCTTTTAAAATATAGTCTCACATCACATACTTATGGTATTTTAAAATGACCAATAATAGAAAGTTTCAACTCAATTTCGGTCTGACTATTTTATAGAAATCATGTTTTATCAGATGTTTTGGAATTATATGCCATACATGATTATTTTCCAAAACTGTTTTTCTGTGAACACCCATATGACCCATGTTGTACGAGGTGTATTTGGATGGAGGAAGAAAATTATTTTGAAGGATCTCTAAATCATTGTTGCAATGCATGGGACTTATACCTACGTGAGCAAGATGACGATGAAACCAAGTGGACGCCATGATCAAGGTATGATGTTATTCATTTTGGGAATCGTTTTATTTTATCTTATGGTGGTGAAATAAGACTTCAAGAATTATGATGTTGAGATCGTAACGAATTCGGATGAAAATTAAAGGTATAAGGAAACGATTGAGGTTAAAACATGTTAGGGTTATTTTTGGAGTTTTATAAAAAGGACAACATGCAGACCGTGTGACAACCCGTCGCGTCGGACAAAGTTGCGGGAATCGAACCCACAACCAAAGTGCGACTGGTATTTATCGCCTACCACTGGACTAAGTGAAGTCCCTGGTTAGTTTGACTAATTCTTTTTAGTTATATGATTTTATGAATTAAGAGTAAGTTGATTTTGGGTTATTTATGAAAATGATTAACCTATCATGGAGGATATGTGATTAGGTTAATTACTTTTCAATATGAGACTTTAGGAGCAACTGATGTTGTTTGGAGATAAATGTTACGATTTAACTTGGAAGACTATGTGACTAAATACTTCAAATATTTGGGTTTAAATCTTAGATTGGTTTACTTTGAATAATTTTATGTAGAAATTGTTTATCGAATGGTCCTTGTTGAACTTTGAGTTTTGTTTGACAAATTTTGAAGATTAAGAATAGATTTTCTTTTTATAAAGGGTTATCCTTTTATGGATTATCTGATCTTGTACTAACCTTTTTGGTTTGGTTTTGGTTAATTTCTAGAGACATGGGAAGTATATAGTTCTCTTTGTTGGATTAGGTGATTCTCTAGAAGTTGATTATAGTACTCTTAATGCGAATAAGTCTCCCTAAATACTCGTCTTTTGGGAAAAAAATATGAGTTTGATTAAGGAATCTAGTAAAAGTTGAAAGTCTACATGACAATTAAGTATGTTTATTTATGATTTAATTAAGCTCAAAAATAAATTATTCAATGAAAAGTAACCTAAAACAAAAGTGTTGTCTGTTAACTTTTCTTACAAGGGAATCAAATACCGTTTAACCCATCACAAGTTTGTGATTTTCTTATTGTTAACTTTCTCCTAGACATGTTTACTATCACTCTCCATCAGAACATGACCCTATATTTTCTCCTCCATGTCCATGTTTTCCTACATGGAGTCCTAGTATGGGTTAACTCGGGTGACCTCTGTACTTATCATTCTTTGTTTTAAAGTGATTGTTTTACCGAGTCTTTTTCCGATGTGGGACTTTCAAGGATGTTTCCAAGCTCATTTTTAAAAATTGCGAGGATGCAATTCCCAAAAGGGGGGAAAGATGTAACACCCCAGGTAAATAAAGAATATGACATTTTCATATTTATCCATATTTGTGAATAAAATATTAATATGACTTTAAAGGGGACGATATGCTCGATGGCGTACCCAATACGCAACAACGAGTTTCTTGGGAATCTTACGTTGCACTCTAATAATAAAATAATATTATTTTAAATGGTAGTTAACATGTAGCTGTTGTATTGGCGGGAATGGATAGAAATAACTAAAATATGATTATATATGTTTTTAAATGTTTTTACATTTATCCAATAAAAGATAAAGGCTTAAAATACGGAAAGAATTCAATTTTAGGCGTATATGCCCTAGTTTTCACTAAAGGTTCACTTATCTCCTTTTGATGGCGGACCGTCATTAAATATAGTTTTGTTCACTCTTATACATTCTATTGGACCAAATAAAACTCTTCTTAAGAATTGGGACATCAAAATTTACATTGTGTAAATTTTTGGTATCTTTCCGATAAAGTTCATTTTTTTAATAAAGTGTAAAATATTGTATTTTAATTCAAAACCTCTTTTTAATCTAATTTATTTATATTATTAGATTATCTTTTGAATTGGTTTTAAAGTGAAATTAGAATATATTTTTACCATTAAATCCCATAGTGGTCGTTGGAATTAATTTCACTTTGAAACCAGACTTAAACTAGTGTCAATCTTTTGGTACTTATTGTTTCATAAAAACACGCTATTTGCTCTGACAGCGGGAATTAGTTATTAAATTAATTAATGTGACTTATATGTTTTGAATTTTTTAAAATAGACTTCATTTTTGAATTTGGAATATCAAATATAGCTTAGGCTGAATTTTTGGATATTTTCTGAAAAACTTCAATTTTTGATGAATAGTGAAACCACTAAGTGGTACTTATAAAAAATTGATTTTTCCGTTTAAATGAAATTTTGCCATCTTTGTGTTTTGAATTTAAAAAAATCCGACATACATGGTTTTCATTAAGAAATAAAATGTGGTTCAATAGGATAAAAATAATTTTTTGGTGAATAGTAACTTATTAAGTTTTTAATCGCGATTAGAGGTAATTAGTGTAGTTTATGGTAAGAATAATGTTTTAATAAAATTAATTGACCTAGACACATGTCATACCCTCATTGGATGTGTCATTACCTACCAAGACAATCCATGTGTCAACTTGGGGACCCCATGGAGCCACTTTGGTTGGAAAATGACATAAATATCTTTTTATTTAATGTTAAAGTAAAAATGACACAAACATGAGATGTTTTACTAAACAAATTTTTACATGGGGTAATACAAGTCATATTTTTTACTATAAATAGTAATTGGAAATCTACAAAGATTTTATACATCATAGTATTTTTTTATAATTTTTAGACATTAAATAAATTAAATTATTTATGACATCATGATGATGCAGCGATGACCTCATTATTTAACGATTTAAATAAAATGGAAAGATAATGTAATATATAAGACCTACACATATCCAAAGCCTATTTTATGAGTTTATTTCAAACCCTTATCACCTTATCCACGAATTATATCAATTTGGGACCTTTTAAATTCGAAACTCATTTTCAAATAAAGTAACATTTTCTTACTTTCCAAGAGTGCCCCTCCTCTCCTCTTATAAAAGGCCCCCACCTCTACCTCCTTACCCACACCTCTCAAGCCTTTGGGTCTGCCAAACTCTGCCTATTTCATCTCTCCACATCCCTCTCTAACTCCTTGAAGCCTCACTTTGGGCAGAATCCTTTCCAAGGATCCCTTTGAGCTCAAATCAAAGGAGGTTACCCGATTTAAAGGTAATGTCTTCACTTGTGTCCTTTTGTTTTATTTTGCTTCTCCAACCCCATAAACTCTTTTTATTAATTTATTTTGTAACAAATACAGTATATTAAATATACTAGTATGTTGTTATAAGAATTATTCTAGCTACACTTACACACACCTACATCAAATGGTTAAAGAACATACTGTTTCCGTGGATGGTGAATTTCTGCCTCCCGAAACGATGATTGTTCAACATTTTTCTAACACCTTAAAAGGTGGCCATTAAGATGAAACTATATTTATATATGATATCTAATATGTTTATGTTTTACTTAAGCTTCTGTATTTTTCATTTATGGCATACCTTTATGGTTTCCATTATGGGTAAACGTGATATCTTCATTTAAGGAAGTGCGGACTACCGCCCCCTCAAAGTGATTTGATTCGTTAATACCATATGTGGTACGTATAAAGGATATATTTAATGATATTATATATGATACCATACTGGAATTAAAATACTATTATGTATCATTATGTTTTAATTCCATTAAATATGAAATAGAAATAGAAGTAGCGTTCATGCGTACGTACGGCTTACCGTCTCCATGAACGGTGCATTTCATTTCTTAACTCTAAATGTTATTTAATATTATAAATGCATTAATATAATGCATATATATGATATATATTATATCTAAACAATTAATACAACTATGGATATAATGAACCTTTGACGACACGAACAACATGTAATTGTAAGAAGTCCACTTTCGACTTAAGAACCAAATATCGACAAAACAAACATTATTAACTTAAATGATTACATAATGGTTATGACATGGTAACAAGTGATATAAAATGAATAATGAACTTGAAAAGGTTCTTAAGGAAGTATAAATTAACTCAAGTTAATTATTCAATAGATTAAAGAACGATCGATTCAAGTCGGACCCGAGGTAAGGGATCCTACTCCACTCTTTCTTTTTAAGTACACTCTTTTATGTCATTCCTTTTAAAGCTCATCTTTCTTGTTATTGGGATGTTCTTTTATATTAATATTACTATAATTTTTATGTTCATGTGATGAGATACCATATTCTCTCTCATCAATCCATTTTGGAAGTTTTGAGTGGCGCCGTTAGGCTGCCGAATTTTCATAAGAGATCTAAACTCTCTCTTTCTTTTTAAGTAGTCTCCTTTATGTCACTTCTTTTAAGAACCTCTTTGTTATGTTGGGGGATGTTCTTTTATATTAATCTTTCTGTAAACATTATATTAATATGATGAGAGACCCTATTTGATCTCATCAATCCATTTTGTA
Organism: Viscum album; assembly: GCA_963277665.1. NCBI lineage: Eukaryota > Viridiplantae > Streptophyta > Magnoliopsida > Santalales > Viscaceae > Viscum > Viscum album. The sequence continues at coordinate 1,806,150,772 of OY728164.1, read as the reverse complement.
CGTTTTATGTGGCGCCGTTAGGCTGCCGAGTTTTCGTAAGGGATTTTTCATTTCACAATTATTCCCGTGAGATTTATGCTACATTTGCCACAATTTCCATTAAGTGGTGTATGTACTTCCCATTATTCTACTCGTTGTGTAATATAATTTCGTTTATGAGTATTTACATCAATGATGTATTGTCCTTCTTTCGTGGGGTGTATGTTTTGAAAGATACCCAAGTCAGTAAGGGAACCTTTCACCCTCCTCTTTTTAAAAGACTTCTTTTGTTGGGTCTTTTAATTTATATATTGTTATGTTGGGATATGTTCTCATATATCCTTATTGATGTAAATTTTATTTCCAAGTGATGAGATACCCTTTTTTTATCTCTCATCAACTCATTTTGATGTGACGTCGTTAGGCTGTCAAGGGAACTTCTTAACCCAATTTCGATTTCTTTGGGTTCAACATGTAGTTATTGAATATGTCATCATTTGAATATGTGTGAATGACCTTTGATTATTTTACACTTAATATCCACTTATATTTGGTGTATTAATTTGTCACACATAATTATGTAATTCATTTATCCTTAAACCAAGGATACCGTCGTTGTATGGGACTTCATCTCAATCTCCTTTCATTGAGGAATATTTTTTTTTATACACAACCTTCTTTATACGGTGTATAAACCCATTTGACTTTTACCTTTATTCAAAAGGAATATTTTTTATACGAAGCGTTTACTAAACGAAAAAAGGGAATGTTTTTGTCGTACGTATGCGGCGACAACGACTTCTCCGCCACCGTGACCATTATTTGAGTTTTTGATTCCTCTACAAGCCATACCTTCTTTTTAAAAGAAAAATAAATACCATGTTTTACTTTTCTTTTATTTTGGTATCGAAAATGGTTTTCATAATGTTTTTATATCAATGTTTTGTATTGTTATCTTGTGATTGAAAGGTGGAAATGTTATGTTTCCTTTATGCATGTTTTATGTGATAAGATTATGTTATGGTTCTTGGGCATTATTATGAATACGGGTGGTTCCGTGATAAACTAAGGGCGAGTGAGCCCGATATAGCTCTCCAATGCATTGGGTAACGCGAAGGAGTGAAACTTTAAGGTTTCTCCGAAGAGATTTAGGGAATATACTGTGATGGGTATTCCAAACATAACCAAGAGGGTTACTCCCTACGTAAGAATGTTATGAATGCCTCAAGTTACCTTTTATGTCTTATGATTTCTATGATTTATTCATGATTTCATTAGGTATGTTAAAGTGCCTATGTTTTATGGGTAAAGTATGATTTCATTCTTATGTATATATGAACTCATGTTTCCTTTCCATATTTTTATAACCCTTGCTGAGTTTTTTGTGCTCATCCCAAGTTTTTGAAATGTTTTTCACAGGTCAAGGGAAAGGTACATGATGGGATGATAGTGTCAAGGATGTGTCAAGATAGAATCCATGTTTTTATTTTAAATATGTTTCCGTTGATGGGAAGAATGAATACTGTCTTTTATGTAACCACTTTTCTTAAATGTGGAATGTAATCCAAGTTTCATGATCTAATTCTCTAAAACTCTAAACCTGAAAAGATCATCAATGTGTAATCTTGTAATAACTCAAGATTAAGTAAGGTTTAAGGCTGGGGCCTTATAATAAACTATAGGAACAATGTTCCATTGATTATATAACCTATAATGGAACACCATTAGTCATCTATGCAACCCCATAAAAGGATAAATATGACTCTTATCACATGGACTTTAATGTTATATTATTCCTTGTTAAATGAATGTAATATCAGACCAATTATTGGTGACAAGATTATAAATCAACCCACTAGTAACAAGACAATAAGTACATACCTTTATTTGTTATTAGGAAATAAATCAACCAACTTTTGAATTGAATGCAAGCTTGTACCCATATTAGTGATGATTTAATAAGTGAAATCACTAGTGGTAACATATTAATTTCATGACCATATTGGTAATGAGACAATAAATAATCACAATAGGGAAGAGTGAGTGAACCCATTCCCTTATTGGTGGCGATCTAATAAATTGATCTGATTGTGATGATCCAGTAAACATAAAACCCCATATTTGATGAGATAAATGATTCAAACACCTCTTAGATATATTTATATTTCATAGTTCCCTCTTATATTGATTAAACTGTTAATTCATTCAATAAACAAACCACTATCAAATTAACATGGATGGTGTTCACCCCACTAAGCCAGCATGTTATAGAAAACAATCTAGTATTGTTAATAGGAATGATTTTGTGAGTATCTTTTAAAAACCCCAACGGTTAAAGTTTTTTCTTGATCAAGGGCATCATGTCTTAGAATAAAGGCAATATACCAATTTGTAACATTGGGATACAGGCTAAAATAAATAATATCACAATGCAGCATGAACAAGATATAGAATATTTTTTCTTCCATTATAACAAGAATGTGATCAAGAAATTGAATACAATATTTACCTTTGATGTTTATATATTTGAAAGGTTCACATTATTCCCTTATTGGAGGGATGTTGGCCCATATCTTCAATCACCTTGGAGAAAGTCTCATGTAAAGCTATCAAAAAAATCATATTTAGGTGAAGTTACATCAAATAGATCACCAGATCAGATAAAAACTCCCATAGAAAGGGACTTAATATCGGTCATTATAGTCTATAACTTCATAAAGGAATTAGAATTAATCTAGTATAGTATCTCTACAGCACATTATAATGTAAGATCAGTCTTGATCATGCAATTATCAATCTATAAATCTAGATTGAAGCTCATCATTTAGCCTGTTGCACCAAAATCTTCAGTAGTGGGAGATCACGGAACTATAAGGTTGGACATAATTATTAATCAAATATTGTTTACCTATTTTATGATAACATAAAATTGATGAATTGAAATTTTCTTTGGTTATGAAAAAAATGGAATAATGCATGGTTTTGAAAATAAATCATGACACTGAAAAGGAATATTTAGGGGGAAAACTGGATTTAGGAAATAAAATAAAACATGAAATATAAATAGGCTACATGAAGCTATGGAAAGAACTTGGTTATGATACCATCAGCATTTCAGGTAGTTGGTGGTGATTCAGTTGAGTATATGACTCTTATATTTGGGCATTATTCTGCTTAAATTAGGATTTTTATGTCTATTTTTTCAAGGTGACTTTGGATAGATAGATGTGTTCAGCCTCATCTTGATATTTTATGAGTGTTTTGTAGAAGACAGTAGGGTTTTAGTTTAGGTTGGTCAATGTCATAACTAGAGACAACTCAAGAGCGAGCTATCATATGGTGGGGAGTTTAATGCCTCAAGTACTCTAGTGAGGTAATATAGTACTAATCCTAAACTAACCATGTGTATTTTAACATTTTTAGGTCTTAGAGGTCTATTTATACCTTTATGAAGTTTTAGAGGTGTTGGAATAGACCAAGAGTCGAGTTTTAAGAATTTGGATAGGGATTGAGTCTAATATTCTATAGGCATTCAATGGTAACACCACAACAAAGGGAACCATGACATGATGTGTAGTTTCTAATAATAGATTTTTTAAGGCCGGTGAAAGACCACGCTACATACAAGGACCTTGCATCATTGTGATGTTTTTCATAAGATAAAATTATTCTAAAGTAAGGTTACATTGTTAATATGAAGGTGGATCACACCACGACCCATAGTGTTGCTCCATAATTCCCTATCCACATAGGGTGGTTTCACTATGAATGGAAGGATCATGTCGTAACATGGTCCTAGGTAGTGGAGTTAGTTTTGTGGTTTAGCACTAGGGTATATGTGTTGCATCATGACTTGAAGTTCCCCATCACAAAGTGGGTTTTGTAGAGGCATTATGTCATAAACCCTATGAGTCTCACCACAATATACTTCCTATCCAGTTTTTTAAATGTCAATTAATAGGTTTAATTAATTAATAAAATGAGGGTTTGACCTCATTTTCCTCTGAATAGAAGGGTAGATATCCCTACATTCTATCTCTTTCCTTCTCCCTATCCCAAGTGGGAATTTGATGTTGGATCGGGCGGATTCTACACTTTCCAGACCATTGATTAAAAAGAACTAACTAAAAACGCACTACAGAATAAGGATCTGAAATTAAAGTATTAGTGGTGTTAATAATAAGAAAATGAATATTAATAATCAAATTAGCCTTAAATTGTACAAACAAGCTACTGATAATTGAGAAAAAACCTAGTGATCATTTTTGTGGAGGTGGTCTAAAACCCTCATGTCACTATTTGAACCGCTCCTAGGTAAAAATCACCCAAAATAGCTAAAAAGGGGAGTTATTTATCATTACAGACATGAATGCTCTTTCAATACTCCACCCTCTTACAAAAATTATTTTTAATGATTTTCTGATCTTATATTAACCCCATCAAAATAGATTATGGTTTCAACCTGAGATGTACTAAAATTAAATTAGTCCAGGGAAAGCAAATTCCCTTCAAAACTCTACACCAATGGTCTTTTGGTTCATATAAAAGACATCACCCTTGATTATCCAAAATAACTATATTAAAGGCATTAATATCTTTCAACCCAAGTCTCCCACAATACCTCTCATGACACATAAGCTCCCACTTAACCTAGTATAGAGGTATTCTACCTGGTTCTCCTCCCTACCAATAGTTAGAAATCAAGTAATTAAAAAAATTAGAAACAGATTTAGTAAAATATGAATTTATCTTATAATAAAAATAATACAAGAAAATTAAACTGTGTATATTAAAATTATCATATACGTCATGGATAAATGTTTCCATTTATATCGATATATATTATTAGCCGCCCACTCCATTAACCAATGAAAATATTCCACATGTGACCAACATATAATAAGTTGAAAGACTATATATTTTTCATGATAAACATGAAAAAAAAATCAACACACAAAAAAATGGAATGAAATAAGTTAATATAGGATATATAGATATGATTCAATTTTTAGTTATCGATTTTCTTCCCTCTTCCTATTTCTCAAAATGATCTCACCATTCCCCACCACAATAATAAACCAATCCTTTTTATCCAATTTCAACAGATCCTGTTCAATAGTATCCTTGAGCACTCTCTACATAGCAGCAGCAGTAAGACATTTCGATAAAATATGGCCATTATATATAAACCAAACTTTGAAGGATCTAAGGATACTTTTCTCTTCTCTTAAAATTCAAGTCAAAGGTGAATGAAATCATCAAGAACTACAAGGAAAAAACACCATAAATACCTAAAAATCATCATTGAAAAATAAAAATTGGGGTTTTAGGGTGAGAATACTTTTCTCTGGGGTATCATATTTCATAATGATTCCATTTGGATCAAACCGGTGAAAATTTCTTATGTTGATAAATACTGTGAGATTAAACTTTTTCAATAATCCCTCCATCCTTTCCATGCCAAGGTTCTCCTCAGAAATGATGACTTCAAAATGAACAGTGGTGTCATCATTGTGATCCATATAATCCTGTATTTTTACATAAAAACATTTTTATAGACTCTATGGAGAAGGAAATGAGTAACCTATGTTTGGGTCTCACCACTTTAATTTAGGGATCCTTTATTTTTTTCATTCTCCATCTTGATGGATTCCAAAAACTCTTTTTAATATTGAGTTTAAATTCGTATGGGAAGCTTTGTAATCCACAGGGTCATGTCATCCACTTATTCTATATATCTAGTGGAAGTGTAGGTTTACCTACCTTCATCGGATTTTATTTTTAAAATAGACCCCTAAAATATCTTATACCATGGATCCATGGGCTCCATCATTTCTCCATCTAAAATGAATCTCAAATGTTGTAAAATGTCTCTAGGATCACAATTTGGGACATAAGAGCTCCACCCAGTACTGATCCCTTCACTCTCATTGACCAAAATCATTGGTATCACTAGTATATACCTTAAAAGTACCATAAGAATGTTAGGAACAATCTTCATAATAACATTGTAATCACAGACTTACCATGTGGTTTGAATAAACTATCCATCTTCATTCAAGTAGTTGAGGAGAATATGATTATTCCTTGGGAATAAGAAATGGGTAATCAGAGATAGTATAGTGTAGACTTCTCTAGAACTGGAATGGTCCTTGCCTCCCGGTTTAAAACATACAAGTCTCATTAAGTGAGATTTTGTAGAGAATTTGTGCTCAAATGATGTAAAATTGAAAAATGATTTATTTGGTGTCTGGTACCAAATTGACCATTTGGTTGAAAAGTTTAATGTTGTTACTCCCAACAAAATCCTATACCATTCAAATTATGTTACGATCAAGGATGGTCTCCCCATGGTGATAAGATGAATGTTCTAATACATAACTAGAGAATTGGGAAACCTTCTCCACCTTTACAAAATTACTCTTGAAAGAGAAAAATAGAATATTACTCTGTCCGGCTTCAAGACATCAGCCATTAAAGGAATTGACCATTGAAGGTCCTCCATTGAAAATATTATTAGCTCTTTGTTCACAAAGTCACTATACTTGATAAGCATCTACTTAGGATCAAGGTAAGTACCAACCTATGGAAACATATAATATAATAAGTTAAGAGGCATACAACCCTATAAATAACCTATCAAAGTCAATTCCAAACCTCATAATATTGAATCAAATTCTTTCTAGCTTCAATATTTTTCTTTCTGAATGAAATCTCAATTGAATTTCCATATTCATTGTCAACCCATATAAATTGATTCTTTTGCTTTTGGAACTGACTGAAGTATTATTTTCCTTCCCTAGAGATGCTTGTACCCATCCCCTATTACACATAAAATAAATTTCAGAAAAAACAATTCAAAAACAAGGCTAAATTGTGTTATTATAGAAATGAATATCAATTATATAACATTAATGTGAATTGAATACAAAGAACAACATTATTAAAACATACAACCTATTTAAACAACTCTTCGACCTCTTTAATATGTCCACACATTTTTTTCTCAATCATATATTTCTATAGACATATTATAATAATTCTTGAACAAAAAATATCATATTAGAATAGAAAGAAATGCAGTTATAAATCAGCAATTATTATCCATGTCATCATTCAAGTCTTCCATAATTATCGACATTTAAAAATATTTACCAATCTATGTAATCATGTGAAACAAAGCCTTCAAAACAACCCAATATATTAATTTTTAATATTTTAAAATATTTTTTCATTCGTATCATTTGATAGATAAGAAATACTATATAAAATTTCCATGTAATGTAATTATATAGGAGACATACACATGATATATTCTAACCAGACCAGTATGTGTGATCATATCTTCATGATAATCACACATTCCCATTATACTTTCATCATTTTCTGTTGGAATATTGTTGTATCATGAGGTCACATAATCATATCATCACACAGATATCCTCATGTTGTTGCATTACATTATTTAATCTCTTCCATGTGGTTAATACTTCTCACACAGTATTTTATTATATATATTCCTTATTTTGTTTCATTATTCCATCATAGAAATTAATAGGATGTATCTTCCCCAAAACCAAGGGTTCTCAAAGATGACACATCTCTCCTTATTTACATGAGTATGACTTGTGAGAAGATAAATAAAAAGATATATTGATATTTGAGGCACCCAAAATAGAATATGGAACCCTAAATATGTTTATGGGTAAGTGAATTTAGGATTATTGACCGGCCAAGATCCGCAAGGATGGGGAGGATCATTGGGAGGGGGTGGATGCATCAGAGGTGCGGTAGAGGGGGAGGTGGGGTGGAAACATAGGAGCAGTGTAAGTGGGGGAGGTGAGGTGTCTGTGTTCCATGGAGGAGGGTCATAGATGAGAGCTCGTGGTGGGGTTGCCTCATTCGGTGGTAGCGATGGGTAGCGTCGCAAGGGCACTGTCGGGGTAGGAGGGTTGGGGAGAAGATAGATCATGAGGGGAACCATTGGGGAAGGAGGGCCGCACAAAGGCTATGGTAATATGAGGTGGTCACGTAGAGAAGAGTAAATAGCCTGATGATCAAACCCTAATTTCCATGGGTTTATTATTTAAGTTTGGCTATAAATTAACCTATAGACATAAACTTTTAAATTGGTGGATATTGGTCGGTGGCAATATTTCCTTATTCTAGTAGTGAAAGAATGATCCCACCTTATATACTTGGGTATAATTGGAGTAAAAATACATGGAATATTAAATGATTCCCTGATTGAAATCTTACCTCAGAAATTGATTAGTAGCAAAAAAAATCTTAAACCATATTTCATAGAACCAATATTTTGAATAAAATATATAAGGAATCTAGTTTTATATTGGATCCTATATGTGGTATGTTATTTTCAATTCTTTTAAAGAGATTGTATATCATATTAAATAGATTTCATCTAGGTTATATGTCTTCAATTTTATGGATGGTTAAATGGTTGGGTCATTATATATATTACATGTTCTCTATAACTACTAGGATGGGTTACATAACTATATTATAGGTCCTTGACAAATGGTGCATCATATTCATTCATGTTTCAAGGGTGATAGAGAAAAAATTAAAAATATAAATTTCTATGATCAGGATATAAAAATATAGATTCCTAAAAATATGGTTCAGCTTAAAGATAAGTTCTACTATAGGTATTTTTGTGGAACCTCAAATAATTATCCCATATGGTATAATGTATTTTTGTGGCCATTTATGCACGCTATATTCTTATTATATAGATTCTTTGTCACGACTCATTACCCACTAACGAGAGGCTTTAATTAGTATTCCTTCAAATTGTTTCATATTTCTCTTTATTCTTACATAATTTTGACTGAAGAGAGAATCTATTTTTAAAGTGAATTTTATAAGAGAATATTGAATCAAAAATTTGAATGGTTCTATCTGTATTAACCAATTGTTTGTAGGTTGTAAAGCTTCATGTCTATTATCCAAGGTTTTAATCTCAATGCAATGGTTTCTAACCATTTTAGGGTGGAGCTTCTAGCCTACATACATGTCATCTATATCACCAACAATAGGGACGTATTTTATAGAATGAATGACAGAATGAGGCTCATACTCACTCCCATAATCAAGGATATTTTAATGGAAGGTAGGGCCCACCTGGACCCATGAATAATGAAATACATGATCTAAAAACTATAAAAACACTCTGGGTTCCTAGTATACCAAGGAATCAAACAATAATTAAATATTTCAATTAGATTCCTCCATGTACCAACTGGATAAAATTAATATATATTATGCCACCATGGGTTATTTTAGACTAGTGGGATATGGTGTTGTCTTTTGAAATTCTTGGGGATACATTAAAGTTATTCTCACATAGTTCCTTGAGAATTTCATTTCATTTTAATAAGAACTTATTTCTATTATTCCAGATATAATTTAGGAAAATATATTTTTATGGAAGCATCTAAGGATTAAAATTGTCTCTACTACAATTGTTAATGATTTTTAATATCACATACATTTTTTTCAAAGGAAATTTCATATGGAGTGGTTCCAATTTATTTCAGATTTTAAATAGATGTAGATAAGAATTTTTCACATTTACAGGAAATATATCGTGGTGTGTAACAAATCAACCAATGTACAACCATAAATATAACTGAATTGACTCTCCATAGGGCATGAAGCTTGTTCCTGATGGCCATGGGATGATGGAAAAAACACGGTTGTAATAAAAGAGAAGCTGAGAATGATTGTACACTCAAATTCAATATGATATAAAATTAAATATAGATTAAAATAAAGGATAACAATAATATATCATCTATAAAAAACAGAATCATATATAGGAGAATCCATATTAAAAAGAGCCCTCTTACATGATTAGGGAGAACAGAGACCCATGCTTCAACAAACATGAAAAATTTACATCGAGGATAGGATGAGAGACAATAATATAATTTTGGATACTTTTATATAAGAAAAAAATATTTTTAGATGTAATTTATGGATTAGGGAGGTCAAACATTTAATTTGGGATAAAATGGTCATTTTTCCTTTACTAAATCCCATGCCCAGCAACATCACCAGCTTGTTGTTGGGCCTCACCGGTTGTCTGGTTGAACATTAAAGGGTACATTGGTTCTTATATCTAACATTTTCTAGCTATAATCTTTCTATTACCACCAATTATCCAAAAACTATCCGAATATAAAAATTACCCCAAACATGAAAATTCATGAATAAAATAGATCTGCATACCTGGGTCTTTATACAAGGGTGTGACAACTCTAACTACTATAAAACCATTATATCCCCATAATGGACCCCGATCATAAACCAAAGGGAAAATATTCCATTCTTTCAAAATTAGGGTCTCACACCCCAATGTATGGTGGTTTACCTTGCCACACTCGAACTAATGGGATCACCTTTACATGTAGCACATTATCCTATCTGTGCACGATTGAAATAGTCCTTTAAACTACTATGGTGTTGTGTTCAATTTTGAATTCCTTCCACTCAATCATGTTTGATGGATCCCAATGATACTTCTTCTGTAGTGAAAAATAGAACACATTATGGATAGATTTATAATTAGCAGGTAATTTATAATGATAATACAACTTATCATGTCGCTCAATAATCTCAAATAGGATGACATAATGAGGAGATAAATTACCCTACTTCTCTAAGAGTATATGTTCCAACCGAGGTGAAACTCTGAGAGAAACATCATCACCCACCACAAATTCCAATGAATGGTGATTCTAATTAGCATAATATTTTTGGAGACTCTGAGCAGCCACTAATCATTTTCCAATCAACTAAACGATATTCATCATCTCAGGAATGATGGTCGATCCAACTGAGGAACATTATCCATAATCTACCCAATAGAGAGGTTACCATTAAGTCCTACTATAAAATTCCTCAAATGGATCCATATGGATTAAATCCTAAAAACTATAGTAATAAGAATAATATACTATATGAACATTTTTTCTCCAATAATCCACTAAGGTCAACAACAAATGTATCGAGCATGTCCTCAAAAATATAGATGGCTTGTTATGTTTTTTCATCCATATAATGGTGATAAGTCATAATCAACATCGACCAAGTACTCATCTATTTCTTCAATACACTACATAATTGAGATGTAAAGTGAGGGTCATTATCATAAATGAGATCCAATGACACATAATGAAGTATAACAACCTCCCACATGTATATGTTACCATGTTCCTCTACCTTTTCAGCATATTTATAGGTTATAAATAAATTTATTTTATGATTCCAAAAATAATAATCCATATATCATCCTTACCACTAAGAGTTTGAGGTATCCCAATCACAAATTCCATAGCGATCTCATCCTATTTCTTGACTATAATGGGTGGTAGTTGAAATAGACTAGCTAGTCTTCGGTGTTCCACCTTGATTTTTTTCCATGTAGGTAACCAAGATACAAACCCCAAAATCAATCATCTCATTCCTGAACACTGATAATGATGTACCAAATCATGGTATATATTTCTAGATCCAGGGTGTACAGACTAACTCAATCAATTTTCATTATCCATCAACTCCTACCTCATGTTTAACAGAACAAATATCCTACCTCATAAGAGTAAAACTCTATCAAGAGAAAAATACCAGTCACTAAATATATCCCCACCATAAATATTCCTACTGAAATGATGAAACACTATATCCTAATCATGTCCAAGTTGAATCAGATTCTCGATAAATGATCTGACCTTGGTAAAATCTTAGAATACATGTCAATCAGTTATCCCTTTTTCAAAGTGAATCTTAGTGAAAAATCTCATAAATCACCACTCTTCCCCTAATTCATTCACTTTCCTAGTTTTTTATTTATTACTCAAAGTGTATTAAACCACTTTTCATTTATCATGGGTGTAAGGGATATAAAATCTAAGGTCTAAAGGTACTCCACCAACCATCTCTATCACAAGTTTAGAACCATGTGCATGGAAATATACTTTAGACTCTTATGGTATCAATACATGGTAAATCCCTCCATAAAGAGGTATTTGGGCCAAGTATTAAGTGAATGCATCATTCCTTCCAACACGAGGTCATGATTTGGATAGTTCCTCTCATGAGGGAATACCTGATGTGAGACATAAGCTACAACATGTATCCCATGCATTTGACACAACCCAAATCCATACCAGAGGAATCATATTAGACATCATAACTAGCACCCATATGAGAAATAATCAATACTAGAGATGAAGTAAATCTCACTTTCAACTCCTCAAAGGATCTCTAGAATTGATCACTCCAAATATTCATTACACCCTTATGGGACAACTCTATCATAGGGGATTAAATCTTGGAGATGTCCTAAAAAAACTTTTTATAATAACCATCAAATCCCCAAAAATATATAGATATTGAACGCATTTCTAGGCCTCTCTTAATACACTGCTAAAATCTTCTCAGGATCCACTGATAAACTATTCTCAAAAATCACATGTCCCAAAAATTTCACCTCTTGAATGTACAACTAAAATTTGTATATCGCTCTATATAGATGATTTTATCTCAGGATCTTAAGGATAATATTTATATGATAATCCTATTCCATCACTAATATATAGTAAAAAATAATATTTTATACAATGATAACCCCAAAGGAATCCAAGAACTGATGAAACATTCAATTTATCAATGTCATAAACATAGGAAGAGTGTTAGTAATCCAAATTGAATAACCAAATACTCATAGTGTTCATTCATACTATTGAACAACATCTTAAGAAAATATCCCTTATGGACTCTCACCTGATGGAACCCCAATCTCATAGAAATCATCATAAATCGTTGATCCACTTAAGCTATTCAAAAAGGTCATAAATCCTAGGAAAGATATATTTTTTCTTCAATTTCACCTAGTTTAGTTTCTAGTAATCAATAAAAAGTAAGAAACTCTCATATGCCTTCACTAAGAAAAGCACTAGTGATGCCCAAGGTGAAACACTAGGATGTATAAATCCCTTATCCTTATAGTCCTCAAGATGAGCCTTTAATTATTTCAATTAATTGGGATTCATATGGTATAAAGGTATAGAAATCGGTATCATTCCCATAAGTAAGTATATAGATAACTCAAATTCACTATAGAATGGTAACCTAAAGAAATAATCAATAAAAATATCAGGATACTCATACACCACCACCGGAAGAAGGTCACTAATGTGTGGATCAATAGCATCAAGAAACAACTCTGAAAACTAGAAGTAAATAAACTCAACACTAAGAGAAATGGGACCTTCTCTTCCCAATCATGGATCCCACTCACCATAGAATACATGAGTTACTCCATCGAGAGAGATATAAACTATACCCAAATATTATATGAATTTTTATGATATTTATAGATAATCTTATAATCTATTCCAATGCTAATCTCTAATATGTCAAATTCATGGACTAAAAACATCCAAACAGTTTTCAAGTAGATTATCATCAACTGACACTTGGGTCATTTAAATTCATGATCTCTGTTTTTTACCAAATGAGTGTGAAGGGTTTTCAAAAAAGGAATGATATAAAAATGAAATCCCAACATATTGATAAGTTTTTTTTCACTATAAAGGTATTAGTTAAATTTGTACCAAAAAATCCATAATAGTAAAACTTTCTCTTAATATTGTACCTCTAACAGTAGTCGGACTTGATAATGTCTCCATTAGGGAACACTCTGTTGCATACAAATGTGCTTTCTTATCTTTCCATTTCCTTTATACCTGATAATATCCCTTAGCATGAGGTTCAAATATCACCCCTTTTAATGCATCAAGACTAAAACTTAACCCCTTGGTGAAGGTGTATCCATCTCTACTTCCACAAAATTATATCTCACTGAAATATAAGATGTCTAAATTTACAACAAATGCGACACACTATGGGTGCATCATGACAATCAGTTTGAGGTGTCACTTTTCTCAACACTGGTAATAGACTACCTATCTCTTCCATGATGTATGTTGTGCACTCATGCTTCCACCATAATTCTGGTCATCTACTTCTTTTTTTTTTACTAGGTTGTGAACTCTTGTTACCACCCACTATAACAGATTCACCAAATAGTCTTATCTACCCTTCTATGTCTACATCATTCATAGTACCTTATCTACAACCTATGTATATGTTGGTTGGAACATAAGAATCAGAACAGATTCTATATTTAACCTTAATCTCGTTTCAAACCTCTTTTGTGGATAAAATAGTTAGAAACAAGCTCTCGAGACAGGGGAACCAACTCAGTTAACTAATTAGAATACTCCATTACAGAATGATCTCCCTACTCCAATGTAAAAAACTCTCTTGTCTTTTCCTCCATTAATGTATCCGAATATAACTATCAGTTTAAGGACTTCTTGAAGGTATTATATGTGATATCTTCTTGTATCTTGGCTTATATGATATATTTTGACCACTACCTCCTTGTTCCTTCAAGCATGTAAGTGGTGAATCCATCCATGGATCCTTATAAAACATTAGGAATGTAGAAAACTTTATCGATCATTTCCAACCATTCATTATTATATTGTGTACCATTATCGCTATGAATGATTGTTTTATGTTTCTTAGAATATTATGAATCATGTTCCAACTTTAATTATTGTACAAAATTGGTTAATTTTTCCATAGATTGGATTATATTAAAAATAGTTTCCATTAGAACTAGTTTAACATGAGGATTCAGATGTAGGGATTCCCCTGCAGCCTGTTCCCTATATATCTTGAGTTCTCTTCTTGAAGGAGAAATAAACTATAAAAAATAAGATTAAAAACACTTATAAATGAATTTTATTCTTTTAACATAATATAAATTAAAATAAATAAATAAATATGGTAAGTACCATAAAAAACATGGTACAACCTTGGACATCCCATAGTAAGTCAAGGATTATCATGAAATTGAATTGGTCAGATACACTCCCAAACTACCTATTGAGTTCTGACATACCTATATCCAGTCTATCAATCACCCCTAGATATAAGAGAGTGATACTCAAGCATGAGAATATGTGTAACACCCCAAGGTTTTGAAAATAAATGTTAAATTATTTTTATAATCTATCCAATAAAAACAAATTTGCATCTACTATGTTTTGAAATTTGAAAAACAGTTATCTAGAGTTGTCATCATTAAGTCATTTGGAGTCCGATAAAACAAACTCGATTTTTAGTGAATAGTAAGATACCCTTATGAATAGTAAAATGAATAGTAATGTGACCCTTATGAATAGTAAAAATAAAATTATTTTATTTTCTTAACGTAATAAGATAATGAGATCTTAATTAATTTTTCAATGTGATATAATACTAATTATACATTTAAAATTATTATTTTTTGAATTAACTATGATTTATTTAAAAAATAATTTAATAAAATTTATAAAATTATTTTTGAAAAAGGGAGTTCATTTTTTAATTCTAAACATCTAAAAATGGTAGGGGTTAATTTTTTGTATTTTTCTGAAATTCGGTAATTTTTTATGAATTGTGATATATTGTAAAATACCATATTTTCAAATTATCAATTAAATACACTATTTATGACATCATAAGTGATGTAAAGCCACTTGGTTTGAAAAAACATGCACTTATTACTATTATGGGTAACATGAAACAACACTATTGGTTGTATTGATGGAAATAATAAAATAATGAATAAAATATTCAAAATTTATCCCTCTCCTACACTATAAAAAACCCCCCTCAATCCCTCTTCTCTTCACTCATATAAGCCTTGAAGCTCCTCAATTCTCTACCCTATTACCCTTACCTATTCAATCCCCACTTCCAAGAACATCATGTTCTTTCCAAAAGATCAAAACCCCTTCCCTTAAGGAGGTTCTCAAGGAGGTTATTTCAAGAGGTAATGCACCCTTCTTTTTTATTTAGTTTCATTTCAATGTATCTTCTCTTTTTATCCTATCCCCACCTCTTATGTCCAAATGACCATGATAAATCCAGAATCATCTATATAATATAATTATATAATGATAATAGAAATACCATAATCAATATCCTTACTCTCTCTCTCTCTCTTTTATTTTATAAATGAAATCAATGTCCATGAGGTTCCAATTTAAAACCATCATGGATGACAAGGTTTTGTACTTCAATTTCACCTTAATTATAGGTCATGAAACCATTTTTATTGTTTAACTAGACTATAATATATGTATTATAACCTAATTAATAATCATTAACCAATATATGTACATATTATTAAATCGTATGACCAAACTAGTTCCTAATAATCAAAATGCCACTAAATTAATCTATGAGAATGTCATAAATATTTCATCCAATGATTATTTCTCTCTCAATGTAACCAAATGATATAAATTACCATTAACACTTCTCTATGTTCATAAATAATATGTAATTTCAATTCTGGAGATTTACAACCATTCCACATGAACTCGATTACTTAAAAACAAGTGAATCGATTATGAAAATTAACAAAATGAACACTTCAGAATGATGAAATTTGATATTATAACTTATCAATAAGAATATAAATGAACTAAATAGAATTATGATAAAATAATAAAATTTCTAATAGGTGCTTAATTACTTTATTAATAAGTCTAATTTCATATTCTCGAACCTTAATTTCAAGACGGGAACACATTCATACTTAAGGTAAGGGTTTCTCCACCCAAACCTCCTTTTTCATTCAGGTTATTTCTATTGTCTAATTACCTCAATGAAATTCTAGTTTATTAATATGTACACATAATAAATTATGTTTTAGTGTTCTATATATGTTTACCAACCATAATACCTCTTTATTTTATGGGTATTTACACATTTTAAAAGGAACTTTCATAATTGTTTCTGAAATACAACCCTGGTCTAAGGGAAGTTCTCAAATTCTTACCTATTTTCAAGGACAATCTATTATCTGTTTTTGGAAACCATTATCTTTATAAAATTACAGATTTTATTTTTAAAATACTATCCTACTACACTTCTGGTTTTATATAGAGTTTTTTCAAAAATAACTTTTCTTTTTAAAGTAAAAGAGTATTTATATCAAGAATTACTCAAAGATTTTATAGGAGTATCTTTATATATTACAACACTATTGATTATTTTTATGTATTATTGGGAATAAAATTTCATGGAATAATATATCATATTTAAATTAATGGTTTATTTTTATTTTGGATGTGGATTTTATATCTTAAAACCATTCATCAATTTACTTCGAATGGTTAGTGTTTATGCTTAATGTTCGGGGAATGATTTTTATATTTCATATATCAGTTTCAATATGAATGTTTTATGTTTCATATGTGTATACCTACTCATATGAGGAATGCATTGGACATAGTAAGTGTTGGTTGGGGCCCTTTATAGCCCCTTGGTACATCAGAAGGTATCAAGATACAAACTACGGTCTTAGCACAAGGCCTTGACAAAATTATTATTTATGGTCTTCGCATGAGGCCTTGACGATATAGTTATGTTGTCCCTTAATATGAATTCCCTCATTGTGAAAATAGTATTTTTGGTTCATGTGGTCATTTGACTAGTATAATACCCATGATTACTTTACATTGTGGAAATAATTACTCAACTCATATTTCTGCCATATTTTGTTCAAGTTTATTTTTAAAGGCATGTGTTTTTAATTATTCTTGATTTCTAATTTTTATGTTATCTTATATTGTATATATTACTCTTAATTATAATTTTGATCTCATCCCTTTTATTTGTTTCGTCTTCTCAGGAATTGAAGAATTTTATTATGAATGACATGCTAAAATAACCTTGGAGTTATAGAATTTGTCTAAGGAGTTTCTGTGTTGTTTTTCATTTCTAGTTGTAACATTAAACTTTTGTATGTATCTTGTTTCCAATAATACTAAAATAATTATTCCTTTGGGATTATTATTCCTTGTTTATATTCCAATGTAATGTAATAAGGATTCATCTATAGGAAATTGGGGTCGGTTCCTTAGAGTTGGTATCACAGGAAAGTTTAGTATAAAACCTGGAAAATATATTTACAAAAGGTAGATTAGGGAAAAATCACTAATATAGTCTTTGAGGATAAGAATAAAAGAAAATCCTGGTATTTTGGTAAGGAATGGATTATGAGGATTTTTCTAGCAAATACATCTCTGTCTGGATACAAACAGGTAGAGGTGGCTCTGGTATAGATGTAGCTATGAGTGAAAGCTTCATCAAGGAGTTTCAGGCTTGAACTGGGGTATCCTGGTACACCACAATAGTCTTTGATTTAGTCTTCTTATTGACACTCCTGGGGGATATACTTAGGATAATTCAAATTTTCATTTCAAGCCATTATAAAGGATTGAAATGTAAATTTTTCCTCAAAGAGGTCCTTTTTTATTATGGGGTTATCCATGCGTAGGATTTCAATTTATACTATGTATTTTGCTAAGTTAAGATTATGCATTATGATTCATAACCTAATCTAGTGTATTCCATTATTTAGAAATGGCACCGAGTGGAAGGAATGGAAACTGCATGAACGTGTGTGTCCCATGTAGGGATTTACCTCTGACTCAAGATAATGATGTTGGCTCTGGTGCTATGACTGGTGCGGAGAAACTCATAACTATAATGGGAAAACTTACTCGGGTTATGAATAATAACTTTATCCATATAGAGCATCTGGGCCCACTATGAAGAGGAGCTATGTTAGATCACTTTATGCGACAACATCCACCATCATTCAATGGGACCACAAACCTGTTTCTAGCAGAGTAGTGGATATGGTCCATAGAGAAGATATTTCTTGATTTGGGATGTAACGAAATAGATAAGGTTGTCATAGAAGTTTATCGTCTATCGGGAGATGCGGATTAGTGGGGTTCATTAATCCAAAACACAAAGAAGGAGGAAGAAATAGAAGATATGTAATTGAGGGATTTTAATAAAATCATCATAGAAAAATATTTCCCTCTGAACAACAAGAAGATACCGAGAGGCAATTATTGAATCTAAGGCAGAAGGAGGATGAAAATGTTTCCAAGTATGAAGCCAACTTTACAAGGCTAGAAAGTCATGTTGTGGATTACATACGTAATCCAAGGAGAAAAAGTGATCAATTTTTTTATGGTGTAATTCCATTCTTATGAATGGATCTAGTCTCCCAAAGTTTCTAATCTTATGAAGATATAGTCTCAAGTGCTATCAAAATAGAAAAGGAATTTTCTATGTCTTATGATTTTAAAATAAAACAAGAGAAGAAGAGGGCTGTAGAAAACTCTAGAAAAGGAAATAAGGATAAGGGGAAGAAACAAAGAATAGATTTTCCATCTTGCAATAATTGTGGGAATAAACACCCTGGCACTTGACTAAAGGGAATGGGAGTCTTTTATAAGTGTAAAGAAAAATGCCACCTATCTCAGGATTTTAAGGGGAAGAAATAAGCTACCAATGTTTAGTGCTACAATTGTAGGGAGATGAGACATTATGCACATGAATGTCCTCAGTGTTAGGGGAACATTCCACAAAGAATTCCAAGGGAGTAAGGCTAAGCTTATGCGGTCACAACTACGGAGGTTGAAATTCATAATGATGTGGTGGCAGGTACATTGATCATTTCATCAAACTTAGCCAATGCTTTATTTGATTCTAGATCATCACATTCATTTATATCTTCACAGTTTTCCATGAAAATTAGATATGTAAAATTTGATTTAATAAATTAGTTATCAGTAAAAACCCATTGTAGATGTATCCTTGAAAAAAAGGAATGTCAATTAGTCCCCCTCATGACACATAAACGTGATTTAGTTGGTAAATTTATCATCATACCAATGACTGAATGTGATATAATTCTCGGTATTAATTGGTTGTCAAATTATGATTTGAAGATATATTGCAAGAAAAAGGAAGTTAAAATTTTTGAGAATGGTGTGGAATCCATTATCTTTATAGAAAAACATCACTATCTTATTCTCATTTATGTCCACCCCTAGTAGCATTACTAAATAAAATTATTTGAGAGGAATAGAACCTACTATCTATGGGCTATGAATGAAATATTCAAATTGAAGAGGTGCATGTAGTTCATGAATATTTTGATGTCTTTCCAGAGGATTTACCTGGACATCCTACAGTGCGGGAAATTGATTTTTACATTGACTCAATTCTTGGTTCAAGGCCCATATAAAAGACCCCTTGTAGAATGGACATTGTGGAGTTAGTACAGCTAAAGAAACAACTAGAGGAATTGAGTGATATAGGATTTATTCACCCTAGTGTTTCTCCATGGGGAGCCCATGTTCTTTTTGTTAAGAAGAAAGATGGGTCTATGAGGTTGTGCCTTGATTATAGGGAAATCAATGATATTAAAATAAAGAATAAGTATCCTCTGCCTCAAATTGATGATTTATTTGATCTACTTCATGGAGAACAATATTTTTCAAAGATTGATCTTCGATCTGGATATCATCAGTTGCTTTTGAGGAAGGAAGAAATTCTAAGAACAGTATTTTGAACCAGATATGGGCATTATGTATAAGTCCCTAGCCTTAAACCTTACTTAATCTTGAGTTATTACAAGATTACACATTGAGGATCTTTTCAGGTTTAGAGTTTTGGAGAATTAGATCATGAAACTTGCATTACATTCCACATTTAAAAAAAGTGGTTACATAAAAGACAGTATTTATTCTTCCCATCAACGAAAACATATTTAAAATAAAACATGGATTCTTTCTTGACACATCATTGACACTATCATCACATCATGTACCTTTCCCTTGACCTGTGAAAAACATTTCAAAAACTTGGGATGAGCATAAAAAGCTCAGTAAGGGTTATAAAAATATGGAAAGGAAACATGAGTTCATATATACATAAGAATGAAATCATACTTTACCCATAAAACATAGGCACTTTAACATACCTCATCAAATCATGAATAAATCATAGAAATCATAAGACATAAAAGGTAACTTGAGGCATTCATAACATTCTTATGTAGGGAGTAACCCTCTTGGTTACGTTTGGAATACCCACCACAGTATATTCCCTAAATCTCTTCGGAGAAACCTTAGCGTTTCACTCCTTCACGTTACCCAATGCATTGGAGAGCTATATCGGGCTTACCCGCCCTTATTTTATCACGGAACCACCCATCTTCATAACAATTCCCAAGAACCATAACATAATCTTATCACATAAAACATGCATAAAGGAAACATAACACTTCCACCTTTCAATAACAAGATATCAATACAAAAAATTGATATAAATACATTATGAAAACCATTTTCAATACCAAAATAAAATAAAAGTAAAACATGGTATTTATTTTTCTTTTAAAAAGAAGGTATGGCTTGTAGAGGAAGCCGAAACTCAAATAATGGTCACGGCGACGGAGAAGTCGTTGTCGCCGCATACGTACGACAAAAACATTCCCTTTTGTCATTTAGTAAAACGCTTTGTATAAAAAGATTCCTTTTGGATAAATATAAAAGTCAAAGGGGTTTATACACCGTATAAAAGAAAGTTCTGTATAAAACAAAATATGCCTCAATGAAATGATATTGAGACGAAGTCCCATACAAAGACGGTATCCTTGGATTAAGGATAAATCAGTTACATAACTATGTGTGACAAATGAATACACGAAATATAAGTGGGTATTAAGTGTAAAACAATCAGAGGAAATTCACACATAATCATAGAACGACATATTCAAGGTGTACAAGTTTATCCCAAAGAATCAAATTTGGGTTAAGAAGTTCCCTTGCAAAAATTTGATAGCCTAACGGCGTCACTACGAAATTCAGAAAATGAGTTTATGAGAGATAAAATGGGTATCTCATCACATGGACATAAAATTTAAATCAATAAGGATATATAAGATCATATCCCAACATAATAGTATGTGAATTAAAAGACATAACAAAAGAAGTCTTTTAAAAAGAGGATGGTGAAAGGTTCCCTTACCGACATGGGTATCTTTCAAGACATGCACCCCGTGAAAGAAGGACAATACAACATTGATGTAAATACTCATAAATTAAAGTATACTACACAATGAGTAAAATAATGGGTAGTACATACACCACTCAAAGTAAATTGTGGCAAATGTATCATAAATCTCACAGGAATAAAAGTGAGATGAAAAATCCCTTACGAAAACTCGGCAGCCTAACGGCGCCACATAAAACTTAAAAAAATGGATTGATGAGATCAAATAGGGTATCTCATCATATTGACATAAAGTTTATATAAAGAGTAATATAAAATAACATCCCCCCAACATAACAAAGAGGATCTTAAAATAAGTGACATAAAGGAGAGTACTTAAAAAGAAAGAGATAGGTTAGATCTCTTACGAAAATTCGGCAGCCTAACCGCGCCACTCAAAACTCCCAAACGGATTGATGAGAGAGAATAGGGTCTCTCATAACATGAAAATAAAAATTAAAGTATAATTAATATAAAATAGCATCCCAATAACAAGAAATATTAGCTTTAAAAGGAATGACATAAAAGAGTGTACTTAAAAAGAAAGAGTGGAGTAGGATCCCTTACTTCAGGTCCGACTTGACTCGATCGTTCTTTAATCTCCTGAATAATATACTTGAGTTAATTTCTAATTCCTTAAGAACCTTTTTCAAGTTAATTATTCCTTTTATATCACTTATTACCATGTCATAAACATTATGTAATCATTTAAGTTAATAATGTTTGTTTTGTCGATATTTGGTTCTTAAGTCGAAAGTGGACTTCTTACAATTACATGTTGTTCGTGTGGTCAAAGGTTCATTATATCCAGAGTTGTATTCATGATTTAGATATCATATATATAATATATATACATTATATTCATGCATTTATAATATTACATTACATTTAGAGTTAAGAAATGAAATTCACCGTTCATGGAGACGGTAAGCCGTACATACGCATGAACGCTACTTCCATTTCTATTTCATATTTAATGGAATTAAAACAAAATGATACATAATAGTATTTTAATTCCAGTATGATATCATATATAATATCATTAAATATATCCTTTATACATACCACATATGGTATTAACGAATCAAATCACTTTGAGGGGGTGGTAGTCTGCACTTCCTTAAATAAAGATATCGCGTTTACCCATAATGGAAACCCTAAAGGTATGCCATAAATGAAAAATACATAAGATTAAGTAAAACATAAACATATTAGATATCATATATAAATATAGTGTCATCTTAATGGCCACCTTTGAAGGTGTTAGAAGAATGTTGAACAATCATCGTTTCGGGAGGCAGAAATTCGCCATCCACAGAAATAGTATGTTCTTTAACCATTAGATGTAGGTGTGTGTATGTGTAGCTCGAATAATTCTTATAAAAACATACTAGTATATTTAAGATACTGTATTTGTTACAAAATAAATGAATAAAAAGAGTTTAGGGGGTAGGAGAAGTAAAATAAAACAAAAGGACACAAGTGAAGACATTACCTTTAAAATCGGGTAACTCCCTTTGGTTTGAGCTCAAAGGCTTCCTTGGGAAGGATTCTTCCCAAAGTGAGGCTTCAAGAAGTTAGAGAGGGAAGTGGAGAGACAAAATGGTCAGGGGTTGGTCGATCCAAAGGCTTTGAGAGTTTGGGTAAGGAGGTAGAGGTGGGGGCCTTTTATAAGAGGAGAGGTGGGGCACTCTTGGAAAGTTACAAAATGTTACTTTATTTTCAAAAGAGTTTCGGATTTTAAAGGTCCTACATTGATGTATTTTGAGGATAAGGTGATAAGGGATCGAAATACATTCATCCAATAGGTTTTGGACATGTTTAGGTCTTATATATTACATTATATTTCCATTTAAATCGTTAAATAATGAGGTCATCGATGCATCATCATGATGTCATAAATAATTTAATTTATTTAATGTCTAAAAATTATAAAAAAATACTATGATGTAGGAAATCTTTTTAGATTTACAATGACTATTTATATTCAAAAATATGACTTGTATAACCCCATGTAAAAATTGTTTTATTAAAACATCTTATGTTTGTGTCATTTTTACTTTAACATTAAATAAAAAGATATTTATGTCATTTTCCAACCAAAGTGGCTCCATGGGGTCCCCAAGTTGGCCCATGGATTGTCTTGGTCGTTCATGACACATCAAATGAGGGTAGGACATGTGTCTAGGTCATTTAATTTTATTAAAACATTATTCTTACCATAAACTACACTAATTACCTCTAATCGCGATTAAAAACTTAATAAGTTACTATTCACCAAAAAATTATTTTTATCCCATTGAACCACATTTTACTTCTTAATGAATGTTGGACATTTTAAATTCAAAACACAAAGATGGAAAAATTTCATTTAAACGGAAAAATCAGTTTTTATAAGTACCACTTAGTGGTTTCACTATTCATCAAAAATTGATGTTTTTCAGAAAAATCCCAAAAATTCACCCTAAGCTATATTTGATATTCCGAATTCAAAAATGAAGTCTATTTTAAAAAATTCAAAACATATTAGTAAAATTAATTAATTTAATAATTAATTCCCGCTGTCAGAGCAAATCACGTGTTTTTATGAAACAATAAGTATCAAAAGATTGACACTAGTTTATGTCTGATTTCAAAGTGAAATTAATTCCAATGACCACTATTGGTTTTAATGGTAAAAATATATTCTAATTTCACTTTAAAACCAATTCAAAATATAATCTAATCATATAAATAAATTAGATTAAAAAGAGTTTTTGAATTTAAATACAACATTTTATATTATTCGTTAAAAAAATGAACTTTATCGGAAAGATACCAAAAATTTACACAAAGTAAATTTTGATGTCCCAATTCTTAAGAAGAGTTTTATTTGGTCCAATTTAATGTATAAGAGTGAAAAAAACTATATTTAATGACGGTTCTCCATCAAAAGGTGATAAGTGAACCTTTAGTGAAAACTAGGGCATATACGCCTAAAATTGAATTCTTTCCATATTTTAAGCCTTTATCTTTTATTGGATAAATGTAAAAACATTTAAAAACATATATAATCATATTTTAGTTATTTCTATCCATTCCCGCCAATACAACGGCTACATGTTAACTACCATTTAAAATAATATTATTTTATTATTAGAGTGCAACGTAAGATTCCCAAGAAAATCGTTGTTGCGTGTTGGGTACGCCATCGAGCATAGCGTCCCCTTTAAAGTCATATTAATATTTTATTCACAAATATGGATAAATATAAAAATGTCATATTCTTTATTAACCTGGGGTGTTACATCCTTCCCCCTTTTGGGAATTACATCCTCACAATTTTAAAATTGAGCTTGGAAACATCCTTGAACGTCCCACATCGGAACAAGAGTTGGTAAAACAATCACTTTAAAATAAAGAAAGATAAGCACAAAGGTCACTCGAGTTAACCCATAATAGGATTCCATGTAGAAAAATATGGACATGGAGGAGAAAACATAGGGTCATGTTCTGATGGAGAGTGATAGAAAACATGTTTAGGAGAAAGTTAACCACAAGAAAATCACAAACTTGTGATGGGTTAAAAGGTATTTGATTCCCCAGTAGGAAAAGTTAATAGACAACATTTTTGTTTTAAGTTACTTTTTATTGAGTAATTTATTCATAAGGAAACATAATCACTTATCATGTTGACTTTCAACTTTTATTAGATTCCTTACACAAACTCATATTTTCTCCAAAAGACAAGTATTTAGGAAGACTTGTCACATTAAGAGTACTATAATCAATTTCTAGAGAATCACCTAATCCACAAAAGAGAACTATATACTTCCCATGTATTTAGACTCTAACCAAAACCAAAACCAAAAAGGTTAGTACAAGATCAGATAATCCAGAAAAAGATAACCGTTTATAAAGAGAAAATCTATTCTTAATCTCCAAAATTTGTCCAACAAAACCCGAAGTTCAACGAGGACCATCCGATAAACAATTTTTCCATAAAAATTATTCAAACTAAGCCAAAATAATATTGAAACCCAAATATTTGAAGGATTTAGTCACATAGTCTTCCAAGTTAAATCGTAACATTTATCTCCAAACAACATCAATTGCTCTTAATGTCTCGTATTAAAAAGTAATTAACCTAATCACATATCCACCATGATAGGTTAATAAAAATCCATAGATAACCCAAAATAAACTTACTCTTAATTCATAAAATCATCTAACTAAATAGAATCAGTCAAACTAACCAGGGACTTCACGTAGTCCAGTGGTAGGCAATAAATACCAGTCACACTTTGGTTGTGGGTTCGATTCCCGCAGCTTTGTCCGACGCGACGGGTTGTCACACGGTTTGCGTGTTGTCCTTTTTTATAAAACTCCAAAAATAACCCTAACATGTTTTAACCTCAATCATTTCCTTATACCTTTAATTTTCATCCGAATTCGTTACGATCTCAACATCTTAATTCTTGAAGTCTTATTTCACCACCATAAGATAAAATAAAATGATTCCCAAAATGAATAACATCATACCTTGATCGTGGCGTCCACTCGGTTTCATCTTCATATTGCTCACATAGGTAGAAGTCCCATGCATTACAACAATGATTTAGAGATCCTTCAAAATCATTTGCTTCCACCATCCAAATACACCTCGTACAACATGGGTTATATGGGTGTTCACAGAAAAACAGTTTTGGAAAATAATCATGTATGACATATAATTCCAAAACATCTGATAAAACATGATTTCTATAAAATAGTCGGACCGAAATTGAGTTGAAACATTCTATTATTGGTCCTTTTAAAATACCATAAGTATGTGATGTGAGACTATATTTTAAAAGCAAATATAAATAGTTTGCGCAAGGGTCTCCTTCCTCAGCACCATTTTTAAAATCATAATATGCTTCAAATTCTTGTGATAAGGTAAAATATTTGAAAATACCTTGATAATATTTGCCTTTCTTGAAAATATGAGAATATTGTGAAAATAATATTTGTCTAAAAACAACCCATGATCCACGATGATAACGAGGTATAGTGGAGGTGTTTGATATCTCAAACAACTGCTTGCAAGTGAGTTGTATGCTAGAAAAAGTTTCACAATCATCCGAAGATGACTTTGCAATAATTATTGAAAGCATGTCATCAGGAAGAGATAGGAATTTCATTTGAGATCTTTCTCCTTCCATTCGTAACCGACTTTACTTGACCTAAAAAAAGTTATAAAACAAGGATTTAACTAAAATAATAGATATAGGGACTAATCATGTGTCTCACAAGAACTCCTAATCCCTAAAGTTGTCTAAACCGACCTTTGATACCAACTATAAGGCCCGAGCCTTAAACCTTACTTAATCTTGAGTTATTACAAGATTACACATTGAGGATCTTTTCAGGTTTAGAGTTTTAGAGAATTAGATCATGAAACTTGCATTACATTCCACATTTAAACAAAGCGGTTACATAAAAGACAGTATTCATTCTTCCCATCAACGGAAACATATTTAAAATAAAACATGGATTCTTTCTTGACACATCCTTGACACTATCATCACATCATGTACCTTTCCCTTGACCTGTGAAAAACATTTCAAAAACTTGGGATGAGCATACAAAGCTCAGTAAGGGTTATAAAAATATGGAAAGGAAACATGAGTTCATATATACATAAGAATGAAATCATACTTTACCCATAAAACATAGGTACTTTAACATACCTCATAAAATCATGAATAAATCATAGAAATCATAAGACATAAAAGGTAACTTGAGGCATTCATAACATTCTTATGTAGGGAGTAACCCTCTTGGTTACGTTTGGAATACCCACCACAGTATATTCCCTAAATCTCTTCGGAGAAACCTTAACGTTTCACTCCTTCGCGTTACCCAATGCATTGGAGAGCTATATCGGGCTCACCCGCCCTTAGTTTATCACGGAACCACCCGTCTTCATAACAATGCCCAAGAACCGTAACATAATCTTATCACATAAAACATGCATAAAGGAAACATAACATTTCCACCTTTCAATAACAAGATATCAATACAAAACATTGATATAAATACATTATGAAAAACATTTTCCATACCAAAATAAAAGAAAAGTAAAACATGGTATTTATTTTTCTTTTAAAAATAAGGTATGGCTTGTAGAGGAAGCCGAAACTCAAATAATGGTCACGACGGTGGAGAAGTCGTTGTCGCCGCATACGTACGACAAAAACATTCTCTTTTGTCATTTAGTAAAATGCTTCGTATAAAAAGATTCCTTTTGGATAAATGTAAAAGTCAAAGGGGTTTATACATCATATAAAAGAAAGTTGTGTATAAAACAAAATATGCCTCAATGAAAGGAGATTGAGACGAAGTCCCACACAAAGACGGTATCCTTGGATTAAGGATAAATCAGTTACATAACTATGTGTGACAAAAGAATACACAAAATATAAGTGGGTATTAAGTGTAAAACAATCAGATGAAATTCACACATAATCATATAATGACATATTCAAGGTTTACAAGTTTATCCCAAAGAATCAAATTTGGGTTAAGAAGTTCCCTTGCAAAAATTTGACAGCCTAACGGCGTCACTACGAAATTCAGAAAATGAGTTGATGAGAGATAAAAAGGGTATCTCATCACATGGACATAAAATTTAAATCAATAAGGATATAGAATAACATATCCCAACATAATAATATGTTAATTAAAATACATAACAAAAGAAGTCTTTTAAAAAGAGGATGGTGAAAGGTTCCCTTACCGACATGGGTATCTTTCAAGACATGCACCCCGTGAAAGAAGGACAATACAACATTGATGTAAATACTCATAAATTAAAGTATATTACACAATGAGTAAAATAATGGGCAGTACATACACCACTCAAAGGAAATTGTGGCAAATGTAGCATAAATCTCACGGGAATAAAAGTGAGATGAAAAATCCCTTACGAAATCTCAGCAGCCTAACGGCGCCACATAAAACTTACAAAAATGGATTGATGAGATCAAATAGGGTATCTAATCATATTAACATAAAGTTTATAGAAATAGGAATATAAAATAACATCCCCCCAACATAACAAAGAGGAGCTTAAAAGAAGTGACATAAAGGAGAGTACTTAAAAAGAAAGAGAGAGGTTAGATCTCTTACGAAAATTCGGGAGCCTAACGGCGCCACTCAAAACTCTCAAATGGATTGATGAGAGAGAATAGGGTATCTTATCAAATGAACATAAAAATTAAAGTATGATTAATATAAAATAACATCCCAATAACAAGAAAGATGATCTTTAAAAGGAATGACATAAAAGAGTGTACTTAAAAAGAAAGAGTGGAGTAGGATCCCTTACCTCCGGTCCGACTTGACTCGATCGTTCTTTAATCTCCTGAATAAAAAACTTGAGTTAGTTTCTAATTCCTTAAGAACCTTTTTCAAGTTCATTATTCCTTTTATATCACTTATTACCATGTTATAAACATTATTTAATCATTTAAGTTAATAATGTTTGTTTTTTCGATATTTGGTTCTTAAGTCGAAAGTGGACTTCTTACAATTACATGTTGTTCGTGTGGTCAAAGGTTCATTATATCCAGAGTTGTATTTGTGATTTAGATATCATATATATCATATATATATACAGTATATTCATGCATTTATAATATTACATTACATTTAGAGTTAAGAAATGAAATGCACCGTTCATGGAGACGGTAAGTCGTACGTACGCATGAACGCTACTTCCATTTCTATTTCATATTTAAGGGAATTAAAACATAATGATACATAATAGTATTTTAATTACAGTATGGTATCATATATAATATCATTAAATATATCCTTTATACATACCACATATGGTATTAACGAATCAAATCACTTTGAGTGGGCGGTAGTCCGCACTTCCTTAAATGAAGATATCGCGTTTACCCATAATGGAAACCATAAAGGTATGCCATAAATGAAAAATAAATAATCTTAAGTAAAACATAAACATATTAGATATCATATATAAATATAGTGTCATCTTAATGGCCACATTTGAAGTTGTTATAAGAATGTTGAACAATCATCGTTTCGGGAGGCAGAAATACGCCATCCACGGAAACAATATGTTCTTTAACCATTAGATGTAGGTGTGTGTAAGTGTATCTCGAATCCTTCTTATAACAACATAATAGTATATTTAAGATACTGGATTTGTTATAAAATAAATTAATAAAAAGAGTTTAGGGGGTTGTAGAAGCAAAATAAAACAAAAGGACACAAGTGAAGACATTACCTTTAAAATCCGGTAACTCCCTTTGGTTTGAGCTCAAAGGCTTCCTTGGGAAGGATTCTACCCAAATTGAAGCTTTAAGAAGTTATAGAGGGAAGTGTAGAGACAAAATGGGCAGGGTTTGGCTGAGCCAAAGGCTTTGGGAGTGTGGGTAAGGAGGTAGAGGTGGGGGCCTTTTATAAGAGGAGAGGAGGGGCACTCTTGGAAAGTTACAAAATGTTACTTTATTTTCAAAAGAGTTTCGGATTTTAAAGGTCCTAAATTGATTTATTTCGAGGATAAGGTGATAAGGGTTCGAAATAGATTCATCCAATAGGTTTTTCAAATGTTTAGGTCTTATATATTACATTATCTTTCCATTTAAATCGTTAAATAATGAGGTCATCGCTGCATCATCATGATGTCATAAATAATTTAATTTATTTAATGTCTAAAAATTATAAAAAAAATACTATGATGTAGTAAATATTTTTATATTTCTAATAACTATTTATAGTCAAAAATATGACTTGTATAACTCCATGTAAAAATTTTTTTAGTAAAACATCTTATGTTTGTGTCATTTTTACTTTAACATTAAATAAAAAGATATTTATGTCATTTTCCAACCAAAGTGGCTCCATGGGGTCCCCAAGTTGACCCATGGATTGTCTTGGTCAGCCATGACACATACAATGAGGGTAGATATGTGTCTAGGTCATTTCATCTTATTAAAACATTATTCTTACCATAAACTACACTAATTACCTCTAATCGCGATTAAAAACTTAATAAGTTACTATTCACCAAAAAATTATTTTTATCCCATTGAACCACATTTTACTTCTTAATGACAACCATGTATGTCGGATTTTTGAAATTCAAAACACAAAGATGGAAAAATTTCATTTAAACGGAAAAATCAGTTTTTATAAGTACCACTTAGTGGTTTCACTATTCATCAAAAATTGAAGTTTTTCAGAAAAATCCCAAAAATTCACCCTAAGCTATATTTGATATTCCGAATTCAAAAATGAAGTCTATTTTATAAAATTCAAAACATATAAGTCACATTAATTAATTTAATAATTAATTCCTGATGTCATAGCAAATAGCGTGTTTTTATGAAACCATAAGTATCAAAAGATTGCCACTAGTTTAAGTCTGATTTCAAAGTGAAATTAATTCCAACGACCACTATTGGATTTAATGGTAAAAATATATTCTAATTTCACTTTAAAACCAATTCAAAAGATAATCTAATCATATAAATAAATTAGATTAAAAAGAGGTTTTGAATTAAAATACAACATTTTACACAATTCATTAAAAAAATGAACTTTATCGGAAAGATACCAAAAATTTACACAAAGTAAATTTTGATGTCCCAATTCTTAAGAAGAGTTTTATTTGGTCCAATATAATTTATAAGAGTGAACAAAACTATATTTAATGACGGTTCGCCATCAAAAGGCGATAAGTGAACCTTTAGTGAAAACTAGGGCATATATGCCTAAAATTGAATTATTTCCGTATTTTAAGCCTTTATCTTTTATTGGATAAATGTAAAAACATTTAAAAACATATATAATAATATTTTATTTATTTATATCCATTCCCTCCAATACAACGGCTACATGTTAACTACCATTTAAAATAATATTATTTTATTATTAGAGTGCAACGTAAGATTCCCAAGAAACTCGTTGTTGCGTGTTGGGTACACCATCGAGCATAGTGTCCCCTTTAAAGTCATATTAATATTTTATTCACAAATATAGATAAATATAAAAATGTCATATTCTTTATTAACCCAGGGTGTTACATTACGAGTTTATAGTAATTTCTTTTGGATTGACTAATGCACCATATGTTTTCATGGATCTGATGAATAGAGTTTTCAAGGAATATCTTGATGAATTTGTAGTGGGGTTTATTGATGATATCCTGGTATAATCTAAAATCTATGAAGATCATGAAAATAACTTGCAAACTATTCTGATGAATCTTAGAAGAAATGAATTATATGGGAAGCTTAGAAAGGGTGATTTTTGGCTTCAATCAGTTTTCTTTTCTGGGCCACACTATTTCTATGTATGGAATATCTGTACATCCTGTGAAGAAAATGGCTATCAAATAATGGAATACACCAATTAACATAACTGAGGTATGTAGTTTTATTGCTTTAGAAGGTTATTATCGGCGTTTCATTCAGAACATTTCCCGGTTAGCCAACCCAATGAAAAAGATTGCATAAAACGTGGTTAAATTCATATGGGCAAAGGAATTTGAAGAATGTTTTGATGAATTTAAGAGAATATTAGTGAATTCACCAATCATGACTCTACCATCAGTGAATGGTTTATTTGGGATCTTTAGCGATTCATCAAAGAAAGGGATTGGTTGTGTCCTTATATAGAATGATATATTGATTGCCTATGCATCTAGGCAGCTAAATATTCATGAACAAAACTATCCAACACATGATCTTGAGTTATCATAGATATTCTTTGATCTGAATATGTGGATACATTACCTCTATGTTGAAAATGTGACATATATAAAGATCATAAGAGTTTGAAATATATCTTCTCATAGAAAGAACTCAATATGTGACGAACGATATGGATTAAGATACTTATGGATTATGATTTCACAATACATTACCACCCAAGGAAGGAAAATAGGGTGGAAGATGCTTTGAGTAGAAAGGACCACGAAATTTTGAACAAGATGAGAGTTGAAAGGGATCCTATGTTCATGGATCTAGTAAAGATGGATATAGGAATTATCAAGGAATGTAACACATAACTAAGTTGTAAAATGGATGCCAAACCTTATTTTATAGAGAGGATAAAAATTCTCAGGCTGATGATGAGGAGTTTCAAAAGAAAATTAAAGCTGTAAATGATGGGAAGTTTATTGACTTTTTTTATGAAGGTATAATTTTGAAATTACGAAAGAGGCTTTGTATTCTCGTTATTCCTAAGTTATAAAAGGGAACTATTGGATGATTCTCAATGATCTAATTTCTCTATAAACCCTAGTATCAAAAAGATGTATAGAGATCTAAAGGAACATTTTTGTTGGAAAAAATGAAGAGGGAGATTGTTGATTGCATGTCGAGATGTTTGGTTTGTCAACAAGTAAAGGATTGAAGACAACATCCTAGAGGAGTCATGCAACCCCTTACTATACCTATGTTGAAATATGATGATATTATGATGGATTTTTTCATGGGGATACCAAAGACTCCAAGAATGAATGATTCAATTTGGGACATTGTTGATCGTCTTACAAAATATTCACATTTTCTTGCTATAAGAGAAGATTTACCTCTTGAACCTTTAGCAAGACTATATGTTAATGAAGTTGTAATACTTCATGGTGTACCCTTATCAATTTTTTCTGATCGTGTTCCTTGTTTTACATCATAATTCTAGAAGACTCTTTAGAAGGACCTAGATACTGATCTTCATTTGAGTACTGCCCACAAACTGATGGACAATCAGAACGGACTATTCAAACATTAGAAGAATTATTGAGGTACTGTTCACTTGAATTTCAAGGTATGTGGGATCAGTATTTACCTCTCATAGAATTTTCCTACAAAAATAGATTACATTGAAGTGTTTAGATGGCACCATATGAAGCATTATATGGAAAGATATTCTATACACCAACTTGCTAGGATGATGTTGGTGAAAGAAAGCTCGTAGGCCCAGAACTTGTTGAGGAAACAATGGAAAAGGTGAAGATTATCCAAAACCATATCAAAACAGCTCAAAGTAAGAAAAAGTTCTATGTTGATAACCAAAAGAAAAATTTGGAATTTCAAG
Organism: Viscum album; assembly: GCA_963277665.1. Taxonomy (NCBI): domain Eukaryota; kingdom Viridiplantae; phylum Streptophyta; class Magnoliopsida; order Santalales; family Viscaceae; genus Viscum; species Viscum album. Next base: position 1,806,116,683 of record OY728164.1, on the reverse strand, counting down.
AAGGAGATCACTTCATTTAAAGGTATCTCTATGGAAGGGTATTATACGATTCAGTAAGAAGAGAAAATTAAGCCTAAGGTATATCGGACCATATGAGATTCTAGATGAAATTGGAATTGTATATTACCATTTGTAAATGACTCTAAGCCTCTCCAAAGTTCACAATGTGATCCACGTATCAATGTTATGGAAATACATGCCAGACCCAACGCATGTACTCACCTATGAAAAAATAGAACTTGAGCCTGATCTGTCTTATTGTGAAGAGCATATCAAGATTCTTGATACTAGAGAAAAAGTATTGAAATATCGGATTACTCATCTAGTAATATTTCTTTAGAGGAACCATAATATGGAGGAATCAACATGGGATCCTGAGGATCTTTTGTTAAAGACAAACCCAAATCTTTTTAGGTAACATTTTGTGAATTTCGAGGATCATATTTTTTAAGGGATAATGTAACACCCCATGGTTTTGAAAATAAATGTTGAATTTATTTTATAACCTATCCACTAAACACAAAATTTCCTCTACTTTGTTTTGAATTTCACCAAAATTTCATCTAGAGTTGTGATGAGTAAGTAATTTATAGTCTGATAGAACAAACATGATTTTTTTCTGAATAGTAACATAACCTTATAAATAGTAATACGAATAGTAATATGACCCTTATGAACATTAAATAATGGTATTATTTTCTTTTCTTTAGGTAATAAGATAATGAGATATTAATTAATTTTTCAATGTTATATAATACTAATTATACCTTTAAAATTGTAATTTTTTGAATTAACTATGATTTTATTTAAAAATTAAATTAATAGTATTTAGAAAATTATTTATGAAAAATGGATTTCATTTGTTAATTCTACACATTGAAAATTGGTAGTGGTGAATTGTTTGTGATTTTTCTGAAATTCTTGAATTTTTTATGAATAGAGATATATGGTAAAATACCATATATTAAAATTATCAGTTAAATATACTATTTATGACATCATAAGTGATGTAAGGCCACTTCGTTCGAACTCACACGAACATATTACTATTAGGGTTAACCTGAAAAAATACTATTGGTTGTCTTGATGGAAATAAAAAAATAATAAATAAAATATTCAAAATTTACCCCTCTCCTCCATTATAAAAACTCCCATCACTCCCTCTTCTATTCACCCCTCTAAGCCTTGAAACTCCTCAAATATCTGCCCAATTTCCCCTCCCTTGTCACTTCACCCGTCCAATAAGCTCCTGGTCTTTCCAGAACACCAAAACCCCTTCCCTTAAAAAGGTTCTTAGGGAGGTTATTTCAAGAGGTAAAGCACCCTTCTTTTTTATTTAGTTTCATTTCAATGTATCTTATTTTTTTATCCTCTCCCCACCTCCTCTGTCCAAATGAACATGATAAATCTAGTATCATCTATATACTGTAATTATATCACGATAATGGAAGAACCATCGTCAATATCCTTACTCTCTCTCTCTCTCTTATTTTATAAACGAAGTCAATGTCCATGAGGTTCTAATTTATAACCTTCATGGATGATGATGTTTCTTTCTTAAATGTATCCTTAATTACTAGTCATGAAACCATTTTGATGGTTTAACCAGACTATTATATATGTATTATAACCTAATTAGTAATCATGAACCAGTATTCGTACATATTATTAAATCTTAAGACCAAACTAGTTCTTAATAATCAAAATGTCGCTAAAATAATCTTAGTGAATGTCATAAATATTTCATCTAAGGATTCATCATATTTACATGTAACCAAATGATATAAAATACCATTAACACTTCTGGATGTTCATAAATAATATTTAATTTCAATTCTGGAGATTTACAACCATTCCACATGAACTCCATTAATTAAAAACAATTGAAATGATTATGAAAATTATGAAAATGAACACTCTGGAACGACGGAATTCGATCTTATAACTTATCAATAATAACATAAATGAACTAAAAAGAATTATGATAAACTAAATTAAATTCTAATAGGTTCTGAATTAAGTTATTAATAAGCCTATTTTCAAATTTCTAGGAACTTAAGTTCAAGATGGGAAAACATTCAGACTTAACGTAAGGGTTTCTCCACCTGAACATCCATTTTCATTCGGGTTATTTTTATTGTCAAATTACCTCAATGAAATTCATGTGTATTACTATTTACACATCATAAATTTTTTTTGAGTGTTATATATATGTTTACCAACCATAATCCCTCCTTATTTTATGGTTATTTACACGTTTTAAAAGGAACTTTCAAAATTGCTTCTGAAATACAAGCCCGATCAAAGGGAAGTTCTCAAATTCATACCTTTTTTTGAGGTCAATCTAAAATGTGTTTTTGGAAACCATTATCTTTATAAAATCAAAAAAAATTATTATGTAAATAATATCCTACTTCACTTCTAGTTTTATACAAATTTTTTCCAAAAGAACTCTTCTTTTCAAAGTAAAAGAGTATTTATCTCAAGAATTACTCAATGATTTTATTAGAGTATCTTCATCTATTTCATCACTCTTATTGATTATTATGCGTTATTGGGACTAATTTTTCATGGAATAATCTACCATATTTAATTTAATGGTTTATGATTTTTTGGCTCTGGATGTGCTATCTTAAAACCATTCACCAATTTACTTCGAATAGTTAGTGTTTATGCTTAATGTTCAGGGAAATATATTTTCATTTCATATATTAGATTCAATGAGGGTGTGTATGTTGTTTATTTTTACCTTAGATCATATGATTAATTCATTGTACATATTAAGTGTTGGGTGGGTACCGTTATATCCCCTCAGTGCATCGGTAGGTCTCATGAGACAAACTACGGTCTTGGAACAAGGCCTAGACAAAATAATTATTTATGGTCTTGGCATAATGCCTTGACGGTATGGTTATGTTGTCCCACATTATGAATTCCCTCATTATGAAAATAATATTGTTGGTTCATGTGGTTATTCAACTAGTACAATGACCATGATTACATTTTATTATGGAAATAATTACTCAGCTTATATTTCCTCCATATTATGTTCAAGTTTATTTTTAAAGGCATATGTTTTCAATTATTCACCATGTCTAATGTTTATGTTATCCTACACTATTTTTCTTACTCTTAATGAGCATTTGAGATCACCCCTTTCTTATGTTTTATCTTCTCAGGAAATGAATAATTTTATAATGAATGACATGATGAAATAACCTAGGAGTTATGAATGTTTTCTAAGGATTTTCTATGTTGTTTTTCATTTCAAGATGTAATGTTGAACTTATGTATGTATATTTTTTCCAATAATACTATACTACTAGGTCATTCATGATGTTTATTCCTTGTTTATATTCCAATGTAATCAAGTAAGGCACTGGCTCCAGGAAACTGGGATCGGGTCCTTACAATATGCATTAATGAAATCACTATTTGATACCATTTTGTAATAGCCCAGCCTGATTAAACCCATGAATTCACCAGAAATGACCTGCCATAAGGCTCGAAGAATCATCCCTTTAGCCATGTTCTAGAAACAAGAACCTGGGTATCATACAAGAGATGATGGGAATGATTACACCCTCAATAGGTATATTATATAAAATAAAAAATTATAGTAAAACAATGGATAAAATAGCTACATAATATGTAAAAACCAAAAGCAAAAAAGGTCACATCTAATATCTTGATATCAAGAACACAAAACAGAACAATAATACTATCAAAAACATGGAACCTAAAACAACCCATGGTTCCATCTCCACATGATCATAAATCGCCTCCATCACAACAAACTAATAGGAAACATGAATAAGGAGACTCATCATATACATGACTCCATTCCCTTTATCTGTATCCTATAAAACAAAGGATAACAACACCAAAAGGAAAAAATTAGTGTGTTGGTAAAAATTCCAAATAGGATACGACCAGAAAATCTATATAATGTCTAACTATGTGCATCCATTAGTTAATTCATTAAACATATTTCTAAAACATTATATATTAAATTATTTTCCATTTATAAGTCAAATGATGCTTTTATTTTTAAAATCATTTCATTCCTTTCAATATCATTCCATAGTCAATAAAATAGAGCAATGTGACATATTACATCTCTATAGGCATAAACAGATAAATAAAAAAAATTGTACATCAAATTTTCATAATGAAAATGGGTAGGAAAATAATAATATCTTAAGATAATTCATGTAATATAGTATTAAAGATACCAAGAGAAGAATATGTGACATAAGGGTATACACAACTAAAATAATGAGACATGCTTAGTATAAATAGTCAACTTGCATGACTCTTAATGTATGGGAACCATGTTCCCTAATAAAGGATACCCCCAAGTCTCCATGACATTAAGGGAACCCCCTAGTGATATCTTCCTTTACTAGGTCCATTCATTGTCTATTTTCCCCTTACCCCATAGTATCCCTAATGTGATTTATATAATCCATACAATATAGAAACAAAATCCTTATTTCATATAAATATTTACATGGAATAAACCATTTAAAATTCAAGCCCATGTTTTCAAAAAATCATTTTATATAGTGGTCAACATTTATTTCTCACATGAAAAACTATTTTCCTTTAAAAATTCATATTTGATGAAATTGATCAAACACAACATTAATTTAAAATGGTTTCTATCAAAACCCCCTATTGAAAACAAAAAAAACAACCCTCAAATATTAAATCCATTTTCAATAATCAATTTCATAATTATAACAAAAGTAATGAATCAATGAATATATAGACTTCCTAGGTTTAGACCATAGGATATATACACCTTCAGGGAAAACGATGAAATGATACTGCATCTTTAAAACCGATGACAGAAAATAGTGTGATTTGATTATCAATAACCTAGATCCATTGAAAATGACATCGATCCTCCTAGTATATACTAGATCCAAGGATCTAGCCCTATGAGACATAAAAATCATAGAGAAATCGGGGATAAAATTTATTAGAAGGACTGATCTTATGGGATTATGGATAATGGAGACCCGATATTCAATCGACATAAAGAATCCACATTTGGGAGAAGAACTGAGCCAATAATTCTATATCAGATATTTTAATCCAAGAATCATCGAGTTAGATATGTAAGGGTTTGACTAAGAAGTTCAAACACTTAATTTAGTCTAAAATGAGAATTTGGGGATTACAAAACTGCATGCCTAATGTCATCACTGGTGGATTTTTGGGACATACTAGTGGGTTGTTAACAACTAAAATAGTGCAATGGTTCTACCAACTAGATATGTCTAGTCGGTGGCCTCCTATTTCCACCAACAAGAAAAGAACCATCCCGAACATAAAAATGACCCCAAATTGAAAATATGATAATGAAAGTGATCTTCATACCTAGTTATAAATACCTAGGTATAACATGGTGATTGATTCACTATCAAAGAAAGTAATTGAAGATTAGGTCTCCATATGGTCGTTCTTAATTTTTGAATATATTTTTTTTACATTTATCTAATGTAAAATGTGACACATATTCATTACTCCATTACTCCCCTTTGTTTCCAGAATTTCATTTCCATTTTTAATATAAATTGTATAACATAGTTTTTTCTAACAACTATTATTACATGATATGAGATAAAATATAGATACTATCTATCTACTAACCCTTATTTTGGATATTTGTACAACTCCATGGTGGAGGACCCTTCTTTACTATTTTCTCATTTCAAACAGTAAAGAGGTTCTACTATGGATGGTCAAGCGTTTATGAAAAATTGGGAATTTTACCATATCAAAGAAAAACACTTGAATCATTAGGTGGTTTTCATTTCATTGGTTTCAAAAATCTATTTTTAACCAAAATTAAACATTATTTCTAGAAGGTTAAGAGGTTTAATTTTCTCCCAAATAATCTCTTTATTTGATGAAACTATATGTGCATGGACCTTTTAAGATGAATAAAAATATCAAAATGTGTAATTAAATTTTCTAAGAATAATTTATCAAAGATTTTCTAGATATGTTTTCATTTTTTTGTGATGGAAACTAATTTTATGAGGTGTTTATATTTAAAATTATATATTAAAATTGTATTCCTTCAAGGTGATAATAAATTCCAACCTTGGTTTTTCTATAATAAATTAAAAGTAATTTTGTGACATGATCCATTCTAAATTAAAATGAATTAACATCATGTTATTATCAATGTTCACAATTATTATGGGTGTTTTTCATTACCTTAAATTTTAATTTTTATATAAGACTAACTAATAACATTTATACCTCTTTTTAGGATCCCTAATTTTTTTAATTAAGATATAAAAATTTATATATTCACTATGATATTTTTTTGAAAATATGGATATTAATTTAAGATGTTTAATTAATACATTGTTATCAGTTCCATTTATAACCATGGGAGTATTCTGCTTTGGTGATGTTTGTGGAAAATTTAAATTATAATATAAAATGAATTATGGGAATATTTTAATGATGAAACTCAAGTAATAAAGTGTTGTTGAATGACTAAATACCTTATAGTTGGTAGTTTCCTCATTATAACCCTGGGTACTTATCTAGGAACCTAGGATAACTACCATTATAGGTAATGATTACAATATACCTAGTTTATTATTTCCATGAAATGATTCATCTATATATAGGGTTGAGTAGATATGATTACACTCTCACCAGTTACTTTATGGTCTCACCAAAAGTTAGGATTTCACTCTGACTAGTGGATATACACGATAGCCTAGAATTCCACTCTGGTTAGCAACTTGTGTGCAGCTAAATATTTTAGAGATTTCGATTTGGACTACTATAGAGAAAATAATGTATCTTGACCATAGTCCCTTATTGTTACTCCTATTATGCACTATTCGATATTAAATTAAATATTTCCTTTTATATTTATGTGTACATACTGGTACTCATTCCTTTTCTATTTAACTTTTGTTACACTTTTTTAAGATTTATTTAAAATGATATCCCTCCATGTTACTCATTTTACCCAAAATAGTAATACTAATTTTATATTTATAGTTTAAAATAACATTTATTAATTTATAAAGGAAAGGGAAAGTATAGATTAATGAGGTTATCTTATTGAGCTTTATAAAACACCTTATAAACGCACCCTAGTGTGTATATAACCATTTATTTCATTAGTCTATTTTTCATATATAATCATTGCATCTAATTTATAGGTGTGGAATATGGATTAGGTTTGGGGTTTTACAGGAGGTGGAATGTGGGGTTGGTAATATTCTTCATGGATTTGGATGTGTATTTAATGTTGGACTATCATATCCTCATTATGTAAACATTGTTTAATTTTTTATTAAATTTTTTTATGATGTGTTTTTTTTTATTTTTTTTTATTTGGTGGTCATTTTTTTGTTACAATTATTAATTATTATGTATAAAAGGTTAAATCATATCCTATTTCTATGAGATACCCTTGGAACCAATTATCCTCCAACGATGATCTAGAACTCTCTTTGCGGTATGAGGTATGAAAATTATTGTATAGCGTATTGAAACAGTGATTGGTATGGTACAATTTTCATTATCAAGAATCATTATAAATGGTATTTTTCATATATTATATATATAAATTATTATGTAATACTAAAACCCATATAAATTTACCACATAATTGATTATACTGGTATAGGATAAATTAAGAATACCTAAAAATAAGTTTTTTTTATAGGTACTTAAATTTTAAAAATATAAACTTATAAAATAGTTATAATAATTAATAGATAATTATTTTTAGTAAAACAAAAATATATCATATGTATATTTACCTATGTCAAGTTTATGTTTCTTATCCATAAATTCAATCTCTTGTATTCTCTCTCCCTCAATTATTTATCAATCGAAGCTGCACTTTTCTATAATAATTTTATTAATATGTGCTCTTGAATTAATATAAAAAAAATTAAATAAGTTTTATAAGAAATGGGTGTTATAATATAATTTACCACTTAGTTAGAGGGGGAAAATTTTAAGATATGTTTGGGACACTCTTCCAATACTTAATTAATTTTATCATATATATAGGTTTGAGGACTTCCTTTTATATGTAATACGTGCTATAAAAAATTCCCATTTAGTGGAGGCACACAATTTAAACATATATTTAGGCCACTCTTCCCAGATATCATTAATTTCATTATATATAGAGTTATAAGGTTTTTCTATATTATTGTTATATATAAATAGAGTTTTTTATTCAGTTAAAAATATTTCTTGAGTGGTATAGGTTGATCTGTGAAGTTATTTTCTTTGGGAAATAATTTTTAGGTTTTGTTTTTTTATAAAATCCATAGCTTGGAACACTTTTTTCTAAAATGTCTTACACAGGAACAGTATATCATTATAGAACATTCTTGGACTAGTTGTGATCCTTTAGTCCCACATTCCCACATTCCATTGGTGGGAAAGCTATTGACACAATTTTTGATGTTGTATTCTCCTTTATAGAAGCTGGATGGTAGGATAAAGGCCCTTCCATCCATGTTTTCCTTCGTAGAGTTCATTTCCTAGTCTCAGTCTCCCTTTTAGATTTAAGGCTTTCTTGTAAATTTTTTACTTGATACCATATTCAAATGGTCACCTATTAGCTACATAATTGGATTCCTTAGTAGGGTGACCACCTGATGATATATAGAATGAGTCTTTGGGATTTGTCACACATCATTGAGTATGTTGGGAATCCATAAATTTTATCATTATGATAGCCAATGGGGGAATCCTATATTTATTATGTTGGTAATCTAAGGGTTAGGACCCAAGTCATTTTTTACTCATTGTGAAATGAAACTTATTTTTATCACTTAAGGCATCCTAGACCTAATTTGCAGGGAAACCTTTGATCATAACTTGAGGATACACATTCTCATCACATGAGGCATCATATAGTTGTCACATAGGATTGCAAAGGGTCCTCGATTAAGACTTCCTTGGATTATCTCCAAAGGCATATTGTCCCCATAGCATAATGTGAGAATCTTAATCTCATAACCTAATTGTAGAATAGTGACATACCATTCTTAAAAAATATTCATTTTGAGCTTATCAAATAAGGAATACCATGCTCATCACATGAGGCATCTAGTTCTCATAACACTAGGTAATGAACATAGGCTCATCACCTAAGGGAAAGGTCTCATTATCATCACATGGGATTCATATGTTAGTCACATAAGGCACCCTATGATCATTTCCTAGCATTGGATTTATGATGCATCAAGTTGGGTGTCGTAGGCTATTAATGTTGGACCTATTGGGATGATCACACAATAATGGGTCATAGTTTAAATTTTTTTGAGGATGCTTACCATATATTCTCATCACATATTTGTTTGGTCCTAGGTTAATTTCTACTGGGGTCGTGGTTTAAATTCTTGTGGGGGTTCTAATAGTTTATCAAATAGTAGATACTTTGGGAAGGTACGGTGTGAGATTTGGTATAGCCTAGAAATATGATTAGTATTCTGATAAACTACCTCCTAAGGGGGAGAAGGATTAGTGGTAATGTTAGGACTAAACCTCAATGTGGTGTCCTATATACCCAACTATAAAATAGAGATCAAAACCCATATAGTTATAGATTCAAATTTTAATTTCATGTCATAGGATCTTACCATATAGTTTGTCCTCATATTATAAGGACGCTTCTATAGTGAAAAGAGAAACATTAAGGGATATTATGGGGTTGATTATTTGGGATTCCTAGAAGGTAGTTTTCATATTATTCTCATCATATGAAGCATCATTTTCTTATCACACGAGGAATCATGGGATCATCACACAAGGCCTCCTATGTTCATCATGTAGTGTGATATGATTGTTTTTTATCTTCAGATGAGAATGTCATGATTTAAAAAATGAAAAAATTGGGGATGGAGTTTATCTTAAACACTCATCTTCCCCAATTATATAATGACTTATTATCACTACCATGTTGGTTTCTATTAAAGGTTACATTGTAAGTATTACAGCTAATAGGAGGTATAGGCTCTACTCAGGAATTGGAAGGATACGAGTGGTTCTTCCACAATTTTTTCATAACTGGGTAGTTATACTTAGTAGCTGATATAGATTTTTCCCTACCAAATTTTTTGTATAAGTCCCATGGATGAGTTTTCTTGTTATTAATAATGATTGGATAGGGGATCACTTATACCTTTCATTGTGAAAAGTTCATGGGAATAGGGGTCCATGATGGGGGTTTTGATTTTTTATTCTGTATGAGTAAGTCTGAATCGAGTGGATATGGGGGGCCATGATAACTCTAATTTAATTACACAATGTTTGGTGAATGGAAAAATAAATTGTGGGTCCTTGGTATTAGGTTCTTGCAACTTTAGAGTTTATTTAATGATTAGAGTGGCATAAGAAATGGGAATTACAAAAGTGTCTATTTCATGGATGACCAAATATGTGGTTTTCTCATGTTGTATGTTATGAAAAACATTGAGTTTTGAAAATAATGTACCTCTTTAATGAACATTATTATTAATTAATAAAATATTCATGGAATAATTTCAAAAAATAAATATATAAAAGGACTTATGTTAGGTATTTAGTGAAAGTAGCTCATATATGGAAATCTATGGGAGTCTCTGGTTTCATGAGTTCATGGAATTAAGAGTTGTGAAAACTAAGAGTGTGAACATTCATATTCTGTAGGGTTATCTAAAAAAATTGGGGTTAAAATGTATTTATAGGAATTTTAACTTCTATAAGTTTGTGGATTCATGAAACTCTTACATGATCATAAAACTTGTGAGTTTTATAGTTTTCCATATTTTATTCTTGAAAATCTAAGTTGTGTGAGTTCCAGGAATTTTTAATTCAGAGTAGGGATTGAGTGTGTCTGGAATTTCTTATTTTCAAGGTGCATGTTATGAAAAGTTCATGAAACTTGAATTTGCAAGAATAAGGGTCATTTTCTCTATAATTTCTTCTGATGGTTGTTTTCCCCTAATCTATCTTAGACCCATTTCTTGTTACTAAGGATTCCTATTTTCAATTCCACCAAATCCCCCCTCCCACAATAGAATAGAATCTGATGGGGGAGTAAGGAATTGAATTTTTGAGGAAAACATTTAACTCATGATTTTTATTCAATTGATACATGAAGTACTTGTTAGGTTCTTGAAACTCCTACTTTTTCCTAAAACTCATAAAAGTATATTCCTTTAAATTGGAGAGATGGACTAGGAGGGACCATGGGATTTCCTAAAATATTTTTGAATTATCACTTTTCATGGGACTCCCACTTTTCTGGAATCCTTAAGACTCCAATCCTTGGTGTTTCTATAACATCCCTTACTTAAATCTACTTCCTTAAACCCAACTCCCATGAATTAGAATTTTTCAAACTATCCTGAATTACTTGTTTTAAAGAATAAAATTTGTGTAAAACTAGAAAATTTGTGTCAATATAGGAAACTTATGAAAAATATATTTAGTCAATTTCCACAGAACCCAATAAATTATGAAACAAGATACTGAGTTTGTGACTGTAAGGAGAAAGAATATATCTATGGACCCTGATATTTATTTGTCCCGAGTAGTGCATTCTAGGCTCCATGTATTGTTTGATCTACTAACAAAGGGGAAGAAGGAGTAACTCTTGATTAATTTATTTTTTTATGGATTCAGTCTGTGACAATTTCATCCTACCCAATGAGGTTCTTAACACCCTAGGGTACAGATTCTAAAATCAATCCAACTCCATCAGTGGACTTTGGATTCCATCGGTCATACCATAAATGATTTATTGTCAAACTATGTTAAATACCATGAGAGGTTAGTGAATATGGTTATTATAGACTAAATCCACTTCCCCTTTGGATCTTATTTTTTATTACACCAAACTTTATTATCACTCCTTCTCATAGAAAGAATAAATATATGTCAAAACAGTCACATGAGACAGAAATTTTAACTTGGTTCACCCTCATTGGGATACATCCAAGGAGAATACAACTTTAATGTGTTGATGTACCAAATATACTAAATAATAATGATGTTATAATGTTTGAAGAACAAAAATTTTACCTCTCAGTTTAAACCATTCACAATTTGAAATCCCACTACTCTCTCTCATTATTGAAGTAAACACATTGCTCCTCCAGTGGAATATTTTAAAAATAATTTCTTTTCTTACTCACACCTATGTGTGTCTTTATAATCTTGTGTCATTAAATATATGAAAACCACAATTACGTGATACTTCTCCACTAGGATCATGTAACCCCTGTGATTGATCCCCCATAAAGACCCCTTTGTGAGACCCCTTCACAAGTCCCTCATCAGATCATATGGATGGTATGACTCCATTGAAATAATCTATTATAATTATTTGAATCGCTTAACTCAGACAGGTCTACCTATTCAAAAAACTCTTAGTGCAAGATCATATTACAAGATCCAATTGTAATATCCCTTTTCAAGACTCTCTACTGATTAGTTGGATTGTGAGACAATGTTCAATTAACAAAAATTACATGATTCTTGTGAGTCTTCTTATCCACATGGACATAGCGCATACATCCTTTTTTAAGATACATTCATGAGACCCCTTTAGGATATACCTTATTAATGCTTTATTCAAGTTATTTGGATTGTGTGAAACCAATGTGGAAACCTGTTTAAATTAAGAAAAATACCTCAATATTGCTTTTATTCAAATTAAACCACTAAAGACAATCCCCTAGCCTCTTGTGGATATTTTAAGGGGTATATCTAGGAATAAATACACCACCTTAACTCTGAAAATCCCAGTTATACATCCATTACATCACCATAGAAAACTCAACATTACCTTTACGTAATTCAATTGATTAGTTATAGCATTAGTAATTGACCTCCATGACATGCATCATGTCGCAAGAACTTCATAGGATCACTTATGGATTTTTTGATCGACCTCCATGAAATATCACAAGTGCTTCAAGTGAATACATTTTTCATGTCAAAATCACTTTGGTTGACCACCTTACACATGTTTCAAGTGCTTCATGTGATAATCTATTGTAAGTGGAAATAGGTTCATGTGATCCCATCATAATATCCAAATATAATAATGCACACTTTTCATTGTGAGATACGTTGACAATCATATGGTTTCAATGAAACTATATTCAATAAATTCATGTGATCTCATCTTGAGATTCTATTATACTCACACAAATCACATGATGTGATTCTGTGATATCCTTGATATCTCACAATTTCAATCGAGACATGTCCACCTTGTCCAAAAAAGCACACTCCATGTGACACATTAGAACTTACGTTCTCTACATGATCCATTGGTACATTCATGCTCCCTGTGACCCATTGGGACATTCATACTCTATGTGATCCTTGGACAATCGACCTTTACTAAAAATTTCAAACCATTTGAACAAACACAATCAACCCAAAAACACCATCGAGAGAGATTTCTTCCAACAATATTCCCTTTTGGTTTTAATGAAAACACTTCAAAACAAAAATAACTGGTTTTTTGATAATTAATGCATATGAGAAACCATTTTTCTTCTTCTACCATATAAAATTACTAAGGCTCAACATGTACTCTAATCCCCCATGAGTCAATATTTTCATCATAAAAAGATTATCTTGAAAATTACATTGACGAAACATGTCATCCTTGATCCTTAATTCCGAAACCTTCTCAAAACCAAAAAACAAAACATGAATAACCCATGAGTTTACTCCTCAACCAACACATGTCAACTGCTAGCATCATGAATTCAACACTCCTATTCATGATATGTTTTCATTGATATAATAACTTCAATATATTAATATTCTATAGTCCCCAAATTTTTCCACCCCCCCCCCCCTATCATCTTATCCCTCTTTCGTGATTGATAAATCCCCCCCCCTCAATGAACTAAGAGGAATCCTTGTTGAAGTCCTCAACACGGTAAATATCACACATTAGTATATAGGGGGAAAAACACTATACATCAAGGATAGGGGAGTCCCAAAACCATATTATTCAAGTGTGGGGAGTCAACTAAAAACCAAGAGCTAATCGATGTCATTCAAATAGTTATTTTTGTAGGTCCATCACTAGGATGTCTATATCCTACCATTTAGTGAGAATATAATCTAGCATCACAAGACCATTCTCCACTTTCTCCTTACTAAAGTGATATTTTATTTCAACATGCCTCATACTTGAGTGATGAAATTGATTTTTTCTAAGATTTATAGAACTTTAATTATAATAATGGATTCCAATAGGATATTTTACTTTAACACCCTGATCTTCCAGCTTCAACTTCATCCATGGTAACTATATAAATTTTTGAGTGGAAAAAATGTATTTATATTTCTTGGTGCACAAATAAATGAGATCATGTTTCTATCTTATACAATATATATAGTATTTCATGATAGAATTCACCACATGATGTCTCTTTTTTATCATCAACTGAACTTACACAATCAATGTCTATAAAATCCAATAACTCTTGTTGATATTTTTTATTATATAGTAAAATGAAATATAATACGCCTTGTATGTAGTGAAATACTATTTTAACTTCATGTATGTTTTTTCCTTGGAAATAAAGTGTTATTATTTCACCTAACATGTTTCAAAAAAATATCAACTCATTTATTTTTAATTATAAATTATTTCCAATGAATTTCTATATTCTATGATATTTAATGCTTTGCCTTCATCATCCCTTGAATGTTTCATCCATTTAGAAACCAAAGTTTTTATTTAAATGAAATCCCAAATTATAAATATTCTCAAAACCTCCTTCGCATATTTTGATGGATAAATAAATATATCATTTATTCCTTGTGTAATGTATAAACTAAGGAAAAATCATAGCTTGTCAATTATTGACATTTTGAGCTCATATTTCATGAATTCTGCAAACTTTCTTCAGTATAATTCATTCGATCCCACAAATATTAATCCATCATCTTATACTAGGACCATAATCCTATTATTACACTTGTTATTGAAGTAGATATTTTAATCAAATACACTATGCTGGAAACAAATCTTCTTAAAATATTGATCAAGTCATGATATCATGCTTTTAGTTCCTAATTTAACCCACATACTTCACTCTTTAACTAAAAACAATGTTCTCATATTCATGAATGATAAACCCATATAGTTATCAAATATACACTTCTTCTTCCAAAAATACATTTAGAAATTCTATATTGATGTCCATATGGAAACTTTGAATTTCCTTTTCCCTATTATGTCTAAGAATAATCGAATTTTCTCCATCCTTATAACAGGTTTGAATGTTTCATCAACAAAAATAATAATTATCTATGAGTATCCCTTGAAAATAAGTCATTATGTTTTTAAAATAATTGTTTTTTCTTCATTAAACATGTTATGGGAGGCCCATTTAGTCTTGATGGAATTATTTTCTATCATCCTCAAAAATAATCTACCATGTATGATTATTTTCTATTTGTTCAAACACTTCATTCATTGTATGAAGATTATATTACTCTATTGACACTTTTTAAAAACACTTCGACACCACATGTGATAGTAAAGATGCTTGATGTAGTGTATTCATCCTCCTTTTCTATACATGTTGTGTCTAATCACTAATTATGTTCTATTTATCATTTTCATCTTGAAACTTTGGTTTCTATACACATATAATTCTAAGATCATACTTCTCATAATTTGAATCTTCTTTTGAATTTTCCTTTTGTACTTGCACTCCCCTTGGGATTCTTATCTCTTCGTCATTATCCTCCTGATAATATTAATGGATATTTTTTAATATTAATTTAATTTTCCACTAAAACAATATCATTTATCTTTAATAATTTTCCTAGCCACTTATTAAAACATTTATATGATTTTATTTTCCCCAAAATTCAATGAAATACCCCTTGATCTACATGGGATTCAATATTCGTGTATTTCTCCTTATTGAGAATGAAACACTTAATATTGAACACTCAAATATACTTCAATGTCATTTTTTCCATACCACCTATCTTATAGAGTCTTCTATTACTTATATCACAATAAGGCAATGTTATAAATGCATACTGATGTCAATACTGTTCTTTCCAAAGTTTCTGTGGAATATAATTCCCAATAAGAATCATTCTGGAATTTTTTAATCTAATTTCTTCATTCAACAGCTCCATTTTTCTATAGAGTTCATACTATTGAGAAATGGTTAATCGTCCCATGTTTCTCAATATCATCCTTGACATGGATTTTTGTGAACATTTTTCCATTATTAGTTTGGAACTTCCATATTTTTTGACCTAGAAACTTTTCAACCTCCTTATAATAATGTGTTATAAAACTGAACACCTAGAACTTTTGGGTGAAAATTGATACCCATGCCATTATAATTAATTCATCAAATAATAGGATATAAATTCTATTACCATCAATATATTTTGGTGAAATAGGTCCACACACATCAATATGAATCAGTTCAAGAACTCTTTTTGACCTTTAATATTTCACCTTATATGTGTTTTGAGTAATCATCCCATGTTGGAAATCATCTCACATATTAGTATTATCACTTGATATCATGGGGTTATCTCAATAATTATTACATTTAATCATTTCATCCATGGATTTTTGAATTAGATAACCAGAATTTTAATACCACAACCTTTTTTATTCTTTTTTTGACATCAGTCACATATATTCTTCTCCAATCACATGGTAGATATTCTATTTTTTAAGGATTCCTTGAGAAACAACTACACTCCTTTTTCCTTGATGATACACGACTTTTTAGTAAACCATGTAACATTTACTTAGTATTAAGTTTACATGCACTTATCAAATTTTAATTAATGCCTTTAACAAATAATAAATCTACATGTCTCATGTCTTTTACCCTAAACATGGATTTTCCCAAGCCAATAATTTTCATGCTTTCGTAATTTATAAATCTTATGAAACCTTACTTGTCATACTTAATTCATGTCACTAGATCCTTATTTATTTTTATACGATGGGTAAATACAAAATAAATGATCAATATTCTAGAATGATCTGATGAATGAAAAGGAAATATTTGGAACTATATCCATATCATCTATTTTCTTTCTGATCCATTTAGTTGACTTCATACTTGGTGTGGAAAGATATTCCTTATCTTCCATACAGTATGAAAAACCAACTTTATCATGAAAATATATAAATTGATTTTATGTTCTCATAACATTCAATAATCCCATGAACTACTGTGTACAATCACTTTGGGTCTGATTTAGTACATTCCTACGTAGTTTCAATGCGATATATCTAGACTTGTGCCTAAATAATCCACACAAAAAATAGTGACCATCAAAACCATTCCAATAATATTAAACTATGTTTGGTTTCATCGTATTATCGTATGCCCATTAGTACCTATTATCTATAGAATGAACATTTTTTTAATTACTCACATTTCAATAACAATAACACCTAATATAAGGTGTATTCTTATGAATAATGTTTTCACCACTAATTTTCCATTGGGATATTTGAATCTTTAAATTATGATTCATACCCAAATTAATCTTCAACCATGGAATAGGGGATTGTGGTCTATTTTCTACCATTACTAATTTATTTTTGTGATAAATTCTCATTGTATTTGTGTTGTTATGATTCATAATTTTACACTCCAGACATTCCATTGACTATTTTTTTGGACCTCCAATATCTAATTTTACTTTTTCTTTCACCTTTGAAACCTGCTTTTCTGATGTCATATTAGGATTCAAGAATTTCTCTTGATCTTATAACTTTATTCATAGGATGAAAACTTAATCCAAAAGGTCATTAATACATTTGACTTAATCTTTTATTCATTTAGTCATACTATCAATAAACATGGTTAGTTATTCATCCCTAATCCTGAACTCAATTACTTTTTCTATGTTTTATAGATTTTCATATCTAATATTTCAATTTAATCCTTCATATCAGAATTATATTCTTAATATTATTATATATAGAGTTTTGTATAATGAGCTAAATTATTGGAATTCTTTATTTTGGCTCTCCAAATTTCTATTTTGTCAAGTTAAAAATCTAATTCAACCTCAATTTCGACTCTTCCATTAACCTCTCCTAAATCATTATCATGTTATTTCTATGTTTCTAAATTTACTAAAATTTCCATGATAGAGTGTTCTACATCACCCTTGAATTATTTCATATCCTCAATCTCATATTCTTTAAAACATTCACTTTATTGTCAATTTAGATTCTGCTTTCTAAGAAATGTCACATAGCATTTTTCTTTCTTTTCAAACTGGTTGAATAATTCTTCTTCGGATTTTCATTTTCATCCTCATCATCATCATAATACATATTGGGACACTTTAATATAATATGTCTACCCTTTCCATAATGAAATATTATAATAGGAAGTTTCACTTTAAACATTTATTTTCCCCATTAAATATTTGAGGAAAGGAATGAAATAACTTCATCCACAATGACTTCTTCCTATAGTGAGCTTCTTCATGGCCTCGAGTGACACCTCTTAAGACTCCCCTATTCCAAATACCATTTTTCATAATTTCTTATTTTTTATTATAACATGATTATTGTGTATGTTATCCAATGTAATCTCCTTTAGATATGTATCTTCTACTACATAGAGTTTTTAATTGAAATTATGTGGAATCCTTCTCAATATACTCTTAAAGATATTTTCATATTCAATAATTTCTCTAAGACCATGCATGTCTTTCACAATAATAGCCACCCGGTCAAATAATGACTCTATAAACTCATTGGGGTGAATTCTTTGGTCCTCATATTTCTTCCATGGAATATATAATTTATCTTATCAGGATTTTGAATTTCCTTCTTAGATATTTAGCATCTTTTCCCACGTAGAATTTGAGGAATTAAATGGAATGACCATCATATAGATTGTGTTAGATAAAGATCATCCTAAGGCATTGATTTATTTTTCATCAATAACCAATTTTCTTCACACTACTTTAAAAAAAATCCCCACTATCCATATAGCTAAAATACCATGTATTGTGGCTATAAATAAATATATACCAAAAGATAAAAAGTATTCCTGCATATAATTATTCTATAACTAAGCATTGTTTCAATCAAAGATCTACATACATTTGTGATTGAAAATATCGATTGATTTTTTTTTTAGAGATAAACTCTAACTTTTAACCTTTCATCTGATACCAATTTTTAGTCTAACTAGTTTAAATACACTAACATGGGGGTGAATTTGGGTATGAAAGATTAAAATAACAATACATTTGGATCTTTTTTCATTTTAAAAAAAACTCTCTTACCTCTCCTTCCTAAAACAAGGTATAAATGGATGTTATAACATGAATAGTACATAGAAAATTTTAATTTCTCCACCCTTTCTGAGCTACATCCAATTAGTATAAAAAGTAAATGTGTCAATGTACCAAATCGACTAAATCATACTGAGGTTAAAAGTTTTGGAGTGGAATAATTATTATCCCTCTTAGTTTAGAATCATTCGCAATTTTAAAGGTCACTACTCTCTCTACTGAAGTGAATGAATTTATCCTATAATGGAATATGTTTTTAATAATTTTTGAGTTTATTTACACTTTTTTTCTATATTTATGATCATGTTTCCCCAAAGAGATGGAAACCAAATTTGTATGAAACTTCTCTACTTGGAGTGTGTAACCCATGTGAAATACCCCTTCACTAGACCAATTCATAAGTCACTCTTTAGATCATGTGGATCATGTGATTCCAACACAATATTATATTCTTATAATGTAAATCTCTTGACTCGGATGGGTCATCCTATGCACAAAACACCCAGCGTAAGATGCCTTCATAAGACCCCATTGTGAGATCCCTTCAAAAGACTATACTAATTATGTGGATCATGAGACTTTATTCTGTTCACGTTGATCATGTGATTCTGGTGAGTCTACCTATGTAAAAAGACACAATGCAGACATCCCTTAAAAATATACCTTCGTGATACCCCCATCACAATATCCTTTTGAAAGATTTTCTTTAGTTAACACAAATCACATGACAAGGATGAAAAACCATGTTCATATTATTTTAAATACCTCTACTATACTTTGATTCTAATAAAACCACATAAGAAAACTCCTTAACCTCTTGAGTATGGGTTAATTGGTATTTATAGGCATAAATCCACCACCATCAAGCAAAAATTAATTGTTAGTTGTATGTTCCTCCACCTCAGCAAACTCAATTTCGCTCTTAGGCTCGTTGCATGAAAATTTATGGAATTCATGATCGACCTCCATGAAATGTCTCTTGTCACAAGAACATTTCCTGATCTCTTTTATCTTACATGATCAAAATATATAGCATATCACATGTTTTTTTCATGATCTCATTCCACATGTCAAAATATCTCCTTGTCATCACCTTCTTCAGGCCACAAGCACTTCACTTGATCACTCTCCACATGTTTCAAGAGCATCACATGATACCTTCATGAGATCCACATTCAATCATGTGTTCTACAAAATTTCTCCTCATGAGATCCCATAAAAATCATATACTGTCAGGGAAATTTTCTTCATGTTATTCTCATGATACCATCATCAAATACTCATATAATCCCATGGATCACATGATGTGATCATGTGATCTCCTTCAGCTCCCCTGGTCAAAAGAAATATATGTTTACCTTGTCCATACAGACACACTCCACATGATTCTTTGGGACTTATGCACTCTGTGTGATCCTTTAAGAAATTGGTTCTCCACAAAGTCCTTTGGTACATTTACACCTCACATGATCCTTTGGAAAATTCACGCTCCACATGATTCTTGGATGACCATCCTATGTCTATAAAGTCAAACATCATAAAAAACACAATCAACCCAAAAATACCATTGACAGGGTTTTTTCCCAACATGAATCATGGATTATGAATAGTTTTCACCCTCATGAACTAGACTAAACCAGTCAATATAGAACCATCCACTAAAAAGGTATTCACGACACACTTGTAAAGTATCATTCAAGAAAATATTATAGAAAACTACCAATATGGGTCAAGTGACTTGGACCTTCACTTTAGAGGAAACATCAGAAATTAATGGGTATAGGTAGACAAGGTTCATTATAAATGCAATGAATTTGGGGATGAGTTGTACTGAGTAGGGATATATGATGATGCCTATGCCTATTAGTTCCATATATATAAACATCTAGACCTGATACTAGAACTGTAAACACATAGATCAACTAACACTAACACCTTTTACCTCTAACATGGGGAAGTAATAATTAGCCTATGGGATCTCTACCACATTGTAGGGACTCTGATCCTCGGGTTCTAGTATGATGAGTTTCTCCTGGAGGCCACTTCCTAGGGGGATACAGAGTATAATAATATTATTTATATGATTATGATAGAGCTTTTTATGGTGTTTTTGTGGAATGACCCCTCCATATATCTAGATGTCCCTTTAAATAAATGGATTAATATATTCATCAATGATCCTTACAATCAGATATCTAACAGACCAAAATAGTATCTAGTGGTCTAGCATCAAGGGAGTTTAGTCTCAAACCAGATTCTTTTAGAGTAATTGTAGTATGTGAATTTGGGTTATAAATATATGGAATGGCTCCGATATTTTAGATTCAAATAATTACTAGCAGTATTATTGAGTGGATAGTTGTTTCTCATTAGTGACGTGCACATGGGAGTGCAGATAAGAAATTTTTTCATAGTGGTGTCATTATTGATTGGAAACCAAATTAATAATTGAATTATAGTGTTCACAAGGTTGTAAATCTATTAGGGAATTTCATACTGGGGTCCATGAGCATTTGAGTATATGGAACCTTCTAATTCTTATTTGTATTAGAAATTCCACTATTTAGGGGGAATGAGTTCCTAAAACTAATTTCTCCACCAAGGAACACCTCCAATCCATCCCTACTCATATTCTTGGGGTTTTCAGAATTTTCACAATGAAATAGGAATTAAAAATTTGATCTTCTCTCTAAAAACAAGAAACATCCCCATATTTCCTAATCAATTTTGGGAGATCATTGATGAAGGGAAAGGAATAATTTAGAATTGATCATATATGTTATCATTCTGATTTGATTTTTTGGTTGGATATATTGAAAACAATACATATTTTAATCCATAACCCCAATCAAATTTAACCCTCTAGTTGTACAATACTCATTTCCTCACACCTCATGTATACATTGTGGTGTTCTTAGAGAGGTACCTTACAATAATACATTATCTATAACTCATGTATTACATTGAAGTCTTCAGGGAGTCAACCATGTTTATAAAATTTGGTGCATCAATCGGCATGTTCAATATTAAGCATGCATCTGGGTGGAAGTATATCATGTAGTAATGTTTTCAACACTGGTGGCCTAAGTAGGCTCATTGGAGGAGGCTGATGAGTATCCAGATAAAAGGTGAAAAAATGATAGAGGATATTCCCAAGTGATAAGGAGAGCATCTATAAGGGAAAAGGATTCTACTGAGGGAGCCTAGAGGTCTCATGGTCACTATCTATGCATAGATTCTAGTGAACACATGCCTAGAGAAAAAGGTATCCCAAAGAAGTAGGTGCAAGAGTAGGGAGAAATCACAAAGTCAACATAGCTAGACCTAGTGAAACTTTAGAGGTTTCTCCTTTAATCAATCAATGTTCCTAAAAATTTGATCTTCCTTCATCTTTATTAAGAGTTAGAAAGGCTTTGAGTGAGCCTTATGATGGAGCATCTCTTGTAGAAGATTATGGGGGATTGAGTAAATCTTCTACATGTTTGGATTACTAGAATGATCACATTGGTTGACTAGAGGGAGAGGTTTGACTACATATTCACATTAAAGTCCTTGGTACACTAAAATAATGAGGATGAGCCCAACATATATTGGGTGTTCATCATGCTGAAAAAAAGACCAAGGATCTATCCAGTGAGGCGTTGGTCCAAAAAGTGACATCTCACGATGCAATGTTTAGTGTGGCAATTGATGAGAAATCCTAATTCAATGTTGAAAATAATAGCAGTTCCATAGCTAAGAGTGGGTAGATCATTCTTTATGATATCTCGAGTGAGCTCATTTAACTAAAGTTAAATATCAAGCTTATAGTTTTAGTTTCATGACTATTCACTAAGTAATACTAACTTGTATTCCCTGATCCATGCAGGAATTGTCAAGTGGGGAGAGGATGACAATGGGAAGTGAAGAGGAAGTTAATCTTGTTCTCCCAAAGAACAATCCATGGGAGAGGTGAGAGAGAATGTGGGGAAACAATATCCCAATTCTCCATCCCTATTGGTCATATATATGGGGCCACACCCTGGAATCATTGGGACAACATTGTCTTTCAATGAGACACATCATACAAGGTGTCTGATCATTAAAATCCCATTATATCCTGGAGGTAAATTATAAAATACCTTTCTATAAATTTCATTTTTTTATGAATAACTAATTAGTACTCTATGTTAAATTTCTAGTTTTTCATTAT
Source organism: Viscum album (assembly GCA_963277665.1). NCBI lineage: Eukaryota > Viridiplantae > Streptophyta > Magnoliopsida > Santalales > Viscaceae > Viscum > Viscum album. The sequence continues at coordinate 1,806,093,144 of OY728164.1, read as the reverse complement.
ATAGGGTAAGAAAACTCATCCCCAGAAAACCTTACGATAGCTTCTGGGGTTCCTACCAAGGTAAATGGGTCTCAAATTCTTGACATTACCTCTGAAACTCCTAACCATGACCTACTAGTTAGAATGGAGGATTCCCATGGTGATTGATATTAAAAGGAATGGATCCTATAATAGAGAAATAAATGGATAAGGTATTCATAATATTTAATAATTTACTCTCACAACCTATATATAGCTATGAAATCGTTGAAGATTGATATGACCTATAATTACATATGATAGTGTATGATGATGTGACCCTCGAGAAGAGTAGGTGTTAGAAATACCAAAGAAATAATATTCTTGTGCTTCCCTCATAGTGGATCAAGGGGCATTGATATCTCTCATAATTCATATTGTTGGTGATGGAACATGTGTCCCTACATTGGTGAAAAAGGTAGGTTCAGGGGTGACATCTTCTAAAGATGAATCATTTTTGGTCCCAAAAGAGAAGATAACCACACTGAAGGAGTCGGTTGGGGGGATGGTGGATCCTTCATCTTTATAGGATGTTATAGTGATGGTGGAATCCACTTAAGAGGTTTCCGAAGATTCAATATCTCCTATAAATATAGATCACAACCCCTCAAAAATGATTTCAAAATAATACATTAATGTAGAATTGGTCACGGATTTCGTCGAGTATGATCCCTCTATAGAAAAAAGAGATGAATCAAGGTCAGAAGTTTCTAAGAAGAATATTTCAATCCAACACCTATCATAGAGAATAATATAGAACTTCATCCATCAGACATCATTAGGAGAGTTGTTAGCCCAAATGGGATCCCTTAACTACCGTCTGGTGATTCTGTCCACTAGAAAAGTCAATAATCATACACCCATGCCCCATATTGAGTCTTATTGATTCTGTGGGTGCATTGGGAGTGGAGATAGTTTTACACTCCCTTGAATTTATTCATATCCAATGACATCAAATCATTATGGATTACTAAGTAGGAGATAATAAATATGGAAGAGGGTTGTGCTAGTAGCAGTCCATTATCTTTACCAGGGAACAAACCATCTGCTATTTGGAGGATCAAATGATGGATGAATAAGATGATTCATATTAAGAAGGATCTAAAGTGGAATATTGTGAATCCAAAAGAGGTATGATACATGTTCAAGAAGATGAGTCTAATTCTTGGGATAAAGAGGAGTTTTCATAGCTAGTATAGTGGAGAGAATATATTGAATCAACTTGATAGGGGTTGTGTGATCTTGAATTGTATGTCACCCATTTTTAGCCATATGGAGAATTTATTATAATATGTTAGAGGATATGGTATATGGATAGGACACCTTTTTATCAAGAAATAAACATTTTCCCTAGGTCACATTCATTGTATTTTTTTGTGTGCCTTGATCATATTAATAAGACAATCAACTAAAATATATATTCTCGTGTGAGTAATACTTGATATGATAAGAAACATGTAATTAAAAGACCACTTAGTCAATTAAAATTTATAGATAGGTGTGCATGGGTTATGTTTGGAAAATTACCTAGACTACCAAGGGAGTCCATGAAGATGTGGAAACCAGGTTGACATGATTCCAAGAGTTTGATACCCTATAAATGTGTAGAATGTATGAGGGCATAACAGAAATGGTGCTAAAATTTCTCCTAAGTAAAGGGAATATGGTGAGGGGTAAATTATGTACCCATGAGTTATTATGGAAAATAGAGGTGGATAGTATGTTGAATATGGTCATTGACTATATTTGAAACATGGGTTCCACTACAATACTACTGAACAAGGTTCCTGTGAATCATATACCCTAGATAAGAGGTATCCATTTAGATATTTTTTTCATCAATAAGGGGGTTCCATTAAAAGTTTATGAGGATGGTTCCTTAGGGGGCATGTACCTTATAATAGAGTTGGTCCTTTAGACTGATATGTCATTGCTGTAGGGGATCCTATTCAGATGTGAATAATGGGTGTGGATCCAGATCATGGGATAAAAAGTTTGTTTGAAGAAGAGTGGGATGATCAAGAATAGCTTGGTCACTCTTAGGGATATTTCATCATATATAAATCGTATCAATGGATCATACCAATCATATAAAATGTATTAATTCATGTGGAAATGTTCTTATTACACCTAGGTGAGAGACACGAGAACGGGATTAGAAAATGATCTCTAAAGGAGGCAGATAATATGTTTTATTTATTTATTTACTATAAAATAGATTTTACCAAAATGGGGAATGGTTTAAGGTCATAGAACTTGGACCATGAGGAGTTCCTTTTAAGGTTGTTCAAGTATGACCAAAGGGTTGTACCTTTAATGTTGTGTATCTACAACTAAAGGATTGGGATTTTAAGATCATATAGATTGGACCAAGGGGTTGTTCATTTCAAGGTAATGCATCTAGGACCAATAGATAATGAGGTAGTATACTAGATTAAAAGGAAAATGGAAAACCCAAGGTTAATTAGAATAATTAATTATAAGACAAATTACCCCATAGATGAGTACACACGGTTTAATCCATTTTGTATGTTTTATGTGGCGTCGTTAGGTTGCTGAGTTTTTGTAAGGGATTTTTCATCTCACAATTATTCTCGTGAGATTTATGCTACATTTGCCACAATTTCCATTAAGTGGTGTATGTACTGCCCATTATTCTACTTGTTGTGTAATATACTTTCGTTTATGAGTATTTACATCAATGATGTATTTTCCTTCTTTCATGGGGTGTATGTTTTGAAAGATACCCAAGTCAGTAAGGGAACCTTTCACCCTCCTCTTTTTAATGGACTTTTTTGTTGGGTCTTTTAATTTATATATTGTTATGTTGGGATATGTTCTCATATATCCTTATTGATGTAAATTTTATTTCCAAGTGATGAGATACCCTTTTTTTTATCTCTCATCAACTCATTTTGATGTGACGTCGTTAGGCTGTCAAGGGAACTTCTTAACCCAATTTTGATTTCTTTGGGTTCAACATGTAGTTATTGAATATGTCATCCTTTGAATATGTGTCAATGACCTTTGATTATTTTACACTTAATATCCACTTATATTTGGTGTATTCATTTGTCATACATAATTATGTAATTGATTTATCCTTAAACCAAGGATACCGTCTTTGTATGGGACTTCGTCTCAATCTCCTATCATTGAGGCATATTTTGTTTTATACACAACCTTCTTTATACGGTGTATAAACCCCTTTGACTTTTACCTTTATTCAAAAGGAATATTTTTTATATGAAGCGTTTACAAAACGAAAAAAGGGAATGTTTTTGTCATACGTATGCGGCGACAACGACTTCTCCGCCGCCGTGACCATTATTTGAGTTTCGGCTTCCTTTACAAGCCATACCTTCTTTTTAAAAGAAAAATAAATACCATGTTTTACTTTTCTTTTATTTTGGTATCGAAAATGGTTTTCATAATGGTTTTATATCAATGTGTTGTATTGTTATCTTGTGATTGAAAGGTGGAAATGTTATGTTTCCTTTATGCATGTTTTATGTGATAAGATTATGTTATGGTTCTTGGGCATTGTTATGAATACGGGTGGTTCCGTGATAAACTAAGGGTGGGTGAGCCCGATATAGCTCTCCAATGAATTGGGTAACGCGAAGGAGTGAAACGTTAAGGTTTCTCCGAAGAGATTTAGGGAATATACTGTTATGGGTATTCCAAACGTAACCAAGAGGGTTACTCCCTACGTAAGAATGTTATGAATGCCTCAAGTTACCTTTTATGTCTTATGATTTCTATGATTTATTCATGATTTGATTAGGTATGTTAAAGTGCCTATGTTTTATGGGTAAAGTATGATTTCATTCTTATGTATATATGAACTCATGCTTCCTTTCCATATTTTTATAACCCTTACTGAGATTTTTGTGCTCATCCCAAGTTTTTGAAATGTTTTTCACAGGTCAAGGGAAAGGTACATCATGGGATGATAGTGTCAAGGATATGTCAAGATAGAATCCATGTTTTTATTTTAAATATGTTTCCGTTGATGGGAAGAATGAATATTGTCTTCTATGTAACCACTTTTCTTAAATGTGGAATGTAATGCAAGTTTCATGATCTAATTCTCTAAAACTCTAAACCTGAAAAGATCCTCAATGTGTAATCTTGTAATAACTCAAGATTAAGTAAGGTTTAAGGCTGGGGCCTTATAATAAACTATAGGAACAATGTTCCATTGATTATATAACCTATAATGGAACACCATTAGTCATATATGCAACCCCATAAAAGGATAAATATGACTCTTATCACATGGACTTTAATGTTATATTATTCCTTGTTAAATGAATGTAATATCAGACCCATTATTGGTGACAAGATTATAAATCAACCCACTAGTAACAAGACAATAAGTACATACCTTTATTTGTTATTAGGAAATAAATCAACCAACTTTTGAATTGAATGCAAGCTTGCACCCATATTAGTGATGATTTAATAAGTGAAATCACTAGTGGTAACATATTAATTTCATGACCATATTGGTAATGAGACAATAAATAAGCACAATAGGGAAGAGTGAGTGAACCCATTCCCTTATTGGTGGCGATCTAATAAATTGATCTGATTGTGATGATCCAGTAAACATAAAACCCCATATTTGATGAGATAAATGATTCAAAAACCTCTTAGATATATTTATATTTCATAGTTCCCTCTTATATTGATTTAAACTATTAATTCATTCAATAAACAAACCACTATCAAATTAACATGGATGGTGTTCACCCCACTAAGCCAGCATGTTATAGAAAACAATCTAGTATTGTTAATAGGAATGATTTTGTGAGTATCATTTAAAAACCCCAACGGTTAAAGTTTTTTCTTGATCAAGGGCATCATGTCTTAGAATAAAGTCAATATACCAATTTTTAACATTGGGATACAGGCTAAAATAAATAATATCACAATGCAGCATGAACAAAATATAGAATATTTTTTCTTCCATTATAACAAGAATGTGATCAAAAAATTGAATACAATATTTACCTTTGATGTTTATATATTTGAAAGGTTCACATTATTCCCTTATTGGAGGGATGTTGGCCCATATCTACAATCACCTTGGAGAAAGTCTCATGTAAAGCTATCAAAAAATCATATTTAGGTGAAGTTACATCAAATAGATCACCAGATCAGATAAAAACTCCCATAGAAAGGGACTTAATATCGGTCATTATAGTCTATAACTTCATAAAGGCATTAGAATTAATCTATTATAGTATCTCCACAGCCCATTATAATGTAAGATCAGTCTTGATCATGCAATTATCAATCTATAAATCTAGATTGAAGCTCATCATTTAGCCTGTTGCACCAAAATCTTCAGTATTGGGAGATCCCGGAACTATAAGGTTGCACATAATTATTAATCAAATATTGTTTACCTATTTTATGATAACATAAAATTGATGAAATGAAATTGTCTTTGGTTATGAAAAAAATGGAATAATGCATGGTTTTGAAAATAAATCATGACACTGAAAAGGAATATTTAGGGGGAAAACTAGATTTAGGAAATAAAATAAAACATGAAATATAAATAGGCTACATGAAGCTATGGAAAGAACTTGGCTATGATACCATCAGCATTTCAGGTAGTTGGTGGTGATTCAGTTGATTATATGACTCTTGTATTTGGGCATTATTCTGCTTAAATTGGGATTTTTATGTCTATTTTTTCAAGGTGACTTTGGATAGATAGATGTGTTTAGCCTCATCTTGATATTTTATGAGTGTTTTGTAGAAGACAGTAGGGTTTTAGTTTAGGTTGGTCAATGTCATAACTAGAGACAACTCAAGAGCGAGCTATCATATGGTGGGAAGTTTATAATGCATCAAGTACTCTAGTGAGGTAATATAGTACTAATCCTAAACTAACCATGTGTATTTTAACATTTTTAGGTCTTAGAGGTCTATTTATACCTTTATGAAGTTTTAGAGGTGTTGGAATAGACCAAGAGTCGAGTTTTAAGAATTTGGATAGGGATTGAGTCTAATATTCTATAGGCATTCAATGGTAACACCACAACAAAGGTAACCATGACATGATGTGTAGTTTCTAATAATAGATTTTTTAAGGCCGGTGAAAGACCACGCTACATACAAGGACCTTGCATCATTGTGATGTTTTTCATAAGATAAAATTATTCTAAAGTAAGGTTACATTGTTAATATGAAGGTGGATCACCCCACGACCCATAGTGTTGCTCCATAATTCCCTATCCACATAGGGTGGTTTCACTATGAATGGAAGGATCATGTCGTAACATGGTCCTAGGTAGTGGAGTTAGTTTTTTGGTTTAGCACTAGGGTATATGTGTTGCATCATGACTTGAAGGGCCCCATCACAAAGTGGGTTTTGTAGAGGCATTATGTCATAAACCCTATGAGTCTCACCACAATATACTTCCTATCCAATTTTTTAAATGTCAATTAATAGGTTTAATTAATTAATAAAATGAGGGTTTGACCTCATTTTCCTCCGAATAGAAGGGTAGATATCCCTACATTCTATCTCTTTCCTTCTCCCTATCCCAAGTGGGAATTTGATGTTGGATCGGGCGGATTCTACACTTTCCAGACCATTGATTAAAAAGAACTAACTAAAAACGCACTACAGAATAAGGATCCGAAAGTAAAGTGTTAGTGGTGTTAATAATAAGAAAATGAATATTAATAATCAAATTAGCCTTAAATTGTACAAACAAGCTACTGATAATTGAGAAAAAAACTAGTGATCATTTTTGTGGAGGTGGTCTAAACCCCTCATGTCACTATTTGAACCGCTCCTAGGTAAAAATCACCCAAAATAGCTAAAAAGGGGAGTTATTTATCATTACAGACATGAATACTCTTTCAATACTCCACCCTCTTACAAAAATTATTTTTAATGATTTCATGATCTTATATTAACCCCATCAAAACAGATTATGGTTTCAACCTGAGATGTACTAAAATTAAATTAGTCCATGGAAAGCAAATTCCCTTCAAAAATCTACACCAATGGTATTTTGGTTCATATAAAAGACATCACCCTTGATTATCCAAAACAACTATATTAAAGGCATTAATATCTTTCAACCCAAGTCTCCCACAATACCTCTCATGACACATAAGCTCCCACTTACCCTATTATAGAGGTATTCTACCTGGTTCTCCTTCCTACCAATAGTTAAAAATCAAGTAATTAAAAAAATTAGAAACAGATTTAGTAAAATATGAATTTATCTTATAATAAAAATAATACAAGAAAATTAAACCGTGTATATTAAAATTATCATATCCATCATGGATAAATGTTTCCATTTATATCCATATATATTATTATCTGCCCACTCCATTAACCAATGAAAATATTCCACATGTGACCAACATATAATAAGTTGAAAGACCATATATTTTTCATGATAAACATGAAAAAAACATCAACACACAAAAAAATGGAATGAAATAAGTTAATATAGGACATATAGATATGATTAAATTTTTAGTTATCTATTTTCTTCCCTCTTCCTATTTCTCACAATGATCTCACCATTCCCCACCGTAATAATAAACCAATCCTTGTTATCCAATTTCAACAGATCCAGTTCAAGAGTATCCTTGAGCACTCTCTACATAGCAACAGCAGTAAGACATTTCGATAAAACATGGCCATTATATATAAACCAAACTTTGAAGGATCCAAGGATACTTTTCTCTTCTCTTAAAATTCAAGTCAAAGGTGAATGAAATCATCAAGAACTGCAAGGAAAAAACACCATAAATACCTAAAAATCATCATTGAAAAATGAAAATTGGGGTTTTAGGGTGAGAATACTTTTCTCTAGGGTATCATATTTCATAATGATTCCATTTGGATCAAACCGGTGAAAATTTCTTATGTTGATAAATATTGTGAGATTAAACTTTTTCAATAATCCCTCCATCCTTTCCATGCCAAGATTCTCCTCACAAATGATGACTTCAAAATGAACAGTGGTGTCATCATTGTGATCCATATAATCCTATATTTTTACGTAAAAAAATTTTTTATAGACTATATGGAGAAGTAAATGAGTAACCTATGTTTGGGTCTCACCACTTTAATTTAGGGATCCTTTATTTTTTTCATTCCCCATCTTGATGGATTCCAAAAACTCCTTTTAATATTGAGTTTACATTCGTATGGGAAGCTTTGTAATCCATAGGGTCATGTCATCCACTTATTCTATATATCTAGTGGAAGTGTAGGTTTCCCTACCTTCGTCAGATTTTATTTTTAAAATAGACCCCTAAAATATCTTATACCATGGATCCATGGGCTCCATCATTTCTCCATCTAAAATGAATCTCAAATGTTTTAAAATGTCTCTAGGATCACAATTTGGGACATAAGAGCTCCACCCAGTACTGATCCCTTCACTCTCATTGACCAGAAGCATTGGTATCACTAGTATATACCTTAAAAGTACCATAAGAATGTTAGGAACAATCTTCATAATAACATTGTAATCACAGACTTACCATGTGGTTTGAATAAACTATCCATCTTCATTCAAGTAGTTGAGGAGAATATGATTATTCTTTGGGAATAAGAAATGGGTAATCAAGGATAGTATAGTATAGACTTCTCTAGAACTGGAATGGTCCTTGCCTCCCTATTTAAAACATACAAGTCTCATTAAGTGATATTTTGTAGAGAATTTGTGCTCAAATGATGTAAAATTGAAAAATGATTTGCCTGGTGTCTGGTACCAAATTGACCATTTGGTTGAAAAGTTTAATGTTGTTACTACCAACAAAATCCTATACCATTAAAATTATGTTACCATCAAGGATGGTCTCCCCATGGTGATAAGATGAATGTTCTAATACATAACTAGAGAATTGGGAAACCTTCTCCACCTTTACAAAATTACTCTTGAAAGAGAAAAATAGAATATTACTCTGTCCGGCTTCAAGACATCGTCCATTAAAGGAATTGACCATTGAAGGTCCTCCATTAAAAATATTATTATCTCTTTGTTCACAAAGTCACTATACTTGATAAGCATCTACTTAGGATCAAGGTAAGTACCAACCTATGGAAACATATAATATAATAAGTTAAGAGGCATACAACCCTATAAATCACCTATCAAAGTCAATTCCAAACCTCAAAATATTGAATCAAATTCTTTCTAGCTTCAATATTTTTCTTTCTGAATGAAATCTCAATTGAATTTCCATATTCATTGCCAAACCATATAAATAGCTTCTTTTGCTTTTGGAACTGACTGAAGTATTATTTTCCTTCCCTAGAGATGCTTGTACCCATCCCCTATTACACATAAAATAAATTTCAGAAAAAACAATTCAGAAACAAGGATAAATTGTGTTATTATAGAAATGAATATCAATTATATAACAATAATGTGAATTGAATACAAAGAACAACATTATTAAAACATACAACCTATTTAAACAACTCTTCAGCCTCTTTAATATGTCCACACATTTTTTTCTCAATCATATATTTCTATAGACATATTATAATAATTCTTGAACAAAAAATATCATATTAGAATAGAAAGAAATGTAGTTATAAATCAGCAATTATTATCCATGTCATCATTCAAGTCTTCCATAATTATCGACATTTAAAAATATTTACCAATCTATGTAATCATGTGAAACAAATCCTTGAAAACAACCCAATATATTAATTTTTAATATTTTAAAATAGTTTTTCATTTTTATCATTTGATAGATAAGAAACACTATATAAAATTTCCATGTAATGTAATTATATAGGAGACATACACATGATATATTCTAACCAGACCAGTATGTGTGATCATATCTACATGATAATCACACATTCCCATTATACTTTCATCATTTTCTGTTGGAATATTGTTGTATCATGAGGTCACATAATCATATCATCACACAAATATCCTCATGTTGTTGCATTACATTATTTAATCTCTTCCATGTGGTTAATACTTCTCACACAGTATTTTATTATATATATTCCTTATTTTGTTTCATTATTCAATCATAGAAATTAATAGGATGTATCTTCCCCAAAACCAAGGGTTCTCTAAGATGACACATCTCTCCTTATTTACATGAGTATGACTTGTGAGAAGATAAATAAAAAGATATATTGATATTTGAGTCACCCAAAATAGAATATGGAACCCTAAATACGTTTATGGGTAAGTGAATTTAGGATTTTTGACCGGCCAAGATCCGCAAGGATGGGGAGAATCATTGGGAAGGGGGTGGATGCATCAGAGGTGCGGCAGAGGAGGAGGTGGGGTGGAAACCTAGGAGTAGTGTAAGTGGGGGAGGTGAGGTGTCTGTGTTCGGTGGTAGCTTCTATGGAGGAGGGTCAGAGATGAGAGCTCATGGTGGGGTTGCCTCATTTGGTGGTAGCGATGGGTAGCGTCGCAAGGGCACTGTCGGGGTAGGAGGGTTGGGGAGAAGATAGATCATGAGGGGAACCATTGGGGAAGGAGGGCCGCACAAAGGCTATGGTAATATGAGGTGGTCACGTAGAGAAGAGTAAATAGCCTGATGATCAAACCCTAATTTCCATGGGTTTATTAGTTAAGTTTGTCTATAAATTAACCTATATCCATAAACTTATAAATTGGTGGATATTGGTTGGTGGAAATAGTTCCTTATTCTAGTAGTGAAAGAATGATCCCACCTTATATACTTGGGTATAATTGGAGTAAAAATACATGGAATATTAAATGATTCCCTGATTGAAATCTTACCTCAGAAATTGATTAGTAGCAAAAAAAATCTTAAACCATATTTCATAGAACCAATATTTTGAATATAATGTTATAAGGAATCTAGTTTTATATTGGATCCTATATGTGGTATGTTATTTTCAATACTTTTAAAGAGATTGTATATCATATTAAACAGATTCCATCTAGGTTATATGTCTTCAATTTTTTGGATGGTTAAATGGTTAGGTCATTATATATATTACATGTTCTCTATAACTACTAGGATGGGTTACATAAGTATATTATAGGTCCTTGACAAATGGTGCATCATATTCATTCATGTTTCAAGGGTGATAGAGAAAAAATTAAAAATATAAATTTCTATGATCAGGATATAAAAATATAGATTCCTAAAAATATGGTTCAGCTTAAAGATAAGTTCTACTATAGGTATTTGTGTGGAACCTCAAATAATTATCCCATATGGTATAATGTATTTTTGTGGCCCTTTATGCACGCTATATTCTTATTATATAGATGCTTTGTCACAACTCATTACCCACTAACGATAGGCTTTAATTAGTATGCCTTCAAATTGTTTCATATTTCTCTTTATTCTTACATAATTTTGACTGAAGAGAGAATCTATTTTTAAAGTGAATTTTCTAAGAGAATATTGAATCAAAAATTTGAATGGTTCTATCTGTATTAACCAATTGTTTGTAGGTTGTAAAGATTCATGTCTATTATCCAAGGTTTTAATCTCAATGCAATGGTTTCTAACCATTTTAGGGTGGAGTTTCTAGCCTACATACATGTCATCTATATCACTAACAAGAGGGACGTATTTGATGGAATGAATGATAGAATGAGGCTCATACTCACTCCCATAATCAAAGATATTTTAATGGAAGGTAGGGCCCACCTGGACCCATGAATAATGAAATACATGATCTCAAAACTATAAAAACACTTAGGGTTCCTAGTATACCAAGGAATCAAACAATAATTAAATATTTCAATTAGATTCTTCCATGTACCAACTGGATAAAATTAATATATATTATGCCACCATGGGTTATTTTAGACCAGTGGGATATGGTGTTGTCTTTTGAAATTCTTGGGGATACATTAAAGTTATTCTCACATAGTTCCTTGAGAATTTCATTTCATTTTAATAAGAACTTATTTCTATTATTCCAGATATAATTTAGGAAAATATATTTTTATGGAAGCATCTAAGGATTAAAATTGTCTCTACTACAATTGTTAATGATTTTTATTATCACACACATTTTTTTCAAAGGAAATTTCATATGGAGTGGTTCCAATTTCTTTCATATTTTAAATAGATGTAGATAAGAATTTTTCACATTTACAGGAAATATATCGTGGTGTGTAACAAATCAACCTATGTACAACCATAAATATAACTGAATTGACTCTCCATAGGGCATGAAGCTTGTTCCTGATGGCCATGGGATGTGGAAAAACACGGTTGTAATAAAAGAGAAGCTGGGAATGATTTTACACTCAAAGTCAATATGATATAAAATTAAATATAGATTAAAATAAAGGATAACAATAATATATCATCTATAAAAAACAGAATCATATATAACATTTGGATATCCAGTTCCCAAAACATAATAAGAATACCATCAATAACATAGAACCAAAAACAACATAGTGGTCTTTCTCTATACAACCATAAGTCACATCCATCTCAACCCACTAGTAAGAAACGTGAGCAAGGATAGTAGTTCTCAATATGATTCTCTTACCTTTACCTATATCATATAAAACCATGGTTACCAATTCCCAGAGGAAAAATTAGACACTGAGAAAAAATTCCCAATAGGATACCACTAAGTAATCTATACATTATCAAAACACATGAATCAATTAATTTATGTTTTAAATAGATTCCTAAACCATTTAAATAGAAATAATTATCTATTTATAATTCATTCTTAGGTTTTATATTCAAAATAATTTCATTCCTTTCAAGATCATTCCATATTCAATAAAATAGAGAAATATTAAATATTAAATTTCCAATGATGTAAATAGATAAATAAATAGTTTTCAAGCATCAATTTTATATAACATGAACAAGTGAAAAAATAATAATGTGAAAATATCATGTAATGTAATCTCAAAGAAACCAAGAGGTAAATCCATGACATAAGGGTGTACACAACTAATATGCTTAGACACACTAAGGAACACTAGGTGGATTACATTAAACATAATTTCTGGTAACCTTGGTCTATTATAACGTCTATCCATAACAACTATGACATCATGGGAACCTCCCTTAGTGATTGGTAACTCCGCTAGCGATAGTTTTTTTTAAATTTTTACCATGTCCCAAATTCTCAATAATTTACTTTATATCATCATTAAAATAATGAATCAAAAATATTATATCATAAATAATTTACATGGAATAATCAATTCTAAAATCCAGGGAAAATTTTAAAATATAATTTTCAATAGATATCCACACTAAATTCTCTCTTAAATTACCATTTTTTTTAAATATTTTTCGAGATAATTAATGAAGCCTAATATGTATCATGAATGGTTTATATCGAAAACCACCTTTATAAAAATATAAAAATATCTCTAAAATATTTAATCCATTATTAGTAAATAATTTCATAATTTAATCCAAAGGAAAGAATCAAATAACTTAAGGAATGTCAAGGGTTGGACCATATGATGGAGACATCTACCATGAGAATAATGAAGAATAATTTCCTTATTAAAACTAGTGATGTGAAACAAGTATAAATAATTCTCAAGAACCTAGATCTGATAAAAATGTAGTATATTCTCAATTTCTATGATATATCAAATTATATAGCCTCATGAGTTATCAAAAGCATCAAAGTATATAGGAGAATCCATATTAAAAAGAGCCCTCTTACATGATTAGGGAGAACAGAGACCCATGCTTCAACAAACATGAAAAATTTACATCGAGGATAGGATGAGAGACAATAATATAATTTTGGATACTTTTATATAAGAAAAAAATATTTTTAGATGTAATTTATGGATTAGGGAGGTCAAACATTTAATTTGGGATAAAATGGTCATTTGGCCTTTACTAAATCTCATGCCCAGCAACATCACCAGCTTGTTGTTGGGCCTCACCGGTTGTCTGGTTGAACATTAAAGGGTACATTGGTTCTTATATCTAACATTTTCTAGATATAATCTTTCTATTACCACCAATTATCCAAAAACTATCTGAATATAAAAATTACCCCAAACATGGAAATTCATGAATAAAATAGATCTGTATACCTGGGTCTTTATACAAGGGTGTGACAACTCTAACTACTATAAAACCATTATATCCCCATAATGGACCCCGATCATGAACCCAAGGGAAAATATTCCATTCTTTCAAAATTAGGGTCTCACACCCCAATGTATGGTGGTTTACCTTGCCACATTGTCATCTCACTCAAACTAATGGGATCACCTTTACATGTAGCACATTATCCTATCTGTGCACGATTGAAATAGTCCATTAAACTACTATGGTGTTGTGTTCAATTTTGAATTCCTTCCACTCAATCATGTTTGATGGATCCCAATGATACTTCTTCTATAGTGAAAAATAGAACACATCATGGATAGATTTATAATTAGCCGGTAATTTATAATGATAATACAACTTATCATGTCGCTCTATAATCTCAAATAGGATGACATAATGAGGAGATAAATTACCCTACTTCTCTAAGAGTATATGGTCCAACCGAGGTGAAACTCTGAGAGAAACATCATCACCCACCACAAATTCCAATGAATGGTGATTCTAATTAGCATAATATTTTTGGAGACTCTGAGCAGCCACTAATCATTTTCCAATCAACTAAACGATATTCATCATCTCAGGAATGATGGTTGATCCAACCGAGGAACATTATCCATAATCTACCCAATAGAGAGGTTACCATTAAGTCCTACTATAAAATTCTTCAAATGGATCCATATGGATTAAATCCAAAAAACTATAGTAATAAGAATAATATACTATGTGAACATTTTTTCTCCAATAATCCACTAAGGTCAACAACACATGTATCGAGCATGTCCTCAAAAATATAGATGACTTTTATGTTTTTTCATCCATCTAATGGTGATAAGTCATAATCAACATCGACCAAGTACTCATCTATTTCTTCAATACACTACATAATTGAGATGTAAAGTGAGGGTCATTATCATAAATGAGATCCAATGACACATAATGAAGTATAACAACCTCCCACATGTATATGTTACCATGTCCCTCTACCTTTTTCAGCATATTTATAGGTTATAAATAAATTTATTTTATGATTCCAAAAATAATAATCCATATGTCATCCTTACCACTAAGAGTTTGAGGTAGTCCAATCACAAATTCCATAGCGATCTCATCCTATTTCTTGACTATAATGGGTAGTAGTTGAAATAGCCTAGCTAGTCCTCGGTGTTCCACCTTGATTTTTTTCCATGTAGGTAACCAAGATACAAACCCCAAAATCAATCACCTCATTCCTGAACACTGATAATGATGTACCAAATCATGGTATATATTGCTAGATCCAGGGTGTATAGACTAACTCAATCAATTTTCATTATCCATCAACTCCTACCTCATGTTTAACAGAACAAATATCCTACCTCATAAGAGTAAAACTCTATCAAGAGACAAATACCAGTCACTAAATATATCCCCACCATAAATATTGCTACTGAAATGATGAAACACTATATCCTAATCATGTCCAAGTTGAATCAGATTCTCGATAAATGATCTGAACTTGGTAAAATCTTAGAATACATGTCAATCAGTTATCCCTTTTTCAAAGTGAATATCAGTGAAAAATCTCATAAATCACCACTCTTCCCCTAATTCATTCACTTTCCTAGTTTTTTATTTATTACACAAAGTGTATTAAACCACTTTTCATTAATCATGGGTGTAAGGGATATAAAATCTAAGGTCTAAAGGTACTCCACCAACCATCTCTATCACAAGTTTAGAACCATGTGCATGGAAATATACTTTAGACTCTTATGGTATCAATACATGGTAAATCCCTCTATAAAGAGGTATTTGGGCCAAGTATTAAGTGAATGCATCATTCCTTCCAACACGAGGTCATGATTTGGATAGTTCCTCTCATGAGGGAATACCTGATGTGAGACATAAGCTACAACATGTATCCCATGCATTTGACACAACCCAAATCCATACCAGAGGAATCATATTAGACATCATAACTAGCACCCATATGAGAAATAATCAATACTAGAGATGAAGTCAATCTCACTTTCAACTCCTCAAAGGATATCTAGAATTGATCACTCCAAATAGTCATTACACCCTTATGGGACAACTCTATCATAGGGGATTAAATCTTGGAGATGTCCTAAAAAAACTTTTTATAATAACCATCAAATCCCCAAAAATATATAGATATTGAACGCATTTCTAGGCCTCTCTTAATACACTACTAAAATCTTCTCAGGATCCACTGATACACTATTCTCAAAAATCACATGTCCCAAAAATTTCACCTCTTGAATGTACAACTAAAATTTGTATATCGCTCTATATAGATGATTTTATCTTAGGATCTTAAGGATAATATTTATATGATAATCCTATTCCATCACTAATATATAATAAAAAAATAATATTTTATACAATGATAACCCCAAAGGAATCCAAGAACTGATGAAACATTCAATTTATCAATGTCATAAACATAGAAAGAGTGTTAGTAATCCAAATTGAATAACCAAATACTCATAGTGTTCATTCCTACTATTGAACAACATCTTAAGAAAATATCCCTTATGGACTCTCACCTGATGGAACCCAAATCTCATAGAAATCATCATAAATCGTTGATCCACTTAAGCTATTCAAAAAGGTCATAAATCCTAGGAAAGATATATTTTTTCTTCAATTTCACAAAGTTTAGTTTCTAGTAATCAATAAAAAGTAAGAAACTCTCATACGACTTCACTAAAAAAAGCACTAGTGATGCCCAAGGTGAAACACTAGGATGTATAAATCCCTTATCCTCATAGTCCTCAAGATGAGCCTTTAATTATTTCAATTCATTGGGATTCATATGGTATAAAGGTATAGAAATCGGTATCATTCCCATAAGTAAGTATATAGATAACTCAAATTCACTATAGAATGGTAACCTAAAGAAATAATTAATAAAAATATCAGGATACTCATACACCACCACCGGAAGAAGGTCACTAATGTGTGGATCAACAGCATCAAGAAACAACTCTGAAAACTAGAAGTAAATAAACTCAACACTAAGAGAAATGGGACCTTCTCTTCCCAATCATGGATCCCACTCACCATAGAATACATGAGTTACTCCATCGAGAGAGATATAAACTATACCAAAAGATTATATGAATTTTTATGATATTTATAGCTAATATTATAATCTATTCCAATGCTAATGTCTAATATGTCAAATTCATGGACTAAAAACATCCAAATAGTTTTCAAGTAGATTATCATCAACTGACACTTGGGTCATTTAAATTCATGATCTATGTTTTTTACCAAATGAGTGTGAAGGGTTTTCAAAAAAGGAATGATATAAAAATGAAATCCCAACATATTGATAAGCTTTTTTCGCTATAAAGGTATTAGTTAAAGTTGTACCAAAAAATCCATAATAGTAAAACTTTCTCTTAATATTGTACCTCTAACAATAGTCGGACTTGATAATGTCTCCATTAGGGAACACTCTGCTGCATACAAATGTGCTTTCTTATATTTCCATTTCCTTTATACCTGATAATATCCCTTAGCATGAGGTTCAAATATCACCCCTTTTAATGCATCAAGACTAAAACTAAAACCCTTGGTGAAGGTGTATCCATCTCTACTTCCACAGAATTATATCTCACTGAAATATAAGATGTCCAAATTTACAACAAATGCGACACACTATGGGTACATCATGACAATCAGTTTGAGGTGTCACTTTTCTCAACACTGGTAATAGACTACCTATCTCTTCCATGATGTATGTTGTGCACTCATGCTTCCACCATAATTCTGATCATCTACTTCTTTTTTTGACTAGGTTGTGAACTCTTGTTACCACCCACTATAACAGATTCACCAAATAGTCTTATATACCCTTCTATGTCTACATCATTCATAGTACCTTATCTACAACCTATGTATATGTTGGTTGGAACATAAGAATCAGAACAGATTCTATATTTAACCTTAATCTCGTTTCAAACCTCTTTTGTGGATAAAATAGTTAGAAACAAGCTCTCGAGACAGGGGAACCAACTCAGTTAACTAATTAGAATACTCCATTACAGAATGATCTCCCTACTCCAATGTAAAAAACTCTCTTGTCTTTTCCTCCCTTAATGTATCCGAATATAACTATCAGTTTAAGGACTTCTTGAAGGTATTATATGTGAGATCTTCTTGTATCTTGGCTTATATGATATATTTTGACCACTACCTCCTTGTTCCTTCAAGCATGTAAGTGGTGAATCCATCCATGGATCCTTATAAAACATTAGGAATGTAGAAAACTTTATCGATCATTTCCAACCATTCATTATTATATTGTGTACCATTATCGCTATGAATGATTGTTTTATGTTTCTTCGTATATTATGAATCATGTTCCAACATTAATTATTGTACAAAATTGGTTAATTTTCCCATAGATTGGATTATATTAAAAATAGTTTCCATTAGAACTAGTTCAACATGAGGATTCAGATGTAGGGATTCCCTTGCAGCTTGTTCCCTATATATCTTGAGTTCTCTTCTTGGAGGAGAAATAAACTATAAAAAATATGATTAAAAACACTTATAAATGAATTTTATTCTTTTAACATAATATAAATTAAAATAAATAAATAAATATGGTTAGTACCTTAAAAAAACATGGTACAACCTTGGACATCCCATAGTAAGTCAAGGCTTATCATGAAATTGAATTGGTCAGATACACTCCCAAACTACCTATTGAGTTCTGACATACCTATATCCAGTCTATCAATCACCCCTAGATATAAGAGAGTGATACTCAAGCATGAGAATATGTGTAACACCCCAAGGTTTTGAAAATAAAAGTTAAATTATTTTTATAATCTATCCAATAAAAACAAATTTGCATCTACTATGTTTTGAAATTTGAAAAATAGTTATCTAGAGTTGTCATCAGTAAGTCATTTGGAGTCCGATAAAACAAACTCGATTTTTAGTGAATAGTAAGATACCCTTATGAATAGTAAAATGAATAGTAATGTGACCCTTATGAATAGTAAAAATGAAATTATTTTATTTTCTTAACGTAATAAGATAATGAGATCTTAATTAATTTTTCAATGTGATATAATACTAATTATACGTTTAAAATTGTTATTTTTTGAATTAAATATGATTTATTTAAAAAATAAGTTAATAAAATTTATAAAATTATTTTTGAAAAAGGGAGTTCATTTTTTAATTCTAAACATATAAAAATGGTAGGGGTTAATTTTTTTTATTTTTCTGAAATTTGATAATTTTTTATGAATTGTGATATATTGTAAAATACCATATTTTCAAATTATCAATTAAATACACTATTTATGACATCATAAGTGATGTAAAGCCACTTGGTTTGAAAAAACATGCACTTATTACTATTATGGGTAACATGAAACAACACTATTGGTTGTATTGATGGAAATAATAAAATAATGAATAAAATATTCAAAATTTATCCCTCTCCTACACTATAAAAAACCCCCCTCAATCCCTCTTCTCTTCACTCATATAAGCCTTGAATCTCCTCAATTCTCTTCCCTATTACCCTTACCTATTCAATCCCCACTTCCAAGAACATCATGTTATTGCCAAAAGATCAAAACCCCTTCCCTTAAGGAGGTTCTCAAGGAGGTTATTTCAAGAGGTAATCACCCTTCTTTTTTATTTAGTTTCATTTCAATGTATCTTCTCTTTTTATCCTATCCCCACCTCCTATGTCCAAATGACCATGATAAATCTAGAATCATCTATATAATAGAATTATATCATGATAATATAAAGACAATAATCAATATCCTTACTCTCTCTCTCTCTCTCTCTCTTATTTTATAAATGAAATCAATGTCCATGAGGTTCCAATTTAAAACCATCATGGATGACGAGGTTTTGTACTTCAATTTCACCTTAATTATAGGTCATGAAACCATTTTTATGGTTTAACTAAACGATAATATATGTATTATAACCTAATTAATAATCATTAACCAATATATGTACATATTATTAAATCGTATGACCAAACTAGTTCCTAATAATCAAAATGCCACTAAATTAATCTATGAGAATGTCATAAATATTTCATCCAATGATTATTTCTCTCTCCATGTAACCAAATGATATAAATTACCATTAACACTTCTCTATTCTCATAAATAATATGTAATTTCAATTCTGGAGATTTACAACCATTCCACATGAACTCGATTACTTAAAAACAAGTGAATCGATTATGAAAATTAACAAAATGAACACTTCAGAATGATGAAATTTGATATTATAACTTATCAATAAGAATATAAATGAACTAAATAGAATTATGATAAACTAATAAAATTTCTAATAGTTTCTTAATTAATTTATTAATAAGTCTAATTTCATATTCTCAGACCTTAATTTCAAGATGGGAACACATTCGGACTTAAGGTAAGGGTTTCTCCACCCAAACCTCCTTTTTCATTCGGGTTATTTCTATTGTCTAATTACCTCAATGAAATTCTAGTTTATTACTATGTACACATCATAAATTATGTTTTATTGTTCTATATATGTTTACCAACCATAATCCCTCTTTATTTTATGGGTATTTACACATTTTAAATGGAACTTTCATAATTGTTTCTGAAATACAACCCTGGTCCAAGGGAAGTTCTCAAATTCTTACCTATTTTCAAGGACACTCTATTATCTGTTTTTGGAAACCATTATATTTATAAAATTACATATTTTATTTTTAAAATACTATCCTACTACACTTCTGGTTTTATATAGAGTTTTTTCAAAAATAACTTTTCTTTTTAAAGTAAAAGAGTATTTATATCAAGAATTAATCAAAGATTTTATAGGAGTATCTTTATATATTACAACACTATTGATTATTTTTATGTATTATTGGGAATAAAATTTAATGGAATAATATATCATATTTAAATTAATGGTTTATTATTATTTTGGATGTGGATTTTCTATCTTAAAACCATTCATCAATTTACTTCGAATGGTTAGTGTTTATGCTTAATGTTCGGGGAATGATTTTTATATTTCATATATCGGTTTCAATATGAATGTTTATGTTTCATATGTGTATCCCTACTCATATGAGGAATGAATTGGACATAGTAATTATTGGTTGGGGGCCTTTATATCCCCTTGGTACATCGGAAGGTATCAAGATACAAACTACGGTCTTAGCACAAGGCCTTGACAAAAATATTATTTATGGTCTTCGCATGAGGCCTTGACGATATAGTTATGTTGTCCCTTAATATGAATTCCCTCATTGTGAAAATAGTATTTTTGGTTCATGTGGTCATTAGACTAGTATAATACCCATGATTAATTTACATTGTGGGAATAATTACTCAACTCATATTTCTGCCATATTATGTTCAAGTTCATTTTTAAAGGCATGTGTTTTTAATTATTCTTGATTTCTAATGTTTATGTTATCTTCTATTATATATCTTACTCTTAATGATAATTTTGATCTCATCCCTTTTATATGTTTCATATTCTCAGGAATTGAAGAATTTTATTATGAATGACATGCTAAAATAACCTTGGAGTTATAGAATTTGTCTAAGGAGTTTCTGTGTTGTTTTTCATTTCTAGTTGTAACATTAAACTTTTGTATGTATCTTGTTTCCAATAATACGAAACTAATTAGTCCTTTGGGATTATTATTCCTTGTTTATATTCCAATGTAATGTAATAAGGCTTCATCTATATGAAATTGGGATCGGTTCCTTAGAGTTGGTATCAAAGGAAATTTTAGTATAAAACCTGGAAAATATATTTACAAAAGGTAGATTAGGGAAAAATCACTAATATAGTCTTTGAGGATAAGAATACAAGAAAATCCTGGTATTTTGGTAAGGAATGGATTATGAGGATTTTTCTATCAAATACATCTCTGTCTGGATACAAACAGGTAGAGGTGGCTCTGGTATAGATGTAGCTATGAGTGAAAGCTCCATCAAGGAGTTTCAGGCTTGAACTGGGGTATCCTAGTACACCACAATAGTCTTTGCTTTAGTATTCTTATTGAAACTCCTGGGGGATATACTTAGGATAATTCAAATTTTCATTTCAAGCCATTATGAAGGATTGAAATGTAAATTTTTCCTCAAAGAGGTCCTTTTTTATTATGGGGTTATCAAATAAAACATGCATAAAGGAAACATAACATTTCCACCTTTCAATGACAAGATATCAATACAAAACATTGATATAAATACATTATGAAAACCATTTTCAATACCAAAATAAAATAAAAGTAAAACATGGTATTTATTTTTCTTTTAAAAAGAAGGTATGGCTTGTAGAGGAAGCCGAAACTCAAATAATAGTCACAACGGCGGAGAAGTCGTTGTCGCCGCATACGTACGACAAAAACATTCCCTTTTGTCGTTTAGTAAAACGCTTCGTATAAAAAGATTCCTTTTGGATAAACATAAAAGTCAAAGGGGTTTATACACCGTATAAAAGAAAGTTGTGTATAAAAGAAATATGTCTCAATGAAAGGAGATTGAGACAAAGTCCCATACAAAGACGGTATCCTTGGATTAAGGATAAATCAGTTACATAACTATGTGTGACAAACGAATACACGAAATATAAGTGGGTATTAAGTGTAAAAAAATCAGAGGAAATTCAGACATAATCATAGAACAACATATTCAAGGTGTACAAGTTTATCCCAAAGAATCAAATTTGGGTTTAGAAGTTCCCTTGCAAAAATTTGACACCCTAACGGCGTCACTACAAAATTCAGAAAATGAGTTGATGAGAGATAAAAAGGGTATCTCATCACATGGAAATAAAATCTAAATCAATAAGGATATAGAAGAACATATCACAACATAATAGTATGTGAATTAAAAGACATAACAAAATAAGACTTTTAAAAAGAGGATGGTGAAAGGTTCCCTTACCGACATGGGTATCTTTCAAGACATGCACCCCGTGAAAGAAGGACAATACAACATTGATATAAATACTCATAAATTAAATTATATTACACAATGAGTAAAATAATGGGAAGTACATACACCACTCAATGGAAATTGTGGCAAATGTAGCATAAATCTCACGGGAATAAAAGTGAGATGAAAAATCCCTTACAAAAACTCGGCAGCCTAACGGCGCCACATAAAACTTACAAAAATGGATTGATGAGATCAAATAGGGTATCTCATCATATTAACATAAAGTTTATATAAATATTAATATAAAATAACATCCCCCAACATAACAAAGAGGATCTTAAAATAAGTGACATAAAGGAGAGTACTTAAAAAGAAAGAGAGAGGTTAGATCTCTTACGAAAATTCGACAGCCTAACGGCGCCACTCAAAACTCCCAAATGGATTGATGAGAGAGAATAGGGTCTATCATCACATGAACATAAAAATTAAAGTATGATTAATATAAAATAACATCCCAATAACAAGAAAGATGATCTTTAAAAGGAATGACATAAAAGAGTGTACTTAAAAAGAAAGAGTGGAGTAGGATCCCTTACCTCGGGTCCGACTTGACTCGATTGTTCTTTAATATCCTGAATAATAAACTTGAGTTAATTTCTAATTCCTTAAGAACCTTTTTCAAGTTCATTATTCCTTTTATATCACTTATTACCATGTCATAAACATTATGTAATTATTTAAGTTAATAATGTTTGTTTTGTCGATATTTGGTTCTTAAGTTGAAAGTGGACTTCTTACAATTACATGTTGTTCGTGTGGTCAAAGGTTCATTATATACATAGTTGTATTCATGATGTAGATATCATATATATCATATATATACATTATATTCATGCATTTATAATATTACATTACATTTAGAGTTAAGAAATGAAATGCACCGTTCATGGAGACGGTAAGCCGTACGTACGCATGAACGCTACTTCCATTTCTATTTCATGTTTAATGGAATTAAAACAAAATGATACATATAGTATTTTAATTCCAGTATGGTATCATATATAATATCATTAAATATATCCTTTATACGTACCACATATGGTATTAATGAATCAAATCACCTTGAGGGGCGGTAGTCCGCACTTCCTTAAATGAAGATATCGCGTTTACCCATAATGGAAACCATAAAGGTATTCCATAAATGAAAAATACATAAGCTTAAGTAAAACATAAACATATTAGATATCATATATAAATATATTTTCATCTTAATGTCCACCTTTGAAGGTGTTAGAAGAATGTTGAACAATCATTGTTTCGGGAAGCAGAAATTCGCCATCCACAGAAACAGTATGTTCTTTAACCATTAGATGTAGGTGTGTGTAAGTGTAGCTCAAATCCTTCTTATAAAAACATACTAGTATATTTAAGACACTGTATTTGTTACAAAATAAATTAATAAAAATATTTTAGGGGGTTGGAGAAGCAAAATAAAACAAAAGGACACAAGTGAAGACATTACCTTTAAAATCGGGTAACTCCCTTTGGTTTGAGATCAAAGGCTTCCTTTGGAAGGATTCTGCCCAAAGTGAGGCTTCAAGAAGTTAGAGAGGGAAGTGGAGAGACAAAATGGGCAGGGGTTGGCCGAGCCAAAGGCTTTGGGAGTGTGGGTAAGGAGGTAGAGGTGGGGGCCTTTTATAAGAGGAGAGGAGGGGCACTCTTGGAAAGTTACAAAATGTTACTTTATTTTCAAAAGTGTTTCGGATTTTAAAGGTCCCACATTGATGTATTTCGAGGATAAGGTGATAAGGGTTCGAAATCCATTCATCCAATAGGTTTTGGACATGTTTAGGTCTTATATATTACATTATCTTTCCATTTAAATCATTAAATAATGAGGTCATCGCTGCATCATCATGATGTCATAAATAATTTAATTTATTTAATGTCTAAAAATTATAAAAAAAATACTATGATGTAGGAAATCTTTTTATATTTACAATGACTATTTATAGTCAAAAATATGACTTGTATAACCCCATGTAAAAATTGTTTTAGTAAAATATCTTATGTTTGTGTCATTTTTACTTTAACATTAAATAAAAAGATATTTATGTCATTTTCCAACCAAAGTGGCTCCATGGGGTCCCCAAGTTGACCCATGGATTTTCTTGGTCGTCCATGACACATACAATGAAGGTAGGACATGTGTCTAGGTCATTTCATTTTATTAAAACATTATTCTTACCATAAACTACACTAATTACCTCTAATCGCGATTAAAAACTTAATAAGTTACTATTCACCAAAAAATTATTTTTATCCCATTGAACCACATTTTACTTCTTAATGACAACCATGTATGTCGGATTTTTGAAATTCAAAACACAAAGATGGAAAATTTTCATTTAAACGGAAAAATCAGTTTTTATAAGTACCACTTAGTGGTTTCACTATTCATCAAAAATTGAAGTTTTTCAGAAAAATCCCAAAAATTCACCCTAAGCTATATTTGATATTCCGAATTCAAAAATGAACTCTATTTTACAAAATTAAAAACATATAAGTCACGTTAATTAATTTAATAATTAATTACCGTTGTCAGAGCAAATAGCGTGTTTTTATGAAACAATAAGTATCAAAAGATTGACACTAGTTTAAGTCTGATTTCAAAGTGAAATTAATTCCAACGACCACTATTGGATTTAATGGTAAAAATATATTCTAATTTCACTTTAAAACAAATTCAAAATATAATCTAATCATATAAATAAATTAGATTAAAAAGAGGTTTTGAATTAAAATACAACATTTTACACTATTCATTAAAAAAATGAACTTTATCGGAAAGATACCAAAAATTTACACAAAGTAAATTTTGATGTCCCAATTCTTAAGAAGAGTTTTATTTGGTCCAATAGAATTTATAAGAGTGAACAAAACTATATTTAATGACGGTTCGCCATCAAAAGGCGATAAGTGAACCTTCAGTGAAAACTAGGGCATATACGCCTAAAATTGAATTCTTTTCGTATTTTAAGCCTTTATCTTTTATTGGATAAATGTAAAAACATTTAAAAACATATATAATCATATTTTAGTTATTTCTATCCATTCCCACCAATACAACGGCTACATGTTAACTACCATTTAAAATAATATTATTTTATTATTAGAGTGCAACGTAAGATTCCCAAGAAACTCGTTGTTGCGTGTTGGGTACGCCATCGAGCATAGCATCCCCTTTAAAGTCGTATTAATATTTTATTCACAAATATGGATAAATATAAAAATTTCATATTCTTTATTAACATGGGGTGTTACATCCTTCCCCCCTTTTGGGAATTGCGTCCTCGCAATTTTAAAATTGAGCTTGGAAACATCCTTGAACGTCCCACATCGGAACAAGAGTCGGTAAAACAATCACTTTAAAATAAAGAAAGATAAGTACAAAGATCACCCGAGTTAACCCATTCTAGGATTCCATGTAGAAAAATATGGACATGGAGGAGAAAAAATAGGGTCATGTTCTGATGGAGAGTGATAGAAATAATGTTTAGGAGAAAGTTAACCACAAGAAAATCACAAACTTGTGATGGGTTAAACGGTATTCGATTCCCCAGTAGGAAAAGTTAATAGACAACATTTTTGTTTTAAGTTACTTTTTATTGAGGAATTTATTCATAAGGAAACATAATCACTTATCATGTTGACTTTCAACTTTTATTATATTCCTTACACAAACTCATATTTTCTCCAAAAGACGAGTATTTAGGAAGACTTGTTCACATTAAGGGTACTATAACCAATTTCTAGAGAATCACCTAATACACAAAAGAGAACTATATACTTCCCGTGTCTTTAGACTCTAACCAAAACCAAAACCAAAAAGGTTATTACAAGATCAGATAATCCAGAAAAAGATAACCCTTTATAAAGAGAAAATCTATTCTTAATCTCCAAAATTTTTCCTACAAAACCCAAAGTTCAACGAGGACCATTCGATAAACAATTTTTCCATAAAAATTATTCAAACTAAACCAAAATAATATTGAAACCCAAATATTTTAAGGATTTAGTCACATAGTCTTCCAAGTTAAATCGTAACATTTATCTCCAAACAACATCAATTGCTCTTAATGTCTTGTATTAAAAAGTAATTAACCTAATCACATATCCACCATGATAGGTTAATAAATATCCATAGATAACCCAAAATAAACTTA
The DNA here is from genome assembly GCA_963277665.1 of Viscum album. Taxonomy (NCBI): domain Eukaryota; kingdom Viridiplantae; phylum Streptophyta; class Magnoliopsida; order Santalales; family Viscaceae; genus Viscum; species Viscum album. The sequence continues at coordinate 1,806,065,885 of OY728164.1, read as the reverse complement.
CTCTTAATTCATAAAATCATCTAACTAAAAAGAATCAGTCAAACTAACCAGGGACTTCACGTAGTCCAGTGGTAGGCAATAAATACCAGTCACACTTTAGTTGTGGGTTCGATTCCCGCAGCTTTGTCCGACGCGACGGGTTGTCACACGGTCTGCGTGTTGTCCTTTTTTATAAAACTCCAAAAATAACCCTAACATGTTTTAACCTCAATCATTTCCTTATACCTTTAATTTTCATCCGAATTCGTTACGATCTCAACATCTTAATTCTTGAAGTCTTATTTCACCACCATAAGATAAAATAAAACGATTCCCAAAATGAATAACATCATACCTTGATCATGGCGTCCACTCGGTTTCATCATCATCTTGCTCACGTAGGTAGAAGTCCCATGCATTACAATAATTATTTAGAGATCCTTCAAAATCATTTGCTTCCTCCATCCAAATACACCTCGTACAACACGGGTCATATGGGTGTTCACAGAAAAATAGTTTTGGAAAATAATCATGTATGACATATAATTCCAAAACATCTGACAAAACATGATTTCTATAAAATAGTCGGACCGAAATTGAGTTGAAACTTTCTATTATTGGTCCTTTTAAAATACCATAAGTATGTGATGTGAGACTATATTTTAAAATCAAATATAAATAGGTTGCGCAAGGGTCTCCTTCCTCAGCACCATTTTTAAAATCATAATATGCTTCAAATTCTTGTGATAAGGTAAAATATTTGAAAATACCTTGATAATATTTACCTATTTTGAAAATATGAGAATATTGTGAAAATAATATTTGTCTAAAAACAACCCATGATCCACGATGATAACAAGGTATAGTGGAGGTGTTTGATATCTCAAACAACTGCTTTCAAGTGAGTTGTATGCTAGAAAAACTTTCACAATTTTCCGAAGATGGATTTGCAATAATTATTGCAAGCATGTCATCAGGAAGAGATAGGAATGTCGTTTGAGATCCTTCTCCTTCCATTCGTAACCGACTTTACTTGACCTGAAAAAAAAAGTTATAAAACAAGGATTTAACTAAAATAATAGATATAGGGACTAATCATGTGTCTCACAAGAACTCCTAATCCCTAAAGTTGTCTAAACCGAACTTTGATACCAACTATAAGGCCCCAGCCTTAAACCTTACTTAATCTTGAGTTATTACAAGATTACACATTGAGGATATTTTCAGGTTTAGAGTTTTAGAGAATTAGATCATGAAACTTGCATTACATTCCACATTTAAAAAAAGTGGTTACATAAAAGACAGTATTCATTCTTCCCATCAACGGAAACATATTTAAAATAAAACATGGATTCTTTATTGACACATCCTTGACACTATCATCACATCATGTACCTTTCCCTTGACCTGTGAAAAACATTTCAAAAACTTGGGATGAGCATAAAAAGCTCAGTAAGGGTTATAAAAATATGGAAAGGAAACATGAGTTCATATATACATAAGAATGAAATCATACTTTACCCATAAAACATAGGCACATTAACATACCTCATCAAATCATGAATAAATCATAGAAATCATAAGACATAAAAGGTAACTTGAGGCATTCATAACATTCTTATGTAGGGAGTAACCCTCTTGGTTACGTTTGGAATACCCACCATAGTATATTCCCTAAATCTCTTCGGAGAAACCTTAACGTTTCACTCCTTCACATTACCCAATGCATTGGAGAGCTATATCGGGCTCACCCGCCCTTAGTTTATCACAGAACCACCCGTCTTCATAACAATGCCCAAGAACCATAACATAATCTTATCACATAAAACATGCATAAAGGAAACATAACATTTCCACCTTTCAATAACAACATATCAATACAAAACATTGATATAAATATATTATGAAAACCATTTTCCATACCAAAATAAAAGAAAAGTAAAACATGGTATTTATTTTTCTTTTAAAAAGAAGGTATGGCTTGTAGAGGAATCTAAAACTCAAATAATGGTCATGGCGGCGAAGAAGTCGTTGTCGCCGCATACGTACGACAAAAACATTACCTTTTGTCGTTTAGTAAAACGCTTCGTATAAAAAGATTCCTTTTGGATAAATGTAGAAGTCAAAGGGACGTATAAAAGAAAGTTGTTTATAAAAAAAATATGCCTCAATGAAAGGAGATTGAGACGAAGTCCCATACAAAGACGGTATCCTTGGATTAAGGATAAATCAGTTACATAACTATGTGTGACAAAAGAATACACGAAATATAAGTGGGTATTAAGTGTAAAACAATCAGAGGAAATTCAGACATAATCATAGAACGACATATTCAAGGTGTACAAGTTTATCCCAAAGAATCAAATTTGGGTTAAGAAGTTCCCTTGCAAAAATTTGACAACCTAACAGCATCACTACGAAATTCAGAGAATGAGTTGATGAGAGATAAAAAGGGTATCTCATCACATGGACATAAAATTTAAATCAATAAGGATATAGAAGAACATATCCCAACATAATAGTATGTGACTTAAAATACATAACAAAAGAAGTCTTTTAAAAAGAGGATGGTGAAAGGTTCCCTTACCGACAAGGGTATCTTTCAAGACATGCACCCCGTGAAAGAAGGACAATACAACATTGATGTAAATACTCATAAATTAAAGTATATTACACAATGTGTAAAATAATGGGCAGTACATACACCACTCAAAGGAAATTGTGAAAAATGTAGCATAAATCTCACGGGAATAAAAGTGATATGAAAAATCCCTTACGAAAACTCGGCAGCCTAACAGCGCCACATAAAACTTACAAAAATGGATTGATGAGATCAAATAGGGTATCTCATCATATTAAAATAAAGTTTATAGAAAGAGTAATATAAAATAACATCCCCCCAACATAACAAAGAGGAGCGTAAAAGAAGTGACATAAAGGAGAGTACTTAAAAAGAAAGAGAGAGGTTAGATCTCTTACGAAAATTTGGCAGCCTAACGGCGCCACTCAAAACTCCCAAATGGATTGATGAGAGAGAATAGGGTCTCTCATCACATGAACATAAAAATTAAAGTATGACTAATATAAAAGAACATCCCAATAACAAGAAAGATGATATTTAAAAGGAATGACATAAAAGAGTGTACTTAAAAAGAAAGAGTGGAGTAGGATCCCTTACCTCGGGTTCGACTAGACTCGATCGTTCTTTAATCTCATGAATAATAAACTTGAGTTAATTTCTAATTCCTTAAGAACCTTTTTCAAGTTCATTATTCCTTTTATATCACTTATTACCATGTCATAAACATTATTTAATCATTTAAGTTAATAATGTTTGTTTTGTTGATATTTGGTTCTTAAGTCGTAAGTGGACTTCTTACAATTACATGTTGTTTGTGTGGTCAAAGGTTCATTATATCCAGAGTTGTATTCATGATGTAGATATCATATATATCATATATATACAGTATATTCATGCATTTATAATATTACATTACATTTAGAATTAAGAAATGAAATGCACCGTTCATGGAGACGGTAAGCCGTACGTACGCATGAACGCTACTTCCATTTCTATTTCATATTTAAGGGAATTAAAACATAATGATACATAATAGTATTTTAATTCTAGTATGGTATCATATATAATATTATTAAATATATCCTTTATACGTACCACATATGGTATTAACGAATCAAATCACTTTGAGTGGGCGGTAGTCCGCACTTCCTTAAATGAAGATATCGCGTTTACCCATAATGGAAACCATAAAGGTATGCCATAAATGAAAAATACATAAGCTTAAGTAAAAAATAAACATATTATATATCATATATAAATATAGTTTCATCTTAATGACCACCTTTGAAGGTGTTAGAAGAATGTTGAACAATCATCGTTTTGGGAGGCAGAAATACGCCATCCACAGAAACAATATGTTCTTTAACTATTAGATGTAGGTGTGTGTAAGTGTAGCTCGAATACTTCTTATAAAAACATAATAGTATATTTAGGATAATGGATTTGTTACAAAATAAATGAATAAAAAGAGTTTAGGGGGTTGGAGAAGCAAAATAAAGCAAAAGGACACAAGTGAAGACATTACCTTTAAAATCGGGTAACTCCCTTTGGTTTGAGCTCAAAGGCTTCCTTGGGAAGGATTATGCCCAAAGTGAGGCTTCAAGAAGTTATAGAGGGAAGTGGAGAGACAAAATGGGCAGGGTTTGGCTGAGCCAAAGGCTTTGGGAGTGTGGGTAAGGAGGTAGAGGTGGGGGCCTTTTATAAGAGGAGAGGAGGGGCACTCTTGGAAAGTTACAAAATGTTACTTTATTTTCAAAAGAGTTTCGGATTTTAAAGGTCCTACATTGATTTATTTCTAGGATAAGGTGATAAGGATTCAAAATACATTCATCCAATAGGTTTTGGACATGTTTAGGTCTTAGATATTACATTATCTTTCCATTTAAATCGTTAAATAATGAGGTCATCGCTGCATCATCATGATGTCATAAATAATTTAATTTATTTAATGTCTAAAAATTATAATAAAAATACTATGATGTAGGAAATCTTTTTAGATTTCCAATGACTATTTATAGTCAAAAATATGACTTGTATAACCCCATGTAAAAATTGTTTTAGTAAAACATCTTATGTTTGTGTCATTTTTACTTTAACATTAAATAAAAAGATATTTATGTCATTTTCCAACCAAAGTGGCTCCATGGGGTCCCCAAGTTGACCCATGGATTGTCTTGGTCAGCCATGAAACATCCAATGAGGGTAGGAAATGTGTCTAGGTCATTTCATTTTATTAAAACATTATTCTTACCATAAACTACACTAATTACCTCTAATCGCGATTAAAAACTTAATAAGTTACTATTCACCAAAAAATTATTTGTATCCTATTGAACCACATTTTACTTCTTAATGACAACCATGTATGTCAGATTTTTGAAATTCAAAACACAAAGATGGAAAAATTTCATTTAAACGGAAAAATCAGTTTTTATAAGTACCACTTAGTGGTTTCACTATTCATCAAAAATTGAAGTTTTTCAGAAAAATCCCAAAAAATCACCCTAAGCTATATTTGATATTCCGAATTCAAAAATTAAGTCTATTTTATAAAATTCAAAACATATAAGTCACATTAATTAATTTAATAATTAATTCCCGCTATCAGAGCAAATAGCGTGTTTTTATGAAACAATAAGTATCGAAAGATTGACACTAGTTTAAGTCTGATTTCAAAGTGAAATTAATTTCAATGACCACTATTGGATTTAATGGTAAAAATATATTCTAATTTCACTTTAAAACCAATTCAAAATATAATCTAATCATATAAATAAATTAGATTAAAAAGAGGTTTTGAATTAAAATACAACATTTTACACTATTCATTAAAAAAATGAACTTTATCAGAAAGATACCAAAAATTTACACAAAGTAAATTTTGATGTCCCAATTCTTAAGAAGAGTTTTATTTTTTCCAATATAATGTATAAGAGTGAACAAAACTATATTTAATGACGGTTCGCCATCAAAAGGCGATAAGTGAACCTTTAGTGAAAACTAGGGCATATATGCCTAAAATTGAATTCTTTCCGTATTTTAAGCCTTTATATTTTATTGGATAAATGTAAAAACATTTAAAAACATATATAATCATATTTTAGTTATTTATATCCATTCCCTCCAATACAACGGCTACATGTTAACTACCATTTAAAATAATATTATTTTATTATTAGAGTGCAACGTAAGATTCCCAAGAAACTCGTTGTTGCGTGTTGGGTACGCCATCGAGCATAGCGTCCCCTTTAAAGTAATATTAATATTTTATTCACAAATATGGATAAATATAAAAATTTCATATTCTTTATTAACCTGTGGTGTTACATTACGAGTTTATAGTAATTCCTTTTGGATTGACTAATGCACCATATGTTTTCATGGATCTGATGAATAGAGTTTTCAAGGAATATCTTGATGACTTTGTAGTGGGGTTTATTGATGATATCCTGGTATACTCTAAAATCAATGAAGATCATGAAAATAACTTGCGAACTATTTTGATGACTCTTAGAAGAAATGACTTATATGGGAAGCTTAGAAAGTGTGATTTTTGGATTCAATCAGTTTTCTTTTTTGGGCCACACTATTTCTATGTATGGAATATCTATACATCCTATGAAGACAATGGCTATAAAATAATGGCATACACCAATTAACATAACTGAGGAATGTAGTTTTATTGCTTTAGAAGGTTATTATCGGCGTTTCATTCAGAACATTTCCCGGTTAGCCAACCCAATGAAAAAGATTGCATAAAACATGGTTAAATTCATATGGGAAAAGGAATTTGAAGAATGTTTTGATGAATTTAAGAGAATATTAGTGAATTTGCCAATCATGACTCTACCATCAGTGAATGGTTTATTTGGGATCTTTAGCGATTCATCAAATAAAGGGATTGGTTTTGTCCTTATATAGAATGATATATTGATTGCCTATGCATCTAGGCAGCTAAATATTCATGAACAAAACTATCCAACACATGATCTTGAGTTATCATCGATATTCTTTGATCTGAATATGTGGATACATTACCTCTATGTTGAAAATGTGACATATATAAAGATCATAAGAGTTTAAAATATATCTTCTCACAGAAAGAACTCAATATGTGACAAATGATATGGATTAAGATGCTTATAGATTATGATTTCACATAACATTACCACCCAAGGAAGGAAAATAGGGTGGAAGATGCTTTGAGTAGAAAGGACCATGAAATTTTGAACAAGATGAGAGTTGAAAGGGATCCTATGTTCATGGATCTAATAAAGATGGATATAGGAATTATCAAGGAATGTAACACATAACTAAGTTGTAAAATGGATGCCAAACCTTATTTTATGGAGAGGATAAAAATTCTTAGGCTGATGATGAGGAGTTTCAAAAGAAAATTAAAGCAGTAAATGATGGGAAGTTTATTGACTTTGTTTATGAAGGTATAATTTTGAAATTACGAAAGAGGCTTTGTATTCTCGTTATTCCTAAGTTATAAAAGGGAACTATTGGATGATTCTCAATGATCTAATTTCTCTATAAACCCTAGTATCAAAAAGATGTATAGAGATCTAAAGGAACATTTTTGTTGGAGAAAATGAAGAGGGAGATTGCTGATTTCATGTCGAGATGTTTGGTTTGTCAACAAGTAAAGGCTTGAAGACAACATCCTAGAGGAGTCATGCAACCCCTTACTATACCTATGTTGAAATATGATGATATTATGATGGATTTTTTCATGGGGATACCAAAGACTCCAAGAATGAATGATTCAATTTGGGTCATTGTTGATCGTCTTACAAAATATTCACATTTTCTTGCTATAAGAGAAGATTTACCTCTTGAACGTTAAGCAAGACTATATGTTAATGAAGTTGTAATACTTCATGGTGTACCCTTATCAATTTTTTCTGATCATGTTCCTTGTTTTACATCATAATTCTAGAAGACTCTTTAGAAGGACCTAGATACTGATCTTCATTTGAGTACTGCCCACAAACTGATGGACAATCAGAACCGACTATTCAAACATTAGAAGACTTATTGAGGTACTGTTCACTTGAATTTCAAGGTATGTGGGATCATTATTTACCTCTCATAGAATTTTCCTACAAAAATAGCTTACATTCAAGTATTTAGATGGCACCATATGAAGCATTATATGGAAAGATATTCTATACACCAACTTGCTAGGATGATGTTGGTGAAAGAAAGCTCGTAGGCCCAGAACTTGTTGAGGAAATAATGGAAAAGGTGAATATTATCCAAACCCATATCAAAATAGCTCAAAGTAAGAAAAAGTTCTATGCTGATAACCAAAAGAAGAATTTGGAATTTCAAGAAGGAGATCACTTCATTTAAAGGTATCTCTATGGAAGGGTATTATACGATTCAGTAAGAAGAGAAAATTAAGCCTAAGGTATGTCGAACCATATGAAATTCTAGATCAAATTGGAATTGTATCTTACCATTTGTAAATGCCTCCAAGACTCTCCAAAGTTCACAATGTGATCCATGTATCAATGTTATGGAAATACATGCCAGACCCAATGCATGTACTCACCTATGAAGAAATAGAACTTGAGCCTGATCTGTCTTATTGTGAAGAGCATATCAAGATTCTTGATACTAGAGAACAAGTATTTAAATATTGGATGACTCTTCTAGTAATATTTCTTTAGAGGAACCATAATATGGAGGAATCAACATGGGATCCTGAGGATCTTTTGTTAAAGACAAACCCAAATCTTTTTAGGTAACATTTTGTGAATTTCGAGGATCATATTTTTTTTAAGGGATAATGTAACACCCCATGGTTTTGAAAATAAATGTTGAATTTATTTTATAACCTATCCACTAAACACAACATTTCCTCTACTTTGTTTTGAATTTCACCAAAATTTCATCTAGAGTTGTGATCAGTAAGTAATTTGTAGTCTGATAGAACAAACATGATTTTTTGCTGAATAGTAACATAAACTTACAAATAGTAATACGAATAGTAATATGACCCTTATGAACATTAAATAATGATATTATTTTCTTTTCTTTAGGTAATAAGATAATGAGATATTAATTAATTTTTCAATGTTATATAATACTAATTATACCTTTAAAATTGTAATTTTTTGAATTAACTATGATTTTATTTAAAAATTAAATTAATAGTATTTAGAAAATTATTTATGAAAAATGGAGTTAATTTGTTAATTCTACACATTGAAAAATGGTAGTGGTGAATTGTTTGTGATTTTTATGAAATTCTTGAATTTTTTATGAATAGAGATATATGGTAAAATACCATATATTAAAATTATTAGTTAAATATACTATTTATGAAATCATAAGTGATGTAAGGCCACTTCGTTCGAACTCACATGAACATATTACTATTAGGGTTAACCTGAAAAAATACTATTGGTTTTCTTGATGGAAATAAAAAAATAATAAATAAAATATTCAAAATTTACCCCTCTCCTCCATTATAAAAACTCCCATCACTCCCTCTTCTATTCACCCCTCTAAGCCTTGAAACTCCTCAAATATCTGCCCAATTTCCCCTCCCTTGTCACTTCACCCATCCAATAAGCTCCTGGTCTTTCCAGAACACCAAATCCCCTTCCCTTAAAGAGGTTCTTAGGGAGGTTATTTTAAGAGGTAAAGCACCCTTCTTTTTTATTTAGTTTCATTTCAATGTATCTTCTTTTTTTATCCTCTCCCCACCTCCTCTATCCAAATGAACATGATAAATCTAGTATCATCTATATACTGTAATTATATCATGATAATGGAAGAACCATCGTCAATATCCTTACTCTCTCTCTCTCTCTTATTTTATAAACGAAGTCAATGTCCATGAGGTTCCAATTTATAACCTTCATGGATGATGATGTTTCTTTCTTAAATTTATCCTTAATTACTGGTCATGAAACCATTTTGATGGTTTAACCAGACTATTATATATGTATTATAACCTAATTAGTAATCATGAACCAGTATTCGTACATATTATTAAATCTTAAGACCAAACTAGTTCTTAATAATCAAAATGTCGCTAAAATAATCTTAGTGAATGTCATAAATATTTCATCTAAGGATTCATCATATTTACATGTAACCAAATGATAGAAAATACCATTAACACTTCTGGATGTTCATAAATAATATTTAATTTCAATTCTGGAGATTTACAACCATTCCACATGAACTCCATTAATTAAAAACAAGTGAACTGATTATGAAAATTATGAAAATGAACACTCTGGAACGACGGAATTCGATCTTATAACTTATCAATAAGGACATAAATGAACTAAAAAGAATTATGATAAACTAAATTAAATTCTAATAGGTTCTGAATTAAGTTATTAATAAGCCTATTTTTAAATTTCTAGGAACATAAGTTCAATATGGGAAAACATTCAGACTTAACGTAAGGGTTTCTCCACCTGAACATCCATTTTCATTCGGGTTATTTTTATTGTCAAATTACCTCAATGAAATTCATGTGTATTACTATTTACACATCATAAATTTTTTTTGAGTGTTCTATATATGTTTACCAACCATAATCCCTCCTTATTTTATGGTTATTTACACGTTTTAAAAGGAACTTTCAAAATTGCTTCTGAAATACAAGCCCGGTCAAAGGGAAGTTCTCAAATTCATACCTTCTTTCGAGGTCAATCTAAAATGTGTTTTTGGAAACCATTATCTTTATAAAATCAAAAAAATATTATTTAAATAATATCCTACTTCACTTCTAGTTTTATACAAATTTTTTCCAAAAGAACTCTTCTTTTCAAAGTAAAAGAGTATTTATCTCAAGAATTACTCAATGATTTTATTAGAGTATCTTCATCTATTTCATCACTCTTATTGATTATTATGAGTTATTGGGACTAATATTTCATGGAATAATCTACCATATTTAATTTAATGGTTTATGATTTTTTGGCTCTGGATGTGTTATCTTAAAACCATTCAGCAATTTACTTCGAATAGTTAGTGTTTATGCTTAATGTTCGGGGAAATATATTTTCATTTCATATATTAGATTCAATTAGGGTGTGTATGTTGTTTATTTTTACCTTAGATCATATAATTAATTCATTGTACATATTAAGTGTTGGGTGGGTACCGTTATATCCCCTCAGTGCATCGGTAGGTCTCATGAGACAAACTACGGTCTTGGAACAAGGCCTAGACAAAATAATTATTTATGGTCTTGGCCTAATGCCTTGACGGTATGGTTATGTTGTCCCACATTATGCATTCCCTCATTATGAAAATAATATTTTTGGTTCATGTGGTTATTCAACTTGTACAATGACCATGATTACATTTTATTATGGAAATAATTACTCAGCTTATATTTCTTCCATATTATGTTCAAGTTTATTTTTAAAGGCATATGTTTTCAATTATTCACCATGTCTAATGTTTATGTTATCCTACACTATTTTTCTTACTCTTAATGAGCATTTGAGATCACCCCTTTCTTATGTTTTATCTTCTTAGGAAATGAATAATTTTATAATGAATGACATGATGAAATAACCTAGGAGTTATGAATGTTTTCTAAGGAGTTTCTATGTTGTTTTTCATTTCAAGATGTAATGTTGAACTTATGTATGTATATTCTTTCCAATAATACTATACTACTAGGTCATTCATGATGCTTATTCCTTGTTTATATTCCAATGTAATCAAGTAAGGCACTGGCTCCGGGAAACTGGGGTTTGGTCCTTACAATATGCATTAATGAAATCACTATTTGATACCATTTTGTAATAGTCTAGCCTGATTAAACCCATGAATTCACCAGAAATGACCTGCCATAAGGCTCTAAGAATCATCCCTTTATCCATGTTCTAGAAACAAGAACCTGAGTATCATACAAGAGATGATGGGAATGATTACACCCTCAATAGGTATATTATATAAAATAAACAATTATAGTAAAACAATGGATAAAATAGCTACATAATATGTAAAAACCAAAAGCAAAAAAGGTCACATCTAATATCTTGATATCAAGAACACAAAACAGAACAATAATACTATCAAAAACATGGAACCTAAAACAACCCATGGTTCTATCTCCACATGAGCATAAATCGCCTCCATCACAACACACTAATAGGAAACATGAATAAGGAGACTCATCATATACATGATTCCATTCCCTTTATTTGTATCCTATAAAATAAAGGCTAACAACACCAAAAGGAAAAAATTAGTGTGTTGGTAAAAATTCCAAATAGGATACGACCAGAAAATCTATATAATCTAACTATGTGCATCCATTAGTTAATTCATTAAACATATTTCTAAAACATTATATATTAAATTATTTTCCATTTATAAGTCAAATGATGCTTTTATTTTTAAAATCATTCCATTCATTTCAATATCATTCCATAGTCAATAAAATAGAGAAATGTGACATATTACATCTCTATAGGCATAAACAGATAAATAAAAAAAATTGGACATCAAATTTTCATAATGAAAATGGGTAGGAAAATAATAATATCTTAAGATCATTCATGTAATATAGTATTAAAGATACCAAGAGAAGAATATGTGACATAAGGGTATACACAACTAAAATAATGAGACATGCTTAGTATAAATAGTCAACTTGCATGACTCTTAATGTATGGGAACCATGTTCCCTAATAAAGGATACCCCCTAGTCTCCATGACATTAAGGGAACCCCCTAGTGATATCTTCCTTTACTAGGTCCATTCATTTTCTATTTTCCCCTTACCCCATATTATCCCTAATGTGATTTATATAATCCATACAATATAGAAACAAAATCCTTATTTCATATAAATATTTACATGGAATAAACCATTTAAAATTCAAGCCCATGTTTTCAAAAAATCATTTTATATAGTGGTCAACATTTATTTCTCACATGAAAAACTATTTTCCTTTAAAAATTCATATTTTATGAAATTGATCAAACACAACATTAATTTAAAATGGTTTCTATCAAAACCCCCTATTGAAAACAAAAAAAACAACCCTCAAATATTAAATCCATTTTCAATAATCAATTTCATAATTATAACAAAAGTAATGCATCAATGAATATATAGACTTCCTAGGTTTAGACCATAGGATATATACACCTTCAGGGAAAACGATGAAATGATACTGCATCTTTAAAACCGATGACAGAAAATAGTGTGATTTGATTATCAATAACCCAGATCCATTGAAAATGACATCGATCCTCCTAGTATATACTAGATCCAAGGATCTAACCCTATGAGACATAAAAATCATAGAGAAATCAGGGATAAAATTTATTAGAAGGACTGATCTTATGGGATTATGGATAATGGAGACCCGATATTCAATCGACATAAAGAATCCACATTTGGGAGAAGAACTGAGAAAATAATTCCATATCAGATATTTTAATCCAAGAATCATCGAGTTAGATATGTAAGGGTTTGACTAAGGAGTTCAAACACTTAATTTAGTCTAAAATGAGAATTTGGGGATTTCAAAACTGCATGCCTAATGGCATCACCGGTGGGTTTTTGGGACATACTAGTGGGTTGTTAACAACTAAAAGAGTGAAATGGTTCTACCAACTAGATATGTCTAGTCGGTGGCCTCCTATTTCCACCAACAAGAAAAGAACCATCTCAAACATAAAAATGACCCCAAATTAAAAATATTATAATGAAAGTGATCTTCATACCTAGTTATAAATACCTAGGTATAACATGGTGATTGATTCACTATCAAAGAAAGTAATTGAAGATTAGGTCTCCATATGGTCATTCTTCATTTTTGAATATATTTTTTTTACATTTATCTAATATAAAATGTGACACATATTCATTACTCCATTACTCCCCTTTGTTTCCAGAATTTCATTTCCATTTTTAATATAAATTGTATAACATAGTTTTTTTTAACAATTATTATTACATGATATGAGATAAAATATAGATACTATCTATCTACTAACCCTTATTTTGGATATTTGTACAACTCCATAGTGGAGGACCCTTCTTTACTATTTTTCTCATTTCAAACAGTAAAGAGGTTCTACTATGGATGGTCAAGGGTTTATGAAAAATTGGTAATTTTACCATATCAAAGAAAAACACTTGAATCATTAGGTGGTTTTCATTTCATTGGTTTCAAAAATCTGTTTTTAACCAAAATTAAAAATTATTTCTAGAAGGTTAATAGGTTTAATTTTCTCCTAAATAATCTCTTTATTTGATGAAACTATATGTGCATGGACCTTTTAAGATGAATAAAAATATCAAAATGTGTAATTAAATTTTCTAAGAATAATTTATCAAAGATTTTCTAGATATGTTTTCATTTTGTTGTGATGGAAACTAATTTTATGAGGTGTTTATATTTAAAATTATATATTAAAATTGTTTTCCTTCAAGGTGATAATAAATTCCGACCTTGGTTTTTCTATAATAAATTAAAAGTAATTTTGTGACATGATCCATTCTAAATTAAAATGAATTAACATTATGTTATTATCAATGTTCACAATTATTATGGGTTTTTTTCATTACCTTAAATTTTAATTTTTATATAAGACTAACTAATAACATTTATACCTCTTTTTAGGATCCCTAATTTTTTTAATTAAGATATAAAAATTTATATATTCACTATGATATTTTTTTGAAAAGATGGATATTAATTTAAGATGTTTAATTAATACATTGTTATCAGTTCCATTTATAACCATGGGAGTATTCCGCTTTGGTGATGTTTGTGGAAAATTTAAATTATAATATAAAATGAATTATGGGTATATTTTAATGATGAAACTCAAGTAATAAAGTGTTGTTGAATGATTAAATACCTTATAGTTGGTAGTTTCCTCATTATAACCCTGGGTACTTATCTAGGAACCTAGGATAACTACCATTATAGGTAATGATTACAATATACCTAGTTTACTATTTCCATGAAATGATTCATCTATATATAGGGTTGAGTAAATATGATTACACTCTGACCAGTTACTTTACGGTCTCACCAAAAGTTAGGATTTCACTCTGACTAGTGGATATACACGATAGCCTAGAATTCCACTCTGGATAGCAACTTGTGTGCAGCTAAATATTTTAGAGATTTCGATTTGGACTACTAAAGAGATAATAATGTATTTTGACCATAGTCCCTTATTGTTACTCCTATTATGCACTATTCGATATTAAATTAAATATTTCCTTTTATATTTATGTGTACATACTGGTACTCATTCCTTTTCTATTTAACTTTTGTTACACTTTTTTAAGATTTATTTAAAATTATATCCCTCCATGTTACTCATTTTACCCAAAATAGTAATAGTAATTTTATATTTATAGTTTAAAATAACATTTATTAATTTAGAAAGGAAAGGGAAAGTATAGATTAATGAGGTTATCTTATTGAGCTTTATAAAACACCTTATAAACGCACCCTAGTGTGTATATAACCTTTTATTTCCTTAGTATATTTTTCATATATAATCATTGCATCTAATTTATAGGTGTAGAATATGGATTAGGTTTGGGGTTTTACAGGAGGTGGAATGTGGGGTTGGTAATATTCTTCATGGATTTGGATGTGTATTTAATGTTGGACTATCATATCCTCATTATGTAAACATTGTTTAATTTTTTATTAAATTTTTTTATGATGTGTTTTTTTTATTTTTTTTTATTTGGTGGTCATTTTTTGTTACAATTATTCATTATTATGTATAAAAGGTTAAATCATATCCTATTTCTATGAGATACCCTTGGAACTAATTATCCACCAACGATGATCTAGAACTCTCTTTGCGGTATGAGGTATGAAAATTATGGTATAGCGTATTGAAACAGTGATTGGTATGGTACAATTTTCATTATCAAGAATAATTATAAATGGTATTTTTCATATATTATATATATAAATTATTATGTAATTCTAAAACCCATATAAATTTTCCACATAATTCATTATACTGGTATAGGATAAATTAATAATACCTAAAAATAAGTTTTTTTTATAGGAACTTAAATTTTAAAAATATAAACTTATAAAATAGTTATAATAATTAATAGATAATTATTTTTATTAAAACAAAAATATATCATATGTATATTTACCTATGTCAAGTTTATGTTTCTTATCCATAAATTCAATCTCTTGTATTCTCTCTCCCTCAATTATTTATCAATCGAAGCTGCACTTTTCTATAATAATTTTATTAATATGTGTTCTTGAATTAATATAAAAAAAATTAAATAAGTTTTATAAGAAATGGGTGTTATAATATAATTTACCACTTAGTTAGAGGGGGAAAATTTTAAGATATGTTGGGGACACTCTTCCAATACTTAATTAATTTTATCATATATATAGGTTTGAGGACTTCCTTTTATATGTAATACGTGCTATAAAAAATTCCCATTTAGTGGAGGCACACAATTTAAACATATATTTAGGCCACTCTTCCCAGATATCATTAATTTCATTATATATAGAGTTATAAGGTTTTTCTATATTACTGTTATATATAAATAGAGTTTTTTATTCAGTTAAAAATATTTCTTGAGTGGTATAGGTTGATCTGTGAAGTTATTTTCTTTGGGAAATAATTTTTAGGTTTTGTTTTTTTTATAAAATCCATAGCTTGGAACACTTTTTTCTAAAATGTCTTACACAGGAACAGTATATCATTATAGAACATTCTTGGACTAGTTGTGATCTTTTAGTCCCACATTCCCACATTCCATTGGTGGGAAAGCTATTGACACTAGTTTTGATGTTGTATTCTCCTTTATAGAAGCTGGATGGTAGGATAAAGGCCCTTCCATCCATGTTTTCCTTCATAGAGTTCATTTCCTAGTCTTAGTCTCCCTTTTAGATTTAAGGCTTTCTTGTAAATTTTTTACTTGATACCATATTCAAATGGTCACCTATTAGTTACATAATTGGATTCCTTAGTAGGGTGACCACCTTATGATATATAGAATGAGTCTTTGGGCTTTGTCACACATCATTGAGTATGTTGGGAATCCATAAATTTTATCATTATGATAGCCAATGGGGGAATCCTATATTTATTATGTTGGGAATCTAAGGGTTAGGACCCAAGTCATTTTTTACTCATTGTGAAATGAAACTTATTTTTATCACTTAAGGCATCCTAGACCTAATTTGCAGGGAAACCTTTGATCATAACTTGAGGATACACATTCTCATCACATGAGGCATCCTATAGTTGTCACATAGGATTGCATAGGGTCCTCGATTAAGACTTACTTGGATTATCTCCAAAGGCATATTATCCCCATAGCATAATGTGAGAATCTTAATCTCATAACCTAATTGTAGAATAGTGACATACCATTATTAAAACATATTCATTTTGAGCTTATCAAATAAGGAATACCATGCTCATCACATGAGTCATCTAGTTCTCATAACACTAGGTAATGAACATAGGCTCATCGCCTAAGGGAAAGGTCTCATTATCATCACATGGGATTCATATGTTAGTCACATAAGGAACCCTATGATCATTTCCTAGCATTGGATTTATGATGCATCAAGTTGGGTGTCGTAGGCTATTAATGTTGGACCTATTGGGATGATCACACAATAATGGGTCATAATTTAAATTTTTTTGAGGATGCTTACCATATATTCTCATCACATATTTGGTTGGTCCTAGGTTAATGTCTACTGGGGTCGTGGTTTAAATTCTTGTGGGGGTTATAATAGTTTATCAAATAGTAGATACTTTGGGAAGGTACGGTGTGAGATTTGGTATAGCCTAGAAATATGATTAGTATTCTGATACACTACCTCCTAAGGGGGAGAAGGATTAGTGGTAATGTTAGTACTAAACCTCAATGTGGTGTCCTATATACCCAACTATAAAATAGAGATCAAAACCCATATAGTTATAGATTCAAATTTTAATTTCATGTCATAGGATCTTACCATATAGTTTGTCCTCATATTATAAGGACGCTTCTATCGTGAAAAGAGAAACATTAAGGGATATTGTGGGGTTGATTATTTGGGATTCCTAGAAGGTAGTTTTCATATTATTCTCATCATATGAAGCATCATTTTCTTATCACACGAGGAATCATGGGATCATCACACAAGTCCTCCTATGTTCATCATGTAGTGTGATATGATTGTTTTTCATCTTCAGATGAGAATGTCATGATTTAAAAAATGAAAAAATTGGGGATGGAGTTTATCCTAAACACTCATCTTCCCCAATTATATAATGACTTATTATGTCTACCATGTTGGTTTCTATTAAAGGTTACATTGTAAGTATTACAGCTAATAGGAGGTATAGGCTCTACTCAGGAATTGGAAGGATACGAGTGGTTCTTCCACAATTTTTTCATAACTGGGTAGTTATACTTAGTAGCTGATATAGATTTTCCCCTACCAAATTTGTTGTATAAGTCCCATGGATGAGTTTTCCTATTATTAATAATGATTGGATAGGGGATCACCTAGACCTTTCATTGTGAAAAGTTCATGGGAATAGGGGTCCATGATGGGGGTTTTGCTTTTTTATTCTGTATGAGTAAGTCTGAATCGAGTGGATATGGGGGGCCATGATAACTCTAATTTAATTACACAATGTTTGGTGAATGGAAAAATAAATTGTGGGTCCTTGGTATTAGGTTCTTGCAACTTTAGAGTTTATTTAATGATTAGAGTGGCATAAGAAATGGGAATTACAAAAGTGTATATTTCATGGATGACCAAATATGTGGTTTTCTCAAGTTGGATGTTATGAAAAACATTGAGTTTTGAAAATCTTGTACCTCTTGAATGAACATTATTATTAATTAATAAAATCTTCATGAAATAATTTCAAAAAATAAATATATAAAAGGACTTATGTTAGGTATTTAGTGAAAGTAGCTCATATATGGAAATCTATGGGAGTCTCTGGTTTCATGAGTTCATGGAATTAAGAGTTGTGAAAACTAGGAGTGTGAACATTCATATTCTCTAGGGTAATCTCAAAAAATTGGGGTTAAAATGTATTTATAGGAATTTTAACTTCTAGAAGTTTGTGGATTCATGAAACTCTTACATGATCATAAAACTTGTGAGTTTTATAGTTTTCCATATTTTATTCTTGAAAATCTAAGTTGTGTGAATTCCAGGAATTTTTAATTCAGAGTAGGGATTGAGTGTGTCTGTAATTTATTATTTTCAAGGTGCATGTTATGAAAAGTTCATGAAACTTGAAGTTGCAAGAATCAGGTTCATTTTCTCTATAATTTCTTCAGATGGTTGTTTTCCCCTAATCTATCTTAGACCCATTTCTTGTTACTAAGGATTCCTATTTTCAATTCCAACAAATCCCCCCTCCCACAATATAATATAATCTGATGGGGGAGTAAGGAATTGAATTTTGAGTAAAACATTTAACTCATGATTTTTATTCAATTGATACATGAAGTAATTGTTAGTTTCTTGAAACTCCTACTTTTTCCTAAAACTCATAAAATTCTATTCCTCTAAATTGGAGAGATGGACTAGTAGGGACTGTGGAATTTCCTAAAATATTTTTGAATTATCACTTTTCATGGGACTCCCACTTTTCTGGAATCCTTAAGACTCCAATCCTTGGTGTTTCTATAACATCCCTTACTTAAATCTACTTCCTTAAACCCAACTCCCATGAATTAGAATTTTTCAAACTATCCTGAATTACTTGTTTTAAAGAATAAAATTTGTGTAAAACTAGAAAATTTGTGTCAATATAGGAAACTTATGTAAAATATATTTAGTCAATTTCCACAGAACCCAATAAATTATGAAACAAGATACTGAGTTTGTGACTGTAAGGAGAAAGAATATATCTATGGACCCTGATATTTATTTGTCCTGAGTAGTGAATTCTAGGCTCCATGTGTTGTTTGATATACTAACAAAGGGGAAGAAGGAGTAACTCTTGATTAATTTATTTTTTTATGGATTCAGTCTGTGACAATTTCATCCTACCTAATGAGGTTCTTAACACCCTAGGGTACAGATTCTGAAATCAATCCAACTCCATCAGTGGACTTTGGATTCCATCGGTCATACCATAAATGATTTATTGTCAAACTATGTTAAATACCATGAGAGTTTAGTGAATATGGTTATTATAGACTAAATCCAATTCCC
Organism: Viscum album; assembly: GCA_963277665.1. Classification (NCBI taxonomy): domain Eukaryota; kingdom Viridiplantae; phylum Streptophyta; class Magnoliopsida; order Santalales; family Viscaceae; genus Viscum; species Viscum album. The sequence continues at coordinate 1,806,046,122 of OY728164.1, read as the reverse complement.
CTTTGGATCTTATTTTTTATTAAACCAAACTCTATTATCACTCCTTCTCATAGGAAAGAATAAATATATGTCAAAAAAGTCACATGAGACAGAAATTTTAACTTGGTTCACCCTCATTGGGATACATCCAAGGAGAATACAACTTTAATGTGTTGATGTACCAAATATACTAAATAATAATGATGTTATAATGTTTGAAGAACACAAATTTTACCTCTCAGTTTAAACCATTCACAATTTGAAATCCCACTACTCTCTCTCATTATTGAAGTAAACACATTGCTCCTCTAGTGGAATATTTTAAAAATAATTTCTTTTCTTACTCACACCTATGTGTGTCTTTATAATCTTGTGTCATTAAATATATGAAAACCACAATTACGTGATACTTCTCCACTAGGATCATGTAACCCCTGTGATTGATCCCCCATAAAGACCCCTTTGTGAGACCCCTTCACAAGTCCCTCAACAGATCATATGGATGGTATGACTCCATTGAAATAATCAATTATAATTATTTGAATCGCTTAACTCAGACAGGTCTACCTATTCAAAAAACTCTTAGTGCAAGATCCTATTACAAGACCCAATTGTAATATCCCTTTTCAAGACTCTCTACTGATTAGTTGGATTGTGAGACAATGTTCAATTCACAAAAATTACATGATTCTTGTGAGTCTTCTTATCCACATGGACATAGCGCATACATCCTTTTTTAAGATACATTCATGAGACCCCTTTAGGATATCCCTCCTTAATGCTTTATTAAAGTTATTTGGATTGTGTGAAACCAATGTGGAAACCTGTTCAAATTAAAAAAAATACCTCAACATTGCTTTTATTCAAATTAAACCACTAAAGACAATCCCATAACCTCTTGTGGATATTTTAAGGGGTATATCTAGGAATAAATACACCACCTTAACTCTAAAAATCCCAGTTATACATCCATTCCATCACCATAGAAAACTCAACATTACCTTTACGTAATTCAATTGATTAGTTATAGCATTCGTAATTGACCTCCATGACATGCCTCATGTCGCAAGAACTTCATAGGATCACTTATGGATTTTGTGATCGACCTCCATGAAATATCACAAGTGCTTCAAGTGAATACATTATTCATGTCAAAATCACTTTGTTTGACCACCTTACACACGTTTCAAGTGCTTCATGTGATAATCTATTGTATGTGGAAATAGGTTCATGTGATCCCATCATAATATCCAAATATAATAATTTACACTTTGCATTGTGAGATACGTTGACAATCATATGGTTTCAATGAAACTATATTCAATAAATTCATGTGATCTCATCTTGAGATCCTATTATACTCACACAGATCACATGATGTGATTCTGTGATATCCTTGATATCTCACAATTTCAATCGAGACATGTCCACCTTGTCCAGAAAAGCACACTCCATGTGACACATTAGAACTTATGTTCTCTACATGATCCATTGGTACATTCATGCTCCCTGTGACCCTTTGGGACATTCATGCTCTATGTGATCCTTGGACAATCAACCTTTACTAAAAATTTCAAACCATTTGAACAAACACAATCAACCCAAAAACACCATCGAGAGAGATTTCTTCCAACAATATTCCCTTTTGGTTTTAATGAAAACACTTCAAAACAAAAAGAACTGGTTTTTTGATAATTAATGCATATGAGAAACCATTTTTCTTCTTCTACCATATAAAATTACTAAGGCTCAACATGTACTCTAATCCCCCATGAGTCAATATTTTCATCATAAAAAAGATTATCTTGAAAATTACATTGAAAAAACATGTCATCCTTGATCCTTAATTCAGAAACCTTCTCAAAACCAAAAAACAAAACATGAATAACCCATGAGTTTACTCCTCAACCAACACATGTCAACTGCTAGCATCATGAATTCAACACTCCTATTCATGATATGTTTTCATTGATATAATAACTTCAATATATTAATATTCTATAGTCCCCAAATTTTTCCACCCCCCCCCATCATCTTATCCCTATTTCGTGATTGATAAATCCCCCCCTTCAATGAACTAAGAGGAATCCTTGTTGAAGTCCTCAACACAGTAAATATCACACATTAGTATATAGGGGAAAAAACACTATACATCAAGGATAGGGGAGTCCCAAAACCACATTATTCAAGTGTGGGGATTCAACTAAAAACCAAGAGCTAATCGATGTCATTCAAATAGTTATTTTTGTAGGTCCATAACTAGGATGTCTATATCCTACCATTTAGTGAGAATATAATCTAGCATCACAAGACCATTCTCCACTTTCTCCTTACTAAAGTGATATTTGATTTCAACATGCCTCATACTTGAGTGATGAAATTGATTTTTTCTAAGATTTATAGCACTTTAATTATAATAATGGATTCTAATAGGATATCACTTTAACACCCTGATCTTCCAGCTTCAACTTCATCCATGGTAACTGTATAAATTTTTGAGTGGAAAAAATGTATTTATATTTCTTGGTGCACAAATAAATGAGATCATGTTTCTATCTTATACAATATATACAGTATTTCATGATAGAATTCACCACATGATGTCTCTTTTTTATCATCAACTGAACTTACACAATCAATGTCTATAAAATCCAATAACTCTTGTTGATATTTTTTATTATATAGTAAAATGAAATATAATACGCCTTGGATGTAGTGAAATACTATTTTAACTTCATGTATGTTTTTCCTTGGAAATAAAGTGTTACTATTTCACCTAACATGTTTCAAAAAAATATCAACTCATTTATTTTTAATTATAAATTATTTCCAATGAATTTCTATATTCTATGATATTTAATGCTTTGCCTTCATCATCCCTTGAATGTTTCATCCATTTAGAAACCAAAGTTTTTATTTAAATTAAATCCCAAATTATAAATATTCTCAAACCCTCCTTCGCATATTTTGATGGATAAATAAATATATCATTTATTCCTTGTGTAATGTATAAACTAAGGAAAAATCATAGCTTGTCAATTATTGACATTTTGAACTCATATTTCATGAATTCTGCAAACTTTCTTTAGTATAATTCATTCGATCCCACAAATATTATTCCATCATCTTATACTAGAACCATAATCCTATTATTACACTTGTTATTGAAGTAGATATTTTAATCAAATACACTATGCTGGAAACAGATCTTCTTAAAATATTGATCAAGTCATGATATCATGATTTTAGTTCCTAATTTAACCCACATACTTCACTCTTTAACTAAAAACAATGTTCTCATATTCATGAATGATAAACCCATATAGTTATCAAATATACACTTCTTCTTCCAAAAATCCATTTAGAAATGCTATATTGATGTCCATATGGAAACTTTGAATTTCCTTTTCCCTATTATGTCCAAGAATAATCGAATTTTCTCCATCCTTATAACAGGTTTGAATGTTTCATCAACAAAAATAATAATTATCTATGAGTATCCATTGAAAATAAGTCATTATGTTTTTGAAATAATTGTTTTTTCTTCATTAAACATGTTATGGGAGGCCCATTTAGTCTTGATGGAATTATTTTCTATCATCCTCAAAAATAATCTACCATGTATGATTATTTTCTATTTGTTCAAACTCTTCATTCATTGGATGAAAATTATATTACTCTACTGACACTTTTTAAAAACACTTCGACACCACATGTGATAGTAAAGATGCTTGATGTAATGTATTCATCCTTCTTTTCTATACATGTTATGTCTAATCACTAATTATGTTCTATTTATCATTTTCATATTGAAACTTTGGTTTCTATACACATATAATTCTAAGATCATCCTTCTCATAATTTGAATCTTCTTTTGAATTTTCCTTTTGTACTTGCACTCCCCTTGGGATTCTTATCTCTTCATCATTATCCTCCTGATAATATTAATGGATATTTTTTAAGATTAATTTAATTTTCCACTAAAACAATATCATTTCTCTTTAATAATTTTCCTAGCCACTTATTAAAACATTTTTATGATTTTATTTTCCCCAAAATTCAATGAAATACCCCTTTATCTACATGGGATTCAATATTCGTGTATTTCTCCTTATTGAGAATGAAACACTTAATATTGAACACTCAAATATACTTCAATGTCATTTTTTCCATACCACCTATCTTATAGAGTCTTCTATTCCTTATATCACAATAAGGCAATGTTATAAATGCATACTGATGTCAATACTGTTCTCTCCAAAGTTTTTGTGGAATATAATTCCCAATAAGAATCATTCTAGAATTTTTTAATCTAATTTCTTCATTCAACAGCTCCATTTTTCTATAGAGTTCATACTATTGAGAAATGGTTAATCATCCCATGTTTCTCAATATCATCCTTGACATGGATTTTTGTGAACATTTTTCCATTATTAGTTTGGAACTTCCATATTTTTTGACCTAGAAACTTTTCAACCTCCTTATAATAATGTGTTATAAAACTAAACACCTAGAACTTTTGGGTGAAAATTGATACCCATGCCATTCAAATGAATTCATCAAATAATAGGATATAAAGTCTGTTACCATCAATATATTTTGGTGAAATAGGTCCACACACATCAATATGAATCAGTTCAAGAACTCTTGTTGACCTTCGATATTTCACCTTATATGTGTTTTGAGTAATCATCCCATGTTGGAAATCATCTCACATATTAGTATTATCACTTTATATCATAGGTTTATCTCAATAAGTATTACATTTCATCATTTCATCCATGGATTTTTGAATTAGATAACCAGAATTTTTATACCACAACCTTTTTATTCTTTTTTTGACATCAATCACATATATTCTTCTCCAATCACATGGTAGATAATCTCTTTTTTAAGGATTCCTTGAGAAACAACTTCACTCCTTTTTCCTTGATGATACACAACTTTTTAGTAAAGCATGTAACATTTACTTAGTATTAAGTTTACATGCACTTATCAAATTTTAACTAATGCTTTTAACAAATAATAAATCTACATGTCTCATGTCTTTTACCCTAAACATGGATTTTCCCAAGCCAATAATCTTCATGCTTTCGTAATTTCTAAATCTTATGAAACCTTACTTGTCATACTTAATTCATGTCACTAGATCCTTATTTATTTTTATACGATGGGTAAATACAAAATAAATGATCAATATTCAAGAATGGTCTGATGATTGAAAAGGAAATATTTGGAACTGTATCCATATCATCTATTTTCTTTCTGATCCATTTAGTTGACTTCATACTTGGTGTGGAAAGATATTCCTTATCTTCCATACAGTATGAAAAACCAACTTTATCATGAAAATATATAAATTGATTTTATGTTCTCATAACATTCAATAATCCCATGAACTATTGTGTACAATCACTTTGGGTCTGATTTAGTACATTCCTACGTAGTTTCAATGCGATATATCTAGACTTGTGCCTAAATAATCCACACAAAAAATAGTGACCATCAAAACCATTCCAATAATATTAAACTATGTTTGGTTTCATCATATTATCGTATGCCCATTAGTACCTATTATCTATAGAATGAACATTTTTTTAATTACTCACATTTCAATAATAATAACACCTAATATAAGGTGTATTCTTATGAATAATGTTTTCACCACTAATTTTCCATTGGGATATTTGAATCTTTAAATTATGATTCATACCCAAATTAATCTTCAACCATGGAATAGGGGCTTGTGGTCTATTTTCTACCATTACTAATTTATTTTTGAGATAAATTCTCATTGTATTTGTGTTGTTATGATTCATAATTTTACACTCCAGACATTCCATTGACTATTTTTTTGGACCTCCAATCTCTAATTTTACGTTTTCTTTCACCTTTGAAACCTGCTTTCCTGATGTCATATTAGGATTCAAGAATTTCTCTTGATCTTCTAACTTTATTCATAGGATGAAAACTTAATCCAAAAGGTCATTAATACATTTGACTTAATCTTTTATTCATTTAGTCATACTATCAATAAACATGGTTAGTTATTCATCCCTAATCCTGAACTCAATTACTTTTTCTATGTTTTATAGATTTTCATATCTAATATTTCAATTTCATCCTTCAGATCAGAATTATATTCTTCATATTATTATATATAGAGTTTTGTATAATGAGATAAATTATTGGAATTCTTTATTTTGGTTCTCCAAATTTCTATTTCGTCAAGTTAAAAATCTAATTCAACCTCAATTTCGACTCTTCCATTAACTTCTCCTTAATCATTATCATGTTATTTCCATGTTTCTAAATTTACTAAAATTTCCATGACAGAGTTTTCTACATCACCCTTAAATTATTTCATATCCTCAATCTCATATTCTTTAAAACATTCACTTTATTGTCAATTTAGATTCCTCTTTCTAAGAAATGTCACATAGAATTTTTCTTTCTTTTCAAACTGGTTGAATAATTCTTCTTCGGATTTTCATTTTCATCCTCATCATCATCATAATACATCTTGGGAAACTTTAATATAATATGTCTACCCTTTCCATAATGAAATATTATAATAGGAAGTTTCACTTTAAACATTTATTTTCCCCATTAAATATTTGAGGAAAGGAATGAAATAACTTCATCCACAATGAATTCTTCCTATAGTGAGCTTCTTCATAGCCTCGAGTGACACCTCTTAAGACTCCCCTATTTCAAATACCATTTTTCATAATTTCTTATTTTTTATTATAACATGATTATTGTGTATGTTATCCAATGTAATCTCCTTTAGATATGTATCTTCTACTACATAGAGTTTTTAATTGAAATTATGTGGAATCCTTCTCAATATACTCTTAAAGATATTTTCATATACAATAATTTCTCTAAGACCATGCATGTCTTTCACAATAATAGCCACCCGGTCAAAGAATGACTCTATAAACTCATTTGGGTGAATTGTTTGGTCCTCATATTTCTTCCATGGAATGTATAATTTATCTTATCAGGATTTTGAATTTCCTTCTTAGATTTTTAGCATCTTTTCCCACGTAGAATTTGAGGAATTAAATGGAATGACCATCATGTAGATTGTGTTAGATAAAGATCATCCTAAGGCATTGATTTATTTTGCATCAATAACCAATTTTCTTCACACTGCTTTAAAAAAATCCCCACTATCCATATAGCTAAAAGACCATGTATTGTGGCTATAAATAAATATATACCTAAAGATAAAAATTATTCCTGCATATAATTATTCTATAACTAATCATTGTTTCAATCAAATATCTACATACATTTGTGATTGAAAATATCGATTGATTTTCTTTGAGAGATAAACTCTAACTTTTAACCTTTTATCTGATACCAATTTTTAGTCTAACTAGTTTAAATACACTAACATGGGGGTGAATTAGGGTATGAAAGATTAAAATAACAACACATTTCGATCTTGTTTCATTTTAAAAAAAACTCTCTTACCTCTCCTTCCTAAAACAAGGTATAAATGGATGTTATAACATGAATAGTACATAGAACATTTTAATTTCTCCACCCTTTCTGAGCTACATCCAATTAGTATAAAAAGTAAATGTTTCAATGTACCAAATCGACTAAATCAAACTAAGGTTAAAAGTTTTGGAGTGGAATAATTATCCCTCTTAGTTTAGAATCATTCGCAATTTTAAAGGTCACTACTCTCTCTCTACTGAAGTGAATGAATTTATCCTATAATGGAATATGTTTTTAATAATTTTTGAGTTTATTTACACTTTTTTTCTATATTTATGATCATGTTTCCCCAAAGAGATGTAAACCAAATTTGTATGAAACTTCTCTACTTGGAGTGTGTAACCCATGTGAAATACCCCTTCACTAGACCAATTCATAAGTCACTCTTTAGATCATGTGGATCATGTGATTCCAACACAATATTATATTCTTATAATGTAGATCTCTTGACTCTGATGGGTCATCCTATGCACAAAACACCCAGCATAAGATGCCTTCATAAGACCCCATTGTGAGATCCCTTCAAAAGACTATACTAATTATGTGGATCATGAGACTTTATTCTGTTCATGTTGATCATGTGATTCTGGTGAGTCTACCTATGTAAAAAGACACAATGCAGACATCCCTTAAAAATATACCTTTGTGATACCCCCATCACAATATCCTTTTGAAATATTTTCTTTAGTTAACACAAATCACATGACACGGATGAAAAACCATGTTCATATTATGTGAAATACCTCCACTATACTTTGATTCTAATAAAACCACGTAAGAAAACTTCTTAACCTATTGAGTATGGGTTAATTGGTATTTATAGGCATAAATCCACCACCATCAAGAAAAAATTAATTGTTAGTTGTATGTTCCTCCACCTCAGCAAACTCAATTTCGCTCTTAGGCTCGTTGCATGAAAATTTATGGAATTCATGATCGACCTCCATGACATGTCTCTTGTCACAAGAACATTTCCTGATCCCTTTTATCTTACATGATCAAAATATATAGCATATCACATGTTTTTTTCATGATCTCATTCCACATGTCAAAATATCTCCTTGTCATCACCTTCTTCAGGCCACAAGCACTTCACTTGATCACTCTCCACATGTTTCAAGAGCATCACATGATACCTTCATGAGATCCACATTCAATCATGTGTTCTACAAAATTTCTCCTCATGAGATCCCATAAAAATCATATACTGTCAGGGAAATTTTCTTCATGTTATTCTCATGATCCCATCATCAAATACTCATATAATCCCATGGATCACATGATGTGATCATGTGATCTCCTTCAGCTCCCCTGATCAAAAGAAATATATGTTTACCTTGTCCATACAGACACACTCCACATGATTCTTTGGGACTTATGCACTCTGTACGATCCTTTAAGAAATTGGTTCTCCACAAAGTCCTTTGGTACATTTACACCTCACATGATCCTTTGGAACATTCACGCTCCACATGATTCTTGGATGACCATCCTATGTCTATAAAGTCAAACATCATAAAAAACACAATCAACCCAAAAATACCATTGACAGGGTTTTTTCCCAACATGAATCATGGATTATGAATATTTTTCACCCTCATGAACTAGACTAAACCTGTCAATATAGAACCATCCACTAAAAAGGTATTCACAACACACTTGTAAAGTATCATTCAAGAAAATATTATAGAAAACTACCAATATGGGTCAAGTGACTTGGACCTTCAATTTAGAGGAAACATCAGAAATTAATGGGTCTAGGTAGACAAGGTTCATTATAAATGCAATGAATTTGGGGATGAGTTGTACTGAGTAGGGATATATGATGATGCCTATGCCTATTAGTTCCATATATATAAACATCTAGACCTGATACTAGAACTGTAAACACATAGATCAACTAACACTAACACCTTTTACCTCTAACATGGGGAAGTAATAATTAGCCTATGGGATCTCTACCACATTGTAGGGACTTTGATCCTCGGGTTCTAGTATGATGAGTTTCTCCTGGAGGCCACTTACTAGGGGGATACAAAGTATAATAATATTATTTATATGATTATGATAGAGCTTTTTATGGTTTTTTTGTGGAATGACCCCTCCATATATCTTGATGTACCTTTAAATAAATGGATTAATATATTCATCAATGATCCTTACAATCAGATATCTAACAGACCAAAATAGTATCTAGTGGTCTAGCATCAAGGAAGTTTAGTCTCAAACCAGATTCTTTTAGAGTAATTGTAGTATGTGAATTTGGGTTATAAATATATGGAATGGCTCTGATATTTTAGATTCAAATAATTACTAGCAGTATTCTTGAGTGGATAGTCGTTTCTCATTAGTGACGTGCACATGGGAGTGCAGACAAGAAATTTTTTCATAGTGGTGTCATTATTGATTGGAAACCAAATTAATAATTGAATTATAGTGTTCACAAGGTTGTAAATCTATTAGGGAATTTCATACTGGGGTCCATGAGCATTTGAGTATATGGAACCTTCTAATTCTTATTTGTATTAGAAATTCCACTATTTAGGGGGAATGAGTTCCTAAAACTAATTTCTCCACCAAGGAACACCTCCAATCCATACCTACCCATATTCTTGGGGGTTTCAGAATTATCACAATGAAATAGGAATTAAAAATTTGATCTTCTCTCTAAAAACAAGAAACATCCCCATATTTCCTAATCAATTTTGGGAGATCGTTGATGAAGGGAAAGCAATAATTTAGAATTGATCCTATATGTTATCATTCTGATTTGATTTTTTGGTTGGATATATTGAAAACAATACATATTTTAATCCATATCCCCAATCAAATTTAACCCTCTAGTTGTACAATGCTCATTTCCTTACACCTCATGTATACATTGTGGTGTTCTTAGAGAGGTACCTTACAATAATACATTATCTATAACTCATGTGTTACATTGAAGTCTTCAGGGAGTCAACCATGTTTATAAAATTTGGTGCATCAATCGGCATGTTCAATATTAAGCATGCATCTGGGTGGAAGTATATCATGTAGTAATGTTTTCAACATTGGTGGCCTAAGTAGGCTCATTGGAGGAGGCTGATGAGTATCCAGATAAAAGGTGAAAAATGATAGAGGATATTCCCAAGTGATAAGGAGAGCATCTATAAGGGAAAAGGATTCTACTGAGGGAGCCTAGAGGTCTCATGGTCACTATCTATGCATAGATTCTAGTGAACACATGCCTAGGGAAAAAGGTATCCCAAAGAAGTAGGTGCAAGAGTAGGGAGAAATCATAAAGTCAACATAGCTAGACCCAGTGAAACTTTAGAGAAGTTTCTCCTTTACTCAATCAATGTTCCCAAAAATTTGATCTTCCTTCAGCTTTATTAAGAGTTAGAAAGGCTTTGAGTGAGCCTTATGATGGAGCATCTCTTGTAGAAGATTATGGGGGATTGAGTAAATCTTCTTCATGTTTGGATTACTAGAATGATCACATTGGTTGACTAGAGGGAGAGGTTTGACTACATATTCACATTAAAGTCCTTGGTACACTAAAATAATGAGGATGAGCCCAACATATATTGGGTGTTCATCATGCTGGAAAAAAAGACCAAGGATCTATCCAGTGAGGCGTTGGTCCAAAAAGTGACATCTCACGATGCAATGTTTAGTGTGGCAATTGATGAGAAATCCTAATTCAATGTTGCAAATAATAGCAGTTCCATAGCTAAGAGTGGGTAGATCATTCTTTATGATATCTCAAGTGAGCTCATTTAACTAAAGTTAAATATCAAGCTTATAGTTTTAGTTTCATGACTATTCACTAAGTAATAGTAACTTGTATTCCCTGATCCATGCAGGAATTGTCAAGTGGGGAGAGGATGACAATGGGAAGTGAAGAGGAAGTTAATCTTGTTCTCCCAAAGAACAATCCATGGGAGAGGTGATAGAGAATTTGGGGAAACAATATCCCAATTCTCCATCCCTATTGGTCATCTATAAGGGTCCACACCCTGGAATCATTGGGACAACATTGTCTTTCAATGAGACACATCATCCAAGGTGTCTGATCATTAAAATCCCATTGTATCCCAGAGGTAAATTATAAAATACCTTTCTCTAAATTTCATTTTTTTATGAATAAATAATTAGTACTCTATGTTAAATTTCTAGTTTTTCATTATATAGGGTAAGAAAACTCATCCCCAGAAAACCTTGTGATAGCTTCTGGGGTTCCTACCAAGGTAAATGGGTCTCAAATTCTTGACATTACCTCTGAAACTTCTAACCATGACCTACTAGTTAGAATGGAGGATTCCCATGGTGATTGATATTAAAAGGAATGGCTCCTATAATAGATAAATAAATGGATAAGGTATTCATAATATTTAATAATTTACTCTCACAACCTATATATAGCTATGAAATCGTTGAATATTGATATGACCTATAATTACATATGATAGTGTATGATGATGTGACCCTTGAGAAGAGTAGGTGTTAGAAATACCAAAGAAATTAGATTCTTGTGCTTCCATCATAGTGGATCAAGGGGCATTGATATCTCTCATAATTCATATTGTTGGTGATGGAACATGTGTCCCTACATTGGTGAAAAAGGTAGGTTCAGGGGTGACATCTTCTAAAGATGAATCATCTTTGGTCCCAAAAGAGAATATAACCACACTGAAGGAGTCAGTTGGGGGGATGGTGGATCCTTCATCTTTAGATGATGTGATAGTGATGGTGGAATCCACTCAAGAGGTTTCCGAAGATTCAATATCACCTATAAATATAGATCGCAACCCCTCAAAAATGATTTCAAAATAATACATTATTGTAGAATTGGTCACGGATTTCGTCGAGTATGATCCCTCTATAGAAAAAAAGAGATGAATCAAGGTCAGAAGTTTCTAAGAAGAATATTTCAATCCAACACCTATCATAGAGAATAATATAGAACTTCATCCATCAAACATCATTAGGAGAGTTGTTAGCCCAAATGGGATCCCTTAACTATCGTCTGGTGATTCTGTCCACTAGAAAAGTCAATAATCATACACCCATGCCCCATATTGAGTCTTATTGATTGTGTGGGTGCATTGGGAGTGGAGATAGTTTTAAACTCCCTTGAATTTATTCATATCCAACGAAATCAAATCATTATGGATTACTAAGTAGGAGATAATAAATATGGAAGAGGGTTGTGCTAGTAGCAGTCCATTATCTTTACCAGGGAACAAACCATCTGCTATTTGGAGGATCAAATGATGGATGAATAAGATGATTCATATTAAGAAGGATCTAAAGTGGAATATTGTGAATCCAAAAGAGGTATGATACATGTTCAAGAAGATGAGTCTAATTCTTGGGATAAAGAGGAGTTTTCATAGCTAGTATAGTGGAGAGAATATATTGAATCAACTTGATAGGGGTTTTGTGATCTTGAATTGTATGTCACCCATTTTTAGCCATATGGAGAATTTATTATAATATTTTAGAGGATATGGTATATGGATAGGACACCTTTTTATCAAGAAATAAAAATTTTCCCTAGGTCACATTCATTGTATTTTTTTGTGTGCCTTGATCATATTAATAAGACAATCAACTAAAATATATATTCATGTGTGAGTAATACTTGATATGAGAAGAAACATGTAATTAAAAGACCACTTAGTCAATTAAAATTTATAGATATGTGTGCATGGGTTATTTTTGGAAAATTACCTAGACTACCAAGGGAGCCCATGAAGATGTGGAAACCAGGTTGACATGATTCCAAGAGTTTGATACCCTATAAATGTGTAGAATGTATGAGGGCATAACAGAAATGGTGCTAAAATTTCTCCTAAGTAAAGGGAATATGGTGAGGGGTAAATTATGTACCCATGAGTTATTATGGAAAATAGAGGTGGATAGTATGTTGAATATGGTCATTGACTATATTTGAAACATGGGTTCCACTACAATACTACTAAACAAGGTTCCTGTGAATCATATACCCTAGATAAGAGGTATCCATTTAGATAATTTTTTCATCAATAATGGGGTTCCATTCAAAGTTTATAAGGATGGTTCCTTAGGGGGCGTGTACCTTATAATAGAGTTGGTCCTTTAGACTGCTATGTCATTACTGTAGGGGATCCTATTCAGATGTGAATAATGGGTGTGGATCCAGATCATGGGATAAAAAGTTTGTTTGCAGAAGAGTGGGATGATCAAGAATAGCTTGGTCACTCTTAGGGATATTTCATCATATATAAATCGTATCAATGGATCATACCAATCATATAAAATGTATTAATTCATGTGGAAATGTTCTTATTACACCTAGGTGAGAGACACGAGAACGGGATTAGAACATGATCTCTAAAGGAGGAAGATAATATGTTCTATTTATTTATTTACTATAAAATAGATTTTACAAAAATGGGGAATGGTTTAAGGTCATAGAACTTGGACCATGAGGATTTCCTTTTAAGGTTGTTCAAGTATGACCAAAGGGTTGTACCTTTAATGTTGTGTATCTACAACTAAAGGATTGGGATTTTAAGATCATATAGATTGGACCAAGGGGTTGTTCATTTCAAGGTAATGCATCTAGGACCAATAGATAATGAGGTAGTCTAGTAGATTAAAAGTAAAATGTAAAACCCAAGGTTAATTAGAATAATTAATTATAAGACAAATTACCCCATAGATGGGTACACACGGTTTAATTTCCTGATTCTTGGATTGATATTTCTTTGTACAAATATGGTTCATGAAAAGGAGAAATTTGGTGAAATGAATAATTAATATGATGGAGAAGTAGATAAAAACTAACATGAATGGATTAAAGTCCTAATCAATATATCAAAACCAATAACTCATCTCATGTCGTTATGGTTCATACATGGAAGAAATGAAATGTGTCTAAGTATTGGGCTAGGTAGAGGGTTAGACTTGAGTCCATAAAGAGGCCAAAATAATAGGATGGAATGAAGCTTGATTTTATGGATGGTTCCAAGAAATGTTTTATATACATCACAACATAAACCATTGGTTTGGAATCAAGACACATGTATTTCTAGAAGGTGGTGGGTTATGAGACTAATTCTACATAGGGGTGTCCTCTCAGGTGAGGACTAGGGTATCATGTAGTTTTAATTCATGTTATTGGGATTAAACCATACAATATAACATTTTATAGTATGTATGATGAATATGTAGTTTAATATTATGTGGTGAGTAAGATAAGGGGAATACCAATCATACTAATCAGAAACCAAAAAGATGGGGAACCCTGTTTGGTGGGACATGAGATAGTTATTGGACCATACCAATGTACCAAGAGGTATGAAAGGGTTACAAAAAGGTTTTAGGACTCTATTTGAGAAATATGAAGTGGATAAAGGTATATTATGCCTTCCAGAATTATAAATGCAATAGGAGGGATAGATAGGCTGAGTATGATCATTAACCACATTTTATACACAAATTCAACATCCATATCATAAAATATGGAGGAAAAAAATATGTTTTGACCACCGAACATTTCATCAAAACATGGGTATTGTTATATTGAATCCATGAATCCTTCAGTATGTATACCAAAGATGGGAGGAAAGACTTTGGAACAAAGTGTTTTCACTAAAGGGGAGTCATTGTGTAAATGAAAAATTTAAGGATAAATTCAAAATATTGAGATGCAAAGTGTAGAGATAAAGTAAAAAGTCTCAAAGGGAGATTTGAGAACCCTGGGGCCACACTATCATGCATTAGGCATATCAATGGGGTGTACCAGCTTTGATAGACTATCAAATAAAAAAATAAATGAGAAAACTTTTCATCATTCTTCATATAGGACTGGGTTTATCCCTAATGTTTCATATTTTAAGTCCATATATCTTGGAATAATGGTGCAACATATTTTGTGTTGTGGAGAATAGACTAAATGGGGAGATGGTTCATATGGGAGTGGGAAAAGAAATATCCTTCAAAAAATTAGAGAGTCCAATATTAGTGCATACAAACTCATGGGGAAAAGGCTTGAAATTTAAAGACACAATTCTTTGGATGGGTATCATATTGTCAATATGGATTAGGAAGAATAAAACTTGATGTGAATCAAAGATCCCAAAACCATTATAAAACATCTTTGAATGGTTTGAATATAGCTTAATGTCATTATTATAGGTCTATAGAGTAATTCCTTTTAAGGCTATGCAACTAGGACCCGGGTCATGTATTTTAATTTCATATGTTATGGATGATGGGATATATATTTTTAATTCATATATCTAGGACTGAAGAGAAAATATTCATAACATTCAATTTTTTTCTGTACTAGTGGGTCCTGCCAGCATAGTCAATATTTTGATAGGGCTATACGATTGGCTTAACATTCATTGTTCTTTTTCCGTTTGTACTCTATCTTTTTTCAAAGTCACAAAGAAGTTTGACTTGGTGAGAGGGGGATTTAATTTTTCTCAAGTCACCTTTTGTGAGGTTTTATCCTGAAAAGCCTTTGTATCTTTTTCCTGGGGTAGTTTAAAGTCATGCCAGTAAGACTATTGGGGATAGGGTTTTATGATGCATAACTTTGACCTAGAGGTTTCTGAGGATTAAATCCATACAACTTAAATTGTGTAATGATTCCCATTTTAGTTTGTGGAGATTAAACTATTACTACGGTAATTTACATATCACGTGGGAGGATGAAAAATTGATGTGAATGGTGGTCCCACATGCTATCATAAAAAACCTCAATGGGGGATACACACATTTTAAGGTCATGATTATGGGATCAAGGGGGTTTTCTTACACATGTGTTATCAGAACAAACCCATCGTTAGTTGGAAAGTCAAATTCCAATATAGATCACCATTAGGGGAAGAATAACATTTTTTAAGTTCGTGATTATTTGATTGAAGGTGAATTAGATATTAGGATCATACAACTTATACCACTTCTATCTTTGTGTATCACAACCCAGACATGGAGGAGGGTAATGAGAGCTGATGAAGATGTGTCTTTTTTTGAGACAATGGAGTGTAAATAGGAGACTTAAGGATTGTTCCAGGTAAGGATATCCTGTCATCACTATGTATCATGTGTAATGGGAATCAATCCACATATAATTCTAAGGTAGGAGAAAGGCCTATACGCATATCTAACATGGATAAAGAATAGGGGAAATAAAGGAATGGGTGCACTGGTGAAAAGGATGGGTTAAAGCCTATTATGCATCAATAAAAGACCCATCACTAAAAGAAACATGAGTATTGGATTACATCCCATGTATGGTCCTAAAATGAGACATC
Source organism: Viscum album (assembly GCA_963277665.1). Classification (NCBI taxonomy): domain Eukaryota; kingdom Viridiplantae; phylum Streptophyta; class Magnoliopsida; order Santalales; family Viscaceae; genus Viscum; species Viscum album. Next base: position 1,806,029,332 of record OY728164.1, on the reverse strand, counting down.
TAGGAATCACTATATATTCCATGGTGAATGAATCAAGCCATATATAGTACTTTTGGGTGATGTGCTAGGAGACCAACACAAAAATGGGGGTATCCTCAAATGGAAGGATATGAACTATTGTATAGTTTAAATTCATGGGATATGGACTATTTATTATTCTTTAAATTTGTACGGAAAGGATATTGGGTATGAAGTTTAATGTGATATGTTAAATATGATTTTCATCATTTTTCATCTGTATACATTTTTCCAAGTTTTACGATGACTAGTGTAGCATAGAAGTAAACAAACTAGCATGGCTATGAGTTTTGGGCTATATATAAAACCTCAAAAGGGTATGAACATAATTTAAGGTTATGATTCCTAGACCATAGGGGTTGTGTACTTTAAATTCATGAATCAATGATCAGTTATGACTAATAGTTTTTGGTCATGTCATATACACTGATTGAGGTGAGATTGTCTATTTATCTAGATTGGAGATGACCTATCAAGAATGGAGGATCATGTGTCCTGGTATGCTAGATACTAGAATTTTTCATCCCATGAAGGAGAAGGAAAACCTCTTTTAAAGTCATTATTTTTATACCAAAGTGAGTATGTGTAGTTTATGTTCTTACAACTAGGACTAATGGGGTATTTCTACCTATAAACATGATGTGCCTCAATCATATGGGTAAACAATCCCATAAAACCTATAATCCCATGTGATCCAAGATCAATTTGGTAAATAAAGAGTATAAGAAGACTCCCATGTCACATGATATTTACTAATATGTGAAAGAGTTTTGGGTCACAATGACTCATCAACCGGTTGAAGATACCTAATAAAATGGATGGTCGATCAGGGAAGGACCCTACAATACCAACTTACTTTACTAAAATATGTGAATGTGTGATGGGGTAATGATGAAGGTGTAAAATTACATCATAAAAAAAGTAGAATTGGAGGAACTAAATAATTAATTCTATAAACTAAATCAAATTTGGGAGTGAGAAGAGGCTTGAGGATGACTACTTACCATGTCTTCAAAATATAGGTTCCACTACCACCCTACCAAGGATGGGGTTAGAAAATATTGGGGTATATTGTTGACAATGTCTTCGAAACATGAAACCTAACATGTTGTTATTGAACATCCATGAGTAATATTCCAATGATGGTATTAAGGCCTTTGGATCATTATTTATTCACTATAGGAGGCCCATTTGGATGTGGTGGATAATGGGGATCCAAGTCCAGGAATACCCAATGTATAAAGGATAATTTAATATGATGTTTTGGTAGATTTCAGGACTCTGAGTGTCAGGACACCACACATTGAGCACATTATATTGAATATTGGTGCCATCTAGGGTTAAACCTATCTCTTATAGTAGCATCTTCTAAATGTAAGATTAGGATATGAAACCAAATTCAGTGGCTCGGATTACTAATATAGAGTGACCAAAATTATATTCCAATGGTGATTGGGAATAGAATGAATATCTGAGCATCATTAAAAATAAAAGTATAAGGGAATCAATATAAAAATTGTTCTAATAAATGATTCAGTTTGATATTGAAACTAAAAGAGGGGTTTTTCCAATTAGGAAAGGAAGATGAGTTGGTTCTGTAGTTTAAGAATCAAATATAAATCTGATAACTATGAATTTTAAGGTTATGCATCTAAGATTAAATTGGTGTAGTTTAATGTAATGGAACTAGTATATTATCACATAGTTTAATGTTATATGGTGAGGATGTTATGTTGTGTAGTTTAAGATCATAAACCTAGGTATTTCATATTTCAATGACTATGAACATGTTGTTTAATATCATAAAGTAAGGTTGTTTTTTAAAAAAATTAAATTCATATAGAATATATAGGTGAGTAATATAGTTTATGGTCTTGTGAAAAGGACCATAGGGATATGTAGTTTAAGGTATTATATATTTCACCATAGAGAACCTACTTGAATTTAATTCAAAGTACTTTTTGAGGAACCTTTCATTAGTGATAGGTTTGGTATTATCTCTTTGTATGGTGATAAACTGGTATGTGTCATTGGAGTAAACCATGTGAATGGTAAAGGGGATATCTTATTTGGAATCTAAATTTAGTGGTTTCTTTCTAGGTACCATTATAATTATCAATACAAACACGATGTCACCCTGGAAGAAGCAACAGTATAAAACCTTCTTGTCAAATTCTCATCCCACCAAGTTTTTATGAACCTTAAGATTGTGTAGTTCCTATAGCCTTTATCATCAAGGCATTCAAGAATGGATAAAAGGACTTGAACCCAATTTTTTGATTTAAAATTATTGTAGAAGTTTTTTTGGGGTGTTGTTAGCTAATCCTAAATGGGAAGTCCTACCTATATTCCATACACTAGGTAGTAAGAAGTCACTTGGTTGGTAGTCTAAGTAGTCATCCAACATGCCCATAGGTAATTGAAGAGCATGTTAGAAAAAATCTTCCTGTTAAGGTCCATCATATTCTATATAATGGTATATATCGTATTTTTTAATTCCTTGATATTCTAAATTTTTTATTCATTATAGGTTATGCATTGTTGGACCAGTTTCAATTCTTAATGATAAGCTTCTACAGCTCGATGGATCTAAATACAGTTTTTTTGTTTATGAGAATGGGGTAATGGATCCTAAACTAGTGGATCATGTCTGATTTCATAAAATTGATATCAAATATATTCTTGAACTCCTTGTGGGAAATGACCTAAACCAATTTCAAAAACTAAATTTGTGGCAGTACATATGAACATGTATAGTCAGGTCATCACTAATGGGAAGGGACCCTGGATATTAAGTCAACCGCTAAAGTAAATTTCTAAAAATATTTAGTGGAATTGAGAAGCTCTAAAATATGATTAATAAATTTTTCTAGAATCTAGTATACATGAAACTTCCTTTTGAATCATATATAATCACAAACCATGGTGGGAAAAACTTATCCTAATATCTAGATCTAATGAGAGAGATTCAATACTGACAGGTGATCCCCACATGACTCATCGCAGACCATAAAAAAGACCTAAGAAATATAATTTCCTTGAATTTAATGGATAATTATCCCATAAATATGTACCTATATAGGACCTCCTATAAGTTTGGGTTGTTACACAAGATGAATTTTTCCACATGGTGTTGGATGTTCTCTCATTCATCATGTTCATCTTGTAGAGTTCCATACTAGAGGTTCTTGATTAAAGGAGTCATACAATCAGAATATTATTCTGTAATATGGGTGTTTGAGTTACACAAATTTAATTATCTATAAGTGATTTTATTTAAATCATATTATTAATCATCTAGGACAATAGTTTAAATCACATTCCAATGTGCCACATGGATTACCAGACAATCCGGATCTAAGTCTAAAGTGTATGAAGATAAAATTTACATGGAATATATATGATTGTTATCTTATTTTTGGAATTTAGTCTCCTATATATTATTGGGAACATGGTTCATCAACTAATGGGTATGCACAAGAAAAGGAATGAGCACCTATTTTTTGAAAGAGTTGTCGCCATTACTTTTCATGATGACTAGCTCAGAGTCACCTTTCACATAAAACTATGAAACATAAATCGTGAGGGCTAGTTCAAGGATAATTATGTGGGTATATAACTCAACCTCATTATCGTTATATCCCTATTATATATATAAGTAGTATGAAATGACATACCATAAGGGAGTAATGAAGATAAATCTAATATTGTTTCTATTGAGCTTAGGGTTGTTGAGCTTTATTCCATTAAATCTTTAGGAGGCACCATCGATGTGAATATTCCACCATGGTACTAGTTTATCAATAGAAAGAATGGAATCATATGGTAAACTAGAATCTTGGGAAACACCTAAGAGGTTTGTTTTTCATCCATGAAATCTTTCAACTCTTGACCCATGAAAAATTATTGGGGGAATGAACTTGATTTTGAATTGTTGAAGAATAATTTATCATCATTCCAAACATCTAGTTAAGATATTAAAATTTAGGATATACTTTAGTGTCCCAATATAGAATATCCAATAGAAATCATGATTCTAAAGATAGTGATGCATATTCAGAACTGGAAAGACCAGTGTAAAAATGTTCTTATTGATTGAAGAATATCTTCTCTTAGTGTCAAGAAACATGCAATTGAGATAGTAAAAATTTATCTTTCTACATTCATTGATCTTTTAAGCCTAGATGATGTTGAGGGATCACTCAAGGGTGGTCATGTAAAGGAGTAAAGTGTTTTTTGTGATTCACATAATCAAAATTGGGGTATGTTGCTGATACTACATTAGGTCATTCAAAACAACCATATATTCTTCATAATATTGGTAAGTGACACCCTTCTCTATTATCTTGGAAAAGAGATTACACTTACCTAAAAAATTTGTGAAAAAATTTCATATGTAAGATATATGGCCTCAAAATCCATGTATATCATAGATATTTCATAAAAAATTCATTCTACTCATGGTCTTGATCCTCTCTAGGTTGATCTTAATGCCTCTGTACTAGAAAAAAAATGCCTAGAAACATCCTAGAAGTAACACCAAATGCACACTTATAGGGGTTCATATTTAGGTGATGGGGTGGAGTATACTAAAAAATTTCTCAAGATCTTTGATATGGTACTTATAGTGTAAGGATTAATCCTCCAATTCATCCTTATAACATTGCACTATCATTTAGAGTATAGACTTAAAGATGTGATGAATGGCACATTTCACACCAGCGTTCCTCAAAACAAAGGAAATAACTCAATTGCAAAAAGTTCCCTAAGGTTCTTAAAATATGATTTCCTCCATATACATCTAGATTTTATTTTACTGAGAATATTCATCTATGAAGTAAATAGTCTAAAATTTAAGGATTATTTCAATCAATAAATCAGGTTCTAAGATATGGAAGTTTTCCATCGAAAATTTGCAATTGAGGCCCCATGTATCGATGGAGGAATTGATTTTTCCATTAAATATCCTCAATAGGATAATTTTTATATTAACCAAAGTCTTTTACACATATTATTTCTTGGTTTTTAACATAATTATCCAATAAAAACCACCAAAATATTGAGATTTAAGGTTTATTTGGATGACTAGATATATAAGCCATCAAGATTAAACTAAAATAAAACATATTTATTTTAATATCCATAATAAGATCTTATAACTTCATAGCATAAATTGAGTAATACATAAACAATTATAGCGAGTTATAAATCCTAGTAAGGGAATAAACACAAAGAAAAAGAATAGAATATAAGTCAAAATTCATAACCTGATATTATAAAAGACAAGGCTCATAGAAACTTTTTTGGGAGCATAACATAAAGAACATATAATCATAAGATTTTTGAAACATAATAATATGGAAGCAACATGAAATATGTAATAAGCATAAGTAAATCCTAACTTCCAAGAAAACATCACATGGTTGACAGAGTCCCATCATGGATTAGGTTTTCTCCCTAATCTCATACATATACTCACATGAGACATAAACATTACATAATTAATTAGAGTGTTAACTAGGTTCACCCATCATAACATATAAATTCTAATGTATTCCATAATTGTAAATAAAATATAATTCATAAAGATACTAATTTCTCATAGAGGTAAATTGTTCGCATAATATTTCCTCATATCACAATCAAATGATATTTCAAAAAAAATACATAGAGAATAATGGATTTATTATTTTGGACGTTCATATCTTAAAAAATAATCATAGGTATCAAATTTCATGTTCATTTAAGAAAAATTTCATCAGAAAGGGAATAGAATTGGGGATATAAATAAACCTTCGAAATTGTTATTTATGTAATCATTTAAATACTTTTGAAGAAATAATGATCATGGATTTTTCATTGAAAATCAAATGGAAACTATAATAGCTATCCATAAAATATTAATTTAATTAATGAAATCATGAATTGTAAAAATGACTTTAAATGAGTGTTATATGAAAGGATTAATGTATATAAATTTTCCTCCTAATTGGGTTTGATTTTAAAGGATTCCTTTGAGAAATATGTTAAAGTAATATATAACCACATCAAAGGAAGGAATAATAAGATATGAATATATTTAATAGAAATATATAAATATTTTATAATAATTAGATAACATTGGATATAGATATATAAAGTGATTTATAGAGATAAATTTCATAACCAAAATAAGATAGGGTGGTGCGGAGAGATCCCTTACCTTAGTTCCAGAATCATTCTTCACTTACATCTAATATCATAGAAAATAAAATTAGATTTATTAATTACTTAATTAAAAACCATTTCCATATATATATGATTAATATAATTATATTGTGTTAATTTATAACTATTCCATGGAGATATCACATTTAATTTCATTTTTTGAGTGTTTTTGTTTCATGGTTCTGATGTCAGATCAGTTGTGGATAATTATTGAAGTTCTTGTAAAATGGAAAAATAGATCTAGAAGTTAAATAAAATTATAATAAATTCCTTATATAAATTTAAATGGATCAATATATATATATTTAAATAGTTATTATTTTTTTGTAAAAATGTTCACATTATGTGGTTGGTCCATTTAGGCATGTTCACCAACTATCATGAACTAGATTCATTTTATTTAATATTATGGATAAATATTCATTATTTGAATGGGGGATAGAATATAATATATATATATAGGTAATTATAAAATATTATGATTTTATTTTAAACTTCCATGAATGTGTTAATTCAAAATGAAAACTCATCATCCACAAAGGTGGTGAATCGACATAATATGGATGACATGTTTGTTTTTGAAAATAATAGGAGAAGATAATAGGATGGATGATAGATATTACATTAACACGCCAACAATATAGTATATGTATGGAAACAGATTCATTATTAAATTTTGTATGGAATTGTTTTGGATGATTAGGAGTAATAAATATTAAAAGACTCAGTTAATGGTTTTACCTTCTCCTTTGCATGTATAATGTTAGGATTACCCTTAGGGAACCTTGGAATACACCTTTAATGAGACCAAGGATTATAGATATATGGGAGATATATTAATAGATATTTTGATATATTTTGGTTAAATTTTTACACTTACAATGTATGAGCAGAAGGGGTGGTGATGGGTAGTATTTATATAGGGAGGAGAGAGGAGTTTCTCGAATATTATATTAATTAGTTAATTATTTTTGGATAAATATTACCAATAGTGAAGAATATTGTGACTATATATAGTAAATGGTTCATGTGAGATCAATATAGTGGATTCTTACATCACCAGTTATGAAATTAATCATGTATTTAACTTATAATGTCAAATACCATATTTCACTATTCGCCAAAAATTCAACTATTTTTAAAAAAAACACAAAATTCACCATTATAATTTTTTATGTGTGCATTTAAAAAAATAAATCCATTTTGTGAAAATAATATAGTAAGTATGATAAATTTGATTTCTAATTAAAATACTTATTTATTTAAAAATTAGAAATTTTAATATTATAGTAAATATTCTGACATTTTTAAAAATTACAAATGATCTCATAAAATAATATTTTTATTTTAATACAACATAATATTAATTTATAATCCCATTTTATTAAAATAGAAATTATTTTAAATATTTATATTTTTTATAAAAATTGAAATAAAACATGTATGTTTTTCAAAAATGAAAACACTTATTTTATCATTTTTAAAACATTTATTTAATTATATCATGATAAAATGCCTCATATTTTCATTTTATATAAGTAAATATTATTTTCCACTTCCATAGTTGATTTTACTATTCTAGTGATCATATTATTATTCATAATGGCCATATTACTATTCTAATGGTTGAATTACTATTCTAATAGTTAGATTACTAACGATCATATGGATTCCCTGCTTTATTTAAATACCTCATATTTCATTATTTCTTAGTTAACTTATATTTTCTATTACGATTATATTTAAATTTATTTTATATATTAATATTGTTTTACTAATATTTTATTTCATTTGTACAATGTTTTTCATGAGTGTGGTTATTTAAGAGGATCGAGAAGATCAAAATTTTCAAATTATAGTTATCTTGTATTCTATTTTTTATCCCATTTTAATATTTTCCATTATTATGGCCATATTTATTTTTTAATTTAATTTTAAAACTAATATAATAAAATATAGTTTTATCTTGTTATGAATGTGATCTATGTAAAACAATATTAATAAATATTCCATAGTTATATAATCAGAATTGAAATTAAATTGATAAAATTGTGTGTCATTACTTTCCTTCCCCTTAAGAGGTTTTGTCTTCTGAATTTCATTTTATGTACTAAGGTGAAAATATTTGATGGAAATTTTGATTCATTTATTTCTCTAGTTCCCATTTCACATCCACATACTTATGGTTCTTCCATAGTACTTTGACTAGATGTGTTTTTTTCTTATGTTGAACTTTGTATCTGTGGTCCAATATTTTATGTGGCTTATCCTAATAAGATAGATCATTTTCTAGTTATACCACATAGGAATTTAGTAAATTTGAGAGACCTAGTATGTTCTTCCTTAAGAGGGATACATGGAACACGTCATTTACTTGTGATAGGGTTGTGTAAGTGTTAGTCTATAGGCCACATCTATAATGACATCAAGGATCTAAAAGGGGGCGATGTACATAAGACATATATTTCCCTTATTCCCAAATATCATGAATCTATTCTAAGGTGATATGAAGAGTAGAACTTTATCACCAACATTGAAATCCAGGCCCATCAAATGGTTATCAGCATAGCTCTTTTATCAACTTTGAGATCCCCAGATATGTTTTTGAGTGGTCTTGACATTTTCCACCATTTTTTTGAAAATATCAATTCCCATCAGCTTACATTCACCAACTTCATCCCAGTAATTGGGTGTTGTATATCTATTCCCATAAAGGGATTCATATTGATTCATCTATATCCTTGAGTGAAAACTATTATTGTATGCGAACTCGACCAAAGGAATATTTTAGTATTATCGTCCTTTGAAGTACACCAAGCATTCTCTCAACATATCCTTAAGTTTCTAGATATTCCACTCATATTTTCCATCAGTTTCGGGGTGATAAGTTATATAGAAGTTCAACATAGTTTTTATAGAATGTAATATATTCTTTCAAAACATAGAGGTAAACCTTGAATCTACTTCAGATGCAATTGAGAGTGGTGTTCCATAAAACCTCAAAACTTATCTAATGTATATACTTGAAAATTAAACTAGTTCTAACTCCTATAAAATAGAAATGAAGTGAAAAAAAATTATAATATGATCCACCATAACCCACATATCATTATTACTTTTTTAATGTATTTGGAAGACCTATGACAAAATCCATAGTGATGTTTTCTAATTTCCATCTGGTTATGGTTAATGGTTGCATCACAACCTTATATATTTTCCTTATATCCTTCACCTAATGACATAATACATACTTTATTGTATATTTATTTATCACCTTCTTCATATTTTCCAACCAACAGTGCTCTCAGAGATATTAAAATGTCTTCATTCTCTCGGAGTATATAGAGAAGGTCAAGCTATATTCATCATTTAATATATCCCTTATCTCATGATATTATAGTGAACATTTTAATGAACCAAATATTACAACTCCTTCTTCATCAATTATGAACTCTAAGGATATCCCTATTCTTATAGCTTCCACTTTCTTCTGTATATCAAGATCATCCTTTTGAGCATCTTTTATCTTTTCTAAAAGGGATGGTTGACCAACCATTTGAGAAAGAAATAATAATGTTACTTATTTTATTACTATCATATCCATCCATTAGATGTCTAGTAACATTGGATGCTTCTCAATTCTCATCATTAATAAGGTTGTATCATTATTTCAACTTAAAGAAGCTTCCACATTATTTTCCTTCCCTGGATGGTAGTGAATTGAGAAATCATAGTCTTTATTCATCTCTAATTATATTTATTGGCACATATTATGCTTCTTATATGTGAATATTTATTTTAGGATCATATGATCCATATATATCTCACACTTCTCCCTAAAGAGATAATTTTACCAAATAATTAATGTGAATATCACCAATAATAACTGAGATCATTTTTGTGTATTTATTATCATAAACATCTAACTTGCTTAATTCCTAGGCTATCACTTTTTCATATTCCATTAGTAAAAAACCCAATCCTTTATTTAAAGAATTACCTTATACCATAAAATTTTCCATACTTTAGGGTAGTGTGAGTACCAGTGCAAAGATAAACCTATATTTCAATTCCTTGATGATCTATCCAAAATTATTAGTCTACAAAAACTTCACTACTTTCAATTTTTCTTGGTTAGTGGGATTTAAAATAATGGTAAGTTATTTAAAATTCATCAACATTACCCAGATAGACATGTAAAATATTTGTATATATTAAAAATGATGGGATGGGACACTCTTCAATTGCCTTTATCTTAGAAGGGTCCATAGATAATCTTTTTCTAGTGATAACATTCCTTAATAATTAAATTTCTTCCACCTAGAACTTGGATTTACTATACCTTTCATAAAGATTCTCATTTTTTTAATGTATTTTTAATATTAGTAAGATACTTCTCATAATCCTTATTGATTTTGGAATATATCAAAATATCAATGATAAATACTATAATAACTTTTTGAGTTAATCACTGATGACTTTGTTTATAAAATCAATGAATATTTCTAAAGAATTAGTGAGTCCAAAGGGAATAACTATGAATTCATATTTTTTGTACTATGTTTTAATGGAAGTCTTCAAAATATCCTCCTTCATCATCATGAATTAGTGATAACCAAACTAAAGGTCAACCTTAGAGAAATATTGGGCCTCACTTTTTTTATCAAACAAGTCATTAATCTATGAAAAGGGATAAATTCTCTTTAGCATTATTATGTTTAAGTCACTATAATAAATTTAGAGGTTCATTGATATATAATTACATTTTATGAATAGTATCGGTGCACCACATGGTGATGCACTTGGTTATATAAAACCCTTATCTAGATTCTATGGAAACTAATTATTCAGTTCTTCTAACCCAACGATGTCCATTCTGTAAGGACAGTTGTATATGGGTTGAGATTCATGTATAAGTTCAATTGTCAAGTCAACCTCTTGGTTGGGTAGAATTCTAGGAAAATCTTTAGGGAACACATCAGTATAGTACCTAACAATAGGCATGTCTTTGGGTATGATTCTATTTATTTTCCAAATAATTTAATCTAGATATTATTTCTCATAAGGAAATAATATCCATTATTGGGAAGCAGATCCCAAAGGAGTGTCACCCACCTCCTTACAATTGTACATAATTGGAGAATGAATTATGATATGATGGGTGATCTCCCTCTCCAAACATTTCATTTTGGATTTATATAAGTAAATAAATTCCATTATAAATATAGAATCAAATTCCATTAATTAAAGTATGAAAAGATTCAATGGGAGGTTTAGTCCAAAAACATTGATTGATGATGATTTATATACTTGATATACAATAATGTATCCATTTACTATTTTGATAGATAAATCAACCCCCATGTTATGAGGTGGTTTTTGAATAATACTACTAAAATTTTAATATATGAATGAATGTATACAACTAGAATCAAAATATTATGTTTTCTATTGTTAAATTAATATTTAACTGAGGTACATGGACACACTTAGTGTGTGACCTTCTAGGCCTCTTTCTCAGTGGAATTAGGTGGATCGTGCCTAAATTCCAAGGTTATCATCTAGCAACACACCAATGCACCCATAGAGAAATAATTTAACGCCGCATTGACATGTCACCTCTTATGAACGCTTACCGTGTAATATAATCCCTTTGTCTCGATATCTCCAATCAAGCGGGTTGCATGCTAGTGTCATCAACCCATGTGCTCGATTATTCTTTCTTTGACTTCCTGGAATTGAACTCACCCATACCTTACCATGGCCATGGATTTATTTAGGCTATATCAATTCTATCAAAGGGCCTGAGATATCTACTTCTGTTATGGAACAGAAGGGACAAATCCTTTCTCTCATTATCTATTAATGCAGTATTACTCGTGACGCACCCAATGTATCCTACCTCGCTGCGAACAGTGTGTCGTCACAGTTTCCGTCAATACATCTAAGTGCGCAAGTTGTAATACCCACTAATAATAATCTTAAAGTCTAAGGACCAATACACACATCCACAGATAGGAACATCCAATGACAGTATGAAATGTGGATTTCCAACTGGCGGGTCTCGTTCTCATAATATCCTCCTAGATATTACCACGGACGCACACCATGAGAAGGTGCCTCAAAGTTTTATTAGTCCTCACCCCTAATGACCTGTATTATTTGTGTCCCTCAAATAATATCATTCGGCCATAGAACATATATTCAAGAATAGTGTTATGGCACTCCTGGGTTCTCATCATAGTATGGATCCGCTAAGACCCATTAATGAAACAGCTATCCTTAGGACATTATCACATGCATTTTCACATAGAAGAACAATAAAGATGTGATAAGGCTTTTATTAATGAATAAAGTACAAATTAGTTGGTTCTAGACCACCAACTCCAACAGACTACCAATTGGACTACAACCAACTGCTAACAACATTTAACCCGCTAGCTCTCACATGATATTCATGCTTCTGCCGAGATAGGCCTTTAGTCATGGGGTCGGCCACATTCTCTTTCGTGGACACTCTGCTCACTGTAACTTCACCTCTTTGATATAAATCCCTCAAGATGTGATACTTCCGAATTATGTGATTTGTCCATTGATGTGACCTTGGTTCTTTTGCAAGAGCCACCGCTACAGTATTATCGCAATACAATCTAATGGGATCCTTACTAATAGGCACCACATCAAGCTCCTAGACAGTGTTCCAAATCCAGACGGATTCCTTGGATGCATCAGAAGCCGCTATATACTCTGACTCCGTTGTAGAATCGGCGACAACTGGCTGCTTTGAACTCTTCCAGCTCACATCTCCTCCATTGAGATAGAAAACATATCCATATTGTGACTTCAGATCATTATGATCTGTTTGAAAACCAGCATCAACATACCCTCTGATGACAAGCTCCTCATCTCCTCCATACACCAGGAACATATCCTTAGTTCTTCTCAGATACTTAAGGATAGTCTTAACTATAGTCCAATGTTGTTCTCCTGGATCTTTTTGATATCTGCCTACCATGCTCAGTGCATAGGCAACATCAATCCTGGTACATAACATCGCATACATGATGTATCCTATAGCCGAGGCATATGGGATCTTGCTCATCCTATATTTCTCTTGCTGTGTCTGAGGACACATTTTCTTAGAAATATGTAAGCCATGTGACACTAGAACCAATCCTCTCTTGGATTGTTCCATACTAAATCTCTTTAGTATCTGGTCAATGTATTTACCCTGACATATTCCATGTAGCCTCTTGGATCTATCATGAATGATCGTGATCCCTAGAATGTAGGCTGCTTCACCTAAATCTTTCATGGAGAAGCATTTGTTCAACCAGTCCTTAACTGACTGTAAGGCTGGTACGTCGTTTCCAATAATCAATATGTCATCAACATATACTACTAGGATAACAACCGCATTCCCATTAAAGCGCTTATAAACACATGGCTCACATTCATTCTTAATGAAACCAAATTCCTTTATGGCTTCATCAAATCGAATGTTCCATGACCTGGATGCTTGCTTCAATCCATAAATGGATTTCTGCAACTTGCAAACCCGTTTGGCTTCACCTGGTGTCACAAACCCTTCTTGTTGTGTCATATAGACATCTTCCTGAAGGTTCCCGTTAAGGAATGATTTTTTTACATCCATCTACCAAATCTCGTAGTCATGGTAAGCTGCTATGGAAAGTATGATTCTTATGGATTTAAACATGGAAACTGGCGAGAAGGTTTCATCATAGTCAATTCCTTGACACTCTTTGAATCCTTTAGTCACTAGACTTGCCTTATAGGTGCTAACTTGACCTTCCATGTCCATATTTCTCTGGAATACCCATTTTCATCCAGTAGGCTTTACATCAACTGGATCATCGACCAGAACCCAAACTTGGTTTTGATACATGGAATCCATATCAGAATTCATTGCTTCTAGCCATCTTGCAGCTTCTGAGCTTTCTACTGCTTTATTGTAGGAGAGAGGTTCATCATTGTCCAACAATAATGATTCACCATCCTTGATGACTAGGAAACCAAATCTCTCTGGTTCCCTTTCCTCTCTTGAGCTCCTACATAGTACTTCTGTTTCTAGAACCTCTTCCACGGGGTCCTGTGGAACTTGTTCCTGTACCAACTCTTATGTATCTTGAGCATCAACTTCATCGAAGTCAATCTTGCTCCCACTATCCTTCTTGAGGATGTCCTCCCTCTCAAGAAAGACGGATTTTCTTGTGACAATCACTTTCTTGTCTTGAGGGTTATATAGGTAATATCCTTTCGTTTCCTTGGGATATCCTATAAAGATACACTTCGTGCCCCGAGGTGCTAGTTTGTTGCCTGAGAAGGCCTTAACAAACGCCTTGCATCCCCATACACGTGTGTGTGACAAAGTGGGTTTCCTTCCATTCCATAACTCAGATGGAATTCCATTTACCACCTTAGTTTGTACTCATTTTAATGTGTATATTGCGGTTTGTAATGCATATCCCCAAAAGGATAATGGAAGATCTGCATGACTCATCATCGAACTCACCATGTCCAACAAGGTGTGGTTCCTCCTTTCACTAACACCATTCCACTGTGGTGTATAAGGATGAGTGAGCTGAGATAGAATCCCAGACTCCCATAGAATATTGATGAAATCATGGTTCAGATATTCTCCACCTCGATCCGATCGAATCTTTTTTATCTTCTTACCAAGCTGATTCTCTACTTCATTCTTGAATTCCTTAAATTTCTCTAAGGCTTCTGACTTATACCTCATTAAGTAGACTAATCTGTATCTACTCAAATCATCAGTAAAAGTAATGAGGTAATATTATCCACCTCTAGCTTCTACTGGAAATGGTCCACATACATCCTTGTGTACCAATCGTAGAAGCTTTGTGGCCCTTTCACCCTGTCCACCAAAAGGAATGTTGGTCATTTTACCTTTTAAACAAGTGTGACATCTATCAAGTGGTATTAGCTCTATTGAGTCTAAATAGCCATCTTGACAGAGCTTTTTCAAGCGCTTCTCGTTCACATGACCAAGGCGGTGATGCCACAACTGGGTGATGTATGATTCATGTGAGTCTGTTTCGTTATCAATTGACAACACTTGGTTTTCGTAATTTAATAAATACAAACCATTATTCAAATGTTCCATACCATAACATACATTTTTCTTATAAAAGAGACAACCCTTACTTCCAAACATGAAAACAAATCCATCCATATCCAAAAAAGATACAGAAATTATGTTCTTGGTAACATTAGGCACAAAATAACAGTTTTGTAAAACCAAAATCATGCCAGTTGGCAATGAGAGGTGGTAATTGCCAATAGCCAACGAAGCCAGCCTTGCGCCACTGGCAGCTCAAAGATCCACCTCTCTTATGGAAATATTTCTATATCTACTTGGTTTCTGCATTTGAATATAGATGTGAGCCCCACAAGCTGTATCTAATACCCAATGTGTAGAAATTGAAATATTTCACTCGATAACGAACGCACCTTTAGCATCCCCATGCTTCTAGGTTAAGTTCCTCTTCTAGTGGTCCTGCTTGCCACATGAAAAACACACCACCTCTCATTCCTTGACCTGCCTCTGGATCTTCCCCTTCTTGGAGGGATGGTGCTTGGGGGATTCAGACCGTTTATACGTTTTTGGACCCTTTTCCTTGTCCTTCCTTTTATTGTTCACCATAAGGACCACCGGGTTTTTCACGCCCTATGTCCTTATCTACCTATCGAATCAAGTTCAGAAGCTCTGATAGACTCTTCTCATTGCCACTCATATTATAGTTGACAATGAAACTAGAGAAGGTCTTGGGCAGTGATGATAGGATTATATCTGTACACAACTCATCTGGTAATTTAATCCCTAAGATTTCATGGTGTTCAGTGTAGCCAATAAGCTTGACTACATGAGGCCCAGCTGGTGCAGACTCTCCAAGCTTAGTTGTAAACAAAGCATTGGAGATCTCATACCTCTCATGTCTTGCCTTCTCTTGGTAGAGATCCTTATGGTAAGACATCATGTTATACGCGTCCATGTTTTCATGTTCCTTCAAGAGCTCATTGAACATGGCCGATAGCATGAAACACTGGAAATATATGGAATCATCCATGTGTTTCATGTAGAGAGATAATTCCTCATCACTAGCCTCTTTCCTAGGCGCAACTGGAATAGCTCTTCTGGCACATACAATTTCCTTTCGTGGTGAAGGACGACACGTAAACGCCTCTGCCACTCTTGAAAATTGGTGTCGGTGGGAAGGTTTTCCTTCTCGAGTATGGTGCGCAATGATATGTTTGAATTCATTTTCTTATAGTTTCTATAAATTAAGATGAGCAAAGGTTTATTACTTTATTACAAAAATTGAGACAAATAAATAAATTAATAATTATTAGTCTCTCACTATTTTATCGAAATCCAATAGCCCCCACCATTGACTTCGGAATATTCTATTGCCTGAATATTATAGTGGCAAGGATCCATATTTCCCTTCTCATTACCCCAACTAGGATTGGTTAAGCAACTTTAAGGGTTTTAGGTAGGCATTCCAAATGCCAACTGCATTAACTCGCAGCTCCTTGATCCGCTGAGTGGACTCCCCAATCCTGAAATCCTTTTATTTTGGATTTCCTCAACCTTTGCCTCTTGGTCACACCAAGTCCTGCTGTGGAAGTCAACCCTTGATGTGAACCAAGTCAAGTCAACCCAAAACCTTGAATTATAATTCCCCGATAATTTAAAGCACCCCAACTAGGGTTGGTCAAGCACTTTGAACTATGGTTCGATTCTAACCAAGATTATGGAAGGCTATACCAAATTAATATTTCTTTTGAGGGATTTTATCTTTATACATAAATTTCCATTTTATTATCTTTGATTACATGCTTGTTAATATTAAGTAGGATATACTTAATTGATTAACCATGTCTAAGATAATATTTACGTATAAGATGGTTTTATTTTAGTTCCATCTTACATGCTCGTTTAATTCATTAATTGTGTGATCGTGACAACACACCCACAATAAATAAACCATGCAACTGATAGAAATAAAATAAATGGTATGATCATGATCTTTTATATTGGTTAGTTTATTTAGCGGTTGATAAACTAACCCAAGACCTAGGGGAGAACCACCTTGAACCTTTCGAGTTCGTGTTTACAGCTTTCCACCTGTCCACCTGTGTATCTCCTTGGATTGGTTTCGCCTTGGATCCTGATTTGAGCCACCTCCACTAGCTTGGGAGCTCCATCCATTACATATGCATTTATCTAACACGCAGGTGAGGGGTAAAAATGGGGTTTTTACATAAAATAATCCTTGGGCACACAGACCCTACATATTAATGAGGATATGGATCGCAGGCCAACAAATTTAAATAAATAAACTAAAAGAAACCATTCACATACAAAGGTCTCGGTCTAGCTCATGATCATCCATACATGCAATGATATTTACGCATAAATAAAACTAGCATTCAATTATTTAATTTTTCTTGTTTAAGATAAATCACACTCGAATTAATTAATTATCTTTAATTAATCAATCCGTTTATCTTAAAACATTTTTCTGAATTTCCTTGAAATTCTCATCCATCATAATTTTAAACAAATAAATTCATTTAAAATTATACTTGTACGTAACTTGTACCTTGGAGGCAACTCGGTGAATTCCCATTCATTACGCATATGTTAAATTAAACACATATATATAAAACACATATAACGTGTTGTGCCTCAGCTTTACGCCTGCACTATGGTACACGTCTCAAGAGGTTGTATAATATAATAATAAATTTTAATAAATCTGCATAATTTGGGAGAGTACACGGCGTGTAGTTCTGACTACATGGTGTGTACTTTTCTTCACCGTCCATCCGAAGTACACGCCCGAGGACAGGGCGTGTTAATGTACTTCGGAAATTTTCAGAGTACACGGCGTGTTCTATGGGGCACATGCCGTGTAGTTTCTGCGTTACACAGTTTCTAGTCGGGCAAGCCGTGTATGGGGTACACAGCCCAACCCTAACCTGAATAGACTACACGCCGTGTTCATTGGACCACACGGTGTGTAACCCGGAAACCGTGTGCCACCTGTTTTTGGTCAACACATGGTGTCTTAAATTCTTAGAAAGAATCCAATACACGACCTGATTTGACAGATCAGTCAATGCATTGAACCTAGACTACACGGCGTGTACTTCCGAATACACGCTGTGTATTCTGGTGTTGTATGGCCAGAAACGTTTTGCTCCTCCGGATGAGTTCCTCTATTTTATTTTAATAAAAATTAAAAGAAAAATCCGGTTCTGTGAGATGAATGAGAAACGAGGGAGGAGGAATAGATCTCGAGATTCAGATTTCCAGAATGATTAAACATGAATTGAAATAACTAAATTATTAAATGCATAAATCACCAACGAAAAACTAAATAATTATAATCAACTATATGACCCCTCTGATACCACTTGTAGGTTTCGGGTGCAGCGGAAGCGCGTTGGTGGGGGTTTTACCCAACTTTAATTTTAACGTTAACAACGTTAAATCCGAGATCTGTCACGATTTAAAACGCCGGATCTTCGGAATAGAACAAATAATGGAAAAGAAAAGAAGATTCCCAGAACCATTGAGATAGGATCATCATATGTTGGTTATAATTAATTTAATTAATTCATAAGAATTACCTCGATGGAATTCTTTCTTTGATGGAGTCTCCGGTCATGATCCTGTGATTTGTCGTTGTGTCGTAGAATCCAAGTACAGGATTCCTCTAGCGGTGATCCACACATACTCCACATATCTCTGGACGTCGCCGAAGGGATCTCCGAGTGCTAGCACAGAAGACCTTCGCTTGAGATGTCCGCCTTCTACCGCCTTGATCCGGTGGAGGATCTTGCTCTCGTAACTTGAAAGCATTCTTCGTGGAAAGGGAATTCGCTCTTGGCTTGAGATTATTTCCAAATCCGTTGTGCACAAAAATGGCTCTAATTATATGAGAATAATGTAATTGGGATTATAATACTTAGAATAATAAAATGAATTAATTTCCCGAAAGTATCTAATCATTTCATTTAATTCATAGTAATACCCCATGTCTTAATAATGACAGTTGACCATCATTACTACTTGACATGCGCCCAACGTATTACATTTAATATCATTTAATTAAATAAGCAATATTTTCTCACGAATCCTGAAAAACAAACTACACGGCGTGGATATAAATATACATGGCGTGTACTTTTATTTCTCATTCATTTTTTTATTCCCTCCACCATATTTATTAGACCTTGAGTAATGGCTATTTATTTCTTAAACAAATGTAACTGCATTACTCACTAATAAATATATATATTATTCCACCCACAATATATTCTCTTGAATAACTAGTGTCGAAATAAATGCGATCAGGCATCCTTAAATAATTATTAAACCACAATCAGGAATAATATTTATTTAACTTGTTAAATTAATATTTAACTGAGATACATGGACACACTTAGTGTGTAACCCTCTAGGCCTCTTTCTCAGTGGCATTAAGCAGAGCCTGCCTAAAGTCCAAGGTTAGCATTTAGCAACACACCAAGGCACCCATAGAGAAAGAAGTTAATACCCCAATGACATGTCACCTCCTACGAATGCTTACCGTGTAATATAATCCATTTGTCTCAATATCTCCAATCAAGCGGCTTTCATGCTAGTTCCATCAACCCATGTGCTCGATTATTCTTTCCTTTACTTCCTTAAATTGAACTCGCCCATACCTTACCATGGCCATGGATTTATTTAGGCTATATCAATTCCATCAAAGGGCCTGAGATATCTACTTCTGTTATAGAACAGAAGGGACAAATCTTTTCTCACATTATCTATTAATGCAGTATTACTCGTGACGCAACCAACGTATCCTACCTCGCTGCGAACAATGTGTCATCACAGTTTTCGTCAATACATCTAAATGTGCGAGTTGTAATACCCATTAATAATAATCTTAAAGTCTAAGGACCAATACACACGTCCACATATAGGAACATCCAATGACACTATGAAATGTGGATTTCCTACTGGCGGGTCTCGTTCTCATAATATCTTCCTGGATATTACCAAGGGCGCACACCATGAGAAGGTGCCTCAAAGTTTTATGAGTCCTCAGACATAATGACCTGTATTATTTGTGTCCCTCAAATAATATCATCCAGCCATAGAACATATATTCCAGAACAGTGTTATGGAACTTCTAGGTTCTCATCATAGTAGGGATCCGCTATGACCCATTAATGAAATAGTTGTCCTTAGGACATTATCACATGCATTATCACGCAGAAGAACAATCAAGATGTGATGAGGATTTTATTAATGAATAAATTACAAAGTAGTTGGTTCTAGACCACCAACTCCAACATACATAAAGAAAGAAAACTATTAGTATTTCAAAACAACAGGTAAACCATGAATACTTTATCATAAGTAATACTTTTCACCTTTATGAAGTCTTAAATATTCTTCACTGAATAAAAGATCATTACTTAACCTTTTTTAACCAAAAGATTACCATAAAACCCATATAAAGAATACATAACATTTAAAGGTAACTTGGGACATAAACATACTTTAATGGAATAACCATACGGTCGACTTCCACACATATCACTAAATGGAATAGCCATATGGCCGACTTCCATACCCAATGCATTGGAGGTTATAACATAACCACTCGTCTTGGTATTGAGGACACCACTTGTCATTTGGTTTATCACGTAACCACCCATCAAATGTCAAAGTACCATTATAAAATCATAAGATATAAAGAAAATATAAATGAAAGAAAACATTTCCACATTTCAATCTCAATATATCACTTAAATATATTAACATAACAAATCCATTATCAAAACCATTTTCAATACCAAAATACATAAAAGAGTATATGGTATTTATTTTATTTTAAAAACATTTCTACTTATTGAGGAAGCCAAATATCAAATAATACTCGTGGCGGCGGAAAAGGTCATTGTCACCGCTTATGTTAAAATAAACATTCCTTTTTTTCATTTAGTAAAATGCTTCATAGAAAAATATTCCCTTTGAAAATTTATGGGTGTTTATACAGTGTATAAAAGAAAGTCGTGTATTAAAACAAAATATGCCTTAATGAAAAGAGATTGAGACGAAGTCCCTTACCTCGTGTTCGACTTGACTCGATCATTCTTTAATCTACTGAATAATAAACTAAAGTTAATTTGTACCTTATTAAGAACCTTTTAAAAGTTTATTTGTCATTTTATATCAATTATTACCATGTTATAAACATTATGTAATCATTTAAGTTAATAATGGTCGTTTTGTCGATATTTGGTACTTGAGTCAAAAATGAACACCTTATAATTTCAAGTTGTTCATGTGGTAAGATATACATATTTATAAGAATGATATTAATGATTTAGATATCATATATATAATTTATATCCAGTATATACATGTATTTATAACAGCACATATCATTTTGGGGTAAGAAATGAAATGCACCGTTCATGGAGACGGTAAGCCGTACATATGCATGAACGCTACTTTCATTTATATTTATTATTTAAATAGAATTAAAACATAATTATACATAGTTATATTATAATTTAAGTATAATATCATATATAATATCATTAACTCCATCCTTTATACATCCCACATAAGGCATTAAGGAGTCATATCACTTTGAGGGGGCGGTAGTCCGCACTTCCTCTAATGAGATTATCGCGTTTTCCCATAATGGAAACCATAAAGTCATGCTATAAATGAAAATTACAGAAGTATAAATATAAAAAAAACATAATATATATCATATATAAATATATTTCCATCATAATGGACACCATGAGAGGCAGTTGGAGATATTTGAACAATCATCGTTTCGTGAGGTGTTAGTTTGCCATCCACAGAAACATTGTGTTCTTCATCCATTAGATGGAGGTGTGTGTAAGTGTAGTTTGAATACATCTCATAACAACATACTAGTATATTTAGGATACTAGTTTTGTTACAAAATAAAGTAATAAATAGATTTTAGGGGTTGGAGAAGTAAAATAAAAGAAAACAATTTAAAAGAAATTATTACCTTTAATTTGGGTAACTCCCTTTGGTTTGAACCAAAGGACTTATTAAAGTGCCTTATGCCTAATGTAAGTCTACTAAGAGGAAGATAGGGATGTAGGGAGATTAATTGGTTAGAGCTTGGAAGATTCAAAAGGCCTTAGAGGTGTGAGGAATTGGTTAGAAGTGGTCTCCTTTTATAATGGAGAGGAAGGGCTCTTTAGGAAAGTGTGATAATATTATTTTATTATATTATGATATTCAGTTTCTAAAGGTCCAAAAATAATTAAAGTAGAATATAATATGACTCATAGTCTAAATAAAATCATACAATATGAATTGGACTGGTTTTGGATCTTATTTTAATATTTATAATCTTATTTATTTAAATATTTTATTAATGAGGTAAATACTACATCATTATTGTGTCATTAATAATTTATTTTATTTTATGTCTAAAAATTATAAAAAAATAAAATGATGTAGGAATTATTTTTATATTTCCAAATAATATTTAAAGTCAAAAACATTGCTTATATAACACCATATAAAAATTATTTACTGAAAGATTTTTGTTTATGTCAAATTTGCCTTTACATTAAATTAATTTATCTAAAGTGTCATTATCATTCATAAGTGGCTCAATGGGGTCCCAGAATATACCCAAAGATACCCATGGTAGGATATGTATCAACCAATAGTATTATTAAACGTTTAAAGGTAATTTTATATTATTATAATATTATTTGTTACCCTTATTTACCTGATTTACCCTTTAACCACGGTAAATAAAATGTTTACTGAAGTAAATATTTAAAATGTATAAAAATAAAAGTTTCCTATTTACAGAATTTGTAACTCATGATTCCAAATATGGAATCAATTTTTACAAATTCAAAACACATAAGTTGAAGAAATTAATTCAAAATTAATTCCCGCTGTCAAAACAAAAAGTGTGTTTTTATGAAATAATAACTATCAAAATATTAACACATGTTTATGTCCAATTTCAAAGTGAAATTAATTCCAATGACAAAAATTGGATTAAATGGTAAAAATATATTTTAATTAAACTTTAAAACCAATTAAAAATATAATCTAACCATATATATCAATTATATTAAAAGGCAATTTTGAATTAAAATACATTATTTTTCACTATTCATTAAAAATGAACTTTATCAGAAAAATACCAAAAAATTACCCAAAGTAAAATTTGATGTCCCCATTCTAAATAAGTATTGTATTTGGTCAAATATAATGTATTAATGTGACCAAAAATATATTTAAATATGGTTCGCCATTAATAGGCGGTTAATCGACCTTTTAATGTAAATTTTGCTTAAAATTAGATTCATTCACAATTTAAGCCTCTAACTTTTATTGGATAAATGTAAATACATTTAACAAACATGTATAATAATATTTTAGTTTGTTTTTTTCATTCCTTCCAATACAAAAGTTAGGATTTAACTACCATTTAAAATAATAATATTATATTATTAGTGTGCAACGTAAGATTTCAAAGAAAACCGTTGTTGCGTATCGGATACGCTATCGGACATAGCATCCACTTTAAAGTAAAATTAATATTAAATTCATAAATACTAATAAATATAAAATAATTATTATTCTTTAGTTATGGGTTTTTTTATCATGAATATGTAATTAAGGATTTTAAAGTGCTAATATCAATGAGTGTTCTTGTATAATGTATTTTGGATCTTGATAAGGTTGTATATTCTATCTTTTCTATGTTAATTTCACTTGAATATATATAAATTTGTTAAAAATGTGTTTAGTTAACTCTAAAAAATTGGGAAATCAAAAATAATATATTGACTTTAAAAATTTAAATAAATTATAGTGAATAACATTTTTTTGAAAAATTTATAATTAAAATATATAGATTGGTGATAACGAAAGGAATTTATTATGTTTTGTGATTATTTCAATTATCATATATGTGGTAGGTTTTGTTCGATGTGAGGTAATGGAACAAATTCAGTAGAATATAAGAAGAAGTTAAATTTAATAAAAAATAATGGATTTTTGTTTATTTATAATTAGCATTGATATGTTTTATTAAATATAAATATAGTGATATTTGTGTTTTTGTGCATATATATATATCCTATTTATATAAATTAATATGTGAATTATGGTTATAATTCATTTTTTAATTTATGGATATTAGAGAAAATATCTGACATGGTATAATGGTGTTTTAAATGAAAAAAAATTATATATGGGAGATATAATAAAGATAGTTTCTCGATTACATGTTTATATTAGGGGAATAATGATGTTAAATTGTTTAATATTAATTAAATTCGTTTATGTGTGTTTTTCACTCAACAAAAATTTTATTGGGATACTTGAATAAAAAATAATGGCATGCCTCTAATAGATAACCATTACATTACCAACTTTCCCTTAATAAATGCCATAGTCATTTCATGAGAGTGGAAATAGGCCCTCCCCTACTACTAATGGAGGTGAAAGTAACTTCCATTCAATAAAATTTATTGATTCCCTCTCTATGTCAAGATCATCAAATTTTGGTGGATTTTTTTCCATCTTTGAAGATTCCAACCATCCATGTGGGACCAAAGGTGTTATGGATTCTTATTGGTAAACTGGTGGTGTAGATAATAATGATAAAATTCTTAAAGGTGTTTAATTTTCTATAATTTATTAGTTTCCCATTTTTTTCATTGACATCTATTGGTTTAAAATTTCACCAATCATGTTAATAGTATTTGGGTTTTGAAAATTGGAGTGGTTATCAGGATCCTTGTTCTATATAATTTCCTACATCAATTTGAAGGATAAAATGATATCATTCAAGAATAGTTAAAGTCTTGTCATTTATTTAGTCCTTTTAATCTTATTTCAATTAGTGTAAATTTTATTTACATATAAGTAAATAACCTTATTTGATTATTGTTTGAGTGTGATTCTCATGGATATCATTATCTTTCTATAATTATTCACTGCTGAAAATTTTAAGTAATGCATTCTGAAGAATATTATGTTCAGATGATTGCATGAAATCTATGTTTTTATTATAAGTACATAGAATTATATGAATATTTATGTGGAAAAAATCTCCTAGATTCTATTTGGATTGAGATTTTTAGTTGAAATGTTTCGAGAAAATTATTATTTTCAAAATAAAGGGTAAATGTTTTACCTCTACTGTAAGTGTTAACGTTATTATTATATTTTTTTATGGTATAATCCTTTAATATAATTTTCCCTCCATTCTCTTTGATGAGTTGATATTTCAGTAGAGTAAATAAAATATGATTATCTATGTGACATTAATAGGATAATTTTTACTAGATACAACTCTTATTTGTAAAAAATAGAGAGAAGAACCATCATAATCCAAATATCACCACTAAGATTGAGACTCCAGTTATTGAGGGCATTATTAGTTCATGTTCACATATTTTTAATAAATAAACTTATGAATTTGTCTCATTGGAGATATTCAAGTTTATTTTTTTGATCAAGAACTAGATTTTAGGAGGATAAGGAACAAAGTATTCTACATCCATTTTATGGAGCCAACTATCTTGGATAATATATCCAGTTTGAGAATGGATATTAAATGAAGCCCTATGATTAATGATTTTTAATTGTATGATTACAAATTCTTATATATGTATGATACAATTCATAAATTGATATATGGTAGAATTATGAGTATTCATACATAACCTATTATAGTTAAGGTGGTTTGATCTATGAAAAAATAATGTAGAGGATGGTGGAAATTCTATAAACTTATTATAGGAGGGTGGAGTTTCTGTTCTTTCGCCATAATAGGATATCCACACTATGACTACCATATAAGAAAATAAGTGTAAGAATACTAATAAGAATAAGATAAATACTAGAAGATATATTGTCAAAGTAAGAAATATAGTAGTGCATAGGGGTTTGGAGTCTGGTTATGATTTGTAGGTTATTTTGGAAAAAGTGAATCATATCTCCACTTAATAAATATTCTATTGAATTCAAACCTTCAAGTGGTTTTCAGGTATGTTTAGGTAATTTAGTGGTATCCCTTGTGTATTTGGGGTGAAATATGGTTCCCAAGTGGGAAATATACTTCTAAAGTTGAGGTTGGAGTTCAATTTATTCATGATGGGGATAAAAAAATGTTCCTGTGTGTCCAAAATAAGATAACGTATTATAAGGGATTATCAAACTGGAACATCCTCCTCAACATTATTATAATGATTCAGATATTGAGATTTATAATCACAATGATTCAATTGATTTGGAGGATGATCAGGAAGAGGAAATTATTGAACAATAAAATGATGTTTATAAAGAAGAAATATATACTCAAACATGATGAATTCAATATTACTATTGAATTTGATTTTTACCAACTCGATCACCCACAAGTTAAGGGAGGATTTGGAATTCTATATGGAAAATGGAACCAATGAAACTCTTATGAAATATTATTTATCTTTTTATTTATTTTTTCTTGTTCTTTTGGATTATTCATAGGCTCTTCACTACCCTTAAAGTGATATTCAAAAAAATAAAAAATAAATTTCTGAAAAAATATTAGTAATAATAATTCTTAATGTGAAATAACGACATGTTTAATAATAATATTTTTTACTTTGATGAAAACTATTATGATGATACATATATAATAGAGATTTTTTTATCTGTATTTGTGTGATTATGTTATATTCCCTACACTTGTTATATTTTTTGATGATGGGGATGTTTTAGTGGAAATTAATGATGATTATTTGGTTAATGATGATAGAATAAGGCAATGAGATATGGTTATTATTATATTAATCTATTATACGATTATTTTTATTCTAACTATATATTTCTTAAGTGTTTTAACTGTTTTAATTATTCATGGGGATGGTTAATGTGGTTATAAATACTCTATTATGTAATGTAAATGATGTAATGTGTATTTTGCACTAGGATTGGGTGGATGTGGTTGGCGAATAGTGTATAATAGGTTACACTAGTGATTTTAATATCTAAAAATTTGTTTTGATTCATATTTTTTAAAACTAAATGGTTATATTATATATATATAATATATATATCATTCACTGATCATTTACTATTCGTATTCCCCTAACACTATAGAGGATTGTATAGCAACCTGCTAGGTAAACTTGTATAGGGAACACGTTTTTATTTTTTGTTTTAAGACTTATATTATTGAGTTGAAGGTGGTGTTAGGGGATTTTAGTTCATGTATGGGTATATCTAGCAAGGGGTAGGAATAATTAATTAATTTTATTCTCTTTTTTAATTTATTTTTATTATTTATTAGTTTTATTGTGTAAGTCTTTTGTTGAATTTTTTTGTAACATATTTGATGCATCTTTTAATCTAAATACTTAATATGGTTTGTTTGATATTTTTGGGTTAAAAATATATTATTGTTTTTATTATATTTATAAACAAATAAAAGTGAAGTTCTTATAATGATAATGTGTTAATATCCTTGGTTCTAGTGATTATTGTGTCCCCTACTAGTTCAGGCTTCATGGTTTACTCTTGATCTTATTTATGTCTTATGAGGTGTCCTGACAAGGATTATTCATGATACAATGGTATTAAAGAGATATTTCCAAGATAGATTTTGGATTATACACTCATAAAGATTTATTAGGTTAGTAAGGTTATAGTATTACTTGACCTAGTATGTGATGTGAGTCATAGAAGATAACAAAGGATGTAAAGGGATCCCATAATTCCAATCAAGCACTTTAATAATCTATAGAACATTACTTTTGCAATGTAATGTTATCTTCAGGGTAATTATATAGGTGTAAGTGCATAAATCCTATAGTATGATTCCATGTTGATTTTATGTTCCTTATAATATATTATTTTTTTGTGATTAATATTTAGGTATTGTAAATAGAAACATCCCTATTTTCCTCGAGCTAAGATGTTTTCTTATCTATATTCATACTTCATGTACATTTAAATATTGGAGTGGAGTAAGTGAGGTTGAACGAAGCACTAACTATTGTTTGTTGGATAGTATACTATAAATTTTTTGAATCATGGAGATTTACCTTATAAGTGTTTCAAAGGTAGATAATTTTAAAATGTGATGTTTTTATTTCTACTAAGGGGATTGAGTTGTTGTTATATAATGTTGATATAAACTTTAAACTTATTTTTGAAATATACGAACACTAGATTCCATTTATGAGGATCTTGTAGCATGGATTAATTATATAGTGGTGTATATTTTTTATTGAATATCCTAATATCAATATGATCAAGTGGAGTTAGTTCAAACATAAATTTCAATATAATTTCTCATACTCCACCCTTTTATTATAGTGTCACATGAATTTTTTGACAATATAGTAATAGAATAAACCAATTTCTAAGTATGGAGTAAAATTTATGAGCCTCTTACATTATTCCCCAGATCTACTATTGGATGAAGAGGAAATTTCTTTTCCTTATTAGAAGGTATTGTAACCATATAGTTAGTAAAAATTAATCCCTTATACTCTAAGTACATATAATAAGGTATAGTAAAATATTTTTTACTAAAAAGATATTTTTGAAAACCATTATTTTTTTAGAGGAGGACAATAAGGAGTGGATTAAATGTGGATTTTGGGGAAGGAATCTTTCATTCACAAATAAATATGTCCATTAGGATAGAATTACTTATTTATTATTCTTAGGAGCTAGTAATTTTCATTTATCATTTATAAATAGTGATGGGATATGTTATTTATTTGTCGGTAAATGTCATTATAATTTATGGTCTCTAATATATAAAAGTGTCCCTCATAGAAAAAAAATATATAATGGTGTATGGAACACCCCATCATTTATAATATACACCTAACTTATACAATCTAAGAGCGCCAATGATTAGATAAACCAACGTTTCATGGTGATGAAAGTAGAGGCCAATTAATAGATGACCTATCATGGGGTCTAACCAATAGTATTATTATTAACTATGGAATGCAATGAAAATATCAAAACATAGATCATCTCTTAAATAAATCACTCCTAAGTAATTATTTCATGGTTAAAATATATTATTATTTTTCTTTTCTTTATAAATAAATAATTAATGAAATATTTTTGGTTTGTAATGTGATAAAGAAGTAAACTAAATTAAAAACACATGTTTTAGTGTGAAAAATAAATTTACCAAATAATATTTACTCATGTGTTTTCTTTAATTATTTGTTTTATAGGTTTTCTCTCATCTTATTCTCATACAATGAAAAGAATCAATATTATTCCCCCACACACCACTTATTTTTCATTATTTTATCACTAAAACACATTGGAACATGAGTTTGAAGGCACTATTTTCTTCATATGAGAAATTGAAGATTCCATCCCTTTATTAAGATGACTTATCTTAGAACCTCCTCCCATCTATCCAAAAAGGAAGAGAGAGTCATGTTATTGACCATAATGTCTAAATCATCCCAAAATATCTCACTCAAATCCATCAAAAAGAGAGTGAACAGTGAGGAGGAGAATTAAACATACATCATAGTGACAGAGGTATAATAATGTAGAAATGAAGAGGTGTCATCATCTCACCCAACAACATTAACTACACACCATTTCCACATAAAGAGAAAAAAAATATATAATAAAATATTATAAAATATTACGTACTTTAAAAAAGAGTGACCATTTATTTACCTGATTAAATAATTTCTATTATATATACATAACCATGGATTTAGAAGAGTACAGATGGATAAAAATTAATTTAGAAACTAAAAAACTAAAAAAATAAGTAAAAAAATAAACTCCCTAGGATCATGGGAGACAACCATGGGATCTTATACTAAATATTCTCCTTAAATATCTCTTAACATAACCATTTATATTATAATCAAGATCCCTCATCATTGAAATTCATAAACCTAAATATACTTAAGAATAATATGTTATACATTCCCTCCATTTCACATGAAATTTCTTCTCATGGAAGTGGATTATATTGATCTCTACACATAGATCAAATGATACTTATTCTCTTCACTCCTTCACCTAAATAGCTTCGGCTTCTAAATTAAATAAATAGCATCAGTTATCTTTCCCTTTCATATATATAACCCTCCAATTGAATATGAGTTATCTCCATATTATCAAATCTTGAATGTTTTCTATCACTCATTATATGATGTCCTATACCAGGGGGCCACTCATAGGTACCCCGATCCCAGTTGGAAATGTGGACTCAAGTTGTGTCTCCCGGTCCACTAGAAGTTTATGACTAGCATTGAGGTCCTATGGTTTTCCTGTGGGGAGACTATTCCCTCTAGTCAGAGTGGCATTGTGATAAATTGATAGATAAATAAATAGTGTAAGTATATTAAAATTGGAATGGACAGTGGAAACATATATAAACATCTAAGAATTAGATAATAATAAAAAGTAGTAATATGAATCATATACAATGGATGATGATGTCATGTCTCTACAAAATAGGTAAAACATGTATATGTGGCAGCATGCAGTCAATACAGTACATGATATACAAAATCTAGAAAAGGCCAAAATTTATCCAAGAATCCCAAGATCTAACCTGGCCATATACTACCAATATCCCATCCTAATTAATTTAATAAGTCACACATTTGTGAGAAGAAATTTCCTCTTATATACACCTAAGCATACATTCTTCATGTGTGCCATTGAAAGTTCAGATAGGAGGTGAGATAAACTCAGTAGGTCACCATCAACGTATTCTATAAATATCCAGTCTATGTATATAACATGGAAGTGTGAATATATAATAATGAAAATTTGTAATAATAAGTGTAAATAGGTTGTCTCTAGTGCCTGATGGAAACCAGACTGATGCTACTGACTTCTTCCCATGCTATAATATCTCTGAACAGGTATTAAGGGATGAAATACCCAATATCACAAGAGTAAGGGACACCATGGCCAGTATCATAGTAGAAAGGGATTCCATTCTCAGTATCATAGTTATAGGGTCAGCATTCCCATGTACCACAGTGAGGGTATTCCATTCCCTATATCATAGTAAGGGTCGTCATGCTCGTATGACTCATTTATGAAGGGTTTCCATGCCCATATCATGTCACTAGGGTTACAGTGCCTGTATCACATTTATATAAAGGGTATTTATGATCATACCACATATAGATATTCCATGTTCATGTCATAGTATAGGGAAACCATGCATAGTTTCAAAACAATAGGGTCTACAAGCCTTTATCATAATGTGTAAGGGTCGCTATATAAGGCCCCAGACTTAAAAATTACTTAATATTGAGATATTTCAAGAGTACATATTTAGGATCCTTTCAGGTTTAGAGTTTTAGAGAATTAGATCATAAATCTTGCATTACATTCCACATTTAAACAAGGTGGTTACATAAAAGACAGTATTTATTTTTTCTCATCAAAGGAATCATATTTAAAATAAAATATGGATTCTTTATTTACACTTCCTCGAAACTATCATCACATCATGTACTTTTCCCTTGACCTGTGAAAAACATTTCAAAAACTTAGGATGAGCATAAAAAGCTCAGTAAGGGATATAAAAATATGGAAAGAAAACCTTAGTCCATGTATACATAAGAATTAATGAAATTGTACTTTACTCATAAAACATAAGCACTTTAACATACCTCATGAAATCATAAGATTCATGAATACCTCATAGAAATCATAAGACATAAAGGTAACTTGAGGCATTCATAACATTCTTACGTAGGGAGTAACCATCTTGGTTATGTTTGGAATACCCATCACAGTATATTCCCTAAATCTCTTCGAAGAAACCATAGAATTTAACCCCTTCACGTTACCCAATGCATTGGAGAGCTATATCGAGCTCACCCGACCTTATTTTATCATAGAACCACCCGTATTCATAAGCAATTCCCAAGAACCATAACATAATCGTATCACATAAAACATGCATAAAGGAAACATAACATTTCCACGTTTCAATCACAAGATATCAATACAACACATTGATATAATAAAAACATCATGAAAACCATTTCCAATAACAAAATAAAATAAAAGTAAAACATGGTATTTATTTTTCATTAAAAAAAATTATGGCTTATAGAGGAAGCTGAAACTCAAATAATGGTCACGACGACGGAGAAGTCATTGTCGCCACATACGTAAGACAAAACATTCCTTTTGTCGTTTAGTAAAACACTTCATACAAAAAGATTCCTTTTGAATAAAAGTAAAATTCAAAGGGGTTTATACACCATATAAAATAATGTTGTGTATGAAACAAAATATGCCTCAATGAAAGGAGATTGAGACAATGTCTCGTACCTCGTGTCCGACTTGACTTGATCGTTATTTAATCTCCTGAATAATAAACTAGAGTTAATTTCTAATTTATTAAGAACCTTCTTCAAGTTAATTATTCCTTTTATATCACTTATTACCATATTATGAACATTATTTAATTATTTAAGTTAATAACTGTCGTTTTGTCGATCTTTGGTACTTGGGTCAAAAATAAACTTCTTATAATTACAAGCTGTTCATGTGGTAAAATATCCATTATATCCAGAATTATATTCATGAGGTAGATATCACATATATCATATATATCCATTATATACATGCATTTATAATATTACATAACATTTAGAGGTAAGAAATGAAATGCACTGTTCATGGAGACGGTAATCCGTACGTACACATTAACTCTAATTTCATTTCTATTTCGTATTTAATGGAATAGAATAATAATGATATAAAGGTACATTATAATTCCATTATAATATCATATATAATATAATTAACTTCATCCTTTACACATACCACATATGGCATTAACTGTTCAAATCACTTTGAGGGGGCGGTAGTCCGCACTTCCAAAAAATGAAATTATCACGTTTATCCATAATGGAAACCATAAAGGTATGGCATAAATGAAAAATACAGAAGCATAAGGAAAACATAAACATAATATATATCATATATAAATATAGTGACATCTTAACTTCCACCTATAAAGGTGTTAAAATAATATTGAACAATCATCATTTCTTGAGGCAGTAATTCGCCATCCACAGAAACAGTATATTCTTTAACCATTAGATGGAGGTGTGTGTAAGTGTAGCTCTAAAACTTCTCATAAAAACATACTAGTATATTTAAGATACTGTTTTTTTTACAAAATAAAGGAATAAAAATAGTTTAGGGAGTTGGAGAAGCAAGATAAAACAAAAGAACATTGGAGAATACTTTACCTTTAAATCGGGTAACTCTCATTGGTTTGAACCAAAAGGGTTTCTTGAAGAGATTTCTTCCTAAGGTAAGGCTTCTATGATGAAGAGAGGGATGTGGAGAGATAAAATGAGCAGATTTTGGCTGATCCAATGGCTTGATAGGTGTGGGTAAGGAGGGTAGAGTTGGGGGCCTTTTATAAGAGGGAGGATGGGCACTCTTGGAAAGTCATGAAATGTTACTTTATTTTAAAATGAGTTTCGGATTTTAAAGGTCCCACAATGATATATTTAGAGGATAAGGTGATAAGGGTTAGAAATAAACCCATAAAATAGGTTTTTGACAAGTTTAAGTCTTAGAGTTTACATTATCTTTTCATTTCATTTAAATTGTTCATTAATGAGGTAATCGTTGCATCATCATGGTGTCATAAATAAATTAATTTATTTAATGTCTAAAAATTTAAAAAAAATAATATGATGTAGGAAATCTTTTTATCTTTACAATTAAAATTTATAGTCTAATATATAGTTTACATTGACAAAACTAAAATTGTTTTACTTAGGCATTACATACTTTTTTGATATTCTCCTTTCTTTAAAAATAAAAAGATAAAGTGTCACTATCACCCAAAAGTGATTCCATGGGGTCCCTAAGTTGGCACAAGGAATACCATGGTCGGACATGACACAACCAGTAGCATAAGGACACATTTTGGGGTCATTTGTTATTATTATGATATTATTTTATTACCCTTAACTGCCCAATTACTAATTAATCACGATAATTCAGGATAATTATCGTCGTTACTATTCATAATGTCCAAAAACAAAAGATTCTTAATTACATAATTTGGATATTATGATTCCATATATTTAATCCATTTTACTAAATTCCAAACACAGAAATTGCAGTAATTAATTTAAAAATAATTCCCGTTGTCAAAACAAGTAGCGGGTTTTTTTTTGAAACAATATCTATGAAATGTTGGGCACTTTTTTATGCCCAATTCCGAAGTGAAATAAATTACAATATCCAAAATTGTATTAAATGGTAAAAATTTATTCTAATTAAACTTTAAAAACAATTTAAAAGATAATCTAACCATATAAATAAATTAGATGAAAAAGCAGTTTTGAAGTAAAATGCAGTATTTTTCACTATTCATTAAAAATGAACATTGTTAGAAAAATACCAAAAATTTATCCAAAGTAAAATTAAATGTCACAATTCTAAAGAATAAGTTTATTTTTAAAAATATAGATTATAAAATTGTCAAAAGATATATTTAAAAATGGTTGGCCATCAAAAGGCGGTAAAACAATCTTTTAAAATATATTAGAGTATTCCATGCTTAAGATTGGATTTATTCTAATTTTAAACCTCTAAAACACTATCTAATTCATAAATAGAAATAGATAAGAAAATTTATTATTCATTACTTACTTGGTATGTTAC
Organism: Viscum album; assembly: GCA_963277665.1. Lineage (NCBI taxonomy): Eukaryota > Viridiplantae > Streptophyta > Magnoliopsida > Santalales > Viscaceae > Viscum > Viscum album. Next base: position 1,805,994,306 of record OY728164.1, on the reverse strand, counting down.
ACACTAAGCCCATTATCTATAATTAACAAGGTTCCCCATGCCCATACATCAACAGTGATAAGTAGTCATTTTCGTTAAAATGATCCAGTGTATAATTCATAATTCATTAAAATATAATAATAATAAGGGTGTATCCACAATTCCATTTAATTTTGTGATGTGGTCGTACAACTCACATTCAACTCAATTCATTATAATTGATATTTAGTTGTGCTATACTACTACGCTCATCCTCTATCAGTATGATATCATTGTTTAAAAATAAATCCAATGACTCCAATAAGTGCTTTGGCTACACACTCATGGAATCCAATTAGGAATGTAATAGGGAACACCCAAAAGAGTGGACAACACTAAGGTGGATCATTTTGATATGAATTTGTGTTCTAAAAAGACATTAGGTTCCATGAAATTCATCACATTTAAGACAGATTCAATTAGGGGTAAATTCATGGAGAATATGTTGTGCATCACATATCACATATTATAAGACATAAAAACCAAAAGGGATAAATACTAGACCACCTACCTCATGCTCATAGTACTCTACTCATCAGGTATTGGCCCTTCGTTTTTCCTAGATCGAGGGAAAATGGAATAATGGGTAAATGACCTGCAAATAGGGCATATAAACCTACACAAAAATAACTTCATAAAGAAAAATAAAATGGATAAACGTTCATTATGAAATATTTTGATACCAATGTGTATCCAATGAGACAAACGAGAATCTAATCAGAGTTCAAACGAAATAAATAGATCAAAAACTATATAATAGGTCTTTGGGATCTCAAAATGAGAGAGTAAGGTCTCTCTTATCCATTGGAATGAGAAAATGAGAATTTATATTGGGATTAATAAACATTAATTGAATTTTGGTCATTTGCCCAAGAAGAATAGGGGGTGCACAGTTTGCCCGTACGGTTGGCCAAATTGTGTTCCAACTATTCTTGGCTCACTACTTAAGGAGGGTACCCAGACGGTTTGGCCATAAAATAAGATAAATTGTGTTCTAACCATGTAATATAGATCTACTGCATTTTTATAAGATAATCACACATGCATGTATCCCAATATGAACAGTTTCCTCAAACCATATATCCCCCTTCTTCTAATTATCAATCCACACACTGTTAGGGGAAACTATGCATCCAATCCTATATGGTTTCTCTAAACTATGGGGATAGTTTTTTCCCCCAAAATTTGGGCTATGGGATCCAAACAAACCCCCGCTGAAACACCCATGACCTCATTAGGAGTCCATATTAGGTCCAAAACAAAGACTTAGAATGAAATATAAGGATTTATACCTCATAGAAAACTTAGGTTCTTAATGTCTTCCCCACATAATGGAAATAATCCTCGAGTTTACCTTCTTAGGGTGGTAAAACACTATTAGAGAACAAATTTGGCTAATGAGAACATACATTGGCCTCCCACTCCCAAGTCTCATCTTGTACCTAGCCATTTTTTCATTGAACCTATACTAAAGGGACAGACCGACCTCAGAGATCCTTTGTGCTCCAATAAAAAATCTATATATAATACTTCTCAAAATAAGAGTCATCATCTAGCTCAATATCCTTGGTATCAAAAGTATGAGATGGTTCATCATGATAATCATGAATTTGTAAAACTTAGAAGGTTCCATGAATGGAACAATACCTCTAATGTTATAACAATTAATAGTACATTGACCTGAATCTCTCCAAAATCTCCAAAGGCCTAAAAAACATGGTAGAAAATTCCCTTGACTAAATATCCTTCTATTCCCAAGCCTGGGTAATACCCATAAGAATACATGATTCCCAATATCTAACTCGATAGGTCATCAATGTAAATTAGCATAAGATTTATCTCTATAATGAGTAGTAGAAATCTGCTCATGGATTAGTTAAAACTTCTCTAAAGTCTCTTGAATGATATAAGCACCCAGTATCACTTCCTCTCCTTCCTCTAACCATCATAAGGGTGAATGGAATAGACTACTATAAAAGGACTCATAAGGATCCATTTTCATTGCCTCTTAATAAATGTTATTTTAGGTAAACTCAATAAGAGAGATATGCTTATACTAAGAACCTCTGAAGTACATTAATCATTCTTGTACCATGTACTATAACACCTATATATTCTATTATGAATGTAAATTAGTCTAAGGGTGAAAATATGAGCTCATAAGCACCTATGTACCCATAGCTCTCAGTAACCCCTGCTAGAACCTCAATGTAAAATGAACATCACTATCAGAAACGATAGTAAAATGGACCTCTTGTAGCCGTATGATCTCACAGACATATAGTATTCCTAGATCATCAACAAAGAAAGTCTCTCAGATAGGAATTAATTGTTCTAATTTCATCAATATATCCAAACTAAATTTATACTTTAAGGCGACCATGGTAAGCTGACAAAAAAATCCATTGTAACATCCCACTATTTCCATTCTAGGATAGGTAATGGTTTTAAATGGATAGTAGGACACTGGTGCTTCACTATCACATATTGAAAGGTGGAATACCTAGTGATAAAACCTACTATATAACATTTCATCCCAATACACTAATATTATCGATGCATATCATGATACATCTTGGAGATACCTGGGTGAATTTTCCATTGAAAAGAATGTGACTCATGCATCATCACCTCTCTAAAATCTATGGAAACCCAGATATGCACATGTATATGAATGATGTCATCACCTTTGGTAGAACAATCTAGTTGTGGTTCCTCACTGATAATACTCTCTCACTGGACCAAACCATCAGGATCTGAAAATTTCATTATCATCACTCTTCTGAGAAGTGAAGTGGTCATTGATAATGGTAAAAATATGTACTGTCCATGATGGTCGTGAACCTCTATGTGCATCTTTGAAAATAGTACCATAAGCTTTCACTCGCTACTAGCCTCTTTAACCATTTGTTTCTGAGTCGTCTTATTTAGAGGATGGGCAATAGCATTTAACCTTACTAGGCGTATAAGATAGATTAAAGTCAAAGGACTATAGATATTCAAACCATATTCACAAAATATGATTCAATACACAATGCATGAATATATAACTGATTCTATTATGGTTAATAAATACTAAGAAACACTCTACTAGTAGGTAATTCCTCCAACAACACAAGGCATATAAAATATCTACTAACTGAATATTGTGCATCAGGTAATTCCTCCCATGAGGCCTCAACTACTGAGACTTGTATAGAATGAATCGATCTTATGACATCTTAATTTCTCCTAGCCTAGTACCTAAATCATTATAATACATTTTCTAACTTCTTCCTAGCTCTCGCAGAATTATAATTGTGATGGAATCCAATGTACCTATCAACTCTTAAAAGGCTGATGCATAGGATTCAACCATAAAAACCTTACACCCTTCTTATTCAATCCCTTATGAGGTGTTAATAAGTGTGATAGGTTCTATATGAAATCCCTATAATGACCAAATACTCCCAAGAATCTCTATATATCAAAGATGTTATTGGTTTACTCCCAGGTAAACATAGATCTCACCTTATCTGGGTCAACTGAAACTCCTACCTCTGAGATAATATGACCAAGGAAGTGAAATTTTTTGATATGGAAGTGAAATTTACTAATCATAGAATAATGTCGGTCCTATCTCAATGTATTAAAAATTATCTAAATAAGAGTGGAATTTTCACTTTGAGTATGATAATACAGTAATATTTCATATATTAAGAATAATATAAAGGAATCCATATAGGAATGGAAAACTCTATTAATCAAAGTCTTAAAAATGGTGGGAACATTTGTAAGACTGAATGGAATAAAGATATACTCATAGAGACTGAACTGATTTTGGAAATTCATATGTGGTATACTTAATGTCCTGACTTAAATGTGATGATAAATTGATCTCTATTCAATATTGTACAATAACCTCACTCCTCTGGTTATGTTGAAGAGTTCATAAATATGATGTAGGGGATACTGGTTCTTCACTGTAAGATGATTCAATTTCTAGTTATACACAAAAATCCTTGGGGTTCCCTCCACCTTCTTAGTGAAATGGACCAGTGAACCCCTGGGAGAATTATTGGTTCATATAAATTCCTTGGCCTCCAAATCCACTAGCTACCTCTTTATCGACTATAAATCAGTATTTTCCATCCTCCAAGGAGGAATGGAAACCTATGAAACCCTAAGAACTATCTAAATAGTAAAATCTACCTCTCTCATAGGAGGTAGTGATACAAATTAATCAGGGAAGGCATCAATAAATTGATCGACTATAGGGAGGAACATAGTTAGATGAAGTCCCTGATAATTCATAAAAAGGATATCAATTAGGGTGGTCACTTCACATAGCCCATGATTCTTGGGTGTAGGTCTACCTGCCTAGACATCCCACTCGCCCTTTTGAATGTAAGTGACACCCTCTTGTGATGTAAATTACACACTTCAGTTATCAAAATTCACATAGGCATGACAGGAAACCAATCAGTCTATCCTGACAATGACATCTAATCTCATAGCCTTGGGGATGAATAGGTCCCATAAGAAAAGATAACTACCTACCTCAAGAGTACAGTCCTTGCATTGGCGTACACTCTCTGGTCTAATCCCCAAAGGAGTTTCAAGTGTAATAAGACACTAGAAAATTGTACATTGATCACAAGAATCTCCACAACAGGCACAAATATGAAGGAGTGGGATATACCAGTATCTAATATTGTAGAAATGATAGTAAAGGATACTATAGTAGTACCTAAAATAGTATATTTCCCAACATCCTACATCTATGGTATAGGATATATTTAGTAAATTTGTCTTGATCCCTGACCCTATTCTACAACATAACTACCCAGGGTGGTTCCACTCTTCTGGCACTGTATATATGAATCCTACCATGTCCATAACCTCATACTCTAACATTATGGCTAGTAGTACACCAGAATCCTTCCGGAAGATGTGCTATTAAACCTTCTCCAAAATGTGGATCTACCTAGATCCTCTCCCACTTGCTACATATGGGAAGGTCCTATAGAAATGTTTAAAATGCCCCAATATTCCATAATCTTGTACTTGATGGGGTCTCTGGGACATAAGGGATTCTTATAAATAGGCTTCCCACATTGGTTACATACTACGTAACTATTTTTGGGTGTCAACTAGCTATCATAACTCAAATGCATAGTCTCAAAGCACCCCTTCAAGTTGGTAGTCGAATCACTTCCATGTGTGGGTTTTGAACCTCCCTAGATTACACTATTATCTTCCCTTAGGTTATGTTTAGTGATGAGGTTCTAGTTCACTATTTGAAAAATGGTATTTAATGGGAAACATTTACCTGATAATGAATAGGATTCTGAAGGCCATTGTCAAATCACCTCACTTTCACTATCTCATTAGTAGTATAGATAGGTGAAAATAATTAAATCTCTATAAAATGAGATAAATATCCCATAATTTTCAAATAAACTCACTGAATGTTCATGAAATCCCTATAATTATTAGACCTTAGGGTCTTAGGGAAAAAATAGTCATTAAACCTCAACTGGGATTCTCTTCAAGTCACTTCCCAATACTGACCTTCCTAATTTAGAATATTCTTGTAGAATTTGGTGGATCCTCAAAACATATAAGTAGATATTTTCAATCTCCAATCAGGAGGTGTCTCCTAACGATCGAATATAGTCACAACCATCTTGAGCCATAACTTTGGAGCCTGTGGTCTATCACCTCTCAAAAATGTGGGTGGATGCTACTGTTAGAATACCCAAGCCAATTATCTCATACAAGCGACAGAGGGTAGATCTCCTTGTATCATCTCCATATTCCACAAAAAATATCTTTGAAACCAGGAATGATCGCCTACAATGGGGATAATAGGTGGTTCCATAGGTGGAACTACTAGATTTATCATTGGTGTCTCATGGCCTGTCACCTCCAGATCATGGTTTTCACCACCCCCTATCATATGAAAATAGAACATTGTGGTGGAATTTATCCAATATTTCCAAATATATGCCTTAGAAAAATATCAGTAATGACATAATCCATGGTAAAGAAATAGAACAAATAAAAAATCTTTCTATAAAATAGTCACACCTCTCTACCAGCTCAAAGAGTTAGGTCTAGGTGATAGAAATATTAATATATAACACAATAGATAGTACCTACTTCCCACTACTAAGGCCAATTCTCGATCAGTCTTTTTATTTTGAAATTTAACTTTCATTTTGAATTCATTTTCAAATATTAATTTTTTTTTTATTAGATTATTGACTCGGATTTTTCACCAATTCCAAGCCATAAGGTCCCATAATCCTTATAAACAAAAGTTTGGTGTCTATTTAATCCATACCATAACATGTTCTAATCTGTGTGATCAATGGTCCATGACTCGGGTCTCTACTATATCCTAAGAAGGATAACACAGTTTACGTTATGAAACGCACTATAAGTAAGAACAATATTTCTCAGTCCCCAGCATAAAACATCAATAAATCAGAATTTATATCACAGAAGTAACATACAATAGTGTTCTATAGTCAAATCACTCATATCAGTCATAGACAATTCAAGAAACACAATGTCCCTGAATAGAATGGCATATGCATGGAATGTGAATTTTTTATAGGGGGCCAAAAATTATGCAAGATAAATTATTAATTTCCCTCATATCATCCAATCAAGGATAAAAGATAATCCTCAATCATATCAATAATATCACTACAATTCAATTGTATCACCCAACGGTGCAATCAAGTCAACTATAATAGGAAAAATTCAGAGAAACAAGCTCCATTCTGGGAAATATGATTGTTTCCTATACATGGTTAGCTACTCTTAGGAACATCGTGTCACCAAATACCATCACAATCCTAGTTCCTGTATATTGTCTCAAAGTAGTAAAGTTGTAAAAAAATATCCTCTCATAACACTTTGTGATGTCCCTGCCCCAGGTTCCACTCAGAGGATCCTCGATCCTGGTTGGCCATATTCCTCAAGCATGCCTTCCCATATTTCAGAGGATAATGACTAGTATCAAGGGCCTAGGGTGTGTCTGTAGGGAGATTATTCCCTATAGTTACACTGGCATAGTGGAATATATATAGATAAATAAATAATTAAATCATATCAATAATGGAAAGGATATCGGAATAATGTATAAACATCCAAGAATTGGGTGTTAATAAAATGTAGTAAATTGAATCATATACAATGGATGATATTGTCATGTATCTAAAAAATAGGGAAAATATGTAAAAATTGGAGTAGGAATTCAATAATGTACATGATATAAAAAAGGTAAAAAAAAGGCCAAAATCTATCCAATCATCTCGAGCTCTATCCCAGTCATCTACTACCAATATACCAACTTAAATAATGCAATAAGTCATTTTTCTACTAGAGGATATTTCCCCTTATCTACACCTACAAGCATATAGTATTCCCAGGTACCATTGGTGTCCTAGAGAGGGTGTGAGAAAAACTCTATAGTCCACCACCAATGGAGTTTATAAATATTCAGGATATGTATATAACATGGAGGTGGGAAGATATAACAAATAAAAGTAGTAATATTAATTTTAAATGGTTCATATTTAGTTCTTGAAGGAAACTTGGAAGACACTACCAACTTCAGCCCATGAAAGAATATCTTTGACAAGTATCAAGGGACACAATTCCTAATATCACAAGAATAAGGAATTCCATACCAAGTATCATAATACTAAGGGACTCTATTCCTAGTATAACAGTAATAGGGTCTATATGCCTATGTACCGCAATAATAAGATGTCATCCCAGTATCACAGTAAGGGTTGTTTTGTCTATATATCATATTTATAAAGGATCTCCAGGATAGTATCATTTCACTAGGGTCTGTAAGCTCATATAACAATTATATAAAGGGTCCCCATTCCTATATCACATGTAGGGATTCCATGACCATGTCATAGTGTAGGGAATCCATTCCCAATATCATAACTATAAGGTCCCCATGCTCATATCATAATGCATAAGGTTCTCCATGTCTAGTATCCATAATTAACATGGGTATATATTCACATACCTCAACTATGATAGGTATTCATTTTCTTTATTATGATCCATTTCAAAATTCAAAAATCCTTAACATTTGATAATAACGAGGGTGTAACCATTGTTCCATTTAATTGGGTAGTGTGGTCATACCACTCGCATTAAATTAAATTCATTATAATTGATAAGGGAATTAACCGTTCTACATTACTACATTCATACACTATCAATATGATATCATTGTTTAAAAGTAATTCCAAATACTACAATCAGTGCTTTGGATACACACTCATGGAATCTAATTAGGCATGTAAGAGGGTACACCAAAAGGAATGGATCACTCTTAGGTGGAATATTTCAATATGGATTTGGGTTATAACAAGTCATTAGGTTCTAATAAATTCAAAAAAAAATATGATAGGTTCAATTATAGGGGAAACATGTGGATAATCTGTTGTGCGGCACATATCACATATTATAAGACATCAAAACTTCATGGGATAAATACTAAACCACCTAACTCAAGCTCATAGTACACTCCTCATCCATTTTTGTCCCTATTGAGTGTGGATTAGAGTCTTAGTATATGTTATAAGTGGGGGAAGACCTTAAATTATAGATTTTGTGTGTTGGGGAGGGTTCCCCCTAAGTGATAGTCTTGAGAGATTTCCTAAGAGATATGTGAGATGGGACCCATATTAGAGTTTGTGTCCAAGAACCAGGTGTTTGTACTTTGATTAAGTGAATATTTAATGTGTTTAAATATTAAACATCATATTACATATTTTTCATTGTTCTCCATGACTATAATTTAATAATGTCCTAGAGTATTTTTTTCATTAATAAGGTCATATAAGTTTCCCATTATGATGAGAACCTTGAAGTGCAATGATAATATTCTTAAATATAGTTATGTGGTTGGATGACATACTATGATGGGACACATAGTTTACATACCATCAGGTGAGATTACTCTTAATCAGATGATACTTCTTCTCATAAAGTTCACACTTGGAAATCTCCAAAATGATAGATTATGAGAATATACCCGCCAGTAGGAATTCCACATGTTTTGTTATCATCGGATATTCCTATCTACGAGTGTGTGTAATGGTCCTTAGACTTTAATATTATCATTAATATGTGTCGTGAGTCACTCACATAGATTTTATGATGAAAACCATCATGCCATATATTGGTGGGAAGTAGGGTACGTTGGGTGCGTCACGAATGACATGTTATTAATGGATAAGTCAATGAAGGATTTGTCCCTTCCATTTATGGAAGTTGATATCTCAGCCCTTTGATTAAAATATATCTTTCACCCTAAATTCCATGGCCATGGTGTAATGAAGAGTTTATTTCAGGTAGTATACAGACCGTCAGGTGTGAGTAATCGTAATCATATGAGACTTCTTCTCATGAAGTTCCTACTTGGTAATCTCCAAAATGGGAGATTATGAGAACAGACCATCTAGTTGGAATTCCACATGTTTTGGTGTCATCAGATATTCCTATATATGAGAATATGTAATGTTCTTTATAATTTAAGATTATCATTAATATGTTTCATGACTCACGCACATAGATTTACTGATGAAAACCATCATGCCATATGTTGGTGGGAAGTAGTGTACATTGGGTGCATCATGAATGACATGTTATTAATGGATAAGTCAAGGAAGGATTTTTCCCTTCCATTTATGGAAGTTGATATCTCGACCCTTTGATTGAAATATAACTGTCACCCTAAATTCCATGACCATGGTGTAACGATGAGTTTATTTCAGGTAGTCAAAGAATGACATATCAAGCATATAGGTTGATGAAACTATCATGAAACTTTCTTGATGAGATATTGTGACAAAAATATTATATTACACGGTGAGTATTCGTATGTGGATGTCATCATTGCGACTTTAAGTTCTTTATCTTGTGTTCCTTGACCTGTTTCTAGACAATAATCTTGGAATTTAGGAAAGCCCGCCTAATGAAAACAAGAAAGAATCCTAGAGGGTCACACACTAAGTGTTTCTGGTGGTCTTGATTAAATTCCATTTGAATTTAATTAATGGAATAAATATTATTCTTAAGACCAAGTAATAATTTTATTCAAGTTAAAATGATCTCATAAATTAAATAAATATTTATTCACTAGATTATGAATAAAATATATTTATTTATTTTATTTAACAATTAATAAATATTTATTTACTAGTTTTTTTAAAAAATATTTATTTAAGAGAATAAAATATTTTATTCGGATGTTCAATAAATGGAAGAGGAATTCAAATAGACCAAGACTGTGTCCGTTGATAAATTAATTATTTAAAGTCGGTAAATAATGTTTATCTAATTGGTGCAAGAAATAATAATAATATTTTTATTATTATGTGGTAAGGGATTTCATTTATGGTTCTGTTTTTCACAAGTTGGTGCACCAAAAATAATGGTGTTTTTATTTTTATTATGTGGCATGGGTTTTATCTAATAGTTATAATTGTGTTTAATTGTTGTTTCACAATTAAATATTGTAACTAAAACTCCATTTCGATTAATAGGAATGTACGCCTATTGTTCCAAAACCCGATGAATTGATAATTATTATGCCAAAAAATTTCTCTCTTGACTCCTCTCTTCTCTCCCTCTCAAGAACGAGACAAGTTATTTAAGACTGAAGAATGAGCGATCAAGAATGATCGACGCAAGATATTCGCTTTGCTATGCTAGCACCCATAGAATGAGTGGCGTTGTTCAGAGATCGTTGGATCACATGTGGATCACTACTAGAGGGATCCTGCCTTGGATTCTCATGAGTGCAATGAAGATAATATAGAAGGGTCATTCTGGATAATCAATGATCATCAACGAAGAAAGTACCAAAGACCTAGGTATTTAATTTATTCATAAATTAATAAATTAATTATAAACATGATGTGCAAGATCCTCTTTCTTGTATTCATAAATATTCTTCTATTTGTATAATTCTTTGATTTTAATCTGTGGATACTGGCGTTCATCGTTGTATTGATCCCAGATTGGTCATCGATTATAGAAAAAGCAAAGTTGGGCCCTACCAACCACCATACTTCCACTGTGTCTGGATCTTTAAAGTGGTATCAAAGTGGTCACATCATTGTTTATAATTATTTAAATAATTCATTGATGATTTATGCTTTAATAATTTAGTTTTTCAATTCATGTTTAATCTTTCTTGTAATCTGAATTTTGATATATGTTCTTCCTCTTTTCATTTCTCGCAGATCTAGTAGAAACGACTAATTTTTTAATTAAAATTAAAATCGAATATATCATCCTGAGGCACCGATAATTCTGTCTAGGTAACACAATAGTACACGCCATGTATTAGGATTTACACTCCGTGTAATATTCCATACATGTTGTGTAATCCAAATTACACATAGTGTAGTTGTTATTAGTGCATTATAAGTAATTTGGAAATTACTCAAGCCATGTGCATTAATGATATGTGATGTAGTTAATTGTTACACCACATGTTGACCAAGAAATATTGGTGCACAGTCAACTAAAATACACGCCATATGGCCCACTAGACACTACATGTAGTCCATTCAGGTCAAGGTCCAAACTGTGTATCCCATACACAGCTAATCCAATTGATAACCATGTAACCTGGAGACAACAAGGCATGTGTCCCATTGGACACTTTGTGTACTTCATGATTTCTAAATTATTCCTCACACACCAAGTCCCTAGGCATGTACTTCGAATAAGACAATGAAGGCAGTACACACCATGTAGTCAGAACAACATGTCGTGTACTTTACCAAATTACACAGAATTAAAACTTTAATGTTTTTGTAATGTTCATAATTACATATCATGTAGATTCTAATGGGTGTTCACCGTGTTACCTCTAATGTTATGGATGAGAATCTCAAGGAAATTCAGAAAAGGATTAAGATAAAATTATTGATTAATTAAAGATAATAATTAATCGATTAAAGCACAATTTATCTTAATAATAATGATTAAATAATTTAATGCTAGTTTTATTAAATGCATAATTCATTGCGTGTATGTGAATGATCATGATCTAGACCAGACCTTTGTATGAAATTGGTTTCCTTTTAATTTTTTTTAAATTAAAACCATTGTCTTGCATGTCATCTCTCCTCATTAATATGTAGGGAATGGTTTTAACCCTCACCTACATATGAGTGAAAAGGCATATGTAATGGATAGATCTCCCAAGATTGTGGAGGCGGTTCAAGGAAGTAGCTAAGGAGAAACCAATCCAAGAAGATACAAAGGTGGATAGGTGTAAAGGTGTAGACATGAACCATAAATGGTTCAAGGTGTTTCTCCCCTAGGTCAGCAATTATTTTATCAACTTCTAGATAAACTAACCATTAGAATATCTCAGGATCATTCCCTTTACTTTATTTTATTTTTTTCAGTTGCATGGTTTTTCATTAGGGATGTATTGTCGCGACTACGTAATTAATGAATTAACAAGCATGAAAGATGGAACTAAAATAGACTAGGCTTATGTGTAAATATTATCAAGACATGGTTAATCACTTAAGTAAGTTACACTTAATATTAACAAGAATGTGATAAATATAATAAGTCAACTTATGCATAAGATATAAAAATCCCTCAATAAAATATTAAGTCAGATTAAACATTCTATTACTTGATTAAGGGAAATACTCAATAAAACTATGTGTTTGACCAACCCTTGTTGGGAAACTTACTTTTATACAGGAATCTCTTATAAAAGTCTCAGGTTGACTTAAAAATTTTACATCAATAGGGATATCCCTTTCTATACTTGGTGTAAATTTGGAGGTAAGTGTTGAGGAAATCCATGTCAGTATTTCAGGATTAAGGAGTCTACTCAATAGATCAAGGAGCTACAAGCCCACAGTTGGAAAATAAATGCCTACCTAAATACCTTCAAATAGCTTGACCAACCCTTGTTAGGGTTATGTGAAGGAGAACATGGATCCTTTCCACTAGAATGTCCTAGAAAATAGACATTTAGAGTTCAATGGTGAGGGCCATTGGGACTTGATAAAATAGTGGGAGACTTAATAAAATTAATTTATTATTTCTCATAAAATGTAATCAAGAAAGTACTAATTATCTTCTCTTTTAATTGTAGATAAAAAATAACAATCTTGTCAATCATACTATCCCTATGATCAATACTGGATAAAGACAACATCCTCACCGGCAGTAAATTCCAAGAATGGTTTAGACGCATTTAGGTCATTCTACGCCATGAATAGAAATCTTATGTACTAGAGTCCTCATTACCTGATCCGCCTTCCCAAGAGGCGAGTAATGAAGAGTTCTAGGTATATGAGAAACATATGAACAACACAGTCAGTGTTCAATGTTTGATGTTATCATAAATGTCTAGTAAACTCATAAATTCTCACAAAAACACGGATGTTTGTAGCATGCTTGAGCACCTTTGTGGTTTTAACTAGGAGAGAGAAAGATATTAACGGTTTGAGATCTCCAAGGAACTCTTTCATAGTAAACTTGGAGATGGTTCCCTAGCTGGGCCTCACGTAGTTAAGATCATTGGCTACATTGATCACCTAGAGGTTCTAGGGTTTAAACTCCCTGAAGAACTAGGTACCGATCTCATTCTCACATCACACCCTCATAGATTATCCATTTTTTGTAAATATGAACAACATTGAGAAGTCTTTACCAGATCTTCTTATCCTCCTTCACCAAGTGGATAAAGACATGAATCATGAAAATCCTTCTGTCCTTATGGTGAATAAGAGGAAAGTTAAGGCGGAGATATTTAATCCCAAATCTTATTTATGCCCTTCCAATAAAAGGAAGATCAAAGGGGACAAAAGGGAATAAGAATATGTCTGTTTTTCATGTAGAAAGAAGGTCCACTTGAAGAAAGACTTCACCCAGCTAAAGAATCAAGGGGAAGCTTTAGGTGAATTTATTATCAAGTGAAATTTACATGTTTCTATAAATTTAGTATTAGATACATCTTTTGGTGTTCACATACGTATCCAAGTATATGAAACAAGTAGATTCAAGAAAATTGACTAAGGGGAGATTGATCTATGAGAAGCCAACAAATCTAGACTTGTTGTTGTAGCTGTTGGGGACTACCACCTCACGTTACTGACTGGCATCATCTTGGTATTATAAGGTTGTTATTATGTTCCGTCTATAACCAAAAACATCATTTTTGTATCTAGAATATATACAGATGGATTTATTTCTAAGTTTAGAAATTAATGTTGCTTCTTTTATAAAGATATAATTTGTTTTGGTAAGGCACATTTATATAATGGTCTTTACATGTTGGATTACACAAACCAAGTAATGGAAATCGATAATGAAGCTACTTCACATGACTCATACCACTCCCAACTTTAGCAGCACCGGCTAGGTCATGTAAATGAGAAATTCTTAACAAAGTTAAATCAAGATGGATATTTAGATCCTTTCAAACTAAAACCACTTAGTGTATGGAACGCATGTTTACAAGGAAAAATAACCAATGCCCCATTTAGTGGGAAAGGTGAAAGAGCCAAAGAGCTTCTTGAATTGGTTCATACTGATGTGTATGGACCATTTCTAGTTGAATCAAGGGGTGGGTACTCATACTTCATAACTTTTACTGATGATTTTAGTATATATGGATATATCTACTTAGTGAGGTATAAGTCAAATTCTTTTGATAAGTTCAAGGAATACAAGAATGAAATTGAGAACTATCTTGGTAAGAATATTAAGAAACTCCACTCAGACCAAGGTGGATAATATCTTAATCAAGACTTCATTTATTACCTATAGGATTTTGGGATCATATCCCAACTCACTCCTCCTTACACACCCCAGTGTAATGTTGTAAGAGAAAGGAGGAACTGCACCTTGCTAGACATAGTGATATCAATGATGAGTCATGCAAGTCTTCCATTATCCTTTTGAAAATATGCATTACAAATAGAGGCACGCATACTAAACCAAGTACCAACTAAATTGATAATGGTATTACATATGAGATTTGGAGTAGAAGAAAATCCATATTATCAAATTTACATGTGTGGGGAAGCAAAGCGTTTGTTAAGGCCTCTTTAGATAACAAACTCGCACCCTGAGGCACAAAGTGTACCTTTATAGGGCACCCTAAGGAAACAAGGGGATATTACATATAAGAACCATCAGGAAAAAAAAGGTTATAGTGGAAATAAAATCCATATTCCTTGATAGGGAGAACATCTCTAAAATAGATTGTGGGAGCGAGATAGACTTCGATGAAGTCAAGGATCAAGGTACATAAGATTTGGTACAGGAGTAGATTCCAAAAATCCCCATGGAATAAAGATCTGTTCCAAAGACACAAGTACTATATAAGATTACAAGAGAGATTAGAGAACTAAAATGGTACGGTTTTATAGTTACTAAGGAGGGAGAATCATTATTAATTGATAATAATGATCCTCTAATCTATAAGGAAGTAGTAAGTGGAACATACATTTCCAAGTGGAAAGAAGCCATGAATTCTGAAATGCATTCCATGCACCAAAACCAAGTATAGATTTTGGTAGATCCTCTAATATATTTATAGATTATTGGTTGAAAATTGGTATTCAAGAAGAAACTATACATGGAAGGAAAATTCAGTACTTATAAGGAACAATTGGTTTCAAAAGGGTTTAAACAGCATCAAGGAATTGACTACAATGAAACTTTTTCACTAGTTTCAATTCTGAAATCCATCAGAATTCTACTATCCATTGCTTCTTACCATGACTATGATATTTGGAAAATGGATTTCAAAACATCCGTAACTCCAAAGGATTCCAATAAGATATGGAAGTTGAAAAAAATCCATTTATGGATTAAAGTAAGCATCCAGGCCATGAAACATTCTTTTTGATGAAGCCATAATGAAATTTGGTTTTATAAAGAATGAATGTGAGCCTTGTGTCTACAAACTATTTATTGGGAGTGCAGTCATTTTCCTAATAGTATATGTTGATGACATATTACTTATTGGAATTGAAATATCAGTCTTACAGTTTGTTAAGGCATGGTTGAATAAATGTTTCTCCATGAAGGACTTGGGTGAGGCATCATATATTCTTAGGATCAAGATCCATCGTGACAGATCCAATATATTATTGAGCCTAAGTCAAAGTACATACATTTATAAGATACTAAAGAGATTTAGTATAGAACAATCCAAGAGGACATTGTCGCTATCATCACATGGAATTCATCTTTCCAAGAAAATGTGTCCTTAGACGCATGAGAAAAGAAATATAATGGAAAGGATCATATACACATTAGTGATTTGGTTAGTCATGTATGTTATGTTATGTACTAGTCTAGATGTCTCCTATGCATTGAGTGTGGTAGGAAGATATCAAGCTGATCTAGGTGACCACTATTGGATGGCAGTCAAGACTATCCTTAAGTATCTAGGTGTACTAAGGATATGTTCCTGGTTTATAGTGGAGATGAGGAACTAGTTATCATAGGATATGTAGATACTAGTTTCTAGATTGATCAAGATGACATGAAGTCACAAACGGGATGCATCTTCACTTTGAATGGAGGTGTTGTGAGCTAGAAGAGCTCAAAGTAAGGTGTGGTCGTAGATTCTACAGCATATTCCGAGTATATTTCATCTTCTGAGGCATCTAAAGAAGTATTTTGGATATGGATCTTCGTTCAAGAGATGGATGTGGTACCTAGCATTAAATATCTCATCACACTTTATTGTGATAATACTATAGTAGTGGCTCTCTCAAAAGATCTAAGGTCGCATTAGCAAATGAAGAAAATACTACGGAAGTATCATCTCTTGAGGAATTTTTTCTTAGAGAGGTGAGGTTGTAGTGAGAAGTATTTCCATGGAAGAAAATGTGGCAGACCCCTTGAATAAATCCTTAACTCAACAGAAACATGATCATCAT
Source organism: Viscum album (assembly GCA_963277665.1). Taxonomy (NCBI): domain Eukaryota; kingdom Viridiplantae; phylum Streptophyta; class Magnoliopsida; order Santalales; family Viscaceae; genus Viscum; species Viscum album. Next base: position 1,805,977,318 of record OY728164.1, on the reverse strand, counting down.
GTGTTGTCTAGAGGACTGAAAGTTGTAGACATTTGTCTCTAGTCCAAGTGGGAGTTTGTTTGATTTGATGTCCTAGAACCAATTGTTTGTACTTTTATTACATGAATATTTAATGTATTTAAATATTAAACATCCTATTACATATTGTTCATTTTTCTACATGACTATAATGTAATAATTTCCTAGAGTATTTTTCATATTAATAAGGTCATAACAGTTCCCCATTATGATGAGAACCTTGAAGTTCTATAACAATATTCTTAAATATAGTTTTGTGGTTGGATGACATACTATGATGGTACATAGTATACAGACCGTCAAGTACAAGTATTCATAGACAGATGAGACTTCTTCTCATGAATTTCACTCTTGGTAATCTCAAAAATGGTAGATTATGATAACAGACCTGCCAATAGGAATTCCACATTTTTTGGTGCCATGGGATATTCCTATCTGAGAGCATGTGTAATGGTACTTAGACTTTAAGAGTATCATTAATAGGTGTCATGACTCACGTACATAGATTTGCTGACCAAAACCCCCACACCATATGTTGGTGGGAAGTAGGGTACATTGGTGCTTCACAAATGACATGTTATTAATGGTTAAGTCATGGAAGGATTTGTCCCTTCTATTTATAGAAGTTGATATCTCGTACCTTTGATTGAAATAGAACCATCACCCTAAATTCCATGGCCATGGTGTAACGATGAGTTTATTTCAGGTTGTCAAAGAATTATGTATCAATCATATAGGTTGATGGTACTATCATGAAACCTTCTTTATGAGATATTATGACAAAGGGATTATATTACACAGTGAGTGTTTGTATGTGTATTTCATCGTTGTGACTTTAAGTTCATTACCTTTGGTACCTTGACCCATTTCTAGACAGTAATCTTGGGCTTTAGTCAAGTCCACCTAATTCCAATGAGAAAGAATCCTAGAGGGTCACACACTAAGTTTTTATGGTGGTCTTGATTAAATTATATTTGAATTTAATTAATAGAATAAATATTATTCTCAAGACCGAGGAGTGATTTTATTCAAGTTAAAATGATCGAATAAATTAAATAAATATTTATTCACCAGATTGTGAATAAAATATATTTATTTATTTTATTAAACATTTAATAAATATTTATTTACTAGTTTTTAAATAAAAATATTAATTTAAGAGAATAAAATATTTTATTTGAATGTTCAATAAATGGAAGAGGAGTTTGAACAGACCAAGACTGTGTCTGTTGATAAATTAATTATTTACAAGTAAGTAAATAATATTTATCCAATTGGTGCAAGAAATAATAATAATATTGTTATCATTATGTGGAATGGTATTTCATTTATGGTTATATTTTTCATAAGTTGGCACACCACTAATAATGGTGGTGTTGTTGTTGTTATGTAGAATGGGTTTTCTCTAATAATTATAATTGCATTTAATTGCTATTTTTCAATAAAATATTGTAACTAAAACTCCATGTCGATTAATAGGCAGGTATGTCTATTGTGCCAAACCCCAGTGAATTGAGAATTGTGGAGCCAAACATTTTCTCTCTCAAAACATCTCATCTACCCCTATCAAGAACGAGAGAATTTCTTCAATACTGAATAATGAGCAATCAAGAAAAATAAATGCAAGACATTATCTTCACCGCGCTAGAACTTGGAGAATGAGTGGTGTTGTTCAGAGACCATTAGAGCACATGTGTATCATTGCTAGAGGGATTATATCTTGGATCCTCATGAGTGCAATGAAGATAATCTGTAAGGGTCATTCCAGATGTTCAAGGATCATCAACTAAGAAAGTACCAAATACCCAAGTATTTAATTTCTTTAGAAATTATTAAACTAATTATAAACATGATGTGTAAGATCCTCTTTCTCTGATCTAGAACTATTCTTATATTTGTCTAATTCTTTGATTATAATCCTTGTATACTAGCATTCATCATCGTATTGATCCCAAATTGGTCATCTATTATGGAAAAAGGAAAGTTGGGCCCTACCAACCGCTATGCTTCCACTGCGTCCGGATCCTTCAACCCAGGTATGGGTAATGGTAATTGTCTTAACTATTGAGTAATGTGATGTGAAGAAGACTTGATGGTGTGTTATTGGCATGGTCTGTGGGGATTTGGACCAGTCATTGGTCTACAAATTGAAAAGGGGATGTGGGCTATTTGTTGTAGGATTAGGACATATAGGTACTTCTGGCTATTAAGATCATTGTGGGGTGACTGATTTAGGTTTTTATTAAGGATTAGAGACTAGTTTAGGTTTGGAGGAACCTGGTGGATGATTTTATTGGTGAGATAGGTATGTTTATGGGTTCATTGTACTGATATTTTATGTTAGATTCTAGTTTGGGAAATTAGTATATGGGGTTGGGTGACTGATGATATATATTAAGATGTGCGAGCTAGGTCATGAGAGACTAGTGCTAAGTTATGTGTTAGGATATGTGGACATGATTATTTTTGTATGTTTATATCTTATGGTGATTTAGTTTTTGATGATGAGGTGTGATGCTTGTCCTTTCCCTGAGTGAGAGGGTGTTAGAATGGACTACAATGAGTTATAGGGTTTTGTTCAGGATATGATTGTGAGATCCACCCTGAGTGAGAGGGGAGAAAATAATGTGATGATTCATAGGATTTGATGTTGGCCTTTCCCTGAGTGATAGGGTTTTGGCATGGACTGCCCTAAGTGAAAGGTTATTGGTTCAAGAGGTGATTAGGATCCTACCCTAAGTGAGAGGGAAGAGGTAGATATTCGGTATGGGACTATACCTAGAGTAAGAGGGTAGAGGTCAAGGATTGGTATGTTAACCAACCCTGAGTGAGAGTTTCACACCCATATTATCATTTTTATGTATGGGTTGAAGATTCCAAATGATTTGTTGAGGTTGAAATTGTTTTCAATTAATTAAGATGATGAAAATTCAATGAATCTAAATTGTGATTATTGTTGAACTGGTTTGTAGTTCAGAGAAACATATGTCATTGGTATTTGAGTTTGAAATAATCTTCACAACATTGAGAAATATTATTTTATAAGTTTTGAGATGGTTGGCTTTACACTCTATGGATATTGAGTAAGTTTTTTTAATGGTGTCTATTAAAACTATTGTCCATCAAGCCATCCAGCTAAGGGGAAGTAGCACACCACTATGGGAAGCAAAGATCAACCCTCATCCATCCAAAATGAGGTCTTCTATAGACAAGACAATGCAAGGGCACACCTATGTGAGGCAGAGCAGTGGCGGAGCACCACCGTGCAGGGAGGCACGGTGGTGGAGGTGGGTGCAGGAGCATGCCTGCAAGAACTGGTATGGGGAGGTACTAGAGAGGGAGAGGAGAATTATGAAACGGGGATGGTGCACCAATTATTATAAATTAATTTTGAGGTATGAGTTTTTTTTGATGTGGGATTTCACTGAATCAATCAGGACCGTCTGATTGCTCGAATTTTTTACATGGTCGTTTGATCATCTCGCCAAGTCTTTAACCATGCGATCTACTGGAATAGAACTATGGCCACCCAATCTGTTATATCTATTCATCTAGGACCATATGATCGGGAAAGAGGTTTTTTCTTCTACCTCAATCCATTAGGGAGTTATGTTCACCGAGATCCTCATGTAGCCACAACGTCTGAAGATCGAACCCAGCCTTCTAATCTTCATTTGAGCACTTTAATGACACAAATATGATCAAAATCTTTTATAAAACTTCGTTTTCATAATATAAGGATGAAAAAATCATGGATTTAGAGTGTTTAGAAGTTTAATATTTTGATATGGTGATTCTAGAAGTCACATAACAGAGGCAGTGTTTGAGCTGATGATGAAATGAGTCATCTACGTGATTCTTGAAGGTTCTATGAAGTTGTTTGTTTCCTATAAATACTGAATGCCATGATCATTTTCTATGTGTTTTATCTCACATCTAAGCATTTTTTTTATAGAGTAACTAATTTTCTTGAATGTCTAGTTCATGAATTTTTTCGCACTACTATTGTTTGTGTGATGAAGACAGGAACTTGTAAGTGTTCGACATGTTCTTTGCATACTCAGATAGCTTCGCAATGAAAAAGTTTCCGTGAAGCTATTGAGATGGCGCAATACTATAACACATGTATCCATGGTATTTTCATGAATAGTTTTGAGAAACCATATATAGTGTTCATACTTTCAATGTACCTTGTGAAGAAGTTCTTGCGTGCACCAATGTTTACTCATTCGATGTGTCATGAATGCATGCATATCTTCTGGTTTGGACAAAACACAAATAACCAACACTATCCTTACTCACTTTTCATCTCCTAAAGAAGAAATTGTACACATAAACATTTAATATACATTCAGGTTACTACATAACTATTGCGCAAAGGAGAAGTTAGCATGAGGTAGTGTTTGCCTACAAGGAATATGAACAGTGTACGCGTGTGAATATTTTGTGAAGGCTACATTTATTATATAGAGGAGGTGTTTTATATGATTTAAATTCACATTATTTTCACAAAATATTGAGAAAGTTATTTTTTTGAGTGAAAAATAAAAAATGAATAGTGTGTGTACATATGTACATGAAACAAAAATTTACATGCACATGTGTTGAGAAGACCACGCGTGATACAATATATGTATGAAGAATTTCCTTACATGCATGAATATTAAAGTAGTGCATGTTCAATTTATATTGCATAATCAGTGTGCAGTAATATGAAACTGAAGCCAGGAAAATAATTTTATCAGTGTTTCAGAATATTTTTGTATCTGAGTTTTGAGTAGTTAGTGAGGTCGAGTATTTAGTAGAAGAAAGAATGTTTTCCCAAGCAGTTTTGTATTGAGGTATCTAATTATATATAGTGATCATAATAATTTGAGCAAGTCCAGAATCATTGCAATGGAACTTGAATTGTACATGGGCTAGTTTGATCTAGCAAGTTTATGGAGGAAGATTATAAAATCATCCTATTAATGGATCAAATCTTGTGTGACTCGAGATTTTGAAGTCTTTAGTGGGACTCTAAATCAGTGGAAGTCTCCAGTGAGACTCTAGAGTAGTCTGGTGGGATGATGGTAACACTGTGGGATGTAGTATAAATATCCTCTTATGGGACTCAGGAGTCACTAGTATAGGTGGGAACTTGTAAACTCTAGTGGTATTCTATATTAGAACATTTTGGTACTCAGTATTGATGGTAATGGGACTTTCCCTAGTTGTAACCATCTACATATAGTGAAAATATGTAACTAGGGGTGATTACCGGTTGCAGTAAGGACGTAGGTATTAGTATTGAACCTTGTAAAAATATCATGTGTTGTGTTTCATTTACATTATGTATTTCATACATATCCACTCATCCTAACAGGTGATAGATTTTAGAAGGGGTTTAAGAAAAGAAAAGAATTTAGTAAAAAAAAGTCACACCTAATTCACCCCCCCCCCCCTTAGTGTGACTACATGATCCTTGGACACTTCATTTGGTATTAGAGGAAGGTACCCTATGTAGATCCAAAATAATTTCTTAAAAATGGATAATTTGAATTTAGTAAATAGTTGAGAATTTCTTGCTATTTATAGCATTAATTATCATCGTTGGAGGAATAGGATGATTCTTCACCTTCTATCTCTTGGACTGGAAGTGAGAAACGTAGTAACAGTGGGATTTTCTCTTATAAAAGAAGATGTTTCTATGACTCAAGATGACAATATAAATCTATAAGTTTATGGAAATTCTCAAAATGAAATCTTGATGGATTTATCAAAAAAAATCTATACTAAAGTGATGTGTCTTCAAAATACCAAGGAAATCTAGGATAAACTAAAAAGTAGTTATGAAGGAAATATTAAATTCAAAGAATCCAAGTTTCAAATCTTGAGAAGTAAGTTTGAAGATATCAAAATGGATAATGATGAAAGTATTGATTACTACTTTACCAGATTAAATGAAATTGTTGGCAATATTAGAGGTTTTAGAGAGAAGCTGGATGATTCTACTATTATGAAGAAGCTTATGAGAAATTTCCCAAATAGATTTGACTCAAATATTTCATCACTGGAAGAGATAGAATATCTATCATTGGATGAACTTAATAATACTTTAATATCTTATTAAATGAGAAAATTAATAGCATTGAAGAAAAATTAAAGGGAATAGATATATTTTGAGGATATAAAAAATGGAAAATTAAAAGGAGTTGAAGTTGAGTAATCGAGTGATTCTGATGATAATAAAGTTGATGAATATATTAGTGAAATATTTTCTCTTATTTAAATAGGTTTCAAAAGGGGTAAATGGAAAGGAAAATGGAAATAAACTACTCAAGTGATTTATATGTAATATCATTGTACATTTTTCCATAAATTATCCAATGAAAATGGTTGAATTAAAATATGATAATGAAAGTGAGAAACCTCATAAATAGAAAAATAAGAAGAAGAAGAATAAGGATGATGATACTGAATCATATGAAGAGGATAAGAAGTATTAGAAAAGGAAGAGGAAGAAATATAAGAAGAGATTTACTTTCAATAAGAGAAATATGATGAGTAGAGAAATAGATAAATTTACGTCATTAAGTTGTGAGTCAGAATATGGAAGATATTCTAAGAATAAAATGTGCATTATGGGTAAATCCAATAAATATATAGACTCGTTTAAAGGTGATGAAGCTAAAATTGATTTGAAGAAGATAAAATAAGACTTCAAAAAAGTTATTGAGATTAAGGTTGAATCTACTAAAGAGTAAGGGTTTGGAGAAAAAGGGTGATTCTAAACCAAATAAATCTCAATGTACATTTGGTGTTTTTAATGATGAAGGTATAAAAATCAAGTCTGAATATAATTTTCCTAAAAGAAAAAAATGAGAAAACATTTTTCACAAAAGTAGAATATACTTATTTAGCCAGAAGACTTCCTCCTAACTAGATATGTCCACAGTCTGTGAAAAGGAAAAAACTACAATCTTTTGAGATGAATTTCTATCAGTCTAGAAAATCAAAGTTCGAAGGAAATTTTTGGTGTTGTGGATTTTTTGGTCATAAATATTATTCATGTTGGTATAATATGTCACTACCAAGAAGAAGGCATGAATCAAGGGGAAGAAATGTTGAGCAGATAAGATCAAATTATCAGAAAAAGAAGCCTGTGATCAAGACTTTATCTTAACTATCAATGCAGAACTTAAATGAATGTTTGAATGAAGTATATGGAAGATATGGTCAAGAAGGTCACAAATCTAAGAAATGAAGAGTTTTTTTATCAAGTGAGATTCCTCATAATGAATATGAGAATAAAATTTGGACATTTAAGAATGTTATAGTCAGTAATGAATTGTGTGAGAAGTGGAAACAATTTGAACAAGGTAAGAAGTTTTTTTGAGAAAAATAAGAGAAAGTGGTGAAATATAAATAATTTAATGATAATGAGGAGTAATCTACAAATAATGAGCTGAAAATTATAAAATTTTATAGGTGTGGAAAAATTGGAAATTACTTAAAACATTTAATGAAACTTATAATATCCCAATATATGAAGGATAACTCTTCCAAATCAGAGTTTAAAAGAAGTAAGGGAAAAACAAGGTTGAGAGGAAGCTCTCAACCTGAGTGTTATTTCTAATAAACAAATAGGTTCCTCCCTATTCCCTTCTATAAATACTTTTGTACTAACATGTAGGGAATTAAAGGAGATGAGTTCATCCCATTAGGGGGAGAATTTGTGATTTGAAGCTATTAATTTTTCACAATCTTGTGAAAATGATGATCACTCTCATACTTTTAAACTTAATTTTAAAGGATAATATATTTTCACTTGAATTTTTTTAATATGTTTTTTGATATGTATGTAGAAGATTAGTTGAAAATAATTTGATTATTTCCTAAAAAATAGTTTCAGATATTGGTATCACATGCTGAAAGTTTAATGAAATCATTGATGTTAAATTTTATCACTCTTGTTTTATACACAAAAAAATTGCTTACGTATACTTAGAGATGATTAATTTTATCTCTTTTCTAATCTAGTAGTGATTCTATCCTTCTCAAAAATAAATCAGACATTATGTGTTAGAATAGAAGAGTATATTTTTATTTATTGAATTTTGAAAATGATAATTCCTTCCCATACTTTTATCTTTAGCTTTATTTCCAATAAGGGATAGAATATTTCATTGAATTTTAAGATGTATTACGTATTTAAAACGAATTCAAAGGAGGAGATTGAAGATTCCAAATTATTTTTTAAGGTTGAATTTTTTTTCAATTAATTAAGAAGATAAAAAATAAATAAATATAAATTGTGATGATTTTTGAGCTGGTTTGTAGTACAGAGCAACATGTGCCATTGGTATTTGAGTTTGATACAATTTTCACAACATTGATAAATATTAATTGAGAAATATGAGTTTAGAATTTTTGAGTTGGTTGGATTTCACTCTGTGGATATTGAGTAAGTTTTTTTTTAATGGTTTCTATTAAAAATATAGGCCATCAAGACAGCCATCCAGCTAAGGGGAAGCATCACACCACTTTGGGCAGCCAAGATCAACCCTCAGTCATCCAGTATGATGTTGGACATAGTCAAGTCAGTGTAAGGGCATGCCTATGTGAGGTAGAGTAGCACCGGTGACCACTGTGTAGGGCGGCACGACAGTAGAGGTGGGTGCAGAAGCACACCAACCAGAACCGGTATAGGGTGGTACTAGGGAGGGATAGGAAAATTACAAAATGGGTATGATGTTCTGATTATTATAAATGGATCATGAGGTATGAGTTTGTTTTGATGTGGGATTGTGTTGAATCAATCGGCACCGTCTGATCACTCTAATTTTTTACCATGGTCGTTCGATCATCTCAACAAGGCTTTGACCGTAAAATCTACTTGAATAGAACCATGGCTTAAAAATCTGTTATATATATTCATCCAGGATCTTCAGGTTAGGAAACTAGTGTTATCTTCTACCTCAAGCCTTTGGGGAGTTATGTGAACTGAGATCCATATGCAGCTACGACGTCAGAAGATTGAACCCAACATTCTGATCTCCATTTAAGAACTTTAATGACCCGAATGTGATAAAAATATTTTATGAAACTTTGTTTAAATAATATAATGATGAAAAAATTATAGATTTTTTATGTTCAGAAGTTTAATATTTTGAGACGATGGTTATCAAAGTCAAGGAATAGAGGCAGTGTTTGAGCCGATGATAAAATGAGTCATCTTTGTGATTCTAAAAGGTTATGTGAAGTTTTTTGTTGCCTATAAATACCTAATATTGGGATATTTTTTGTGTGTTCTATATCACATATGAGCATTGTTTTGAGAGATAAACAAAGTTCTGTGAATATTTGGTTTGCAAAGGTTGTCGTGATACTATTTTTTGTGTGGTGAAGATAAGAACTCACAAGTGCTCAACATGTGATTTTCATACTTGGATAGCTTTGCAATGAACAAGTTTCTGAGAAGATATTGAGATAACGTGATACTATAACATGTGTATCCATGGTATTTTTATGAATAAGTTTTAGGAACCACAGACAGTGTTCATACTTTCACTACATCTTGTGAAGAAGTTATTGCATGCACCAACATTTACTCATTCAAGGTGTCTTGAATGCATTCATATCTTCTGGTTTGAAAAAAACAAAAAGAACCAGTATTGTCCTTACTCATGTTACATCTTGTGAAGAATAAATTTCATGCATAAAAATTTAATATACATTCATTTTTGTGCATAACTATTGTGCGAAGGAGAAGTTAGCACGAGGTAGTGTTTGCATGAAAGTAATATGGATAGTGTATGTGTGTGAAGATTTTTTTAAGGCTTCCTTTATTATATAGAGAAGGAAGTGTTTTATATTCTTTACATGTACATTATTTCTACAAAATATTGAGCAAGTGATTTTTTTGATTGCAAAATAAAAAGTGAACAATGTGTGTGTACATATATGTATGAAACAAAAATTTCCTTGCACGTGTGTTGAGAAGAACATGCATAATACAATATATGCATGAATGCATGAAGATTGAAGTAGTGCACCTTCAATTTATATTTCATAATTAGTGTGAATTAATCTGATACTAAATCCAAGACATTAATTCTATCAGTGTTTTAGAATATTTCGGTATCTGAGTTTTTAGTAGTTATGAGGTCGGGTCTTCAGTAGAAGAAAGAATGTTTTCCCGGGTAGTTTTGTACTGAGGAATCTAATTATATTCAGTGATCAAAATAATTTGAGCAAGTCCAATATCAGTGCAAAGGAACTTTAATTGTACATGGGATATATTGATTCATTCATCTCATGGAGGAACACTATAAAATCATCTTATCAGTGGATCAAATCTTGTGTGACTCAATATTTTAGAGTATTTAGTGAGACTCTGAAGTAGTGAAAGTCTCTAGTGAGACTCTGGATTAGGCTGGTGGGATGCTGGTTACCTTGTGGGATGTAATATAAAGATCCTCCTGTGGGACTCAGGAGTTACTAGTGTGGGTGGGAACTTGTAAACTCTAGTGGGATTATAGATTGAAACACTGTGGGACTCAATGTTGATGGGAATGGGACTTTCCCTAGTGGTAACCATCTACATATAGTAAAAATATATATAACGAGGGGTGATTACTGGTTGCAGTAAGGAAGTAGGTCTTAGTATTAAACCTTGTAAAAATATCATGTGTTGTGTTTCATTTACATCCTATATTGTAGATAGGATCCACTCATCCTAACAAGTGATAGAGGTTAGAAGGGGTTTAAGAAAATAAAATAATTTAGTAAAATCAATTCACGCCTAATTCACCCCCCCCCCCTCAGTGTGACTGCACAGTCCTTGGACACTTCATGGGTTTCATTATTTAACAAATTTTATTATTCTCTTCCATTTTTGGGAATTTTTTCATTAAATTTTTTTTATTTTTGAATACTGAATAAGTTTCAAGGTTTGCACATGGTCAGTGTGAACCATGAAATTTTCTCGTGTAGGGGTTTGTAACATATCTTAGAGGTACTCGCATGATTGGTGCATGATTTTCCAAAATATGTTTCTAAACCATTTGAATATTCTAAGTGTGTCCAATGATAACTATATTATTAGAAAAAAGTTTTTAAAATTGTGTATCCTGCCCAAATTCATTAAAAAGTGATTTTACCATTATACCCCTCACTCTTTTTAACCCTTTCCCTCATTCTTACCCCACTAAAATTCACCAGGCTCCTTGTGCAACAAACCCCTCTCCCTCTTTCATTAGATTTTTCTTCAAGTTTATTTTTTCTTAGTTAGTTCAATAAATATCCTTGTAAGTGGGTTCCTTCCTCTTTGGCTCTTTCCCTCCTTCCTATTTGGTTTTTCTTTCTCTCAATGGACGTAGTGTCCTAGGGTTTATTCTATCAAAATTTAATGGTATGGTTTATGATGCATAGAATCATCTCTAATATTCTAAGGATCCCTCCTTCTCTTTTTAAGAGGAATATATTTTTTCTCACTATTTATTGATCAAGGTAGGTGGTTTCACATACACCCTTTGTTAGAGGAACCATAATTTATTTATTATTTTAAAATGGGTGTTTTAAAATGTTTAAAAGAATATTATATCCTTTTTTAGGAATAATATATGGTATATGATTGTTCTATTGAATTATCTTTTGATGTTCATGATTAAATTGATTATTTAAGTATGTTATAAATATAAAATTGATTATTTCTAATCTACATTTATTGAAGTACTTATTTGAGTAAATAATGTTCTTAGAAGGGATAGATTTTGTGGGAACCCTAGGATCTTAGGTAAGGACCTAGGATAAGTGATATAGGAAATGATATCCCCCCTATCCTTGTATCTCATTATAAATATTGATATAGTTCTTCTTAGCGACCCATTGGAAAGGAAAAAACTCATCGATGGACCTCTTGTAGGGGGGTGATCTTGGAAATGATATAGCATGAGGATTCTAGTATTCCTTGACCCAGTAACCTTAGTGAATGTCCCATGATACTTGTATTATTTGGAAATGCTTACCTTCTCATCCTTAATTTAATTTTTAAAATGTGATGAAAATTGTTGCATGCTACTTTCTTTTAAAAATACATAAAGGGTACTTATATATTCCCTACTTTAAAACTAGCATGATTGGCCTATCTAATAAAGGTTGTTACATGTAATAATTGGTGGGATCCTACTGGATTAGTTGTGATCACACCCTACATACACCCTTGGATGTACCTAGACCTTGTTTTGTATGATGTGGGTAAAGGAAAGGAACTGCTGGGAGGTGACGAGTATTATTTTTAGTGGAAACTTGGATGGTGGTAGTGATATGGAGGGAGTGATACCTCATGTCACATGGATATGGGTAGTATTTTGGATTCATTTTTTTAGTTCTATATAATTATACTCAAGATTTATAATCCAGTTTTCTATCCTATTTCTTTTTTGTATACATATGTTTGACCCTCATTTTGGTTATATGATGGGTGGTGTTTTTTAGTTTTGTATGTTGATTTTATTATCACTTTGATATTTTATTTATACTACGTTATTTTGGTGGGGTGTTTTTTTTTTGTTCTAATTACATGAGTGCATGTACCACCAAATTATGGAAAGTTCATGTCAGGTTATCTGTTAATACCTTCTTAATGGATTTATTAGGAAAAAATTTATTAGGGTAAGTTCTTGATTTCCATGAACTAGTTTCCAAAATGTGTAGATTAAGAATTACCTTTAATACTTTCCACAAATTGGATAGGGTACCTAGGTCAGGGGTGTCTTGGGTTGTTTCATGAAAAAATAGTATTAGATCCTATTTTTTATATTTATGATATTTGTGAAGTTATGGTAGATAGGTGATAAGATAGTTGAGGCTTGAGGGGTAGGTTGTGAGTGAGTTTCTAACCAACACTCATTCTGGTGAGCCTTTATTCACCATTATATGTCATTAAATGAGTATTTTGGAATGTATTTTTATTTGTTTTTGGATTTTGAGTAATCTTAGGTTGAAAAATGGAAGGTTGTGGGACTTTTCTAGGGTGTGTAGCTAAGGCGCATGGGCTCTAGGCCATATGACCAAACTGTGTAACTTGAACAAAGGAATTATAATGTAACCCACATTATTGGAACATATTTTAGAGAAAAGTGTGTTTAAATCCACTCAATTGGTTTGACCCGCATTGTAGGGGGCATGGTTTGGAAAGTTGTGCGGCCAAACTATGAACGGTGTGATTTTTTGGATTTTATATTTTTTCCTCTTTTAAATGATTTCATAGGATTCTTCATGTTTTTTAGGGATATTTTTTATTTAAATTAATATTATTTACATATTTTAATGGTTTGTTCCTTTTATTTGACTTCATATTATACCATTCCCCTATAAATACCACCCATGAATCCTATGATGGAATCTATGGGTAGATTTATATGAGAATCTCTCCTATTAGATCAAAATATTATAAAATTATAGTATGAACTTTGAGATATTTGGATCAATGAGTAATCCTTATACTAGCTCAAGCTAATGAGGGAGGACTAGGTTTGAGTCAAGATAAGAACTGGTCTTGGTAGTTCTTTCTCTATAATCCTCCATCCTTTTGAGAGAGAAATGATCATCAAGAGGTTGATTAGTTAGATAAGATAGAAAAAAATTGAATTCCTTAAGACCCTAGATTCCATTAAAGTAAAATATACTACTTTCATACTTGAGTAACCTAGATGTAAGTGGTGGGATTATACAGTATAGGCTAAATAGCATGAGAACCTAGAATAGAATAACTTCAAGGTAATTTTTTCCCAGCAGTTATACCCTAAAAAAATGGCACTGGATAAATCATAGGAGTTTTTATACCTTCAATAAAGTGATCGGACTATGATAGAATATGCTAATCATTTTTTTAAGCTTATCATTTTTCTCCTGAGATGGTCCCAAATGATGAGTTGAAATTCCAAAAGTTAGATATGGGCCTTTGACCTATCATATAATCCTAGATATTATTTTTAAAACTCAAAACTTACATTTAATTATTGGATTGAGCCTTGATGGTGAAGATAAAATATGTTAGGATTTTAGGATTGATAGGAGATTCTCCCATGCCTTGTGGAAGTGAATCTGGCTTCTTGAAAAATAATATAAAGTAGGATGAATCTCATAAAGAAAGTGGAAAAGGATCCAAGAAGATTCCATATTCTATATCCCCAGTATCTATGGGTGTTGGATATATTATTTTCATCAATGTGGGAAAAAATTCAGGTAAAACCGTTATGTTGATTATCTTTAAAGGCTTATCATCCATGATGTTGAATGGACCATCTCCAGATATTTTATAAATCCAAACCCTCACCTCAATGAAGTGTAGGTTTGTCAAATCATAAGGATTATACAGTTAAATATAATTCCTCTAGGTAGGTGGGACCCTGATATCATGGGTAAAAAGTAAAGACTAATTTATATTATGGGAAAATTTAATTGAGTGTCAAGCCTTAGTGTCACACCTGGTTTTTTTCATGTCTTGGTTTTGATCCGGTTTGTTGGAAATCCCAGTCCTTTTCTTGGGTTTTGGGTGATATTAATGTTGATTTTTGAACTACCAACTATGTATAATCATCCTACCATGGGTTCCCCATATCTTGTTTGGGATTTTTTGGAGAAAAGGGTGGTTACTTCAAGATTTGGGCCAACCATGATCCCATTTCCATATTTAAAAATAAAATGTGTTTCTTCTATAAATACTTCATTTTCTAACATTTTTCACTCATTAAACTTCCCACTTGGCCTCCCCTAACTTATTAAAACTACAATATCCTTTTTTACCCCATTAGTAATTCATAATCATGGTGGATTTGGGTTATTTATTCAGGTATTGGGAAATCCCATGAGATCATTTCCATTTTAAAAAATAATAATTTGTTTCTTTTATATCATATTCATTTTTTAATATTTTTTGGTTATTCCACCTCTCACTTGAGACCAATATCCCTATTTGCACCCCCTATGTTCCATTTTCCCTCTTTGAAGCTCATCTTAGTCATGGATTAGGGGAAAATTTATCAAGACTTCTCAAATCATCCAAATTTGGTAAGGAAGTTTATTTATTTCATGAATCATTAATTTTTTATCTTTTCCTAGAAAATATTATTTCCCTAGTTATTCCAAACTTAAGTATCTTCTCCAAGAAGTTACAATCCATTCCCTTTCCTCTAATGGTGTAGATATAGGGGAATATGAAGACTTCTCTAGTTTCCTAGGTGAGATTCCTTCTCCTTTATCCTCCCTCTTCCTTCTCGTTCCACTTTATTTTGGTTTCCTCTTCTCCCCTGGTAATTAAAGACCTATGGTTTTGTTATCCCATGATTTTTTATGGGGTTTTGGTTCATTTAGTTCTGGTCTTCATAGATCTAGAGTGTTGGGAACTGCGGCGGGTGATATCGGGTGTGCGGTTCCTTTCCGTCGTGGTTTTGAGGTAGGATATCCCTTGAACATGATTTTATCATTTAAATTTCATAATTTTATTACTATTTTAACCTGATATATATGTTTAGTATTGTTTTTCAGTCTTTTTATAATTTTCTTGGTGTGAAAAATGGTTGTTTAAGCCCTATTTTGTGAAAAGTAGTGTTGTTTTGTTATAAACGTGTACACCGCATGCTTACTTAAATGTTTTGTTAGCTTACACACCTATTTTATGGTATTTTGAACATGTTTAAGTATATTTAATAAATTTATGGCATGAAAATGGTATTTTATCCCTTTTAAAGTACTTAAAATAAGTTGTTTTGTTAAAAATCGCATGCCATGTGTTCGGTAAATTTCTTGGTTGGATTTTATGTGCCTAGTGTGATTTAAAATGATTTATTTGGATATATAAATACATTTTAATAATGAAAAATGGTATTTTGGGTTCCTTTTATGGATTTATAAATTATTTTTGGTTTTATAAACAAATGGTTTTTTGGTGGTAAGCATGTTTGGCCCGAGTTGTCAGAAAATGGCATGTTTGGCATCCTTATAAAAATGGTCATGCTTTGGATGTGCACCCTGAATGTTTTAAGGAATTTTTGAAAGTGGTTTACTACTATAAGTTGTGTGTATACACCTCTTTATTAAATGTTAAATTTTTTCCTTTTTCAAACGTTAGTTTTGAGAAACACTTACGGGTCCGTTTGGCAATTTTGTGAAAAATGGTGAAATTGTTTATTATGAAAACCTCTTGTGGATGTTTCTAATGACATGATTGTATGTATATAATGTATGGTATTTCCTTACTGGGTAATCCTTGTGATCCATTATGATAGTGCCTTGGGTTGGACTCTTTATGTTCATTTTTATTAATGGCATGATATCGGTCCTTCGAGTGACTCAGGGTGATGTCTGTTGTGAATTATCATTATATATATGTTGTGATTGAATACTTGTCTGGAATCAATTAGATCACCACCTTTTTATATACATGAGACATGGGAACCTTTCATATTGATAGAAATTTCTAATAATGATTGCTACACTAGTAGTGGATGGACTGACCAGTGTCTCATGTTAGGTGGATATATTTTGGGTTTATTACTATGGGATTGGGCCCCTTGGTTTGTCCTGAGTTATGGTGGTTGGGTGTTTGGGAATTTTGATTTCCATCATGTGTGTAATGCCAATGGTGATGGAGTTTCATGTATTAGTGCGTTCTAGTTTGTTCTTTATCTCCTAGTTTCACCCATGTCTATTGGATTTTAGTTTCTTGTAGTGATAAATATGATGCTTGTATGTATATTTACATTGCCCTTGTTGTGTGTTTAATATTGTGCCTTCTTGTTTATTTTTTCCTTGGAAATTGATGGTCGAATTTTAATAAGGTTTATGAAAATGGTTTTCAAATTAAAGTGTTTTATTCTCTTTGTACAAACTAAAAAATGTAAGCATCACTTTCCCCATGAAAATGCTTGTAGCACACTAATTGAATAAATCTAGTTTTGTAAATGAATAAGGACAATGGGATGTACTTTGTTTTTGAGTAACTTGTATAAAAAACTTACATTTATATATTTTAGTTCATACTTGAAATTAATGTTTCTTTTATTTTAAAGGATGTGCATTGGGAATAGAATATCAGGCTAACCTACTGAGTTTTAATACTCACGCCTATAGTTTTCTTCTACTTTTAGCCCTTATACAGGTTTCAACTTGAGTTTGATTGCTTTGGGTGAAGAGTATTCATTGTGTTAGAGAGTGGCCAGTGGGGTGACATGGAGTTAGTTTGGTCATCAGGTTTGTTTGGTTGGTTGTATTGTTTATTTGTACTTTTAGTTTCTTGTATAAATAATGTTTAGTTAAATTTTATATAAATGTATGTTGGGATGTCTATTTATTTCCACTTCTTAGTTCTTGATTATATTTAGGAAAAATCATTCCCTTGAGTACTCTGTTGATTCCCAACACTAGTTTCCAGCTCGTGGGGATCGGGAACTCCCTTCGGGCCATGCCACAGATCTGTTCGGGTACCCAGTTTGGGGTCGGCCTGGGTTGGTTCGTGAAAAAATGGTATCAAAGGAGGTTAGATCCTAGAAGACCTTTCTTTTTAGAGAACCCTTTGTTATTTGGGGATGTCAAGGTAGATATAGTAGGATTATTGGTACTTGAAGGGTAGTTTTGGGAAGAGCGTCGCAAACTCTTGCTCGTTCTAACCCTCATTGTCCATGGGAATCCTATTTTGTCAGTGTCTTTGGTTCTTATTGATTGTTTGGTGTTGGGATATGACCAGGGCAGTTGAACTAATGGTCTCTGTAAGCTCACTGGGCCTGGAAAGCCATGTGGAGCTAGGGCATGGTCCTAAGAAGGCTCTTCATGTTGGTTGTGTGTTTGACATATGTATACCAACCATTTCGTCAATTCACCCACCGATACTAGTTCCCTTTTGTGGGTCTCTTGGACTTTTCTTGAATTTGAAAAAAAAATTGAAAACCCTTATGTGAGAATTGTGAAAATGGGTCTTAAAGGAATGCTTGGTTATTGAAAATTGGAAATTGGTTTTCAAAATTTAATATGAGAAAGGTTTTGGAATGTTGGGTTTTGTGAGACAAATCTTGGGGATAATGAGGAATTGATTAAATGGGATTGAATTTCCTTAATCTAAACTTATGGTTTCTTGAAATGAAATATTTGGAAAGCTTAGATTATTTTAAATTGATTTTGAACTTTGTTTTAATGGGGTGTTTTGGGATGTTTAAAAGTGTTTGAATTTGATTAATTGGTTTTCAAAATTTGGTTTTGAGTAGTTGGTGTTTCTCTGGAAAGGGTTTTTGGCCTTTTTGGTTTTCGGATTATGAAAAGAGACCTTGCTGAATTTTTTTAAAAAATAGTAAAGGTATATTTAGAATAGAATTTTTGTTTTGGAAGTTCTATTAAATTAAATGGATTGGGTTTTTAATCAAATGTTCCTTGATGAAGTGTGGGTTGTTTTGAGAAATCTGAAAATGGTTTTTAACTTGGTATTTAGTGTGCCTTTGGAAGGTACATGACTTTTTGAATGATATTGCTTTTTTTAGCCTTTTTTATTTTCATGGGTACTCACATGCATGGTTTTATGAATATCTGAATGTATGGCCAATATGGCATGGTGGTTGGGTGCCCATGGTGGCATGGAAATGTTCACGTGAGTGAGAATTGATGAAACACCATTGGTTAATGTGGAAATCCTCCAATTTATATTATTTTTCAAAAACAAATTAGTTGAAAATTTGTGGCATTTGTTTATAAATTGATGGTTATATGGATAGTTTTTCCTATATCTTATAAGTGTTGTTTATTCAGTATACTCCCTTGTGATCTGGAAGTCATACTCTTGTTGTGTCTTGAGATTGGATCTTGTTGGTGGCTTGGTTTTTGATTAATGTTCAATGGGTTTATAAAGATGTGTTGGATATTGTGATGTGTCCACAGATGGTTCTCCATTGGAAAGCTTTCCAGTTTATCAACCTAAGGATTTGTTTCAAATGTTAAATCAACCTCTTATAATGATGACTCGGCCCATTTGTTGAAATAGAGAGTTTTTTGGGCTCAATTTAAAGTTCCTTCTCATTATTGTGATTCTCTTAGGTGTAGAAGTTGTGCTCGGTGATGTTTAGTGAGTTTTTTTCCTTGTTCATTATGCTCCTCATTTGGAGTGAGATAAAATATTGTTGTATATCTATAAGTTATTGTTTGGGTAAAAGTGTTTTGTTGAGGAAGAGAGTTTTTTGGTTCCTCTTGATATGTTGTTTCTACATGGGTGTGTTATGTGGAAGCATGTGGAAATAATTGAAAGATTTCCAGTTAGGGATTAGCAGCTCTCGACTGTGAGGCAGTAGATGCTTCATCCATCAAAGCTCCAGCCATAGGTCTTGGAGTGAATCTGGTGCGTAGTCCGGAATCCCGGTGGTGTGTGAATTCTGGTGAAGTTTGTTCCTCCACCATTGTGGTGACGTAGTTCAAGTATTCTCTTATGGGTCATTTGTTTCTATGAACTCTCTCTGGTTGCAAGGAGTGTGGTGGACTTACCCATCACACAATGTTTCAAAAGATGTTGTCTGAAATGAAAGTTATTGATTCATTTTCTTGAGTTGGATTCCCAAGTGAATCGAGTGAGGCCTTGAGTGGGTAGTTTTTGGTTGTGGTTTAGTGGTCCAATCATTGGGACCCTTCCCCCCTACCCAAGTGGCAGGGGGTTTTTGGTCCATGTGAAAATTTTTGGCATAGTTCTTGTTCCCTTCGTTTGGGAGTGGGTAGTTCAAATTCTCTAGATGTGTTCTTATTAATTTTTTTCCTTATTAGATTGTGTTGGTAGGTTATTGTGGGGGATTTTTGTTGGGCCTGTGTGGGAGAGAATCATTCATAGTTCATGTTGAGTTCCCATCTGGTCATTGATCGTTGGTTCTTAATGGTGGGGAGAACCACCGTAGGTCTCATAGAGTTTTCACTTAAGAATCTGTCAAGTGATAGTTGTTTATTAATGGTAGGAAGTACATTCCAGAATTCCATGGAATCTTTGGTTTTCATATTTATATTTGGTTTGGGTGATATTTGGGTTCATTGGGAGAATTCACACAATCTATTTCTTGTTTTCTTTGTGAAGGTAGTGACTCGATCTTTCAGTTGATTTTTGGGAAGTGGTTGGGAGTTGGTGTTTTGGTTGAGGTAAGAGGATTAAGTTACATTAATGGTGGATTATGTGTCATTGGTTTCAAATTATGGACCATATTGATAATTAATCATTAGTTTTTGATCAATTAGATGGAATGTGTTGTGGATTTCTTGGGGCGGAAAGCTTTAATGGTGGGGAGAATTGCCACACACGGTTTTTTTCATGTCTTGGTTTTGATCTGGTTCATTGGAAATCCTGATCCTTTTCTTGAATTTTGGGTGATATTAATTTTGATTCCTGAACTAAAAAATATGTCTAATCATCCTACCATGGGTTCCCCATATATTTTTTGGGAGTTTTTGGAGAAAATGGTGGTTGCTTCAAGATTTGGGTCAACCGTGAGCTCATTTCCAGATTTAAAAATAAAATTTTTTTCTTTTATAACTCCATCATTTTTCAAAAAAAATCACTCATTAAACTTCCCAATTTTCCTCCCCTAACCTATTCAAACCAAAAATATCATTTTTTCCCCTTAGTAATTCATAATCATGTTGGATTTGGGTTATTTATTCAGATATTGGTCCATCCTGTGAGCCCATTTCCAATTTAAAAAATAATAATTTTTTTCTTTTATATATTATTCATTTTTTAATATTTTTCGATTATTCCACCTCTCAATAGAGACCAAGATCCATAGTTTCACCCTCATGTTCTATTTTCCATATTTGTATCTAATGTTAGTCGTGTATTAGGGTAAAATTTCTCAAGGCTTCTCAAATCGTCCAGATTTGGTAGGGTAATTTGTTTCTTTCATGAATCATTCATTTTTTTTCTATTTTCCTCCAAAATATTATTTACCTGGTTATTATAGACCTAATAATACTATAAAAGAAGTTACAATCCATTACATTTCCTTTAAGGGTGTAGATATAAGGGAAGATGAAAAGTTCTCAAGTTTCTTAGGTGAGATTCCTTCTCCTTTCTCCTCCCTTTTCCTTCTACTTCCACTTTCTTTTGGTTTTCTATTTTCCCCTAGTCATTAACAACATAGGGTTATGCTATCCCATGATTTTTATGGGTTTTTTTTTGTTTAGTTCTGGTCTTAATAGATCTAGAGTTTTGGGAATCGTAACGGGTGATATTGGGTATGTGGTTCCTTTCTGCCAATGTTTTTGAGGTAGGATATCTCTTTCACATGCCTTTATCATTTAAGTTTCATCATTTTATTTATATTTTAACCTGATATATATATGTGTGTGTGTGTGTTTTTATTATTGTTTTTCAGCCTTTTTATAATTTTATTGGTGTGCAAAATGGTCGTTTAAGCCCTGTTTTGTGAAAAGTGGTGTTATTTTGTTATAAACGTGTACATTACATGCTTACTTAAATGTTCTGTTAGATTATGCACCTATTTTATGGTATTTTGAATATGTTTTAGTATTTTTAATAAATATATGGCATAAAAATGGTATTTTATCCCTTTTCAAGTGCTTAAAATAAGTTGTTTTATTAAAAAGTGCATTCCATGTGTTTGGTAAATTGCTCGGTTGGCTTTTATGTGCCTAGTGAGATTTAAAATCATTTATTTGGATTTATAAATACATTTTAAGCATATAAAATTTTATTTTTGGGTCCTTTTATGACTTTACAAAGTATTTTTGGTTTTATAAACAAATGGGTTTTTGGTGGTAAGCATGTTTTGGCCCGAGTTGCCGGAAAATGGCCCTTTTGGCATCCTTATAAAAATGGTCATGCTTTGGGTGTTTAACTTGAATTTTTTAAGGAATTTTTGAAAAAAAAAATCTATTGTAAATTGTGTGTATATTCCTCTTTATTAAATTTGAAATTTTTCCCTTTGGAAAACGTTAGTTTTGAGAAACGCTTAAGGGACCGTTTGGTAACTTTGTAAAAAATGGTGAAATTGTTTATTATGAAAACCTCATGTGGATGTTTCCTATTCCATAATTGTATGTATATAATGGATGGGATTTCATTACTAAGGAATCCTTGTGATCCATTATGGGAGTGCATCATGTTGTAATCTTTATGTTCTTGTTTATTAATGGCATGAGATTGGTACTTGGAGTGACTCAGGGTAATGTATTTTGTGAATTATCATTATATATATACTATGATTGGATGCTCAGATGGAATCAATTGGCTCACTCCCTTTTTATATACATGAAACATGGGAATCTATAATATTGATATAACTTTATAAGAACAATTTCTACATTGTTAGTGGATGGATTGACTAATGTCCCATAGTAGGTGGATATATTTTTGGTTTATTACTAAGGAATTGGGACCCTCGGTCTGTCCTGGGTTAGGGTGGTTGGGCGTTTGGGTGTTTTGATTTTCATCATGTGTGGCATGCCAAAGGGTTTAGAGTCTCATGTATTAGTACTTTCTAGTTTTTTCTTGATCTCCTATGTTCACCCATGTCTATTGGATTTCAGTTTCTTGTAGTGATAAATATGATGCTTGTATGTATATTTACATTGTCGTTGTTGTGTGTTTACTATTGTTCCTTATTCTGTATTGTTTTCCTTGGAAATTGATGGTATTATTTTAATAAGGTTTATGAAAATGGTTTTCAAAAGAAATTGTTTTATACTCTTTGTACAATCTAAAAAATGTAAGCATTACTTTCCCCATGAAAATTCTATTGGCACACTAATTGAATAAATCTAGTTTTGGAAATTAATAAGGGAAATGGGATATATTTTGTTTTTTGAGTAACTTGTATAAAAACCTTACTTTTATATATTTTATTTCATAAATAAAATTGATGTTTCTTTTCTTTTAAATGATGTGAATTGGTAATAGAATATAGGGCTAACCTACTGAGTTTTAATACTCACACCTATAGTTTTCTTATGTTTTTATCCCTTTTTTAGGTTTTAACTTGAGTTTTATCGCTTTGGGAGACGAGTATTTGCTGTGTTGGAGAGTGACCAGTGAGGTCACATGGAGTTAGTTTGTTCGTCGGTCTTGGTTAGTTGGTTGTATTATTTAGTTGTACTTTTTTTCTTATATAAATAATGTTTAATTCAATTTTATATAAATGTATGTTGGGCTATCTGTTTATTTCCACTGCTTGGTTCTTGATTATATTTGGGAAAAATCATTCCCTTGAGTACTCTATTGATGCCTAGAAATATTTTTCAGCCTGTGGGGATCAAGAACACCCTTTGGGCCATGCCACATATCCATTTGGGTGCTCAGTTCGGGGTTGACCCAGGATGGTTTGTGACACTTAGTCTAATGATAGACCTCAAGATTATTCATAGGTGAAGTAGTTTCATACAGTAGAGTAGGCTTTTTAGGGATCTGAGGTAGGAATGGTGATTGTGAGAGGTATTATCTTAATTTATTCATATATAGTGGATAATTTTTTTAATACAGGTTATTATCACTCCTTTATATCTTCTAGTTCTATGGAATCATTGAAACTCATATCCAAGATTATTCCTTATATCATGGAGATATCGACACCTCCAAGGAAAAATAAAGAATGAATCTTTCAATTCCCTTTGTTTATTGTCTCTATATTAGAAGCAGAGTTGGCATGTGATTTTCATCTCCTTGAGATGGATCTCCTTGATTTTATTATCAGTATATATTATATCACCATATTCAAATCCCTCATTGATTATTATCATTGGAGGGTGATCTTCACCATCCCTGATGGGATCTATTGTGTGTTTCAAGGGAAATGGGACCTGTGGTCTAATCAAATGGGACCTCATCTTCCTGGGGTTAGTAGATTAATATTATATCTTTTAGTTGAGTCTCATGAGATGAATTTTGAGAGTGAACTTAGTTAGGTGGTTAGGGAGTTTCTTGAGTCATTTCCAAAAAACTTCTTGGGTTTACACCTAGAGTACGAAGTCAAGTTATAAATTTATATAGTACCTAGAACAGAGATGATATCATTTCATGTTTATCTTATGACACCCATGGAATTAAAAAAAATTATGATTCAACTGGATGACTTATAATGTAAGGGATTCACTCATCCTAATGTATCTACATGGGCCACCCTGGTGCTATTTTCTAATAAATTGGATGGAACTCTCATCTTTATATTGATTAAAAGAAGCTTAATTAGGTGACCATTAAGAATAAATATCCTTTTACCCATATTTATGACATATTATATCAATTGAAAGGGGTTTTTTGGTTCTATAAGATTGACCTTCAGTCAGGCTATCATCAATTTATAATAAATGGGGATGATATTTCTATGACTACTTTTAAGATCATATATGGTCATTTTGAGTACCTAGTGAAGTTTTTTGGTTTGACCAATGCTCTAGTTGTTTTTATGGTACTTATGAATTGAATACTTCATAGATACCTCAAATCCTTCATTGTAGTATTCATGGATGACATTTTTTATTATTCCAAAACTAAAGAAGAGTATGAGCATCATTTGATAATCTTTTTGGGAACTCTCCATGATCATCACCTTTATGATAAGTCATCAAGGTGCGCCTTTTGGTCTAATAAGGTAAATTATTAGGAAATGTTCTCTTATAATAATGCATTTCTTTCGATCCAAAAAAGGTGAGAGATTTTATGTCTTGGGAAGAACCAAGGAAAGTCTTTAAGATATGAAACATCTTTGGTTTTGTGGGCTATTATAGTCTATTTTTGAATTATTTCTACATACATGCATCTCCATTGAATGTTCTCACATGGAAAGGGGTGAAATTCCTATAGAGCCCTAAGTACCAAGAATATTTTGATGAGATAAATAAATGATTGAAATCAACATCAATTATGATTATACCTGAGGCTATATAGGGTTATTCAATTTATTTTAATGCACCAGTTATGGTTATGGGTTGTGTGATTATATTGGTTGATCATGTGGTAGTGTGTGGTTCTCAACAACTTTGACCACCTGGGAATAATTACATGAACCGTGACCTTGATCATGAATTGATCATGCACACTCTTAGATATTTGTTACACTATGTTTTTTAGGAGAGATTCATGGTTTATTTTGATCATAAAAGTGTCGGCTACATATTTTCTCAAGAATATTTAAATCTTAGGTAGATGCGATCTGTGGAATTCATTCATGAATTCGATTATGACCTCTCATATACACCAATAAAAGGGAATGTGATCATCAACACTCTCAATGTGAATTTTTCTTATCAGTTTTTAAAATATTTCAGTGATGAGTTGAACTTGATGTGTCTCTTTGCTCGGATGCAATTGTGAGTGAGGGAAGAGGTGGGGGATATGTTTCTTATTGGTATCTAGCTAACACCCTCACTCCTTTAGATTATTCATCTATATAAATCATGATATGAGTAGTGTTAGTGAATCAATATAATTATATATGATGGGGAGACTATCGATGACTGGTATCTATCTCCTAAGGGTGTTTTATGCTTTTAGAACTGATATATAGTTCCTTCATCTATGAGTAAAACTATGAAGAAGGATATTCATCACTATAAGTGGGATATCCTTCCAAGTAGCACCAAGATGTATTATGACATGAATCTCTGATATTGGTGGCTAGGTATGGGATATTACATCGAAAATTTTGTATCTCGATGTTATACCTGTTAGTAAAATTAAAGTTGAGACTCATAATCCATATAGTTTTCTTCAGCCTCTTTCAGTCCCTATCTAGAATTAGGGTGATATTTCCATTGAATTTATTATTGTATTGCCTCATACCCCTCAAGGGAATAATTTCATCTGGTTTATAACTAATAAATTGACTAAATTTTCTCACTTTATTCTGATCAAAGATACCACTAAGGTGGGGGGGTCTTGGGAAACTATTTGTGAAGGATATTGTGAGGTTGTCACAGGTTCCATATACTATAGTTTTTTATAAAGACCCCTAATTCACCTATCAATTTTTTAAAGGACTTTAATATATAATGGGATCCTAGGGGAATCTGAGTACATATTATGATCCATATATGAATGGTCATATTGTGTAGGCGATCCAAAATTTATAGGATATACTTCATGCCTAGATCTTAGACTTTAGAGGCTCATGGAATAGTTATCTTACACTATTTTTTTTCTTGTAATAATATATAAAATTATTCTATCATTAAAGATACTATTAAGGCCTTGTACATTCATCCATATCGGTTTCCCATACATTGGATTGACGTGGGGGAAACTTATCGGGTAGGTCCAAGTATCATTTAGGAGATGATAGTGAGAATTTAGGTGATCTAGAAAGTGATTGGTGATGGATAATAGTTTCTATAAATCTTATATGGATCATTGTTATATTCATTTATAGTTTTAGGTTGGTGAATATGTGTTCTTAATGGTATTACATTAGTTGGGTCACTTACGTATTAGGGAGTAGGGTAAGTTTACTCTAAGGTGTGTAAAACCCTTTAAGATAACTGAAAGGGTCGTGAAGGTTACATATCAGTTGGAATTACCACTTCAATTGATGTTGATACATGTTGTCTTCTACGTATCCCAATTGCAGAAGTATCATCCAGATCCCTCCCATGTATTGAATTGAGATGAGTTGGAGCTGAAGCCAAATGTATTAGTGACTGAGTAACCAATTAACATTATCAACTCCTGAGATAAGGTATCTTTGGGAAATATATTTCTTTGGTTCAGGTGTAATGGAAACAGGAGAGTTATTCATATGAGACGTGATAATGGGAATCCTTTATAAGGTAGAAATGGATTCACCTCTTTACTAATTACCCATATTCGAGATAACTTTGTGGGGGTAGAAACTGATATGGTGGGGAGAATTAAAACACACACCATGTCATTTTTAGGTATGGAATTCATTATTTATTTATTTTTAATTTTCTCCTATATTTTTTGGTCTTTTTCTGTTGAAATTTTGGAATTTGGGAAGATAGATCTTGTCACAGGGTTTGTTCATGGTTAGGGAAAACTATGTGACTTTCCCATGTAGGGGTATGCATCATGTCTTAAAGGTGTTCGCATGGTTGGTGTATGATTTTTCAAACCATCCAGATAAACCATGAAACTCCACTAGGTGTTTCAAGTGATAACTATGTGGTTGGGAAATGGTTTGGTAAATCATGTTTATAACCTAATTTCTTTAAAAATTTATTTTACCATTCTACACCTTTCTTGTTTTAACCCTTTCCCCCCTCATTTTTTCCACACTTGAACTCATCAGCTCCCCATATGAAAAACACCTCTTCCTCCTCCCATAGGTTTTTATTTAAGTTTATTTTTTCTTAATTTCTTCAAGAAATCTATTTGTAAGTAGGTTTCTTCTTTCCTACTTGGATTTTCCCTTATTTCTCTTTGGTTTTTCTTCTTCTATATTCCCATAGTGTCCTAGGATTTATTCTACCAGAATTTAATGGTGTGGATTGTGATGTGTACAGTCTTCTATTGTCTTTTAAGGATACATCCTTCCCTTTTCAAGTATAATCTATTTGTTGATCAAATTTTATTGATCAGGTTAGGTGGTTCCATACACATCCATTTTTTAAGGAATAATAATTTATTTCTTATTTCAAAATAGGTGTTTTAAATTTTTTTAAATCATGTTATATCATCAATAAAGACTAATATATGGTATATAATTTTTCAATTGAATTATATTTTGATTCATATGATTAAATTGATTGTTGGAATTATGATCTAAGTAAAAAATTAATAATTCATAGTATACATTTAATGAAGTGCTTATTTGAGAAAATAATAAAATTTCAATAGTTAGATTTCATGGAAACCCTAGGTTCTTAGGTAAGGAACCTAAAAATGTGTCGATAGTAAATGATACACCCTCTCTAGCCTTATATCTTATTATAAATATAGATATAGTTATTCTTAGTGGCTCCTTGATGGGGACGTAACTCATTAGTGACCCTCTTATAGGGGGTAGTAATTGATCTTGAAGATGTGATAGAATGAGGATTCTAGGATTCCTTGACCTAGCTACCTTAGGGAATTTCCCACGATACATGTTTTATTTTGAAATTTTCACCCACTCATCTTTACTTTCATTTTTTAGAAATGATGAAAATTGTAACATTTTACTTGATTTTAAAAATTCATAATGTGTACTTTTATGCTCTTTACTTTCAAACTATCATGATTGGGTTATCTAAAAAAGTTTATTTTATGGAAAACTTGTTGGGATCCTATTGGGATATTTTTTCTCACACCCTATAAACACCCTTGGGTGTATATAGACCTTTTTTCTAATATAGGTAAAGTCAAGTCACCAAATGCAGGTAGCAAGTATTCTTATTATTGAAGCCTAGGATGGTGGTGATGACATTGTGGGAGTGAGAACTCATGCTAAATGGAGATGAATAGTTGTTTTTGAAAGATAGGGAATAAGTTGAAACATGGTATAAGCCCCTATCCTAAGTGAGAGGATAGAGGTATAGGTTTGGTGTGGGAACCTACCCTATGTGAGATGGTTGTGGTCATGGAATGGTATAACACCCTACCCCGAATATAGGGTACGTGTTGGGATTGTGTCATTAGGGGACTTATTCTACTATAGTGTGTAGAGTTAGGTGTGGTCAGGTGTCAGGTTACCTAGTTAACACACAATGATCTGACATGAATGCTTATAAGTCATATACTATTTATTTATTTTTTTCATGTGGATACACATATATATAATGGAATATATTATGGGCACATGGTGAGAGCCTATTGAGATGTATTTTTTACTCCCTATATGGTAACCCTAGTGAACTTGTAGACCTTAGGTTGGTTTTCAAGTTTGAGCATAGGTTGCGCAGTAGATCGGGCTGGGCGACTTGACATTTTTTGGAGATAGGATTGAGGTGAGGATAGAGGTGGTAGTGGTTATTACTTATATTTTGTTTTATATTTTTATTTTGTGTATATTATCGGACTAGTGGGTGATCAATTGGTATGTATGGTTTTATAACGTGTATTTTCATTTGTTATAAAATGGTTTTTTTGTGATGATCGTTGGGTCACAGGTATGTTTTCTTTTGATCCTTAAGTTGGTTAATTTCTATTTCATATGTTT
Source organism: Viscum album (assembly GCA_963277665.1). Taxonomy (NCBI): domain Eukaryota; kingdom Viridiplantae; phylum Streptophyta; class Magnoliopsida; order Santalales; family Viscaceae; genus Viscum; species Viscum album. Next base: position 1,805,948,192 of record OY728164.1, on the reverse strand, counting down.
TAGAGGTTCTTGGTGGTTTAAAAACTATTTTAGGTATTTTTAAGTGAAAAATAGGTATCACCATGTATGTGGTTGAGGGTGTGGTCCTAGTAATGTCTTGTTGGTGTTCACCCTCTGCGCCACATCCAACAAGCCTCTCTATGGTAATGGTAAAGGCTGTGGATAGACCAAAATAGTTTGGGTCTCAGGGACATGGCATGGTCGATTACCATGGCCAGTCTTCTATGCAAGGACACCACTCTATAGTGGGTATCACTAGTGCATGGTGGCACCGTTTATCACCTCATCTTCTAGGATAAATTACTCAAACTATTTCCAGCCTTAATGAGTGATCTTGAAGTATCTTTTGACTCGATTTCCTTATATTAAACTGATTATTCTCTTCCCTTTTTCTTGGATTCCACATCTATCATGTTCCAATAAAGGGTTTTAGGTGTTCATCTCTCTTCTAGTATCATCTTTGGGTGATTCCCTTCTTCTTGGGAATGTTCCTTATATATCTAGGCTAATGAGTAACAGATTTATTCATTTCTCATCACCAATTTAAAAGGTAAATTTTTTTTATTTGTTCTTGAGTTAGGTGTCTCTATACAATGGTTATATCCATTAATTTATTATATGTTCTTGTGAAATTTATTTAGTTTAATTTATGAAATTATTTGGTTTAAAATATATGAGGGTTATTTTTATGAAATTACATCTTTGGGGGCTTTTGAAATGGTTTTTAAAGGGATTTTTATTTAAAAAATGGATTTATTACCTTCATGTGTTTGATAGAATGCCTCAAAGGTGGTTTTTACTTAAAATGTATTTTCATGCACTATAGCAGTGACTCTTCACTTATGAAAATGTTTTGTAAAATTTTGAGCATGGTTTATGAGTGTTTTTAGAAAACATAACATATGGGAACATTTAGGAACCTCGGGTAAGGACATATGAAAACCTTAGTGAGTGTGGCACCACTAGGGGTTATGATTGTGATATCGATATACTTAAATGGGAATAGATACCATTAGTATTCACATTATTCCTATCTTAGTGTTCCTTGTGTGTTCTAGTCATGTATCATCATAGGGTATATCCTAATTATGTTTTATACTCTTGGTTTCATTTATGTGTCTTATTTTAAATTATCACTAGTTTATCTTCTAAAATTGTAAGGCTTTGATTATTTCCCTATTTACATTCATGTTGTTTTCCTACATTACCAAGTAATTATTTGTGTAAAGTGTTTTCAAATCAAATAGATTTATAAACTTATTTTTTTACCAGGAATAATTATTTCATAGTGATAGAAATTTTATAGACTCGTGGTGGTATCCTATTGGTCACTTTCTTGACACCTTGCATATGAATTTTAGTGTATGAAGATTTGGTTTTGTAGGACACAAGTAATGGTAAGGTCAATATATAGCTCTCTTTATTCTCTTGGTTGTTTTTGTCTTCATAGTAGGTCAGTATGGACGTGATGGATGTTCACATAGAGATGTTTTACTTTGAATTTGGTATTGAATTTGTTTGTATCTAGTATATAATTTTTGGAATGGTTTGTATGTATAATGTTTATATAAATTTTCTTCTGTGTTTTTAACTCTTTTTAGTTAGACATGAGACATGTTTTTGGTTTATGTGTTGATCACTTCTTTTCTGAGGTCTATCTTGGGTGATGTGTTATGTTATCCTGAGTTGGTTCATTTCAAAATGGTATCTAATGTAATACCAAGCTAAAAGTGTGATGATATTTCCTAGGTTTGGTTCATGGTTTATGGTAAATAGGAGTTAGTATCATTAGAACTTGTATAGTAAGTATGGATGGGTGCTTGGCCAGCTCACTTTCGTATCTAAATCTATGTTATATTGGGTCATTAGGGATGTTTTTCAAGCTTTAATATTGGTTGTGGGTTATTTAGATGAACATGATTTTGGGGGTTTATTTAGATGATCCTTGTCTTGTATTCTTTTTTCTATTTAATCTTTTAATGTCTTATATTCTAAAAATTTAAGTGGATTTAATGTAGATTCATAAATTTTTATTTTATATGGTGTTATCTATTGTGTTTTATAGATAATTTCTCATAAAATATCTCTTCTAAATTTAAGAGGGTAAGTTGTGAGAAATTTTCTGTAAGTGAACACTCTAGTAGACTCATCGCTGGTGGAAGTAGTTATCTATAAAATCTATACTCTGGGTTAGATGGGTGTTGGAAACTAGGGATCAATAGTGGATCATGGTTTGGAATTTACCAAGAAAAATACACCTATATTATTTTTTGAGAAGGGACCCTAATAATTATAAGAGTTTCTTGAACAGATTGAGAGGATCTTCCATTTCTTAAAGTCACTAGAGTACTCAAAGGTGGGTTTAACTGCTTATATGCATAAAGAACTGGGAATAAAATGGTGGGTCTCTTTTGTGTAAGATAAGTTTTATGAGGATCATACCTATATTACTTTAAATAAGGTTTTAAATCAATAGTTTTATCCTAAAATGTTGCAAATGTCAAATACTTATGAATTTTTTACCTTGGATTAATGGAATCATTCATTTATAGAGTATGATACCCATTTCACTGATTTAGTTCACTTATCACCCAGTATTGTTTTTAATGACTAATTTAATGCTCATAGGTTTGAGATGAATTTAAGGGATGATATTTGGTTTATATTGATCATCTTGTTCTTTCTGAATTTTTTTTATGTGGTTTATAAAGAAATTATGGTTGAGGTAGACTTAACTAAGAAGATGGGTTTAGATGGAGATCTAATTAAAATGGGAGGTATCTAGAGTGTGTCATATGGATATGAAAAGAAGTGCAGTAAGGGTACTCAGTTTATGTCAAGGGGAGTTTTATAGGCTTCCTCAGGCTAGCACTGGGTGTTTAGCTATTAGTGTGGGAAACCTATCCATACTAATCTTGATTGTATGGTGGAACCTAGGAATTACCATCATTGTGGATAATTTGATCATCTTATGTATTTTTGTATAAGAGTATCCTAGGATAGTAGTGTTGCATCCACTCTTACCAAAGGCTCTCCAACACATTCTGATACAACTAAGGGTGGTGTATCTCATCCTCGTGAAAAGGTGGATACTCATGCAATGAATAAAGCTCATAGAGGAGTTAAGGCTGGAAATCTTTATATAATAGAGTATGTACCAGAGGAATCTAAAGTAGTGTCGGCTACTATGAGAGATACGGTGTTCATTTCATCCTCTATAGTCATGTATTTTTTCGATACTAGTGGATATCATTATTTTATATCATCTAATTTGATTTATGTGTTAATATTATGATCAAAGATTATTCCATTCATGATGGATCTTTCTACTCCCTTGGGAAGAAGTAAGAAACAATGTTTCAAATGATCTAAGTTCCATGTCATAATCATTGACCATGAGGTCATGTGGGATTTTCTAGTTCTTGATATTTATATCTTCGACCACATCATTGGAATATGATAAATGGTTAAATTTAAATCCTAGATTTATTATTATCATTGACAGGTTTAGTTTTTATCTTTTGATGGGGTTACTCACGTCTTTTAGGGTGAGTGGTATCCTAGATCCAAAAGAGTGGTTCATACTATTTCTAAGGCAGGAATGATCTCATACCAATTTTTGGATATGTTTCTTAAAACCATTGACTAATTTTCAATTTTATTCTTTATTTTTTAGTGGATAAGTACCCTAAGGTTTTTCCTATTTATTTTTTTGGGTTTCCATCCTAAAGAAAAGTTGAGTTTTATATTGAATTTATTTTGGATAGGAACCCCATATCTATGGAATCTTGTCATATGGAACCTGTTGAGTAAAAGAATCTTAAATTTTATCTCAAATATCTTAAGGCCAAAGTATTTATTCATCCTAGTGTGTCACCTTTGTATTTTCTTGTTCTCTCCCACACTGTGACGATGATAACTCCTATATCGGTTCCTCCCCCACTAGTGGGGGGAACCCTCATTGTACTTCAAGGGAGAGGCATATAACTTCTAACCCTTCTATATCCTTGAGATTCTCCCTTTATTCCCACACTTTTTGATGTGTACAAAGTTGCATGAGATTTACGAAGGATTCCCTAACCTTCCGCTATCGATTAGTGAGTTCAACGAAGATTATTCGCTTCTCAATCGAACACTGATTGCTCTCTTTTTGTAGAGGAGACCTTCAGTGGACACCTTTAACGGGTTTGTTTTTGGATCTTGGGATTTAAAGGATAGGGATACTGTGGGTTTACTTGATAATAGGAATATAATGATCCACTTTGCGTTAGAGGAAGACATTATTAAAGCTTGGTCAGCTATGCCTCGCAACTGAAACGGTTCTCATTTTTATCTGCATTGATGTTCTTAAGATTTCTATATGAAGCAGGATTCTCCCTCAGTGGTGATTTGGGTGAGTTTTCCTAATCTTCCTCTTCCATTTCAAAATCCCTTAATAATTAGGATGCTTGGAAACATGGTCGGTATAAATTTGTGTTCTGATAACCAAATCAAAGTGGTATGTCACCCTATGAATCCTCATGTGTGTGTGGAATTTGATGTTTCAAGAGAGCCATCTGAATTTGTTTGGATTACAGTAGGAGATGAATATCGTCGTAAGTGGTAGGCGATTTATGAGTCGTGGGTTGATTTATGTCCTGATTGCAAGCGATTGGGTCCTATATCGATGAACTCTAGATATGGGTCTCACCAAATTGACAATCTAAAGGTTGTTGGTATTGGTTGCATCAAGGATTTTGTGCCTAATGCTACATATGAGCCTATTGATAAGGGGAAAGAGAGTGTAGAGACTGAGACAAAGGAATTACATAGTGAACCACAGGAGAATCCCTTGGTGGAAGATGTTCTCCACAGGTTAAGAAAGGACCTTGGCCTGTCTGTAGAGGTCCCCTTGGAGCAGAGGAGCCTGAAGAGATATCTGGAACCTATGTTACCTGAGGGCCCCTAGGGAGGTAGTGGGATTGTGGAGGGAGGTTAAAAAATGGGTGCATCATACACTAAAATGTTGTGTGAAGAGAGTGGTAATAATGAAAAATCATAACCAGATACGATACCAAGGGATGATCATATAGGAAGTACTGATTTGTGTATCAGATCATATGGTGATTCTATGATAAGGGTGAGTCCCAGAATGAAGGTTGATACTATTGTGTTTGGAAACCATTTTTCACAGCTATCAAATGAGGTTCCAGAGGATGGCTCGGCCAGGGCAGTCATGGATGGGATAAAGGTTTCTAGAAATGAACCCAGTGATGGATACTATTCTATAGGTGATTCGGAGGAGGAGGTACCAGATGATCAGCACCTAATCCTGAGGAGGAGCAAGAGTAAGAGGGGAAACCATAAATAGAGGAAGTAATACTCCCACCTACCTCTACTAATGGAGGCCTGATCAGAAAAGAAAACACTCAATGATACCCAATCTTTCTCTAAGGATGCTTCCTAGAATAAAGAGTCTGATTCTATACCCGAACAATCTTTGGAACTTCTTGTGAGTTTAGAAGTGGTAATTGACAAAACTATTCTGACAATAAATTCTCCTGACAAAGAGGCTGAAATAATGATGGAAAGGGCCCTAAGGGAGACTCCCAATGAGGAAAAAGTCACATGTATTGATAAGTAGGATATCTTCTTAATAAGGTGGATCAACAAAATAAAAATCATCATTAAAGAGTACATCCAATCTTGGGACAAGTTGACGTTAAAGGGTGAAGATCTTCTGATGGAGGAACTCGACACTCTAGTAAGCTCAATCTCGTGGAAACTTTTTAGGGATATTGGTACTGGTAGGATGAAATTGAATTTTAATGGCTTGGTTATTTCCTTTTGTGCATGAACTATAGTTTCTTAATTTTTCTTTAAAAGAGTTGGATAATAAAAAATTTAATTTAAAAAAATCAGGTGACTATTAATAATAAGTACCCTTTTCCTAGGATTTATGACCTATTTGATCAACTCAAGGGATATGGGTGTTTTTCTAAGATTGATCTTCATTCTGGGTATTATAGGTATGAAAGGATCATATTCTTAATACGACCTTCAAAACAAGGTATAGATATTATGAGTATTTGGTTATTCTATTTGGTCTCACTAACACTCCTTCTATGTTTATGTATTTTATGAATTAGATATTTAATCAATTCTTGTAATGTTTTGTGATTGTTTTGTGGATGATATTTTAGTGTACTTGAGATGGAGGAGGAACACAGGGATCATCTAGATATTTTCCTCAGAACTCTGAATGGACATAATGTATATATAGAAAACTATCTAAATGTGAGTTTTGGATCCAAGAGGTATAGTTTTTAGGCCAAGTTATATCAAAGTAGTGCATCTGGGTGAATCCTAAAATGATTAAAGTGGTTGTGTCTTGGGAAAAAACCATAAATGTATTTAATATTTGAATATTCTTGGGTTTATTAGGTTATTAAAAACATTTTGTTCAGTATTTCTACAAGATTTCATCTATTATGAGTGAGTTAACACATACGGGTTTCAATTCATAATGGAATGAAAAGTGTCAAAAATCATTTAAGGAAATGAAGGTGATATTGACTTCAGCTCCAGTTTCGATTCTTCTAAAACTAGGTTTGGGCTATAATGTTTTTTGTGATTCATCAGGTACATGATTAAGATGTTTTCTAATAAAGGGGAAATGGTTGGTGGAATATTTATCTCACCAAACACATCCTCATGAGAAGAATTATACTACCATTGATCTCAAGTTGGTTTTAATAATGAAATCTCTCAAGACTTGGAACTGCTTTCTCTTTAGTGAGTGGTTCACTATGTATTCAGATCATTAGATTCTAAAGTATATTTTCACCCAAATAGACCTAAACTTATGGTAGATATTATAGTTTGAGTATATCTATACTTTTTATTTTGATATTACATATACGCTTGGGAAAGGGAATGTGGTCATCAATGCACTAATTATGAAGTTACTAACACAAGCCTTGAATTAATTAGTAGAGGAGTGGTCTTAGATGAGTTTGTTCATTGAGATGATCTTGGATGTGGATGGGGCTTATAAGAAGGTGTTTTATCTTGTGTGAAATTTTATTTTTCACTTTATGTTTAGATTCATCATGTTTAATCAACAAAAATAGATTTTCATCATTTTTATAAAATCATTAATGATAGGAATGACTTGGGTGACTAGTCTCGATCTCCTGATGGTGTCTTGTGTTTCCAAAGTAGGTTGGTTGTTCTGATGTCTCAGAGACAAGAGTTAATGAATAGTAGGCATAAATATAGTGGTTCTATTAACCCTAGGACTTCCAAGATGTATCATGATTTGAGATGTCAATACTAGTGGCCAGGGATGAGGTAGTCTATTATAGACTTTGTGTCACAATACCTTACTTGTTAGAAGATTAAGGAAGAGCACCAGAGACATGTTGGGTTATTGTATATTTTACCGATTATGGTGTGGAAGGGGTATGAGATATCTATGGACTTCATTTTTGGTTTACCATGGGCTCCTAGTAGGAGAGATATGATTTGGGTGATCATTGATTAACTTAAAAAATTATCTCGTTTACTTCCTATTAAGAAAATGATGAAGGTAGAAGGGCCCATGAACATATATATCAAATTGATCATGAATTTCCATGGATTTCCCTCTACAGTTGTTTCTGTAACACACTAAGACTATGCTCAATATCTTTCTTAACACACAGCACCAAGCTTTAAGTGAATTGGGATAAACTGTAAAAATATTATTATTTAAATAACATTATTATAACCTAGTCATTAAATTGTAAGGTATGAATAATAATAACCATATTATGAAAAATATGTATAAAGGTTTCATATAACCCAAATTTATTAATTAATTCACAAAAAATAAGTACTCAATTTTTAGTAAAGACATTTTATGCTTAAAAATTCAATTTTCCTTAAAAATGGTATTTATTGCTCTTTGTGAGCAAATATTATAATTAAATTCTGCTAATTTTATAAAATTTATTTGATAAAATGCGCTTCGCTTTTTAAATCATCATATCAAAATTATCTTAGTGTGAAATTTTAGTATTTTTCTAAAAAAGTTTGATTTTTCAGTGAATAGTGAAAAAATACCGATTTTTGTAAAACTTCTATTTCTTTTCATTAAAATGTCCCACTATGATTTAAATTTTATCTTTAAGTAAAGAAAGTTTTATTTAATTATATATAATATAATTAATTACATTTGAATCATTAGTATACCAAATTTTTATATAAGTTCATTTTTTGGATTAAAAACACATTTTTCTATAACTGTTTTTCATTGTGTTTTACATTTTTATCTAAAATTAATTTCTACCACTTATAGAAATTAAAAGTTAAAAAATATATTCCATATTTATATTAAGGATGTATAAATTTTTTAAATAGGACTCTTTTATTTTTTTCCTTATAAATAGTAATTATCATAAATATTTGTCACCTTGGTAAGGGTAAAATGGAAAAACAAGGTCGGAGCCTCCATCATACCACCAGCCTGCTATTATTCCTTATTATCACCATATTCATCCCTTTAATTTTTTCTATGAAGGTTAAAACTCTTATTTTATTCTTTTTAATTATCATTGAGTTCACCATTGATCACATTAGACCTAGTCTTTTTGGTAGAACATGTATCCATTGATTCAAGTAAATGAGAATAATCCTTACACCCTTTAGATTTCTTCACCTTGAACACAATGTAGTGCCCTGATCCCTAGTTTACCTTATTCCCATTCTTCCTCTTTGGGATGTGAATTCCTCTACCATAAATTCCATCTTCAATGTAAACTGAGAAGTGGATAAAGGTATCATCACCTGATTCTGCCCCATAGAGCCCTTGGCCTTTAGTGGAGACCTCTTCCCGAGCAGAGTCTCATTTTTCCTGAGTCAAGCCTTCAGTTTCCAGACCTTAAAAACAATTACTTATATCAAAATTCAACCATTTACTTCTATTAATTAACCTATTCAATACATTCACCCCCCCCCCAATACGGCCAGTGAGACCTGTATAACATTCTCATGGGCCTTGCAGCCTGATGATCCGGACTCACTTACCACCTATATCACCTCTTTATATGTGGTTCTATTTCCAAGACACTATAACTCTGAATAAGATGATGTATTTTTTATGTTGGATCCTGGAACAAAATAATTAACTACTTACACCCCCATAGTCCCCTTGAACCATATGATCCCTAAACAGTCGACTTACGATCATCCACATCATGTCTCAACCATTCGAATAAGTCCACCACATTCATATCACAGTTCAAGGTTCTTGCCTTTTCTTAGATGGAATAACTATGTGGTGTATCAATCTGGACCACTGTAAGGTTATCAAGATCCTCTATCCCAAATGACCATTAAGGAATCGAGTCAATCACCCCTACTAATCCATAGAACCATGAATACGTGTTGAAACAAGGTGACCCAACCGTTTACAAAATGAACAGTATTTTTTCCAAGACTCAAATACCACTACTTGTTTGCAATTAAATTATTCCCCTAGTGAAATACAACCCCACTCCATCGGTGGATTTGAAACATCAACCTCAACTTAAATACGTGGGGGTATCGGGTGACAAACTGAAATTGTTAAACTATCTAAACAAAAATATCTACCTATCATATTTCCAAGCATACTGATAATAGAGGGATTTTGAAAAGGAAATATAAGTTCTGGAAATCTTACCCACATCATTTTTGAAGGAATATCCCATTTGATGTGTAAATCATAAGACCATCAGAATAGGTAGAAGTGACACCCATTGAAGGTTCAAGGATATCTGGACCAAGCAAGGATAAAATCATCCTCTAAAGAAAATTGGTTCATCATATGTCATTTTTTGAAAAGACCAACCAATGAACATTACTATAAACCCCAAGATCTGAAGATGAACCTATCAAATGAGTCAATTGAAGGCCGATTCTTTCTGAATTGAGGTACCAAGGTTAGATTTAGGAGACCAAAATCTTCAATGAACTCATTAACTGAAAGCGCAATATAAGGAAATCCATCAAATATATTTTGGACCTTAGGTCTGATTAAGATAGAAATGGTGGTATGAAATTTAGGTTATAGAATGGAAGGAATAAGTGTTGTCTAGCATCATAAAAAATGTGGAGGAAGAACACCCCTCCCCCAATGGGGAGGGAAAGTTGAATCCATATCCAACACTTGACTGTATTTAATTAGGTTAGGTTAATTAAACTATATCTATATTAAATTTTATATATGTAATTTTTGTATCATTTTCCTTTGATAATGTCATAAATATTATTTTAACTTATGAAAAATCCAAATTGTCACTCTCTTGCTTTTAATTTTTATTATGAGTTCACATAGGGAAAATAAGATCTTATTAATGAATCTAAAAGTTTATCTTGAAAATAATTAATATATTTTATCAAGGTAATTTATTTTTAATTATTATTTATTGTTTAATTACCTTAAATTATTACACAATACTGACATAGTGTTTATGCAGGCAGTAGAAAAATAAAAGTAAATTATTTTAAAAACATTAAAAGTAATATTTTTTTGTATTAATTATGGTATAGCATGAATTTTATGGTTAATAATAATGTATAATTTACGGTTAAGTGTATTATGTTATAATTCCATACCTATATTGATGTTTTTAAATTTAAAATATATGAATAGTCCTAAAAATGGCATTCATGATATTTTACATTATATAATATTTTATTAAATGATTTAAAAAACATAAAAATCTTGAAAGTGGAAAATTTGAATTTTAAATGGTTTAAAATTTTATTCATGGAAAATTTATGAACCAATTATTTCCTTATAAGTAAATTCACAACCCTTAATGATTGAAAAATGTGTTACCACGATTAAGGATAAAAAGGGTTAACAGGGGGGTTAAATTAAATATATAAGGGTTAAAATGACCTAAACACTTTTATAAATCCTATTAGATAATTTTATTTAGATACAATATCATTTTAACTTCAAAATTAAGCTAATTTTTTACAAATTGTTCATGAATTTTTCTTTATAATATTTTAAATTTTTCAAAAATTACAAGAGTGTCCCTCCCCCCACTTATAAAAGGAAACCTCTTCTCCTCTCTTCTCCACACCTTTTGAGCACTCTATATTAGAAAATACCTACCCATATCCCTTACTAACACACATATAAACATCTTAAAGGTATTATTTTTTGAATAATACCAACCATATAGGGATTAAGAAGTAAAGAAAAGGAAGTTGTTCTAAGAATATGTATAGCTTTTAACTGAATGTTTTAGTTTCATTTATTTTTATACCTCCTTAAAAACTCTTCCAATTATTTTGATATAATAAAATAAGTATTTAGTATATAATTATATGTCATTATGTTAATATATTAAATCTAATCCATCCACTTCTTCATATAATGGTAAATTAAACCATTACTTTTGTGTACGTTGGACTACCGCCTCGCAAACCGTTGTAATTCATTTTTCATAATCGCCTCTCACGGTTGGTTATAATTATGGATTTAAAGTATATATATATGATATTAATGATATAATTATCATTCCAGAAATATAATATATCATTTTTTTATTAACATTCCACACATTGGAAATGATAACATCATTCATGAGTAAGTGTGGATTACCACCTTAGTGAATTGATTTGATTCATTTTTCAGCACTGCCTCACATGGATAGTATATATAAGTTCATTTAAATAGATATATTATATTTATGATATAATCATATTTATATAAATATAAAATTATACTTACCTTATTTTCCTCATGTTTGTTGAAAAATGGAAAAGCTACTCATGCGTACGTACGGGCTACCGTCTCCATGCTTGTAACGTAATTCATTTTTCATAATCACCTTACATAATTAGTTTTAAAAC